>JABAKD010000016.1:14167019-14762624 GCA_012845835.1 Undaria pinnatifida
AGAGACGATGAAGGTGGCGTCTTCCTCTTCCTTCTCGTCCGGGAAGTACAAGGTCATCTGAGGCGCGCCCGCGCGCTCAATTGCTCAAGCTGGGCGGGCGTCCGGCTAACCCTCGCAGCCCAACTCTGCGGATGGTGTGCGTGTGCTAGTCTGCGAGGGCACGGTTTCGCGCGCTTCGCCAACTGGGGGGTAGGGATGTCGGGGGGTAAGGGGGGGGGGGGGCGGGGGGGTTGCCTGTCCCAGCAGGGGTGATTAGCTGCTGCAGGTTTTAGTTAGGCTGTGGAGCTAGGTTAATGCTGATGTTGGTTTCTTTGTACGCGTAGATGATGTGAACTGGCCACGCTGGGCCTTAGACGTGATTTGGGGTTTTCGGCGGGAGGTGATTTGAATTGAAATTACTGTAGAGGAGCTCTGCGGTCGCGGACGCTAGGCGAGGGGGGAAGGGGGGGGGGGGGGGGGGGGGGGTTGTTTGGTGTGTCGTTCCTACCTACACGTCAGTTTTGTGGCTGCGGGCAAGTAGGCGGTTTTTGCCGTAGTTCTTGCGGAGGCGGCGTCGGCGATGAGTTAGGGGTTTCGACTGAAGTTGCGTTGTTGTCGTTGCTGGTGCTGCCGCACCGGTAGGTACGGGACGACCGACCATCAGGTCCCTCTGTTGTACTGGTAAGTGGTATGGCAGGCCGAGACGGCCTGTCAAAGGCAGCTGCATCATGTGCGTGGCGTTGCAGTCGAGATCGAAACGCGGCCGATGCCTTATGCTCTGATAATCACCGATGCGCAAAACAGCCCACAGGACTGAGCGACTGAGTGAGTGACTGCTTTCGGGATGCGATGGAGCGGCAGGACCAACGGCATGCTGCTCAGGGCGTTGCGACCACGCCAAGCCTGTCAACGGGCCAACGGTACGCACGGTTGAGCGCGGCTTGGTTCCCGCTGTCTTGGTGCTGTCTCGCTGTCCGGGCGCGGTGTGGTTGGCGACGTTGGCTTGTGAATCTTAAGCCCGAGCGGGAAAATCGAGCGTCTAATCGGATTTGTATCACGTGCCAACGACTCACGAAAGAGAGTGGGGGGCACTCCACCACTGGCACCCCCGTTATTTTCTGTTTTGGGGAAGAAATCTTCTTCCCCCCCCCCCCTGTGTTTTGATGTTATCCGTGCGTTCTACTGTAGTGTGGGCGGGTTAAGCTCATCTGTATAATATAGTATTCGTACACGATAGGCGGATTCGAGCGATTCCCTCCCTCCCTCCGCCGAGGTTGCAGGCCATGTGACGCAATGCACTGCTGTTTTCCATACAAGGCTTACGAGAGGGCAAGTACCCCGTGTGTGCTACCACTCCCCGCAGGAGCCTTCTCGCTTGGGCGCGGAGCGAGTACTAGCTGGCGCCGATGGAGGCAGCCAAACGGGCAGGCCGACATGCAGGTGGCAGTGGCTTCCGACCGCTCGCTGATGATGCGGGTGCCCATGCCGTTAACGGTGAAGTCATCGGTGCATCCATATTTGTGTGTCTGGGCGATGCGCCACCAACACTATCATTCGCGTCTGGCGGTTGCGTCAAAGTTCGCAAAACCATTCGGCTTACACGGTGTGCATCCGTACGTTATCTTCTTGCGCATCGTGCGTGAGTTTGTTTATTTTTATTATGTTTGACTGCCTGCTGTTATTTGCGTTTCGTTTCACCTGCAAGACGAAAGGCACAAGAGGCACCTCTTGCTTCGGGACGTTTTTTTTTTGTGTGTTGTTGTGTTTTCGTTTTCTTTTCTGTCTTGCCTTTTCGTTGCCACCCCTTGCTTTCCTCTTTCGCCCGTTGGTCCAACCAGGGAGACACCCATGAGACACGGCAAAACCGGTCAACAGTCAACGTGAAGGGGAACAAACCACAACAAGCGGCAAAGAGACCAGCAAACCAACCCATAGCGGCAAGGACGGGGGTATGTATTAGAGTGGTATTGGATGTACCCATAGCGATATGGATGGGGTATGTGTTAATTTGACTAGGATTGGATGTAGGCAGGTGGCTTGCACGCCGATATGAAAGGGCGCAATGCTATCGTACCATGATTTGTGTAGCATGTTGGGGCTATTTTTTTACTTGTTTGATGGGTCTGCTCGGCGCATATAAGCATTGTTTAATCATTTTGCTGGTATTTTTGTGTCGCTCTGTTTTGAGAACAAATGCCAATACTTGAAACGTTTTTTTCACCCTATCAGGTAGTCATTAGTTTCAGCCGTCGTTGCAGCATTAGAACGCTTAGTAGTAAGTCGAAGACAGTTATACCTGTGGTATGTTTGTGACGCTCGTACACAGAAAAGGGCTATCGTGGAGACGGAAGGTGTTTTAGAGACGGATTTCCTCTGGACACTCGACTCGAGCACGTCGTTGGTGAATCATTCTGATTTCCTACCAACCTGAAACTCCCTGTGCCTTTTCGTGTAATCGGGCTATCTATTTAGATGCGGTAATAAGCTGATGTGCGATCAACGCCCCTTCTATTTTATACCTATTAATAGTACTTCGCAACCACTTGGTCGTAAATTTCATCTCTTTCTGTCAGCCTTGACGTTTCTTCTGGGGTTTCGGAATCTAATTTGTTTCTGTTTGTCCGTTCGAATTTCGCTCACAGGACCCATTATGTAAGCATTTTGCCTGGAACGTTCCAAAGATCGACACCGTGCCGCGACGGATATCGATAGCTGACGTGCACAAACGCGTACTGCGCCGACTCTCGGCTTCACGGGTCCTCTGTACGTTGCACTAGAATGCCTGATACCCACCAAATAGCATACTATGGGAAACAGTCATTTATCCAAGCCATCTTGTGTCCAGTTTTCGCCTCAGCGGTGAGCTCCCCAGAAATCCGGAGACCCTGTTAAAACTCAATCGCATCGAACCATAAATACAAACGGTACACTGGCGATCAGCACGTCAATGTATTCATTTGGCGCTGCATCACATGCTGTAAAAAATCCCCGGGGAAAATGCTTGCGTCAAGACACGTTGTAAATAAAATATTGGAGTCCAGGCCTATCTGTTTCTCAAGCATTCTATCCCTTTAGATGTAGCTTCTGTTCTGGCTATTCCTCAGACAGCTATCTTTTCTTGCTCGCAGTTTTCTTTCCGGGGCTGATAACCTCCGCCTCAAAACTCCGACGGCCACACGCTCGCGGCGGTGTCTCCGCACCTGTTACCCGCCGCCATCTGGGATGTCTTACGGTTCTGTTCGCTGAGCTCGGCGAGCAATCACGGAGAAAGTCCCCGAAGTTGACATCACTTGCTCAAAGACTGAAGTCCTTGTATTCAAAACAAATCGCGCCCAGTACACTGATGAAGACTAGTATATGCTGGTGGCTGTTGTCTAATATCAAGTCAAACATGTATTGATGTAGTGTAGTGTACTGACCGCTGGGCCATGTCTCTATTTCAAAGTCGAAGCCTTTGACCCAACCGAAGAGCGATACTACTTTGTAGTGAAGTATTGTGGAGATAGCCCCAAGTTGTTTTCATCACGGGAGATTGCTCTGCCCATGCAGCGGCGATTCTGAAACGAGTTTTATTTCGTGCTCTGTGCGACATGAGCTGTGACATGGTGCACCTCAATGCGGGCCATGCATCCTCGGTGGTCTAGTGGTGTGGTTCAAAGTTAGCATGTCATGCGAAATCGGTCAGTTTTTCAGTGGGCGCACACATGCCGTTTCATAACAAAATGCTCGGTTGTGCCAGATAGGTTGCTCTATTTTCAAGTCAAAGCTGATTCTTCAGCGGTCAAGCATCTGACCCACTTGAAAAGTAATGCCAATCTCGACTGAAGTAGTGTGGAAGTTTGATCTTCTATTTGGAATGCCTTCGGAAATGAAGATTACAACATGTATCCAACCATTCGACGACCTTGCTGTTTTCTGACCACGACAAAATCGAAGAACTAAGCAAAACTACGAACTTTTTAGGCGTTGCAGTGCAGAGGATTTGGGGACGTGGAACCAACTTCGTGACATCCCAGCAGCCGAAGTCACTGCTGAGGAAGGATCGCGCGCTGAAGATATTCGTTACTGCTGGGGCTATCATGGACAGCCGCAACAACGGTTCTTTTGCAGCCAGCCGAGAGGGCAGGAATACGTGCTTGCGGGCGTCGTGCATCCCCTCACCACGCACGTCTTTGTATTGTCAAGACCTACGCTGCCGGAAGATTGCGTATTTTCACTGAACATACCAATTTCGCATCCAAACAAGATCTTACCGTGCGCTGAAGAGATGCGCGTCGGTATTCCATCGATCACATGAGAGCACTAGACACAGCGAGCAGCACATTGCCCAACGGAAAAAACAGGGTTGGGATTTAGATCGAGGCTGGGGCGACCCCAGACAATTCTATTGATATGCCCTTCCTTGTCAAAAATGTTGGGTGTCTGGAATACACCCACCCGCGTTGTCGGCGCGCTCCCAGTATGCGCTCTTGTCAGGCATGGGAAAGCGCCAAATGTTAGCTTCTCGGGTGCCTTGGTGTCCTCGTTAGCGGGACCCACGTGATGCATGTATGCGGTCTGTACTTCGTACAGTTGCCTAGGTTTCAAGCCGGGGCCTCTATTTCGAAAACCATTATCTTGAGCGTCCTATTGGCAGAAGTTGGTGAGGCGCATGGTTCGCGGCTTCTGAGTTACGCCAGACAGCCCTCAAGAGCATTGCTGCGTGAGCTTCTGCCCCGCAGAGTTTATGAACGGAAGGATGCCAGAAAGCTTGTCGTATTGATATCGGTTTAGTACAAAAGAGAGGTCATGAAGATGAGAAGAGGGGGAGGGTATGGTACTTGCAGCATCAAGCAAGAGACATTATAAATTGTTTCATAGTTTTGAGTTCTGTAATCCAACTTGACATCTGAATGACAAGTTTTACTATGCCGCATCCATCGAGGGGTCGTGTTAACGATAGTTACTTCGCTGTCCAGCAGTAGTCAGTGGCCAATGGATTTACTGGTCGGTAACATTGTCGGCTCTCGCGAGGTGGAAGATTGAACGGAGGATTTCTGGAGTTTATGGGACGGCGTTGTGAATATGAATATATGGCATGCGTGTTGGTTCGGGGACATCTACGTATTATTTGATAGGGCACGCACGTGAGGTTAACAACTTGGAGAGTAACGAGGACACGACGGGTACTAGAGAAGCGAAGCATAAGGCAGACAACAGGAAGCTGGTTGGTAGCCGATAGGCAGAATCAACTGCTGCTGCTGTTGTGATAACGGCTGACAGGATTAGCAGAAGTCTAAGTAATTCCAGATTTTCGTAAAGTGCAACAAAAAAATGTGCCATATTCTCCAGGCTTCAGCCAGTAGTCTCACAAACGAAGAGTATGTTCATGACCCCCATTCAGCAGTTCAAAACCACGTTACATGAATTTAACTCCAAGGTTTGTATAGAGTAAGGCCGAAAAGCAACATCAATCCTGCTATCTGTATATAGATAGCTATATGCATGCGGAGGTTATTTGGCATGCTGTTCTCCGATGGCCTAGTTTTTTTTGTCGCACTTTCGGCTGCGGGGTAAGCAATGGGTCTGTCGGTGCCTTGGGACGCATGTCTGGACCCAGGCCAAGCTCCGTGACTGTGCTCTGAGCATTCGAAGTCACTAAGCTGGCTCTTTTGCCAAGGACTTGCGCTCCGCCTCGCTGAACCGAGGTGCATGGAAGCCCCTGTTTTTTTCCTACAGCCCGCTCCGCTCTAAGACCAACTCTTACGGGAGCCGAAACCGGAAGAAAACAAAACAATATTTCTCTTCGTCGTGTAGTCTAGAAACCCTAGGGCAGTGCTGTCGGTAGACATGATGAGCCATTCCAATCACCGCTACAGCTTTAAAAAATAATTGTGTTTTCCGCACACAGCACCTACCACCGCCACCGATAGGTCTTCGTCTCCCAGGCTACGAGATGACGTCAAACCTTCGAGGCTGTGTGCTACACTGCTCTGGCAGTGCTCTGTCAGGTTGAAGGGACGTTGATGCTATATGGCTGGAGTTCTCGCTCGAGACGTGAGGGCCTGGCGCATTTCTGGTTCTTTTGTTTTCGGACGAGACCATGTCGTGAACTCTATACCTGTGCCCTAGACGAATGATCTGGTTGCCGTCATCCTCTGGGAGGACGGCTCATCCATGCATGTGGCCGTTTATACTCTAGAGGCTCTTATGGCCACTCGTCTGACCACAGCGCGCAATATTGTTTCCTGAGCTCGTACATACATATCTCTGTCACATACCAGGCATCTACAGCTCGGCAGCCTACCTATACCACCTGGCGGTTGGGTCCGTGCTCCATATTCTCTTCGCTTCTTCGTTCTAAAGCAGGCAATAGTGTGTTGAGAGGAACTCGGGATCAGTAGGTCGTCGTTTTTTGTGACCGATGCCCTCACGGAGACCCTCGTGCCCCTGTGCTCCCGGAGGTCTCAATTGTGCGGGACTATTACATCATCGCCCGGCCTTTCTATCGTACCCAGTCGTGACTTGACCCCCACTCTGAATCCACCACCATTATCTAACACACCGTCATAATAACATTCACACTATTTTGCACACCGTCGTATTCCTCCTTAAGATGACCTTGCATCGGGGCCTTGCTCTAAGCTCGAACTCCACAATTTAGCCGATGAGACGAGTCACCCCATCGTGCAGGGTATAGTTTTATGCTGTGACGAGACGTCCTCTAAACACGTTTTCACGTCCCCAAGGTATTACGAATAGAGACGGCCACATAAAACCACACACACCAAAAAACCACACACACCACATAATCTCATTTACCTCCCTTCGGTCTTCCGCCCTCATCGCTCGTTCTTCCGGGGGACGCGGAAAATGGCTATGATTTCGCATACTAGTCACATGGTGTAATATTCGAAATGGGGTTATCGACCGACGACGATGTGACAGGAGGAGGGGGGGTTGCCAACCCGTGGCGTTGTCACAAGAGGGGGGGGGGTGTTGATCCGTCGTTTTGTGACAAAGGGGGAAGAGGAGTTATCAACCCACGACGTTGCCACAAGGGGTGGGGGGTGTCGACCGGTGTCGCTTTTGCTATGAGGCTTAGTTTGGGTAAGCAATTGGTTAACCTTTTGCAAGTAGTCAAACGGACTAGTACCCCACCAATTCCTTAACAAATGGCGTCGTCGGCAGGACCATGGGTTTCCGGGTCGTGCGGTTGAATCCCACCATCCACAATAATAAACTTTTACGACTTTCCCCATGTCGAACTCGAAAAATACCCCCCCTGGTATACCCAGGAAATTATACCGCTTGTATATTGACACGTCCGCCCGTATATCCGGCCGACCCGCTATCCCGCCGTTTCGGGGGGGGGGTGTTATAAGGCTTAGTTTAGGGGTGCAACATTTTGCAAATGGTCAACGCCACTAATTCCTCAACACTATCACAAGGGGGTGGCGGGGTTGCCCGCCGGTGATGCTGTGACAAGGGAGGGGGGGGGTGTCCACACGCGTGACATTGGGGGGGGAGCTGTCGACCCGACATTGTGCCAGGGGGGGGGGCGGAAGGGTCCACCTATCACGTTGTGACAACGGGGAGGGGGGGGGGGGGGTTCTCCCTTGACGATGTGACAACGGGCGGGGGGGGGGGGGGGCACAAGCGTGACGTGACGACAGGGCGGGGGGTCCACGCGCGTGACGTTAGCGCAAGGCGGCGAGGTGGGCTACCACCCGTAGACCGCTATTGAGTCATTTAGTGTCCCCTCCGAAAACTCATGGGACTACTACTACTACTACTACTACTACTACTACTGCTAGTGCTACTGCTAGTGCTAGTGCTACTGTCACTGCTACTGCTACTGCTGCTACTGCTACTACTACTACGACTACTACGACTACCACTCCTGCTCCTATTACCACTACCACTACCACTGCCACTACCACCACCACAGCCACAACGACAAAGACGCGCTACGATAGAGGTATACCTTTTTCTGGCAACAATGTTTCCTGAATGACGAGACTCCCTAATCCCAAATCGTCGGAAATACACCATCTTGTTTTTGGCAAGATTCTCGTTGTGTACCTAGCCCACGGGATTTTTCATCGGCAGTTTTTTTCGGGTTATCTAAAATCACTTTTTGGGTTAAGAAGGACATGTCGATCATGTGTAAAGCATGTCTTAGGCATGTCTTAAGTTAACCTCCTAAAGCGAGGAACCTTGAAAAAAAAAATGTGGTGCATCTCTATTGTGGCACGCGTCCAACACACACACAAACACACAACACATAAATACATAAACACAACCACTGCGGCTACGACGATGAGGACGACGACGACGACGACGAGTCCTGCCGCCGCCGCCGACGACGACGACGAGTCCTGCCGCTGCCGACGACGAGTCCTGCCGACGACGCCAATTGTAGTGGTATGCACGAGTGGGGGATGCGTGGTTGGTCGGCGTTGGGAAGCGTGCTCCCATTGGGTTCCGGTGCCCTTGTTTGGTCTCTCTCTCCTCATGGCTCGTTGGATAGACTCAAAACCTTATGTATTATTTCCTCTACATTGAACTCTAAAAGACAGACAAAACAGGCCTATGTTAAGATACGGCCTCAAAAGGCCTGTAATTATACGAATTTGAGATCATTTGGATGGGTTTCGTATGATAAGGTTGGCGTTTTATATTCGGGAACGTTAGGAAATATATCGGAGGCACGAGCCTCCGATCTCAGAAGCTATCCGGGGCTCTGGTGGAATCGAATAAAGCAACGTCTCTACGAAGCAAAATAAAGTGAGTACTCTCCGAGGACCTGCTCAATTGGCAGACCTGCAAGGGGCACTCTGTGTCCCCACCTATAACTTTACATGTACTGCCGTACGAGGGCTCGCCTCGCCATGGTACCTTTTCTGTGGCTGGTTTGCCGCAGAGCCTTTTTGCCCCCCCCCGCCACACCGGCGGCACGCGGCAAGTTTTTGATGGGTGACTTTTGCCTTGTTGTAGGGTCTACGTTTCTTGCAACTGCTTTTCTTCGCGTGTACCTGGCTCAATAGCCAGACGGTTGGAGGTGTGGGAGTGGGTTTTGAGGAGACGCATCTTCGACTCATGGTCTAGTTCGTAGAAACGGAGTTCCCCCGAACCTCCCATATTTATGCATATGCGACTCATCAGGGTGGGCTAGTGTTGAGATACGGCCTCGAAAGGCCTGTAATTATCCGAATTTGAGACCATTTGGACAGGTTTCGTATGATAAGGTTGGCGTTTTATATTCGGGAAAGTTAGGAAATAGATCGGAGGCACGAGTCTCCGATCTCAGAAGCTATCCGGGGCTCTGGTGGAATCGAATAAATCTACGTCTCTACGAAGGAAAAGAAAGTGAGTACTCTCCGAGGACCTGCTCAATTGGCAGACCTGCAGCGGGCACTCTGTGTCCCCATCCTTGACCGTACACCTAGGCAAGGTAGTGCGGGGTAACGCAGGGAAACGCAGGGTAGTGCAGGTAGTGCAGGTAGTGCAGGTAAAGCAGGTAGTGATATGTGGGGCGTTCTGCTTGCCCCATCATTGTCACCTACATTATCGCCCATCTATGATGGCCTTGACGTGAATGAGACATCTACTGTCACGTGGTTTCACCTCAACCATGACATGGTTCCACGTCGAATCTATAAAATATCCTTCTACGGAGGGCACTCCATTACAACTACTACGACTATTACTACTACTACAACTACTGCTACTGCTACTACTGCTGCTGCTACTACTACTACTACTGCTACTACTACTAGCACTAATACTACTACTACTACTACTATTACCCCTCCTCCTGTTCTTCTCCTAGATCCGGACCCAGTCACCTGCGATGCCGTAGGATCGTAGTTGATCGTGAACGGCGGCGTTCTCCAAAGTGAGATGAAAATTATTCAAGCTTGCATAATTGGCTCTTCACTACCTACAGTGTTGTGTGGTGCTCAAGATATGAGGTTTAGCGTCCCTCTCAATATGTCTCTCGTTTACAGTGATTTGCTACTATCAGAGCCATGATGTGCGTGGCAGCTCGATGCCGCCGTTCGTTGTGGCCCTTGTGGTGATCGCGGTAGAAGAAATCTTAGACCAGAGCCGTCGGATAGAAGCGGGACAGCGCAGCCTCTGGTAAGCGTATATTAGCAGTCGATGAGGATGTCGGCGCTGTTCGTGATGGCCAAAAACCTCGGAAGGCATGCATTGTAATGTAGTGCAATGCCAATGATTGACATTATTAATAGCCTGATGTTCCCTAGGTTATCATATTAAATAGACGTGGATGGCAAATTTTTTGTGTCAGTGCGGCGACTGAAACGATCTGTGGTTTGGTACACATATGACCTACCCGCGAGAACGTAGTATCGAATTGAGTATTCGCTGTCAGTGCATGATAGCTTGCCAGTCCCCCCAGGCCAACCGACGAGACCCTGTCAATTGCTCACGCGAGCGACACTCCCTAGGACGTCGACACACACGCATTCTATCCGGCCTGGCGGCGGCTTCGTGGCCCTCCTTGAATCGAAACTAGCGTTGTTCGTCCAAGTAGGCAATTCAAAACCCCACGTTAACCGCCAACAACACTAAGCCTTACGGTTAACGCATATAGGTGTTGCTGCATTACAGTAGACATATTAGAAACCTAACGGCGTTTTTGGTACGCGGTAATTAAGCAGGCCAGTAGATAGGGCCTCACAACGGACACGTCGTGTTAGACACCGCGCACTGTTTCCTACTAGCAAGAGATGTTGAACAGAACCAAAACGTCAACGTGTTAGTAGCTTGTGGCGTGTCTGTCCGGCCAAGCCTACGGTAGGGAGGTCCACTTGTTCAGTGGCCCGGGCTTACTCGTGCGAGTGATAGTGATCCCCCTGTTCCTTGGTAATCTTGTTTGTTTTTGTTATAATGACACTGCCATATAATTCCTATCATAAAGGGTAAAGTATTTTTCTTGTTTCAGTGACGCACAGAGTCAATCGGGCGAGTGGCCCAAATCCGGCAGAGAAGAAAAAATGGGTGCCCCCCCTGCCGTGCTGCTGATCGTGTGGGCGACCATCAACTAACTCACTCCCCGACGACCGCCGAGATACAGTTCATTCATACAGTTCACTCATACAGTTCATTCGCACACTTCATTGATACAGTTCATTGATACAGTTCATTCATACAATTCATTAAGTTGTTCGAAGAGTGAGAGCCAAGCAATTTTGAGTCACTGTGAGGTGAACCTTGTAAGCTTCGAAAATTGTCTCTCGTGATGGTCGGACCGGAAAGGTCCCGATATAGTGTTCTGGTGGCCCTAGGCAAGTGTGCTGATATGCCTATTTGATATGTCCATTTAACAAATCCGTATTAAGATCCAGTGGTGTTATTAGACTTGGTTTGGGTGGGCTATTGGTCAACCTCTAATGGATGCCGGGACCGGCTTGTTTTTCGGAACGACACGTAAGTCTGGGCGCTCTTCCACGCTTTACAAATACACGTTTACGTCTTTTCCCTCAACCCTTTTACCACAGCCCTTAATCCCTCGCCACTATTAAATAGAAGCATAATTATACACTACAATACTACTAGTCTAGACTAATAGTACGTAGTTTCAAGTAGCGTGTGCCTCCTAATAAGCGCGGGTGCAGCACTGAAGGAGTTAAGCATCGTGCTGCGAAGCACCTGCGAAACCAACAAGAGATTTTTGCCCGCCCCCCCCATGGAGCTCCCGTGTTTTCCTGTCGGCAGTTGGTGGAGAGCGAGGTAGCTCGAGCTTACGGTCGGGGTCCGGGGTGCATACGCCTGACGGAGATATCTGCGTGGCCGGCACGAGGACAAGATCTAGACGGGCAGTATTTCTGTAGTAGTCCAGTACCGGCATGTCCGATTGCTCGTCTTCCATCGGCACCAGCTTCGGGATCTGACCCCCTCCGTCCTGTTGAGATGCGGAAAGTATTGAACATCGAAAGTTAGCATTAGAACGGTTTTAGTCGTAGTCTATTCTTATAATAATCGTGTTTGCCGTCTGACAACGCGCGACATAAACGTCTGTGTCGATCTCGAAGAAAAAAATGAAAACCTAAGGACGCCACAAGAAAGCAACAGGATACCCATCAAGACGCGTGCTACGATCGAGGTATGCATCAGTTTTCGTCTGAATGAAGTGTTTTCTGAATTACTTAAGACACTCCTTAACCCAAAATCGTCGTAAAAAACGCCATTTTTTTTTTGCATGATGATTCTCGTCGTGTATCAGCAGCAGCTTTTGTTTTTCTCCAAAAATCAGTTTTTGGGTTCAAACATGTCTTAACCTCCCAAATTGAGAGGTAGTATTAAGAAAAAAGTGGTGCGCCTCTATCGTAGAATGTGACTTTCGTTCATTAATGCTAAGGTTAATGTTGTTGTTGTTGTTGTTGTTGTTGTTGTTGTTGTTGTTGTTGTTGTTGTTGTTGTTGTTGTTGTTGTTGTTGTTGTTGTTGTTGTTGTTGTTGTTGTTGTTGTTGTTGTTGTTGTTGTTGTTGTTGTTGTTGTTGTTGTTGTTGTTGTTGTTGTTGTTGTTGTTGTTGTTGTTGTTGTTGTTGTTGTTGTTGTTGTTGTTGTTATTGTTGTTGTTGTTGTCGTTGTTGATGTTGTTGTTGTTGTTTGTCATTTCGGACAATGTGCAGCATGAACTCCAAATGTTGATCGCTCGTGAACACCCCCAGAAATAAAACAACGGAAACCAATAAATTGAAAGCCGTGCGTTGTTAGGTAACCAATAAAAATAAAACCCGTGCGTTGTTAAGTGGCAAGGCAATGAAAAGCCGGGTGACAGCGTGCGGTCCCTCGCCGTACTATCAAGCCTCACCTCGCTCATGACCCCGAGTCGATATCTATATCTCAAGTCCTTCCCATAGTTGTGTGGATTTGAAGAGTTGATCATGACAAAAAGAAGCTCTTGGAACAGCGGCGTTCTCCGCATCATACCTCGATCTTCAATCAACTGTTTGTTGTTATGTATATCATCAGTAAAACAGATAAACAAGGCAACGAAAATCAGAGCACTAAACAAATTGTGGAGAAGTTAGCTTTTTCGCGGCAAATAGACAGTGCACATGATAACACATAGACCGGTACCTGCTAGATAGAGACGAATGCTTGATAACAATACAACAGTATACACGTCATCAGTACACGTTAACTTGAGCCGCGTGACATCAACGATCAATCACGGAAAATCTGTGACAGCACGCAGCGGTGGAAATGCTCTCAAGACAGCTTATTGATACCCTCTTTGGCAAGCCCTCTTCGTCATCCGACTATTTGCGGCAAGCGCACCAAAACAAAACTGCCTGCTCTCTACCACACACAAGTTCCTTCGACTCGTCGACGGTTCTACTCCGCAAAAATGTATTTCCTTGTTTTCTTTTTTTAACAGCGAGACACCTCACTTGGGAGATCTAAGGTTACGATCAGGATAGGGTTACGATAATGTTACGATAATGTTACGGTAATGTTACGATAAGGTTACGATAAGGTTGCGATAAGGTTACGATAAGGCTATCCTAACTTGGGTTAGTTACATCGAAAAACATGGTATGTTGCAAGCTACGTGTGTGTGATGCTTCGATCGCGCGTGCTACGGGTGTTAGTAAAGCTTTAAAAACACAGCAACACACAACAATTAAGCTAACCAATGCATGCATATTTACTCCATATACCAGGTACCAGGAAATTACTACTACCCTGATACTAGGTACATTCACTGGTGATATAGTGATGTGCGAGTTGCATGTGGTTGCGGATGCGAGTGCTCTGCGTTGCGCCAGAGCCCACAAGAGGCCAGCAACTCAGCAGACGGATAGTCTGCTGTTGCATGCCAGTTTCAAGCTGCGAAGATTCGATGATAAAAAAATCTGTAGCTATCCTCAATGTGGTACGCTCGTTGCATCTTGCTTATTGTGATGATCTGTGTCACCTCTATCATTCGTCGGAGTCTGCGGAAAGTTGTATCTTCGTCCACTTTCAACTCGTCAAGCCGCTCCGATACCCCTCCAGGCATGCTATTGATCAGGAAAGCATGATCCTTCTCTACGCCCGCCCTGGTGATATTTGCACGTCAAGACAGTAAAACAACAACGAGCATATTGTTGTAACGCAACACCTGTGAACACGGCTTGTCCAGAAGGTCGGTGAAGGGAAAACCTCTCACAAGTTGAGCTGGAACGAAAAATTGGTGATATGAAGCGAAGTCAACACCCGAGGATTTTTCATTGACTTTTGCACGCTTTTGCATTAATACATCGCTTTAACTCTCCAACTCCAATTGACAGAAGATTTTCCGCTCGGCAGCTTGGCAGTCATTTGATCAAGACGTGGCATGTACTGTATGTGTAAGAGTATTGGGCGAGAAGGCCTGCCGACGACGCCATATTGTAAGAGTATTGGGCTGGGACACAGAGTGCCCCCTGCAGGTCTGCCAATTGAGTAGGACCTCGGAGAGTACTCACTGTCTTAGTCTTCGCAGAGACGTAGCTTTATTCGATTCCACCAGAGTCCCGGATGGCTTTTGAGATCGGAGGCACGTGCCTCTGATCAATTTCCTGACTTTCCCGAATACAAAACGCCAACATTATCATACGAAACCCATCCAAATTATCTCAGTTCGGATAATTACAGGCCTTTCGAGGCCGCATCTTAACATATGTGTCTTATTTTTACGTCTTCACACACGTGCATGCGTAGTAACTACCCCGCCCTCTACCGTGTGCCTGTTGTGCCTGTTACGTATGCGCACGCCGTGAAGAGAGTGGACGGGATTTGGAATTTGGCTCTACGCCACCGTTGCGCCGATAATATGAGTATTGTGAGTAATAAAATGTACATGAAAAAGGTTTAATATCAGCCGTCGATGCATCAACTACCAGGTATTATTGATATATTACGTTTTCATGTCTTCATACAGTATGTGCAAGTGGAACGATCCTCGACGATCATGTGTATGCGCCATCATGCAGTAGAATAGACCGGTCGCCCCGGTGGCGTATCAGGTTATCCTCGAGCCTGGTATAGGTCAGTTTCGTGAGTTCGAGCCCCGCCGAGTGCATACTCGTATAAATTCGTTGGGACTTTTTCTTGTGGACAAATTGACTTGCGGAAAGCGCGAGAGCGTGAGTGAGCAACACTCGATGAACAATCGACGAGCAGTGGGATTGCTGAACCCTATGCGCGATAAAAATTGAAGGCAAGAACCGGGGAGGAGAAGGGATGACACCTGTGACCACGGCTTGTCCAGAAGCTGGAAAGTGAAAGTGTGCAAAAAAAAAAAAAAAAAAAAGAATCGACGAAACGATGCAGGCCTGGTATCGAACGTCAGAGGACTAGCTCAACCTGGTACGAAAATAGTATACGAACATGTCAATGCACATGTCATTGCACGTGATTTTCATCGAGGCCCCTTGGTCCGTCGACGCAGCAAGGTGCAAGCGGCGAGATGCGAGCTAGCTCTGTTTGCCGGTGAGGTGCTTTTTAAAACACAAAAATACGCACCAATTCTCCCATGTCGCGTATGCTCTACGTTGTTCGTGAAGGGTATGTATTCATGAGATAAGCCAGTGGCTCCCCTGGGTGCTGCCGGTCCACAGGCTTCCCGCTAAACCACCGTTTAACAGCAGCGCTGAACAGCAGCAGTACTGTATGTACTGTATGTGCATGGTACCTTCGTACCGTCGTTGCCTTCGTGTATTCCTTGCGAATTTGGAATTTTGTATATCCTCTCCCTCGGATGCGGTGGACAGTACTCAACTGCCAAGTGTAAGTGTTGCAAAAATACTAGACACCTCCACCTTCACACAGGGATAGTATAACACCCCTGCTTTCTTCCCTTCCCTTCTCCCCTCCACTCCCTCCCCTCCACCCCCGCCCCGAGCGCGACGTATCCCAAATAGCGAAAGACACCACGATCTTTAGTTGCGCCGCATTTTTTCATCGACCCTACCAGGCAACTACCAGGTACCAGGTACGAATTCCGACTACAACCGCAGAGGATTGGTCCACGCCGTGCATGGCTCACCTGTGTGTGAATATTCGAACGTGCAACACC
Source organism: Undaria pinnatifida (assembly GCA_012845835.1). Taxonomy (NCBI): domain Eukaryota; class Phaeophyceae; order Laminariales; family Alariaceae; genus Undaria; species Undaria pinnatifida. Next base: position 14,183,059 of record JABAKD010000016.1, read on the forward strand.
ACCATATTCTGCTGCCTATTGATGGCAACTAGTCGCAGGGAGATCTCCGCCGTCATTAGGGCAAGCGTCCGGATATCCGCAACTCGCTCCAACTAGGCGAACTATTTCGCGACATTGTCCGAAGCGGTAGAGGTTCAGCCGCGTTTTGTGTCAAATTCCGATTTCACAACCATATTCAATCGGTAGTATTCACAGCTGACGTTTTTCATTTTTACATGATCAATATGGAAAATCGTCCTGTTGACCCTGACAGCACCCAGGGGAGTCACCGACCTATATCTTTCATGAGGATAAACATGTAACACGCGCGAACGACCTTCCGTAAATTTTGTGCAATTACTACTGTAGACCATAATAGTCTACTAGTGAAACATAGAGATGTACCACGCAGCTTGCAAAGTTAAGTGTCAACTATTCAATCGGTTGTACTCACAGCTGATGTTATTCAATTTTTATATATATTTTTTACAAAATTTGAGTGTTGCTGTGCTGTTGTCGCGACTTATCGCTCGAGGCAAGCATGGGAGGCCTACAAGGCTACAGGTAGGACGTGTACTATCACCCAGGGGGGTCGCCGATCTGAATCCTTCACACGACTCATCACCCCTGCGTAGTACGCCCGCGATCGGGACAATTGGCAGCCCTTGTTGCTTTAAAGATTAATCGATCATAGTTACAGCTAAAAAGGTTTTTTTCCATTTTTTTCGTGCACTCGTGAAAAATGTGTTTTTATATAAACTGGAGGTTGACAATGTGTTGTCGGTTTGACGAAGATATTGAGCAGGCGAAGACCGCTGCGCGGGAGGCGTCCCTGGTGGCGAAGAGGGCGCAACAAGCCCTTGCCCAATCAGTTGCGGGCTGCGGCGGGAGCTACCGCGGCCCCCTCGCCTTCTTCGCGCCCGCAGGGTGTCGCATCCCAGCGACCACAACCCGGGAACGACGCCTTCTTCAAGGGCATCGGGGCGAGCGCGGGATACCATCGTGATCCGACGTGTATGTGGTATCGTGACAGTTTACCTGGCCCTGATCTTGGCGGTACCCTTGCAATTGACCTGAAAGATGGCGACGATTTTTCTTGCTCGGGCGATAAGATTTATCGTCTCGGCGTGTTGGTCGATAAATAGCATAAATCGAAGTATACCAGGTACATGCTGAGACCACTACTAGTAGCCTACTATTAATACATAGATAGCTGAACAGCAACTTACGTACCAGTGTGAAGAGTCGTGGAGTGCCGGGTAGGTGTGAGGGAAGGGACGCAGGGGTATCCGCTTTGCTTGGAGACAGCACCGGTTCTTTGTAGATTTCTTATTATTGGCGTTGAGCTATGAGAAGCTCGAGGAGACAGAAAAGGAGGAGTGAGCATGGGGGCGGGGTGAGGCTCACAGAGTTCGCTTCACCCTAGCGTTGCTGCTGTGCTCTCTTCTGGACCTTTACCTATGGAACGTACAAGAAACGTTCTCCTAGATGTTCTGTATTCCCATGAGCGCTTAAGGCGCTTACTTCTATCTATCTTGTCCAGAGGAGGAACGTTCCATTACCGAGAACACTCTTGTGGTATAAGCTGTTCGATATAGCTTGTCTCAACGAACAAAGTAGGAACAACGATGGTCACGAAGGATCGTCCGACGGGGTATTGTCGGATTACCCGACGGTGCATTGCGGAATATTATAGCATGGGAAGGACACGTGGAATAGTCCCGAAGGTCCTTGTAGACTGTTCCTGGAACCAATCTAGGAACACGTGGAAATATGAGAATGTGGCACCTGTAGTATTTGGGAATTTGGGGCGTTGAGAATATTGCCTGGTGTGGAGCGAGATGGCTTCGCCCACTCGCCTTACTCCATCTCTTTCCCTCTTATCAGCATCCGGGACCAGCTAATAAAGACATCTATATACCATCTTCTTCACACTGTGTGTTGCAGTGAAGCTCGCGCCCTGAGACTGGGCTGCTGGGAGCACATTATTCTTCGCATAACCGATTTAATCCAACACGTTAACGTGATTTACGTTTGAATCGGAACAATGCCTGGAAGTGAGCATGACCAAGAGGAGGCCGGCTCACAAGAAGAAATGATGGTCTTGCTGAGATCATTGGTATCCCGACAAGATCGACTGGAAGAGCGGATGGCCAGCGACCGGGGCCGTGGAGAGGCCCAGTCCAACCCTGGCAGGGAACGCCAAGATGGAGTCGTAACCGGTGGGAACTTGCAAGCCCCTGGTGGTGGTGTACACGTAGACGAGATTAGGTATGACGAATCCGTTGAGAGTTCAGGTGTAAATGTAGGCCCTCGTGAATTCAGTAGTATAAAGCAGGCAGTCCTCAAATTCAGCGGTAAACCTGAGGAATTCCCCGTATGGAGTAAGCGGTTCGAAGCGTTCGTATCGATGAGTGGGTGTTTGGGTTCTATGCTTACAGACATAGAGGTAGCTGTAGGTGACACAACCAAAGACACGCAATACTTTATTTCGCAAGGTTTGAGCCGTCCACACATCAAGAATGCGCGGGTTGCATGGATATGTCTGACCGAGAGCATGACTGATACTGACCTATTAGACAGAGTGTTTGCCAGGCAATCGCCAAGCGGTGCTTGGAGAATGCTTCGGGATTGGTTTCTTCCGAAATCAGTTGCCACACAGGTCAAATGGTCGGACGCGTTTGATGCAGTGAAAATGGAGAAGGGTGAGGAGCCCATGAAATTCTTCAGTCGCGTAGACAAGATTGTTGGTACTCTTGCTTCGCTTGGTGTGCCGAAATCAGAAGGAGAGGTGAACCGCAAACTGGTACGAGTTCTTACAGCTGACTACGAGATAGAACAACGCACGCTCTTGTACCGCGATGAAATCACCCGAGCTGAAATAGAGAGCATTGTCAGGCAGAGGCACCTGAGACTTCCCGTGTCAAAAGGAAAGAACGTGGGTCAGGCACTGTTTTCGAATGGTGCTGCCCGAGGTGGCCGCGGAGGTGGGCGTGGAGGTAACCGTGGAGGTGGTCGCGGATCCAACCGTAACAATGTTAGGTCGCGAAACAAGGAATCAGCGAATGCTGATGCTAGCCAGGGTAGCGAAGGTAGAGGCAGCCCCCCCACCCCCAAGCAGACCAACCCCCAATCAGAGTATGATGAGGTGAAGGGTAAGTGTATCCGTTGCTTGGAACCCGGACACATGTGGTACCAGTGCAAGGCTCGTGTCACCCCGGCTTCGGAGACGACGTCTGGCGAAGGTGCACAGGAACAGAACAACAGTGGTGAGACTGTGTGCTGTCTTGCGAATGCTATGTTTAGCCGTAGTGATGACTCGTGTACTGAGGAACGTAGTGAGAGCATAACAGAGAGCTTAGCTGAGAAATGGATAGCAGACAGTGGTGCTTCATTTCACATGACTCATTCGGCTGACCTGTTGAGTGACGTACGACTGTGCGACGACAAGGTTAGGATCGGTGACAACCACCTGATCGACGTCGTGGGGTATGGCACGCTGACTGTAGTCTTCCCCGGAGACCTAACTGTTAAACTGTTAGATGTGGCATACATGCCGGACTTGGCGTTCAACTTGTTTTCGCTAATGGCCGCGCATAAACAGGGAGTAGGATTCATGACCGAGGATGAGGGCTTGTGCATTTCTCTTTTCGATGGACGGTTGAGATTCGAGGGTGATGGATCTAGTTACTCCAACTTCGCTTGCAGGATAGAGCCAGACAACGGCTATGTGCCGTTTCCCCTATTGACACCCGACCCCGCTGAGAACCGAGGGGAGACTGGTTGCGATTTTCCCCTGGCGTTTCCCGTGCTTGCCCCCGGTAGCGCTGCTTCTGCTGAGACTGCTGTAGATATCAACATCTTCCACTGCGTGCATGGCCACTCTAACGAACTACTGCTGAGAGAGACCGCAAAGGCACTTGGTGTAGAACTGTTAGGGACGCTAAGACCCTGTACTGGCTGTTCTATGGCGAAAGGTTACCGCAAACCAATCCCCAGCAGTACTAAGTCACGCGCGCCAGAGAAGTTGGGACGGGTCTTTGTTGATCTAAGTGGCCCTAAGAGAACCCCTTCTCTGTTGGGTAAGAGGTATGTCATGCTAGTGAAGGATGACTTCTCTCGCTACGCCTGGGTATATTTTCTGAAGCACAAATCGGATGCAGCAGACGCGTTTAGGAAGTTTTTGGCTGATGTGCGCGCCGACGGTGTCCCCTCGAAGGCTGAGATTGTAAGGTCTGACAACGGTGGGGAATTCTTTGGTGGGGAGTTTGGAGAGGTGTGCAAACAGTTTTGCATCAAGCAGGAATTCACCAACGCGGACAGCCCAAAGCAGAACGGTGTTGTCGAGAGAGCGCTAGGCATCATTCAGAACGCAGCGCTTGCTGCGTGCATCCAAGCCCCTATCATTTTCCCGCTCGTTCAACTACCGCCGACTGAATCCCTGTGGGCGGAAGCGGTGCACTGGTCTTGTGACGCCTTGAACCACACCGCAACCACTGCCAACCCCGGCAACAAGTCTCCGCATGAGATGTGGCATGGAGCTGCCGCACCTGCCTCGCCACACCCGTTCCTTCGCCCAGCGTACTGCCGCTGGAACCGCCCGTCCAAGTCGTCACCCCGGGCCGAGAGCTGCTTTTACCTCGGGCCGGGCATCGACCACCCAAGTGACTCTTTGCGGATGCTCACGCGGGGGAACAGGGTGGTGGAGACTCGAGATGTGACCTGGGAGGCAACGCTTGATGTGGGAGCGGTACTATCCCAGCTGCCGGAGGTACCGGAACAGGGAGGGACGCAGGGGCTAGAAGATGCGCCAGAGCTGGGAGGGACGGAGGACTTTGTCTCCGCCCCGACGACTCCACTGCCGGTTTTGGGGAGGGGAATTCCTCACCAACTCCGTGCGGTGTCCCCGATGACGCCAGCGGTGTCTCCGATACCGCAAGCTGGCGACGAGTTTCGCGCCGAAGATGTGGAGCCGAACGATACATCAGCGGTCAGCAGCGAATTATCTGACAGCGACTCTTCGTCTCAGGATGGAAGCGACGCGTCGGCCTCTGACGATGAAGCTCCAACCCCCACGGCGGTCCGGACTGCTGCACGCCAACTTGGAGCGCACATGTCAGGACCGGGCGATGGTGAAGAGATTCGGGAGGGACGTACGAGAGCGCAGACCAGGGCGCTCAATCGGGAAGCGGCAGCAGAACTGATTAGTGCGATCGGGCCCTGTGAAGGAGGCCGTGTTTTCCAGGCGCTACTGGCGGCGAATGAAGCGGAGTGTGAGAAGACGAAGTTGCCGGATTGCCTTGTCAAAGAGGCTGAACCGGAACCAACGTCATACACCGCAGCTCGTAAGTCGAAGCATTCGGACGTTTGGATGGACGCGATGAGATCGGAGTTTGATGGACTCGAAGCTGCTGGAACGTTTGTGGAGGTTTCTGAAATTCCCGCCAGTAACAATATCGTAGAGTCAAAGTGGCTCTTGAAGTGGAAGAGCGACGCGCACGGCATGATTGATAGAGCTAAGGCACGGTTGGTAGCTAAGGGCTATAGTCAGGTAGAGGGAGTTGACTACTTCGAGACTTTTGCCCCCACTGCCTCGACCACGTCTAACAGACTCATTGCAGCAATGGCGTGCAAGCTTGATTGGGACTTGAGACACTTGGACGTTGACCAGGCCTTTATTCAGGCAGAGTTGGATACCGAGATTTTCTTGAGACTTCCTCGCGGTTGTGGCGAGATGTCCGGTAAGGTAGTCCTACTCAACAAAGCCCTTTACGGGCTAAAGCAGAGTGGCCGCTCATGGTACAAGCTACTGTCGTCAACCCTGGTAGAGTGTGGGTTTGAGCAGTGTTTGGTAGACCCGTGCGTGTTTCGACTAATGTTGAATGACGCGGTTGTGGCGATGCTGGTGGTCCACGTGGACGACATCAAGATCGCAGCGACCAAGGGGGTGACGGATTCGGTAGTAGCTGATCTCAATAAGAGATTCCCTACAAAACATCTGGGCGAGGTTACGTGGTACATGGGTAGCGAGTACAGGAGGGATCGTGAGAAGGGAACCTTGGAGATTTCACAGACTCAGTTCATCCGAAACGTTGTCGACCGTTTCGGTATCACTAAGACCAGCCCCATCCCCGCTTCACCGTCGTTGGACCTCAGGTACGTGAGTGATGAGGAACCTGTGGTGGACGCGAATTTCCGTGAAATTGTGGGGAGTTTGATGTGGATTGCGAACCAGACGAGACCTGACATCTCAAACGCAGTGCGAGCGATTGCGCGGTTCTCGCACGATCCTAAGGAAGTACACGTGAAAGCTGCTAGGAAGGTTCTCGAGTACTTGAGCGCTACAGCCCACTTGGGCTTGACTTTCAGGAAAGAGAGTAAGTTGGGGGATGTACAGTTGGAATACGACCTAGAGACGTACGTAGACGCAGACTACGCCCACAAGGCCGAGGACAGGCGTTCGGTATCTGGTGTAGCTGTTTGCTGCGGAGGAACGCTCGTATCTTGGTTTTCTAGGACGCAGAAATGCGTTACACTCTCCACCACTGAGGCCGAGTACGTAGCGATGGCCGACGGGGTGAAGGAGGCCCTGTACGTGCGAGGAGTCTTGGTTTTCTTGATGCCTAGTCTTGGATCGCCGAGCATTGGAGTGTTTGAAGACAACAAAGGGGCGATTGACTTGGCCAAAAACCCACTGAGTTCGTCAAACAGCAAGCACATCGATGTGAGGTACCACTTCCTGCGCGAGTTGGTGGGAAAAGGAGATTTATGCGTCAAGTACTTAAGGACGGAGGATCAACATGCGGACATTCTCACCAAGGCGATTGCTCGTGAGAGTTTTGAGAAACACCGTGACTTTTTGTTGGGGATATAAGTTTTCCGTCGTAAATTGCTTTTGGGAGTTGCCAGTGTTGTTGGAGGCTTGTTAGTTGATCCAGCGCCAGGGAGGGTGTTCGATATAGCTTGTCTCAACGAACAAAGTAGGAACAACGATGGTCACGAAGGATCGTCCGACGGGGTATTGTCGGATTACCCGACGGTGCATTGCGGAATATTATAGCATGGGAAGGACACGTGGAATAGTCCCGAAGGTCCTTGTAGACTGTTCCTGGAACCAATCTAGGAACACGTGGAAATATGAGAATGTGGCACCTGTAGTATTTGGGAATTTGGGGCGTTGAGAATATTGCCTGGTGTGGAGCGAGATGGCTTCGCCCACTCGCCTTACTCCATCTCTTTCCCTCTTATCAGCATCCGGGACCAGCTAATAAAGACATCTATATACCATCTTCTTCACACTGTGTGTTGCAGTGAAGCTCGCGCCCTGAGACTGGGCTGCTGGGAGCACATTATTCTTCGCATAACCGATTTAATCCAACATAAGCTAGCTAGATTCTACGCATTATCTTCTCCACTCAGGATATTCCGCTTAAGAGAATATTCTTGAAGCCAATATACCATGACTCTGCGGGCTATCTTACCGAATCTATTGCCAGCTATAATCTTGTGGCCAATAGACCATGACTCTGCGGGCTATCTTACCGAATCTATTGCCAGCTATGCTGACACTCTATTGCATTAGCCCACCCTGAATAGTCATATATGCAGACCTCAATCAAGACAGTCGACGGGTGACGATAAAGTTAATCCTAAAAGACCGGGAAAGGGGGTCGAAGATGTGGCTATTCGAAACAAAGGCATGAGGCTATAGATTCCCCACACCTCGTGACAAATCAGGCCTAAACGCCAAGGATAGGAGCACTCACTAATACACTAATAAAAGCAGATCGCTGAAAGAAAGACCATAACAAGATGGAGGAAGACAGAAAACCCAGAATGGGGCAACCGAAGTAGAGCAACCAACCGAAGTTAGAATCGAAAAAGGAAACCCGAAGACGAAGCGAACGTGCCCGAGTGGTTAAGGGAATGGATTAGAAACCCACTGTGATTTCACGCGCAGGTTCGTGTCCTGCCGACGACGCCAATTGTGAAGAGTCGTGGAGTGCCGGATAGGTGTGAGGGAAGGGACGCAGGGGGATCAGCTTTGCTTGGAGACAGCACCGGTTCTTCTTTGTAGATTTCTCATTATTGGCGTTGAGCTATGAGAAGCTCGAACGAGGAGACAGGAAAGGAAGAGTGAGAGCATGGGAGTGGGGTGAGGCTCACAGAGTTCGCTCCCCCCCAGCATTGGTGCTGTGCTCTCTTCTGGATCTTAACCTATGAAACGTACATTGAACGTTCTCCTAGATAGATGATCTATATTCCTATGAGCGCTTAAGGCGCTTACATCTATCTATCTTGTCCCGAGAAGGAACATTCCATTACCGAGAACGCTCTTGTGGTGTATGCTGGCTAGATTCTACAGGTTTTCTTCTCCACTCAGGATATTCCGTTCAAGAGAATCTTCTTGTGGCCAATAGACCATGACTCTGCGGGCTATCTTACCGAATCTATTGCCATCTATACTGACACTCTATTACAGCAGGTATAAACCTACCCATTGCCAAGTGCTATGAAGTGCTACCAAGACGTGTGAAGATGCATGAAGATGTACGAAGATGTATGTATGAAGCCGTGTGTATGTGATGGCGTTTTTATTGCAGGCGATCCTAAAACAACATTGTTACAAGAAGTAAGTTATTAATAATACTGAAATACTTAGCCGTGGAAGTAGTTTTTATGGGTACGTTCGTTCAGTCAGTGTTGTTTGTTACTGACTCCACGTCGGCGGCCCTTCCTTGTTGACAAAAACAATGATGGCAAGAGAACCAGAAGAAAGGGTAATGAGTGGTGACCACAAAATATACCTGGTAGGCTCTACTGTTTGCCGTTGTTTGTTTTCATCAAAACGATCAACATCAACAACAACAGAAGGTGATCTGATTGAAGATGAAAACAGACACTAGGGGTTCAGCAGCACTTTCTACAGCACTTACTACAGCAAGCACTTGTTTCGGAGCTCCTAACATGATTGGAAGACAATCGTTCACGTCGATCAACACTTCTACGCGCTAGTCCTAAACAAACTTGTACTCGTACAATTATCGTACTAGCCGACAGTTACACACTTGAGGAGGTCAACATTATCACATTAGTAACACATTCTTATCGCATTACCAAATTACCACATTATCACTGAGAAACGTCTGGCCCATAGGATGGCTAGGTAAGGGATGACTCCAAAAACAAAATATTCATTGACCTGGTAACGAAGCGTTCGGCCCAGCGCCAACTTCATGATTCCCTATCATCTTCATCATCATCGTCGTCGCCATCACCATCACCATCGTCATCATGATCATGATTACCGTCATTATCACCATCGTCATCATCACCATCATATCATCATCAGCAGCAGCAGCATCAGCATCGTCATCATCATCAGCATCGTCATGAGATATCATCAAAAAATATCATCAGCATCGTCATCATCAGCAGCAGCATCAATCGTCACCATTATCATGACGATCATCGTCAATCATGACGATCATCAGGAAAAAACACGGACGAAACGGACAGGAAGAATGTTCAAGCCCCCTTACGATCATCAGGACAAAAAACATAAACGGACAGAAAAACGTTTAGCATATCTCTTTCGTCGCACATTGTTCGCGCACACTTACTGTGTGCACGCATGCACAGCGTGTATGCCATGGTGTCCATCGATTCAATAAAATAATCCATTAATTAGACTAATTAATTGGCTTAGTTTGTGCGACAACATCAAAACCCAACGCGCAGCACATTATGCCACCGCTACTCGTAGTACTGTACTATACACTCAACGACGACCTCACGGGTATGCAGTAGAAGCTCCTCTACTGTCTTTCAGGGAAAAATAAAAAAAAAGAAACATCGTCTTCTCACGACACACACAGAAATAAACAAGCCCCAACAACGTAACGCCTCTCGCGAGAGGCACGCTACAAAGTGTCCTCGAAGTTTTTGGTGGCGAACTACATACTACGCTGAATTACCGCACCGAGACCAATAGTTTTGTGCATAGCACTGCACAGCAGCCCCACTTCCCTCCCCCAGGAAGTTGAAGCATGCCGTCCAAACCCGTAGAACTCCGCGTCCATCTCGAAAAAACAAACCAAGGGCACGTTTTAGTAGGGCATATACTCCGGGATACCCGGGTATCAACCCATGTTCCCTTCGCCATACCCGAGTAATAGGGTAAATACTTTGGGTACCCGGATATCGGCCCATTTTCTCTTGGTCATACCCGAGCAATAGGGTATATACTCTCGCGTACCCGCGTACCACCCATATTATCTTGGTCGAACCCGAGTAATAGGGTATACACTCTGGCGTACCTGGGTATCAATCCGTCTTCTTTTGGTCATGCCCGACAAGTATGGTATATACTCTGGGGTACCCGGGTATCAGCCCATACTCTCTTGGTCACACCCGAGTACACTATACCCCACCAAACACACCCTTCGCAAACCACTACAACCGGGGTTTTTACTCACTTCCAAAAGCAAACATCTATCTCGATACCTGGTACATTCATGTGGGCACACCTCCCCCTAGGCGAGATGCAAAAAAGTACGCCTCCAAAAGTGTCTAGAAACCTTCCCGATGTACGCACTCACGCACTCGGCCCGCTCTCTGCTTGCACTTATCGTACTGCTCTCCGTACGTACCTTGTACGTTTCGACCATGTGTGGGGAATAAAATTATGCGACGCTTAACTCACCACATAAAACAACGACCTGCAGCTCAAAAACATACAAAAAAATGGAACCACAAAAAAAGAAAAAAACATCCCAACCCACCCACCCCATCCCAAACTCCAAATTCCCACAGCTACACCTTTTTGCCTGACTGCTCTACACCAACACATGCTTGCATTCGGGACATAAAAAAGGCCAGGAGGCATAAAATTACCGTATGCCTCTTGAAAGTTCGCCGGCTACGCACGCACATGCACATACACAATGAAAGTAAACCAAAGAGAGAGAGAGAAAAAAAAAGAGAACCACACAATGACAGGCGAACTCGCTTTTTGATGCGGTCGCAACCGTACCTATGTACCGGGTTGTGCGCGATCCCGATACCACCTACATACCAGGTAAGGACCGCGGCCTGCTAAATACTAGAGACCCCACCCCAGCCAACCCTAAAGAGTAGAGTCTCCCCCTCCCCGTCCCCACCCTAATTAGTAGAGCCAGTTCCCCAATGGGGTTCGAATAAATAAAGGAAAGAGACAAAAAACGCAGTCGGCGACCGCTACCGCCACCACGAGCGGCGCGGTGCGGCTGCTTAGGAACCTCCCTCCCTTAGTGTCAAGCCTTAAAGTTAACCAAGAGGGGCAGGCGGTTGCTGCTGCGGGTTGCAAAGACAAATAAGCATACAGCAGCGAGAGGACGGAGGGCGCAGAGGACGGAGGGGGGGGGGGGCGGGGCGGAGGGAAGGACGAGGGTCAAAATGAGTAACTCCATTATGACACGAGTACAAGCGAGGCCGCTGAAAACACGAGAGCGTGAGAAAAAAAGGTAACTTCGATTAAAAGAGACGGGAAAATGCTGAACACTATGCCCCAAAAGGCAACTTGGCAAATATGATTTTCAACCAAATTGTCGATCTTACAGCTGAGGTGGAATTTGAATACGTCCAAGTATATGTCCTTCGATATAAAAACATCAAGCCGTGACATGTACTATTAATAAGTATCGGATGAGAGAACGGAATACTCTTATACTATGCCCACGGCTTGTCCAAAAGGTCGCCGAGCGTAAAAACTGTTGCAAGATGAATGGAAACGAAAAGTGGCCATGCACTTGGAAAAAATACATTCGAGGTAGCACAGTTTAGGTAGAAACAGCAGTTGTTACGCCCCAAGAACTACGTAAAGCAGCTTGAGCTTTCAGCCTGGGGAACTAACCGAGCTCGGATATTCCGTGACAAGGGGCAGAGGCGGTTCGAGCGGAGGGGGGGGGGGGGGGTGCCCACCCCTCCCCACCCCTCCGCTTGATTTCTTGCGCGTGACGCGTGACTAATGACGGTGATCGCCGGCGATGGCTAGTAACCTCTGGTTCGGGGACGGAATATTTGAAAGAGTACGACTAGGCTTTACGTTTATGGCGGTTGTACAAGGGCGTTAATAATACCAGGTACCTCGTAGACCGATTGGGGCTTTGGAGGTGACGATTCTACTATCAATACTAATACTACGATTAAGCCATCGGCTAAGGGCTAAAGGGGTGTCAAACAGGGTGGGAGCCTCCCAGTGCATACCTAAGTAATATGATCGTGTTATACATGTTTTATGATACAGTATGTATCGCGCAAACCGCTCTGTATCTCCTCGGGTGGAACGGTGACAGCGGCGGGGCTGCCACATAAATGAAAAAAAAAATACCCACTGCAGTCGCATTACTGGTGCACTGTTTTTCAAACTTTTTCCTGATTCGTCTACAGTCCATCTGGTCGATCCGGTATCATCCAGGTTCGCAACGTGATATAAAAATTAGGTAAAAATGACACCGCTGTTCCCTATTATACCAAGAGCTCGTGATGCTGCTGGCGATCCGGATATAATGTCTCACTTCACATCAAGTCGGCGGCTAAATGTTGTGCCTGCTTCTTCAAAACTCCCCCAGAGCGTAGTTTCTACTTGTGATGTCGGGTACTGCAGTGTTGGTCAAGGGCCGCTTGTTCAACGGTACTCCTTTAGTCTTCCGGCCGGCTCGTTCAATACCGGGTACCCTGCCGGTATAGGTGTTGTAGGTGTTATGCCGGCATTCTTACGAAAAAAAAAAAAACATATATATATACGTCAAATCGAGGACTTCACGAAACTCATATATATATATATATATATATTTGCAAGCTGTTGTGTGATACTTCGACCGTGTGGATGTGTTTGTACTTCGTATTCATGAAGGATCAAGGTCGGTCCCTTTCCGCAGTGCTAATTACTATCAATAATCAATAATAGCTGCGTCAACCGGACGATTTTACACAGACCGAAATCGCCCTTGTAAGGTGGTTGGTGGTTGGTCCTGTTGGTTCTGTTTACACTGACAACATCCAGGGGGGAGGGGGTCACCCAACTAAATCCTTGCCGACGACTTAACGACGACTTGCCGACGACTCTTTACTATAAATAAATATAGAACGCCCGTGGCCGACGTACTACGCATTACGCAGCTTGCAACGATTAGCAATGTTGAGTACAGACCATTCAAACAGCCAACCTCACAGCTGACGCATTTGAAATAATTTTACTGTACAACGACGGTCAGCCATCGATACTTCAGTTGGTCAAGATGCTGCTGGACGATGAATAGCAGGAGCAGTCCAGCCTATTGATTTAACCATTTCAAATACGCCAGCTGTGAGGTTCGACCGAATGAGTTGGCCGATCCTCAACTTTGCAAGGTGCGTGAAAGTTAGGCCGCGCGTGTGCTAAATTCGGGAAACAGCAACTTACCAACTCTCCTTCACAAATGCTCGCCTGTCTACTCCTTTGATAATCCGGCCAGGCAAAGTCGTGCGCCATTTGCAAGCTGGCAACAAGTGCGTCGTTCTCGATAAAAAGCGTATCATTATCGAGGCACGATAAACCAAGGGTTTCGTATGTACGGAAGAAGTTTGGGGTTATTGCACGTTGACCAATGAGATCAACGCGGGTGGTTACTTGTACTTGTCCTGGTATAGCAAAGGGAACCTTGGATCAATCCGTCTGGTTGCTGACTAGCAAGCGAAGCACGAAGAGGAGAGAGAAGCATTGTCAGCGAGACAGGTTCAAGGTGTGATAGACTGGCTGATTTCTGCTGTAAGCGAGATGCGCTGCGACTGCTGCTGTGAGACTTCGCTGGGACTGCTTTGGTGACTGCCGTTGTGATAATTCGCTGTGAATACTGCTGTGGCGAGCGCTGCGGGCTGTCTCTTCGACGACTGGTGATTCGCCGGGTGCCGCGGCGCCTGCCGCCGCCAGTGCTGAGGCGAAGGCTACTCTGCGTGCCCGGGCCGCCGCAGCTCTCGCGGGCTCGGGGTCCTCCTCCGGGGCGCCAGCGGTCGGTGCGGCTTTGCCTTCGGATGACCTGTCCACGTGGGCCCGACAGGTTGAGGCTGAATTCGCGCGGGTCCATGCGCGCCTTGACCAAAAGTTTGCCGAGATATCTGCAACCACTTCTTCCTCCCGCGAGGTAGCGGCTGCCTGTGCTGATCAGGTAGCTAATTTCGACATTATCCTTCGCCAGTTCGTGGAGAACAACCAAGCCGGGGCAGGGTACAGATTGGGGGCAAGTTACCCCCATTCCAAAGCTGGAGGGGTAGAAGTCGACGTAACTACTTCAGGTAGTACGCAACCTTATTATTTGTGCCAGGCGGATAGAAATGAAAAGTTGGATTTTGACGTGCGCATCCTAGGGTAGAGCAAAAGGGGGTAGGGGGGGGACGCAATGCGTCCGTAAGCTGAGCCAAATACTGTTGTTGGAGGCTGGCGTCGAAAGCTCGACATTGCCAGTTGGGATGGAAGCTGACTCAGGGTTACGGACGATAGCGTGGGGCTGCTGTAGGAGCAGCCCCGGGGGCCTGCCCCTCTCTCCGTCCCCCCGTGCTCCGAGCGGGGGGTGCGCAATAATATGATACAACTTCGAAAGCAAAATACAAATGTACAAAATTGATACCTGGTATGTATACATTACCAAATAGTACGTCCGCATTATTATAAAAAATGAAGATACACTCCAGCTGTGAGATCGAAGATTTCGTCGAAACTCATCTTTGCAAGCTGTGTGTGATGCTCCGATCGCGCGCATTACGAGTTGTGTGTCCTCATTGAGGATATAGGTCGGCGACTCCCCTTACAACTACAGTGTAGCTATCAGGGTCAACAGGATGATTTTAGTCAGTCTGTGCGCGGAAACTATAAAACCCGTTTCTGAGGGGGATAAAATCTGACAGCTGTGAAGGAAAATGTATCCTTTTATCAAGTGAATCTTGTAAGTCGAATAACCGGTGAGGAGGGTGGGGCGGAGTTTTGAAGGACGTGGGGGCCTGGTTTTGATCAAAAGCGAGCGGGTTTGGAGGGGGGGGGGGGGGGGGGGAAAGGGGGCAATTTGTGCATGTAAGCATTATATAAAAAATTGAAAAGCGTCATATGTGAGTACGACCGATTGAATGGTCGAAACTCAATTTTGCAAGCTGCGTGGTACATCTATATTTCATCTATGATATGGTGTTTGTTTTCGTGAAACTGTGAGGGATTGAAGTCGGCGAAGAAGGCGCACCATGAACAGCAGCATTGGCGGGGTCCCTGGCTCCTTGCCCCACATTGGGCGTTCAGTGTACCTGGTACCAAGTAAGACACTTATTGACTTCGTATGATATTGAAAAAATGATCCACACCACACCAGAGCAACTTTGGCAGCTCTATCAACAAAAAGGGCTATAATGGTGATATGTATATACCTCGTAGTACGTACCTGGTATTAATACCAGTAGTATTTTATGAATCATCATGACGGACAATGTAATATATTGCTATTATATTGCTATTATATTACTATCATACTACTATTAGTATTAGTATTCGTGGTTGCGCTGGATGTACATGTCTGGAAATGTCTGAAGAACGCACACGACTTGTATTAATATCTGTACATGAGCTTTTGAAGTACGGGGGGGTTAAAGACGACTACGCACAACGGACAGGGGCAGCAGCATCATCGTACATTGGCCGTTCCGCGTACCAGGTATTAGGACCAGGTATTAATACCAGGTAAGACACTCACCGCTCTGAACCGAGGTATAAGCACCGTCGCACCATTTTGGAATTCATGTGATTACGCTCAAAATCCCTTATATTTCCGTTCAGAGCGGTAACATCTTGACTACTGCAAAAATTATCTACACTAACTCCAAGTAGGTTATCCTAGAAGCTTGTCCCAATATCGTAGGGTATCCAAAGAGTTTTTTCTAGTAGGTTGTCCGACTAGGTTATCCTACTGATAGGTTATTCTAAATAGGTGATCCCGTGATATAATATAAGGTTATCCTATGAATAGTAGCTTATCCCCAAAAACATGGGTACAGCAGTCGAATGTACAAGGGTGAATGAACACTCTGGTCCATTCTAGTAATATCAGTCAAAACCGAAGCGGCCCATCCGTCTCGAAAGCCGAGCAGCTGACATTCTGACAAGCCGACACCACGTTCTCAACCCCCCCTCGGACGAATAAAGCAATCACATCGCCTCCATACCCTACTGTAGGACCACACCTACAACACCTACAACACCTACAGTAGAGTAGAGTAGAGTAGAGTAGAGTAGAGTAGAGTAGAGTAGAGTAGAGTAGAGTAGAACCTCAACAAACCCCAACCAAAAATCAACGACGTACGAAGGGCTACAGCTGCAGCCGAGTATAAAATAACTGAGGGGCCAGGAAGCTTTCCCCCGAGGGGAACTATCCAGTGTGGCAACAAATGGCTCAATATACCTTGTTAGAGGTATACCTATTTCTGTCTTTCGTCCCTGTGAATACCTACTGCTGTTTTGTCGTCCTTTAGCCTGGTACCCATTTTATTGTTACCTTTTCGTCTATTTTGGGACCAGCAGGTATCATAGCCACGATACACAACAATATTCGTTTCGTTGCATCCACCGCCGCGTGGTGCGAATGCGTAGCAGCACGCATATTAATACTAGATTAATACTAGTATTTATACTATCACGCACCACTGCAATTCCACTGCAATTCGGTGCGAGTCAACGAGGATAGAAATAGCTGGGAGTCTATTGGCGATAAACATGATCGCGCGTACGACCGTACGAGTAGTGAGGAGGGGGAAGAAGAGCCTGCGTAGTGACCCCGGCTGTGAGTTACGTCTATCAATAGGGCATTAATCAATAGGGTATCAATAGGGAGGGAGGAAGAGAATGACAAGTGCGAAGCCACTACGAGTAGAGGGGACGAGCAAGAAAAAAAAAGAGAAGAAACTGCGGTATGCGGTATCATAATACGAGCAATATAATAGTACTACAACAGTAGTACACGAAGCCATTCGTACTAAAACGCTGCACCGCCGAGGTACATCCAACTCCTCGCATTCTAGACCCGCTTCGAACAGTTTATGATCCCCAAAGTAGTAGCCGATGCTATCATACGATTGATACGAGTACTCATTTTTTATAATATGCTGCAATGGACGTTTGGTTTTCTCGTCGTGGTTTTTTTCCTCCAGAGTCCCAGACGGGCGAATTAATCCCTTCATCCACTCTTATCCCACACGAAATCCACCTACAGCATTAGTAGTTCGTTCGCCCGCAAACAGGTGCGCGTGCCGTTGAATGAGTTTAGATATACACCTTTTCGGATTGCTGACGGGAAAATTGCCAGGTCGCAATTATAGAAAGGCCGATTGCAGCATCAGTCACGCGAAGCAGCTTCGCAGTAGTGTACGCGGGGCCCGTAAATAAGTGTATGGCATCAAGTATGGAAAAGAACAAGAAAAAAAATGGCATGTACGAATTATAACATTGTCGACATTCCTACCGAAATATTCGTTTCGACGTATTTTTTCCCAGGCAACTTCCATAAAGGTCGGCCCGGGGTGCGGTTGGGGGTATAGGGCTATATAGGTCTCACGGCGAATTATCTATAAGTCCCTCCCAATATTACTGGAAACCCACGCCGTGCATACAAACATTAATTGTTTTCATGTCGTATCCCATACCAGGTATGTACCTGGTGTCATGTGTTTCTTTACAAGGCCTGCATCGGCGGCGCTTAATATCCGTATAATGCATGTGCAACAATAATGTAAGGGGTGATACGACACGCTGTAACATAAAAATAAAAATACAATCCAGCTGTGAGATCGAAGATTTTGTCGAAACTCATCTCTGCAAGCTGTGTGTGATACTCCGATCGCGCGTACTACTGGGTGTGTGTCCTCATTAAGGATATAAGTCGGCGACTCCCATATATAACAGCAAGGGCCATGACTACTATTTATAGTGACTGCAATACATTTTTTTTTCTTTTTTTTCTTCACACAAATTTACTTTCCAGCTTCTGGATTCTGGACAAGCCGTGGTTACAGGTGTCGTCCCTTCTTCCCCCCGGTTCTTGCTTTCAATTTTTATCGCGCATAGGGTTCAGCAATCCCACTGCTCGTCGATTTTTCATCGAGTGTTGCTTACTCACGCTCTCGCGCTTTCCGCAAGTCAATTTGTGCACAAGAAAAAGTCCCCACGAATTTATACGAGTATGCACTCGTGGGGATTCGAACTCACCACACTGACCTATACCAGGCTCGAGGATAACCTGATACTCCACCGGGGCGACCGGCTTCCTACTATTGTAACATGGGTGGACGGGACCCCCTCGTTTCATCGACAAAGTACAAGACGAGCGAAAGCAAGAGACTCTCAGATTCTCAACGCCTTTCAGAACGTAAAACATCCAAAACATCAAACACATGACACAACACGCGTGGATTGTCACATGCGATGTGAAAAGGGTCAAGGTTCACCTTCCAACTTTTGCGGTCTGAATTTGCGTGTGTCCTATGTACGTTCTGTGGACTCTGCGTCGGATACGTATATACCAGGTATGACTTCCCAGAAGGTGCTCAGAAGCTCTGCCCTTGGCCCACCTTGTCCTATTGATATGTCGGCGAAATTGTCAAGTTTTACGCTGAAAATACAGATGATACATCGTGCTCCTCGTTGGTAAAGTCAGCAAAAAACTGGCTCCCAACAAGGTTCTGAGACTCACGTACAGCAACGTACAGCGACAAAAAAAAACGGCGATGGTAGAACGAGCGTGCAGCCGTAGTGACCATCATAAATACGATCACCACGCTGCTTGCACGCTTGTTGTGCATCTCCCATCTCCCCACGATGCGCGTCGGGCGCACTCCGTATTTTTCCCCAGCGTCCAGGGCTGCTTCCCGTGGTCAATGCCGTAATCGCAAAATTTTGGACACGTTCCTTCTCTCGATCCAGTCCCAGACGGGCTAACGCACGCCACGGCGAAAAACATATAATATGATCATACTTGTAATAGTATTCAGACCGTCGAACGTCACAATCCAAGGCTAAATAACCTAACCCACGAAAAAAAAAAGGGAAAAAATAGGTCACAAATTTGCTTTCCTGCCATATATGTATTTTCAGGCCTAACTTTGAAAAAAACTCCAAACACGTCAGCTGTGAGTTCGGTAAATTTAGGGTCGATACTAATCTTTGCAAGCTGCGTGATACACCGGCCGCTCGTTTGTCCTACGGATGTTGTCAGGGTGAACATTAACAGCCAATTGACTAGCTCATGGGTTATGACGTGCGTCGGTTTCCACTTCAAGTAGGTTAGTTGTCCCCAAAAAGACCGTGCAGTCGGAAAAGGACGAATGCGGTAATGCACGCCAAGACGCATTGCCCACCTGTGCACACGCCGCCAGATGCGAAGCTGTGTGTAACTCGATCGCCTCCTCGGCCGCCTCCCAGGCCGTTGATGAACCGCCAGTTTCGAAACCCGGTCGCTGTATCGTAAAACACACAAAAAAAAGTAACAAAAAACAGAAACAACAAACACAAAAAAGTCAGATACACGACAGCCGGACACGCCTCAGAAGGCGGTGCGGACGCTTCCCCCCAGAGCAGACAAATAACAACTCGAATCATACTCGTCGGCAAAGTAAGCAGAACTCACATGGTGAACACAGGAGACTCAATACCATCGATCACCGAGAACGAGCAGGTGCAGCGGCGGCAATACGCCAATAATTGATCAATACCGGTACCTGATAGGTGCCAGTTCTGCTACTAGAGTACAGCAGTAGGTACGTTACATTTTGGCATACACCATCACCAACAAGTGACGTCTCCACTCTAATCAAACGTCGGACAGATCACAGATCATGTATCCCCACTTGACGATTCAGATATTTCATAAAATATCTGCATGGTCTAGCTCATGGTACCGAGTGGGATCCGTACGATCTGCCCGGTCTAGCACATGCTAACGGGGTTGGATCGGTACTCTTTTACACCGATCCTGCACAATATCTCATAGCGACAGACACAGGGTCTACTGTACATGTCTACTGTAGATGTCTACTGTAGATGTCTACTGTAGATGTCTACTGTAGATTATATATATATGGAGTCGCCGACCTATATCCTTAATGAGGACACACAACCCGTAATACGCGCGACCGGAGTATCACACACAGCTTGCAAAGATGAGTTTCGACAGCTGGAGTGTATTTTCATTTAATATAATATGATCTATGTGATCTAGATCGTCGTCTGTCCGAGGTGTAAATCTGTATCTTCAAGCCAAATACCGTCGCGCGTCTTATTCATACTGCATATTGCAGCATACCAGTAGGTGCATAGCCTATTACATACGGGGCAGACAAAACTGCGTGTTGTACATCGCAGCATAGGCGAATGGCATATCTGCACATTTATAAAAATGCATAGCAGTGTTGTACGTTGCATAATGCAGTAGTCGAGTGCGAAATGCGGCAGTCTAGAGTCTAGAGGGTATCGAGGGTGGCAAAGGCACGTATCATTCCCAGCGTCAAACGGAAGCAATCGCAAACGCAAGCAACATAACCAATCGCAAGCACAAGCAAGAAGGGGAAATTAATCGCAAACAGACCCAAGAAACGGAAGCAGTCGCAAACAGACGCAAGAAACGGAAGCAACCGCGAAGACAAGCAAAGAAACGTAGGCCGTCGGAAACAAGACCAAGCGAACGGAAGCAACCGCAAACAGACGCAAGAAATGGGAGCAATCGCACACAGACGCAAGAAACGAGAATCAATCGCAAAACCAAGCAAGAAACAGATTCAATCGCAAACATGATCAAAACGACGAAGCAGCCCCAAAGATAATCCACAAGAGGAAGAAAGAAAATCGCGAAGACAAGCAAGAAGCGACTTACGTGGCCCCGGCCCCCGCCCCCGCCCGCGCCCCCGCCCACGCCCGCGCCCCCGCCCCGCCTGCCCCCGCCGCCACCCCCGCCCCGCCCACCGCCGCCTTGAGGTTCGCGCGACAAGACCAGGCGCTCATTCCCCTCAATAGACAGCAGCTGCAGATTTCTCTGACATACACAAACGCAGGACACAAATAACAGGGAAGGGTGTCAAGACAACACATACGTGTGTACTTTAGCGCCACTAGATCAGTTGCTCGTTCCCTTAGTACACAGAAGCTGCAGCTTTCTCTGGGCTGTATTACGGCGCTAGGTTGAAAAGAACGCAATACGAACAACAACAACAACAAACAGCTGCTTGTTCCTCCAATAGGCACGAAGCTGCAGATTTACCTGGAATAGATTGCAACGTTATTAATACATACAAAAGACACAACAAGACCACCTGCTCGTTCCCTCAATACAAAGAAGGCTGCCGTATTTTCTTCTTGTCTGGGATGGATCGTTCCGCTAAGTGAGAACGCGACAAGCCAAGCACTTCATTCCCCTCAATACACAGCAGCTCCAGATTCCTCTGTTAATAGATCATGTCATTCATTGGTACGGCTTGATGTCGAGACAACACGCTCAGGTGTTGAGACAAACCAGTTGCCCAATCCGTCAATTTGACAGCAGCAGCAGGTTTCTCTGAAATGATATTCTGTGGCTGGGTAGAAGGAACGGCTAGACGTACAGTAAACAACCAGAAAGAACGCGACAAGACCAGCTGCTCGTCCCCCTCAACACCGTATTACACGGCAAGAAACCACCCTGGTTGGTAATTATTTCGCGCTTGGCTTTGTGTATCACCCGAGATGGTTTCCTGTGCTGGGGTTGATCGATCTAACAGAAGGGCGGTATCTCACGTCCAATACCGTAGAGAGCAACCGCAGATTTTTCCATAACGGTGACCGATGCATCATGTTGAAGGTGGCCGGCGAGCGTTAAGCCATCGGGTCTGCAAGAACAGGCTATCAAAAGCATGCGTGCATACATCGCATCCGTCAGACCTTGCTTTGCTTTGCCACACAGGCATGCCTCCCTTGAGGCAAGCATATCCCCCCCTAAAAACCCTGCGAATATATACCAGGTACCTGGTACGATTTACAGCTGTCGTAATCAATTTAAAAACGAAACCGCAAAAAGATACAAAAACTCTACGTGCACTCAAGGTTTTTCGGGCTTGCGCCAAAATTCATTAGCGATATACGGTATGTATGGCGGCTCTCCCTATATGTGCAGGTCAGCACACAACGACATTCGCGGTGCACACACTAACTCGACCCCAGAGCTATTAATAACCGTAACCCTCGCCGCAACCCTTGGGAGGGCTCAAAGTCGGCACGAGGTCGGCAGGGACAATCCTGCCATACATACATCGGTGTTGAATTCATGAGCACATCTGGACAACCTCGCACATATGTACGTATGGTATGTGCGACTTTAGCTGGGGTGGTGCGTTGATGGTTGACCGAATGCGGTCGAAACAGCACATCAAAACATCTCCAAAGGCGTTCGTTCCTACTACAAGCACGGTGAAAAATTGTGAACTAGCGTGTGCGCGAGATATCAAGCACGGTTAGAGTAAAAAACATGAAACCAAGGCCAACCCAGTCCCCCAAAAAAACGCGTGAGAAGTGCCAGTTTGGTCCTTGTTAACCGCCGCCCGAACTATTTTTCTTGGCTTGGCCTTGGGTCATGGCGTTCGTTGGTGACATGCCACATGCTTTCCTACCCAAGCTTTCCACAGTAGAGTAGTTTCATATCTCGCAAACACCTTACCAGGTACAGTCTGGAATTGATAGCAAGTTGTTACTAGCCCTTTTGGCCGCAGTATATGCTTTGCTCGAATTCACTCGAAAGGAGAAAGCCCAATACCGGTATTCGGTATAACTTGGGTGGCGGCTAAAAGCCAACCAACCGCCTAAAATATTTCTCGATAGAAAACATTAGCCATCAAACAACGTTTCAAGACAATATGGAGACAGGATAGAGACAGGATGGGGGCGGCGGGTTATTTGCCTCATGCCAATCAATACGCCACATCAACGTAGCAATCAAACTCCAAGCTAGGAGAAGACGATATCTCACCAAAGCCCTGACGCCAGGTGGCACCTCCCCCTCCAAGTTATTCCAACTGAGGTTCAACGTGTCCAGAGAGGACAGCCTTCCAAGCTCCGGCGGAACCGGTCCAACGAGCTCGTTAGAGTTAAGGAACAGCTTTCGCAAACACTTAAGGTTGCCCAGCGACGCCGGGATTTGTCCCGAGAGGTGGTTGCCGTGCAGAAACAGCTCTTCTAAGCTAAACAACTGCCCCAGCGAGTCGGGGATGGCGCCTGGGAAGAGAAGGCGGGGGGGGGGGGGGGGGGAAGCGCCGGTAAGGGGGAAAGCAAAATGGTGAATGGCGGTGTTTGGGGCAAAACACTTGCGCCACCTAGCTTTTAACCGGTACCAGTTAAGCGGGCGGAGGCCCCACCACAAGAACAAAACAATTTTTCTTTCAATACTGGCAGTGTACCTGTTCTGGATGCGAGGACCAAAAGTGGGTCGTACTGGCCGAGAGAACACCAATAATATATCTTCAAACATATAGAACATTACGCACATCTCACAAAACACCATACAGAAAACCTAAGAGGCGGATATACAATAATACAGTAATACATTATACGTGATACACGGACAGACGGAGGGGAGAGTGGAACATGGGGGACTTGGCGTACGATGCACGAGTTGCTGTCTCCCTCGTCTTCCGCTCACGATCCAAACTCCGTTTTTCTCCGGGTTGTGTGATGGGACGTCATGTCGTAATGACAAAAAAAACGCCTCCGTTGGGGAGCCCTCACCAACCGGGAGGGGGCCATGGTTCGCGGCTTCTTTACCGCCAGGTCCGCGATCTCCAACACGTACTTCAACCACAAAGGGAAGTTCCTCAGCGATGAACGGTTTGGGACAAAAGTGCAACCCCTTTCGTAGCATAACACCAACACCAACACCAACACCAACACCAACAACAACACCGTCACCGTCACGCTGCTATAAAAGCTACCGGTAAACAGGTAATCAATACAATTTAGGATGAAACATGAGCACTGACTCTGGGTGTGCTGGATGTTGATGAGTGGGCACAACTGCAGTCTAACGTGAACAACACGCACATTACACAGACACGGGTGAACGGCGGGGATGACGGGGCAGCAAGTAGGACAGTCAGCAGCAGGATAGGACAGCAATAAGAGATCGCGACAGGTTGCTCTGCCATATATACCTGTGAGCAGAGCACTGTACAAGTGCAGAGTTTTGAGGTTTGACAGGTCGCCCAGCCCCTCCGGAATCCACCCCCGCAACCCAGAGTTGTAGGACAAGTTGAGGTGCTGCAGGCAGTACAGGTTGCAGAGGCTCTCCGGCATCTCCCCCTTAGCAAGCACAGGAGGACCAAGGGGAGGCGGGAAGGGGAGGGAGAGGAGGGAACGGGGAAAGGAGGTGAGGGTGGTAAGGGAGGGAGGTAGGGAGGGAGGTAGGGACAAACAGGACGCTAGAGTCCAAGTTTCAACGTTCGGACATCGCTTTGGGGAAGGAAGGAAGGAACGGGCGACGGAGGGAGGTAAGGGAGGTGGCGGAGGGACTGAGGAAAAGCTACGAGGCGATAGGCCAATTTCCATTTTGGAGGACTATTCAAGCCTTTCGGGGCCCGGGATATAACCCTTTTTTGGGCCCGTGTTTAAACCGTGTTTAAACCGTGTTTAAACCGACTTTAAAAAGGCTTTAAGAAGGCTTTAAAGCGCGTTTAAAGCGCGTTTAAAGCGACCAATAGTATCCGCTATCGACCGTCACCGTCAAGGAGGAGCGTTCAGCAGTAGGACTATCGTCATGCCGCGCGTGTGTGGTGCAGCTCCTCACAATACGCTGATAATGCGCATCCTATTTTGGCAGCGAGAGCTGCCCGGTGTGGCCCATGCTGTATTCGTCCCTTTTTTTCGACGTTTGTTAACTCTCGAAGGGGTTGAACTAAATCGACCCAAGACGCGACAAAATGCGGACATACCATGTTACCACACAATTAGGGGTTGAACTAAATCGACCCAAGACGCGACAAATGCGGACATACCGTGTTACCACATAATCATATTATCCACTCGTCTTTGTGAGCGCGCAGCAAAACGAGTAGGACCAGTAGGACCCTGCCGTGCAACGTGCAACATGCTGTCTTACTGCAGTTAAAAAAAGCGCATCGCATATCACCATACATAGCACACTTAGTTCGAGAACGCTCTTGCCGTCGGCAAAAATGCTGAAAGCCAAAAAAAAAAACACCAACATTTTCATTGGTTTCTTGGGTCTTGCTTGAGTCACAGCTATTTAATGTATACTAGAATGGGCGTAAACATCGGTTTAAGGTGAATAACACACACATTGTCACAGCTACAGCTATCCAGACCCTTTGCAACAAACTGCACCCAGGTTTTTGAGACTGAAGCGGTGTCCGCCGCAAAAATGCCAAAAAATAGAAACGGTCCCGACAGCTCATTGAATGGTTTCTTGGGTCTTGTTTGTCACAGCTTTTGCCACAGCTAAAGCTATTCAACCCCTGCACCCGTGCGTTTTACGACAGGACGTTTTCTGCCAGGGACGCGGGCTACGGCGATCTCGTCCACAGTACCTCTCGCGAAATTACGAGAAAATAGCCGCCTGTAGAACTTAAACGTACCAGTAGTACTATAGTTACTTCAGCGGTCAGGGGTTTCCACCCACCTACACCAGTGGCGTTTCAGTGTAAGGAGCACGGTGACAAACGCAAGCACCCGAAAAAATCGAGTTACCGCCACCCCTTATCGGTTACTCCTAACAGTTACCCCGAAACACGCATTATATTCCTGCTTCCTGCTTTCTGCCTCCAAAGTGGGAAAAATGTACAAAGACGGCGCCAACAGCTCATTGGTTTCTTGGGTCTTGTTTGTCACAGCCAATGTCACAACTTCAGCTTTTCAACCCTTTACACGTTATTCAGATATGTTGTTCATAACACTACTTAGAATCAGAGTAGGATACATTTTGAAGCAGCGAGTCACAGCTGTAGACGTTTTAAGAGGCATGGCATTAATATAGTACCATATTAATAGTACTAATCCGAACGATCCGCATGACCTAGCACATGTTTCCTGGGTTGAACACCACATACTACACAGATCCTGCAAAACATATCATAACGATTGATGGGATCTATATGATCTGTCGTGATCTAGATCGTGACCTATCCGATGTGTGTACTATTCGGATACAGTGTGGGGTAAGTGTGCAGCAGCGACAAGGTTTTTCTTTTCAAGGGCCCCCTTCGGTCAAACGAAAAAAACAGCTCTCCTACGAAAAACATTTGTTTGTGTTTTTTACAGCAGCAATGCTATTTCTGGTATACTAACGCCCTACCATGACTCCTACGGAACAACGCATAGCTCCATTACAATTAATAGGCCTTGGAACATCTCCCAACCAACGTATCGCCTGTTACTTTTAGTTTCTATAATAGGAGGTGCTGGGGGCCTTGATTCTGCAACAGAGGACAGTCACTGCTGGGTTCGCACCATCAAACTAAAAGAATTTCGATCATTCCAGAGCTCCTGTTTGGTATCTACACTCTGCTGTGACTGTGGCTACGTAAATGCTTGGGAGG
Source organism: Undaria pinnatifida (assembly GCA_012845835.1). Lineage (NCBI taxonomy): Eukaryota > Phaeophyceae > Laminariales > Alariaceae > Undaria > Undaria pinnatifida. Next base: position 14,209,651 of record JABAKD010000016.1, read on the forward strand.
GTCGAACTAGAGGCCCAGGTAGGTTCGTCTAGTATTAATACTAGCGCTCGGCGTCGTCGCCGATATCTGAGCTAAAGCAGTATCAGCAGCCTAAAATCGTCCACTTTTCAAACTCGTCCACGGGTATTACAGCAGAGGCATGGGGAGTTGTTTTAGAGAAAGAGGCATTTTTCGTGATGCAAAAGGCACCCGATCGACACGGCGCCTGGCACAAAAACAGTGCCTATGACCTACGTACGCTGCCGTGAGGGAGACGGTTCGACCACTAGCGTTGAAGAAATATTGTTTTCATTGGGCAGTCGTGAACGGCCAAAATTATACCAGAAATATTACATCAGCTGTACAAAAAACTGGAAAATGATTCTGAAAAGACTAAAGACTGCAGTGCTCTCGTGCGAAGGGGCCTCTTAACCCTTTGGGGTCTTGAATGTATCTCGATTATCTTGATTAAAGTATAGCGACAAAAAAAAAAAAACGATGAATGCGATATTTTCGAGCGTCTACCAGTGGCGTGAGCGCGCAGCAGTACGAGTAGGATCATGCTGCGCCCGTCCCGTCCCGTACAAGTATTTGCGTTGTTGTCGTTCGGACGCCAATTGTATCACCGTCAACCATTAATAGCAGCGGCCGACGGTGTGATCATCATTTTTCGTGGTCAATTTTTCCCTCTCAAGTCTCGAACGGGCCCCCTAGAAGGTTTTTCCTTTCGTCGGTCTTATTCTGTCACAGATACTCTGTAAGCAACCTCGTTACAACTACGAGCACGTTTTATGCGACCAGTAAACGATAATCGCGGACCCGCGTAAAGAAAAACGCGTGTACACGACCACCATGCTGCTTGCGTGTCTTATACCAATACCAGGCAGTGTACTAACAGTGAGTTGTTATTGGTTAGGTTGGTTAGGTAGGTATATAGACCACGTGGTATACTATTATAGTTATATTACAGAACTACTTACAATTGTTGATTTCCTGAGCGGCCTCCATTTTTTCCTTCACACTAACTGCAAGATATTCTCCTTGCCGGAATGCTGAGCGGGCTCAGTTGCCTGAAGCAGTTCCTCAGAGCGTTCCCACCTGAAATACATTACAGTTAGTTGTGGCAGTACTACTGTAGTGGTGGAAACCCCAAATTTGTTAGGGCTGTGTTGGCTGACTATACTAATTTTAACATATACCTCCTAAGGTTAAGAGCATTGTCCCTGTTCCCCTTATCGCTGCGGCCGTACTGGTAGAAATCCCGATTGTTAGAGCTGTGAGTTCGCCGACTATTCTACTACTGCTACTACTATTATTATTATTATTATTATTATTATTATTATTATTATTATTATTATTATTATTATTATTATTATTTTGTTATTATTGTTATTATTGTTATTATTGTTATTATTGTTATTATTGTTATTATTGTTATTATTGTTATTATTATTATTATTATTATTATTATTATTATTATTATTATTATTATTATTATTATTATTATTATTATTATTATTATTATTATTATTATTATTATTATTATTATTATTATTATTATTATTATTATTATTATTATTATTATTATTATTATTATTATTATTATATTATTATTATTATTATTATTATTATTATTATTATTATTATTATTATTATTTTGTTATTATTTTGTCATTATTATTATTATTATTATTATTATTATTATTATTATTATTATTATTATTATTATTATTATTATTATTTCATTTTGCCATCTGACAATGTAGCGTGAGTGTCAAAAACTAGAAACATGACGGAAAAACACAACATCCAGATGAAAGCGTGAAACAATGTTTCTAACAACCAAAAACTACGAATACTATTAATAGATTTACCTCCCTGTTCTCCTGGCCCTGCCCCCTCCAGCCTTAAGGGCCGAGTCCTCGCCCCTATACACTTCGGAAGCAACACCGAACAACAACCCGCTGTCCACATAATAAACGGCTGATTTGTAACTGCTGCGCGTATGTTTCAACGCGCAGAAGGCTGTGCGGTGTTGCTGCCTAATGCTATCGGTCGTGACAAGGAAAGAGTCCCCGCCGTCTCGCTCTCTCTGTGGCCCCTGCCCTCTTCACCCCCTCCCCCGCAACACTACCGCTCCCACCCTTGAGCTTACCACATCCAACCGCAAGGGCCAAGTCCTCCCGCCTATACACTTCCGAAGAGGCATCGAACGACAACCCGCTATCCATAAAAATGGCTGGGTTGTAACTGCTACGCGTATGTTTCAACGCGCAAAAGGCTGTGCGGTATTGCTGGTATTGATAGATACTAACAGGGTTAGAGCATTGTCCCTGTTTCAGTTGTTGCTGTGGCCGTACTGATTGAAACCCCGATTGATAGCGCCGTGAATTGGCCGACTATTCTAACAGTAAATAATAGTAAGTCGCCGACCAGGTATTAGTCGGCTGGGTATCGCAGTTAAGCGCTTATGTGAAGAAAAAAACGGAGTTCTGCGGCTTTGCATCTGTCTGGCTGTCGCGTTTTCAATCCCCAAGTGTGTGTTATTTTTATTTATATTTTTATTTTATCCTCCGGCGGATGAGGCAAAAAAAAGCTCAAGCTCACCACACTTCCACGTATTTTCATATGCGTCGTGTGTCGATTTAACTCAGTTGCTTTCGCAACCCAACGCTAGCTGGCACACCCTTCGGATCCCACTGTAGCGATAGTGTGGGCTGTCCTTATCATGTGGTATTCATTCATATTGACATTTGACAATTCAATTGACATACCCGCTTTTGACTAAGACAGTCAGTTTGCCTTTAACAAATACCGATACTACCAGGTACGTCGTACCAGGTACGCTGTTACATATGATACATGTCTGTACCGTACTAACAACCAGTGTACAGTATGATCAGTATCATAGCTGTGAGGTCCAGCCAACTGACAGCTGACAGCTGTACATAAGAAAAAGGGTTGGAAACGTACAGCCCTGTAACACAAGCAAAGCTAAAGGAGCACGAGCGGCTATGATACCACCCTATTAATAGTACCACACTGCTTTTTGCTCCGTTGTTATTGAACCATTCGCAGCAAAGATCGCGCTCAAGGTGGGGACACTTCCAGTCTCCACACATCACAGATCGCGATCTAGGCCATCTAGATCCTGTATCTGTGGTTATGACAGTTATGACATTTATCATATCTTGGGCAGGATGAAGGTAGCAAATAAATATCCAGCCCAGCAAGCAAGCAAGCACGACAGCAGCATGTAACGCCTTTTCAACTGGAAACCCTTTATTTTACACATGTACTTCAAGTTAGTATAGGGAGGGGTTTGGGGCTCCAAAGGGGTTAAAAATAGACAGTGCAGATCATACGGATCTCATCCAGCAACATGATCACGACCATGTGTATCGTATACCAGGTAAAGAGCAGGGATCCGTAGGTCCCATTTATTAGTATCTGCCCTGAAAGACAATGAAACGGGATCTGATATTTCCCACGTTGTTAACCTTACTATTAAGACTTCTTTACTATAAATACCACTACAGTACAGTAGGACAACGCTCCCAAAAATGCTCAAGAGCTGCTGCGCGTCATCGCATACAGCACTACCTGGTATCTTACTGCGTTCATGTGCAACAGGGGTTCCTCAGTAGCGCCGATAAAATAGATTGGCACTTGGCACATATGGGAATAAGTTACTTACTGCTTGTATACCTGTTCTGCTCGTGTGCAGAATAGTGCCGGTTGCTGCTATTAATAGTGCCGTTTTTCTTGACTGGCACACATCGGCACTACTGAGGGATCCCAACCAACCGTGCTGCTGTTGTGTATTTCTTGCAGCGCCTGCCTCTCGCCAGCCATGAGCCGTTAGCCGTTACAACAGTAGCACGCTCAACTATCGCCGCAAAAATGCAGTAAAATGCCCAACGGTTATCGGCAGAATATGTCACCGGCCTATGGTTATGTAAACCCTTCATGATAACACACACATACTCCGTGACACGCGCGATCGAACTATCACACTATCACACTGCTTTTTAATATCACAGGCAGCTTGCAAAGATGAGTGTCGACGAAATTGTTTATCTCACAGCTGAGGTGTCGTTTTCATTTAGATAAAAATTACGTTTTATACCGTACAAAGCAGCAGTAAGACCACTTTGTACCAACTACCACCTAGCCAATCGCCCGAAGAGGAGTATATTTCTAGAGCATCTATCGGCGACGAATATGATACCACCCCAGTCGGTACCTCAGCAACACCAACAACTAATGAATAGCTACTATTAATACCAGGTAAACTTTCAGCACAAACATAATATGTAGCATTAGCGTGTTTGCGAAATCATTCTTGCGGAAAGTACTTTCCTTCCGCTGAAAAAAATGACTTCCCTTCCCATCATGATTTTGGGTGTGTTTGCGTTGGAAGAAAACAAAATCCTGCAGGCGACGCCTCCCAAAAAAATAGGGAGGAAACGGGGATGTGCGGCAGCAAGACAAAACCAAAAAAATGGAAAAATGAATGAAAAGAAACGCAAAAAACAGCGTATGAGTAGCGACGGTAGCCAAGCAACGGCCGTGGCGGCAGAGTTGACCGCAGTGCCGCCGCTGCCATCCCACCACAACAAGCAGCAGCACAGCTAGCGGCAGCATCAGCTTCCAAATTTGTTTTTTTATCGTTTTTGGCTTCGTACGAGCATTCTTCTCGTCGTGTGCTGCTGCTGCAACTGCTTGCTGCTGCGCTCAGCGTACGCGCGCCACCATGCCGACGTGCTCTGCTCCCAGCACAACGGGTACCGGGCACCCGACACTTACGCCGCGGTGGTCTCACACCGCGCCGACGCCGCCGCCGCTGCTACTGCTGATGCTATCGCGGTGTGGTGTGATGGAAATGATACACGAGCAGTCATGTTGTCACCGTCTACCAGCGTAGATAGCCGTACAAGCACGAGTGCGAGTAGCCATATCGGAACGACAACTTCTTCACGACACCAAGCGCGCGAGAGCGCACCGTCGTAGTAGCGGGGCGGCATGTCGGCACACATAAACGCCGTTCACCCTCACCCACGTCACATGCTTGCTTCCTCGTACCGGTACACCTTTCAAGTCTGTGAGATCTCATCGATTGTTGAGCTGTGTCGATGCAGCAAGCAGCAGGCGGTGGTGCGTTGTAGGCCCATGAAACAGAGATAATCTAGTTGATTGAAGTCCGGCCAGCGCCGCAACTAACTAACTGTAGTACCTCGTCAACTTCAACTATTAATACTTAGCTGGCGACTTTAAGTCAGACAACTCAGAGCCTTACGTATTGGCTGGACAAATAGCAAGGCGAGAACAAACAGACTCAGAACTAAGACAGTCGGCAAGTGCGTGTTCTTCATATGATACAATAATCTGACCTTTACACTTTACACCCATCTACAGAGACGAAACGATAACACCATTTTAACACCCGGGTTGTGAGATGAGAGATGAGATGAGGCACCGAAGGGTGATGCTCTGGTCCAACAAAAAAAAAGGGCTAGTCGTCGCATGCTTGTGTTCCGAATGACATTTCCCATCGTGGAACTCCAACCTTTACTCTGAACCCCGACCATCAACCCCATGCTCATCGTGAACCGTATCACTATCATACACCTATTATACACGTCGTATAGGGGTACGAGAGCGCGGTTGTCGGGGCCGAAATCAGTGGTTTTAGCGCTTTAGCCATCGAGTATTGGTTAGTCGTCGCATTCTTGTGTTCCGAATGACATTTCCCATCGTGGAACTCCAACCTTTACTCTGAACCCCGACAATCAACCCCATGCTCATCGTGAACCGTATCACTATCATACACCTATTATATACGTCGTATAGGGGTACGAGAGCGCGGTTGTCGGGGCCGAAATCAGTGGTTTTAGCGCTTTAGCCATCGAGTATATATCATAGCGCCAAACTGTGTTCACCAAGTTCAATTATTTTTTTGTCGTTGTTGCAGCTGCAGCAGCACTATTATTATGATACAATTTTTGTTGCTCGCTTGTATCCAGACTGCACTCTTCTTAGGCTTCCAAGTGAAAAGGTATACCAGGTCGAGGCGTCTTTTTCAGCGGGTGATATTAATAAATTCATACCAATCAATACGGCCATGGCTGTGCGCTGTTTGCCAATGTGCCGGCTGCATCAGCTACCGGGGCAGGGTGGTCAACTTTCTACGTACGTGCGTGGAAAATACGAATACGAAAATACGGAAGTACGCTGCACCAGTGTTGCTGTACCAGCGTATCTCAAATCTCGACAACGTACATATTTTGGCAGAAATTTGAAAATTTGAAAAATTCTCAGGGCAATGAAGAAGTTTCGGCACTTGAGCGAGACACCTCTAGAACTGCTGTAATGCTGCTGCTATAGTTCGAAGTATCACACGCCGCTTGCAAAGCTGAGTTTTGATCAAAAAACCATTTTTGGTCGACCTCACAGCTGAAGTGTATTTTTCATTTTGTACAATATAATATACGAAGCGTACCAGTGCGCACTGACGATGCTGCTCATGCCTACGTATGATACCAGGTACTGATACTCGTATGCATTATGCATATGCTTGAACATGGCGGCGCACGCCGCTTCCGCGCATCCACGCAATGCATGGCACGGGGAATACGGTGCTCCGAAGCAGTTTAATCCTCTACTAATAGCGTACCTGGTACAGCGGGATGGACCCCGAGACTGTCGGTCGTATGACACGACATGCTATACATTCCGAGGACCAAAACCCGAAAGCGTAGAGTGTAGAGCGGACCGTAACTGGCCCAAGTCCGGCAGAAGGCTGTTTTCTCGTGGCTGGGGGTTTTGTCAGTGGGTGATCTTGCGCAAGTCCCACACTACCCGGACGGATGTCTTTCCGGGCCGGGGGCTACCTCCACCGCACCTGATCCCCGATGGCGCCCATTTACAACCTACGGACTCCGAGAGTTAAGTACAGTCCATACCCTACTATTAATATTGCGTTTTTGGGTTGTAGGGTCGCAACGGTTGAAATGGGGTGCTCAATAAACCACACCATCATTTGAAAAGGTCAACACCTCTGCCCTCATCGCGCGTACCGGGTCTCACTGGGCACCCTGCTCCCACGTACCAGGTATTAACAGTAGGTGTACAGTGTACAACTGTAAGGTTGGGCTTAGGGTTAGGATTAGTGAAACAGCGTGTGGACTGCAGTTAAAAGCTTTAGTCCATGGACTCTGTGAATATAATTGGCTCTAAGGGAACTGAAGGATACGCGAGCTAGCGCTGGATTGCGAGTACAATTGAGCTAAATGGACACACATGTACATATGAAAATACGTGGAAGTGTGGTGAGCTTTCAAGTTTTATTTTTCCCCGTCCACCCGAGGAAACTTTCAAAAAAACTATACATTCGGCACGTTGACGGCTGAGGAGTGAGGAGCACGACTACTAATTGTGTAATAGAGAGCTACAGCAGTGTATAAAACATAAACAACCCAAGCCTGCCGGGTGCCCGCACCACCGAATATCGACGATATTTTATGAAAACATTTTAAGGACGTCAGCCGTGAGTTCGACGAATTTCGGGTCAATACTCGTCTTTGCGAGCTGCGTTGTTGGTCTTTGCAAGGGCCCGAACTAACGAGAAACTTGCCAAATCGAATTTCGATTTTTTTTCTTAGATTTGAATTAGCATCTGATTGGTCGAAAAATGAATCACCAAGCAGGCGTTCTCAGAATTATTACGAAAAATCGACTTCAACAAAGAAGTAAAAAAAGACTTTCTCGGTCGAATTTGGTCGAAAATCGATCTTCAATTTGGAGAGTTTGTCCACCTAGACATGGCTTGTTCTGTAGCCGGCCACGCGAATTGGTGCCATGTCGTCGGCTGATTGAGAGGCGAGAAGCCACCATTGCGAGAGGTAAGACCACCGGAGCAGCCGCAGCGCGGCCTCCGAAGGTCGTTAGCACAGCGTAGACCGCCTGCGACGCTTCGAAAACCATCGAGACCGCCGCAAACCCAGCTTTTCGTCGCCCTGCACCTCGAAAGTTACACGTCAAACTACCACATGATGCCTTCGCTCAGAAGTTCGACCGCTACATCCCCGTCGCTGCTGCCCATGTCGGGCTGCGGGGTGGCGCCAGCCCATCCAAGAGACACCTAGAGCCATAGCCTCCAAGCCGCTGCCGGCACAAACAATCTGCCGCTAGCCGCGGCGCTCCGGGGAGGACGCGAGCCGTCGTTGCCCACGGGTGTTCGTTGACCCTTTAGCGTTTTTTAATTTTGTTATTTCCTAGAACGCACTATGCCGTTCCTTGATAAGAACCAAAGTTGAATTTTCCGTGTATTTTTCACGAAATTTAAACAAAAATCGAATTACGATTTTCCGTGCTCTTCGTTAATCTGGGCCCTAATATACTATGTGGGTGAGTTTTTTCTTGATGGGAAGGGTGCTATTCTTTTGTGACGATATTATACAGCAGTCACACGACGGCATGATACATACGTACAACATACTAGGTACTTGGAACGGTTATACGGTATCATACAACACGTGTGCTGCCGTATGGCTAGGTAAGATATTCGTATTGATGCAATCTCCATCAATCGAAGATCGAAGCGAAGGATCCAGCGGTAGACAACAGCAGTGTAACCATCGGACAGGGCTGCCTGCGAACTGGTACTGGAGTAGTTATTACACCAGGGTATTATACTCTGTAGGCCTCCGACCCGTGGTGGGCGAAGCGCACCAAGGCCCGTAGGCCTTGGTGCAGCCCCGCACCACGAGCCGCAGGCTCGGTGCGGCCCCGGCCCGGCCCCCCCGGAGGGCGAAACTAAACCCCAAAAGAAATCGCTTGCAGCAGTATGATACGGTGAAACGACCTAAAAAATTTTTTCGCGTACGGAGAAAACGGACCCAGTTCTTGTCTTCCATGTTTTCGCCTGCCTGCTACGGCGAAAAGGGGGCCGCACATTTTTTTGGCGCCTGCGGCGAAAAAAAGTGCGGCACTGAAACCCGGAGGTGCGGCAAGCCGCACATTGGCTCCGGCACATGGTGCGCTAAGCGGATTCTTGGTATATAGGTGCGCCAGCGCACCGCCGCACGCCCTTAGTATAATCCTGGTATACACCGCCCGTAGATCACCATTGGCGGCATCAATCTATGCCAGTAGATCTCATATCACGGGTATGTCCAAGAAACACGCCATACTTCATAACTGAAACCCGTACAAAGGAGATCGGAGTGAGGAGAGCTCGCTACGCCCTAACCCAGTACCTGGTATTCTGATACAGTCGAGTACAGCATTATTCCGACCGCTGACGCAGCACGCAAAACGTCTACTGACTTTGAGGCTGCCAGTGCGCAGTCCTAAACAATGGCAACGGAAAAAAAAACGAAACAGCTTGCTTCTCGCTTCGGGACGATTGAGCGCCGCTTGGCCATGAACGACCAACGAGGCTGTACGTGTACAAACAGCAAAGCAAAACGGTCCCCGTCCACCGACTATGAAGCGCTCGAGGAAAAAAGGCAGTGCTACTGCTGCTGCACCTTTTATCAGCAGCATTGTTGTTTCCAATTGGTTGTTTCGTATGACAATACCAGGTATGTTGTATAGGATAAAAGGTACTCCCATCTCTAAGGTGGCTTTCCTGTTTCGCCTCTTTTCGTATACGAAAGTAAGGATTTGAATTCAAAAGAAACAAAAAAAGGTACATTTTGTGGTTGTACAAATAAAAGATACAACAAGTTTGAAAACACCTTGGTAACTTCCCCTATTGCTGTCTCCACTTTTCTGCTACGCGGCTTCCACAGCATGACAGCAGCGAACGTCATAAAAACAGCAGCGAACACAGCAGTAGCAGCTAGCAGTACATCAACACGACCTTTTTATTTCCATCTCTTCTCTACGAGCAGACCAATCTTCCAACTCCGAGCTGGCTGCCGGCGCCGGCTCGGCTCGGAGCCCGGCGAGGTGTCCCGAGGCGCCCCGAGAGGCCACAAACATCTGAAAATTACCACCTCCCAGAAAAAACACGAAGACACAGCGACCTTGAATCTTTACGACGAGCTCCAACATCAAGAGCAAGAAAAAAACAGCTAGAAAATTTTTCCGGGCAAACAAATAAAATAGGCGCGGCAACGGGAGTTGATGAGAACACCAACACCACGAACACCACCACAACGTCCAATGGTCTCCCGACCCTCAGGGTCTGTATAAGAAGACTTGTCGTGGTGCATGGTGGGTGCTTGCGTGTCCTGATTATACGGGGCCCGCGCGATACTCCTGGTGTGGTCTCCTTGTGCAGTCTGTTTCAACCTTCTGCTGGATTTCAAAAACAGCCTGAAACTCTGCTGAAATAAAAATAAAATGTCAAGAAATTTTGGGCTACTCGGACCATCTATTATACTTTTTGTATAATGTACTTTTTGAAGGCTTCGTATCATACCACTTGCAAAGTAGAGCAACAAAAATACGAATCCCTGTCGCACTGCTGCTCCACCCTCGTTTTTTTTTTTTACCGTAGCATCCATCTGGAAACCAACAGCAGCAGCCGTCCGAACCGATGCATCCTTGCATCATACCATACCAACTGCTGCTGCTTCTTGGCAAAGAACCTACCTCCAAGTCATTGCTGATGAGATTGATCGACACCAAGTCGCCTGCGCTTGTAATGGTCAACCCATACCACTCCCTCACGTCGCTTCCCGGGTCTAGCCAGCCGTCGCTGTTGCGCCAATTTTCCCCTCCCAGCCAGTCGTAGAGGTCCTGTAGACCTTGGTTGGCCATGCGACGCTGGGTAGATGCTGCCAGCAAATCAACACACCAACAATCATCATGCATCAATGAATCAAGACTCAGGACAGGACAGGGTACCTGTAGGGTGGGGGAGTGGGGTGTGTGGGGAAAAGCCTGGGAGAGAGCGGGTGTCTTGTGGATGTATGTGGGATATTTTTGTGTTTCTGATGTGTGAGCTTGGCCAGCACGGGCTAGGTACGTTGCTGTACCTTGGCTGTACTGCTGATAAAGAGGTCTTGAAAGAAAAAGGTAAACATCCCGCTACGCATCGGAGGAGAATATATTTATGCGAAAATGACTTGCTGTGTCCTGCGCTTGCTTGTTGCGTACAGCAGTGTAGTCCTACTGCTGGGAGAGTTTCTCGAGAGGAGGAGCAAGCGGTCTTGGGGAGAGGGGGGGGGGTTCAGAGGCAGCAACGGATGCAATGAGCATCAATGCGGAGATTGAGATAGAGATGCCGGACAGACTTGGTCTAGATACTGACGGCTATACGGTGGGAGAGGAGGCAATCAAATATATATGCCGAACAAGGTCGGCCCCTCTCTCTGCTATTGGTCTGGACACCTTTAGCTGCGAATGCAACTGCCAACTGCCACAGACTGCACACAAGCCGACAAACACGAGATACCAACGACTCCGGTTTTCGAGAAGCGAAAACGAAGCTATGCCCTTACCAACGCTCTAGACGGAGAGACACAACCTACTCAAGCACTGACAGCCGGCCCACTGAGCAACAGCCAATGCCCAAACGACCGAACCAAAGTGTCGCTTAAAGTTGATGGGAGATGGGAGATATCTCGGGTCGGACCCGCCTCGATGCCAATATGCGGGTTCGGTCTAAATCATTCGTTTCCTTGCGGCTCTCTTGTTTAGAGCACCCCTCGTAGCTGGTTGCTCTCCGCTCAACGCACACACAGGGCAGTCACTCACATGAAGGGAGTCTTGTGAGCGTGCGGGACGAGCCCGGCCCACCCCGTCTATGGGCATCTCCAGGGTGTGGCGCCATTGTTTGGTTTGCTGCTGTCACGAAGTCGCCCGCGCCGCCCGAATATCCACGGGCAGTCATCACCCGCACATTCACGTTTGGGGGTACTTCCAGGCGCACCAGACCGGAATCTACTTTGTCTATGCGAGAGTGGGTTGTGCGCGAGAGGTCGAAGAGCAACGTGGGCTCTCGCGGGAAACTCGTGCGTTGGTGCTCAACTTTGCTGTTTGCTGTTTGCTGGCTCCGTAGACAGGAGGAAAATGAAATTGAAAAAAAAAATGACAATAAAAATATTCCGCCCGAGGCGAGCGAAAGTTAGGAAGGCGGGATTTTAGCGGGGATCGGGGTACAATGTGGTTCCACGCCCTGATTGTGCTATCACGTAGAAGAGGACCGCGCCGTGACAGTGAACGGTCTCAATAACTAGCGTACGCGTCTGTTCCGGGGGAGTAGCATGGAGTACAAGTCTAGGATAACGCGAGCAGAATAGTATTCTGATAAGTATATGTGTACACGTGCCCCTGTACACGTAACGCCACATTTTTATTTACAACTCCTCGGTTGCCTTTGGTTTTGCTCCACTAAAAAAGTCAAGTCGAAGCAATTCCATTGTGCCGGCGCTAGGCACGTGGCTGCACCGCGATGACTTCCATCATGACCGCGAATATTAACTCCTACGGCAAGCATCCGGAGGGGCACGTGGTTTTTGATATCGAGGTGGGGCACGTGATCAAAATATAGCTACTCTTTGTTTGTCTCAACTTGGGGGCAAGGAGTGATCAGGTCCTGAAGCCCACCACGCACGTAGTGCATGTACAACTTTCAGCAGTGGTAGAGTAAGTGTTGGCAGCAGTTTACTATCCTGTTTTGAGCTGGAGCTGTCATGTTCCTCCCGCTGTCTCGAGACGGTCCACAAAGCGATGGTCTTGGGCTGCTGTCCAACTGTGTGCCGTCAAGACGAATCGAATTGATCGGGCAGAGAAACCTCCGGGTACAACGCCCTTTTCATGACGTTTCTGCCTTGAGGAAAAGTATTGATAGCATCGTTACACATCTGCACTGGGTTGCTGGCAGGGCTCTCGCAACTACCAGGTATTACGAATAAGAGCAGTCTTATCGCGCAGTCAAAGTTTCTATGTAAAAGTGTGCAAGCAGCATCCTTACCCCGCTTTCCCTCTTGAGCGATTCAAGCCGCGTTGCTTCCGTCGTGTATGAGTGCATCAGTGTCAGTACCAATATGCAAGCAAGTAGCAGTATGCCTATGCGACCGTCCGTGTTGCTGCTATTCTAAACACTTTCTCTCCGCCGAATCAGAGTCAGATGTAGTGTGACCGCTTTGGCCGTGCTGTGCTCCCCTCTCCGCCGTGACACCAACAACCCCGCTTCTCGAGCGTCAAGTACCAAGCTCTTGAAGGACTATCATACCCGTGCTTCATGCAGCATTGTTGAGGCTGACTCCGTTTTTCTGGTAAGTCTGCTGTGGTGCGAGAATACCCCAGAGCCTTGTTGTACAATACAGACTGTGGCCCAGGATGGAGCTCGCGAAGAGGCTCCTCTTTTTCTTTGTTCCGGAAAAAATTGTTTGTTTCTTGGTTTTGTTTTTCGGCTCTCCCTTGCGTATGTACATATCATACATGCATATCGAATGCCTGCCTGGTACCAGGGCTGCCATGAGAGCTTACCAGGTATAACTTATTAGTGCGTCCTTCGACCTTTGACGAGCACTACTATTAATATTATTATAGGGTCTTGGACGTGGGCTGCTTTTCTGTTTTCATCTCAAGCAAATGCGTACCTGCGTGTCCCGTCCGTTACTGCGTGACGTCCTCCCTGCTGCGATGGTATGAGTACTCGTATGTACTAGTACTGGACTCTGGACACTGGCGCTAGACCGATACCTGGTACCTGGGAGGATATTTCCCCTCTGCTTTGTGCGCACGCCAATCATGCCTGTCGCACTTCTTTCTATCTGTCCCATGTCCCACGAGGCCAATATGCGGTGTTTTTCTGGCCTACTCGCAGAGCGAAGAGATGCGGTGTGTTCCGGTTGTCCTTTCTACTGCTGTTTATTGACAGTTTTCTATCCGAAATGGATAAATGATACTGCTTCGCGTTGATAGTAAATGATCTGATATCTCGTACACTGATTGATACCAAGTACTCGTATAATAGCTAGTAGCCGATTGGTTCTGGTAGCCGATTGGTTCTGGGTCAATGGATGTTTCATCTTTGTCCAACAAGCTCAGTCGTCAGTCGGCGCAGTTTCGGTTGAAGGTTGACAACGTGCGTATTTACGCTGTTGACCAACTCGTGTTGATTGAACGTCATCGTACGAGTAGTGGCAAGGACTAAGGACAATCCATCGTTTGGATTTGGTGGTGATTCCCTACGCGTCAACTGCTATACACAAGGACGGTACGAAACGTTGCGCGATGTTGACTCGATATGATTATTGTCGTAGTAGGGTGTGTGAGGATGAGGCCGCCGTTTAGAGGCGACGGTGGTTCCTTCCCTAAACGCGATTCATATACACGCGGACGGTGAGAAATTTCTTACCGCCGTAGTGCGATAGCCAGCTAATAATAGTGATAGCTCACATATACCTGGTAATATATAGCCCATAGATAGATGCCGTATAAAAACACCAAAGATTAAGATGACACACACCCCCATTTGTATTTTCCGAGCCGACTTTCTCCGAAAGCGGGGGAGTACGATACACCCGACCAAGATGATGGCTTTGGGAGGGTGTCGTCGAGAGCTTTCCATCCTGACGCAACGGTCGGTCGGCATGTGCACTCTCCCCGTTGTAGAGATAAACGGTATCATGTAGTCGATGGGCGCTTCCAACGTGGGTGCTGTGTGAAAACGTATACCATGGTACCTGGCATAGGCGTGCTTCGAGTTGGCGATGGTGTGTTTGCCGCCGTGGGCAGCTTTTTATTGTCCCTCTTGGGAGCCGTGCTGTTTAGGGTTTCTTTTCTCTTCTTTTATTCATCCCATTCATTATCCTCGCACTACTCTCGCACTCCCTCCCAGTAGTAACTCAAATCCGGGGCCACTCAAGCAGACTCTTCTCCCCCCTCCCCACTACGTACGGTGCATGCTCTAATTTCAATCGCGAGAAGAATTCAGCGATTTCTTCCCTCGTCGACTCCCGTCGATTTGTACCTACCCACGCTGCTATGCGCTCTCAGCAGTTGATTCTTTTGGTTTTTGCCTTTTTTGCAAACAAAGTCAAAATCTCACCACGGTGGGAATCGAAATCAAGGACCAACGCTGCGAGTAGTAGTATTCGAGGGTAGCCATTAGACCACCGGGGCCGGCATATAGACGATATACCTGGTGTAAAATTTTTGTTCATTCCATCTACATTATTATCTCCCCACTGTGTTGTTTTTCTCCCTCCCTAGACGTAACCCAAGCCACTAGTACAAGTAGTACAAGAAGGCTCTTCTCCCCTCTCCCCACTACGGTATGCGCCTTCATTTTTATCGTGAGAGGACGTCCGTCGGCCCATTCCGTCGTCGACTCGCATCAAATCGCGCCTACCCACGCTGCAAAGGGCTCTCAGCAGCTGACTCTTTTTATTTTATGTTTGTTAATAAACTCAAAACCCGACCCACGTGAGATTCGAACTCCAGAACCAACCCTACAGCAGTGGTACGAAGCATTCAAGCGTAACCACTGGACCACCGGGGCGACGACCGGTTCATGTAAAACGTATGTAATACGAAGGCTTGTTTCGCCTTGGGAAGATTACGTTATCGCCGCCGTCGAAAGCTCTTCGTTAAAGCTTTTTTGGGGCCCCATGTATACCGACTAAACATCGACAATCAACCGTGGTCTGCTCCATCAATCAATCGTCTATTTAGGAGGAACTCGCAGCAGCAGTACGAGTATCGTCATGCTTCTCTTGTGTCTTGCAGCTCTCCCTGGACTGCACCATATGCTTACACATCCCCTATCCTGGCTGCTCGGATTCTTTGGACACATCTTTTACCCTAGCACGGCCCAGATTGCTTTCGTACGCGCCTGTGGCCAATGCTGTAATCGCGATACTACCGTTTCGATGATCTTCGCCCTGAAGTCCGGAAGGGGTGATATGACAGTAACCCTCTTATTGTGCGAGTAGTGCAAATTTGATCCGGCACCAAGTTGGACCAGTTTGTCCCCGAAAACGTGGTGCAGTTCGAAAGGGGTTGTCACCGGTTATTTGTGGGACCAAGGTTTCTCGATCTAAAAACGACAAGGGCGTCGCCTTATTAAACGTGTACAAGGATCACAAAAATCGTCATGTGGCCTGGCGAGTTGTGCGTACAATACATGCGCCTTTGCTGCATCTTAGACGCATACCCTCCCCTAGCATTCGGGCCATCCGTTTGGCCCTTGAAGCCTTTTGAGCCCCAGGTGTATCGATATGAAAATAACAAGGGCGTTCCGCCGGAGGATGAAAAAAAACAAACAAAAAAAACAAGGGCGTCGCCTTACCAAGTATACCTAAAGTATACTTACGCTGCGCGCGTGTGTGCTCCTCCCTGTGTTTCGCGGTTGGGCACCCCCCCCCCAGCATCCTGGGCTGTTTCGGGTGGCCGAAGCGCTCTGAGCGGCAGGTGTATCGATCCGAAAACGCCAACGACGTCGCCTTATCAACCTTCTAGACAGCGCCTCATCCATCACAGCTATAGTGATGCTGCACACGTGCGCACGTGTGTTCCCCTCCCTATGCTGCACTGAATGTTGGACACATACCCTCCCCCAGCGTCCGGGTGTGTTTGGTGTGGCCGAAATCCCAAAAAGCGACGTTTGTTTGGACAGTTTTTCCTTCTGCAGCTACCCCCCAAAGGCGTTAACTGTAACACTATTGCATGCTAATTCGAAGGGGTTTACCCCCCAAAAGGCGTGTGCAGTTCTAATGGGGTTAGGTATTACCACCGCACCTGCTTTTCACTGCTTGTGTACTCATGTCATACAAGTATGCTATCAGAGCCTCGCGCAAACCAAGGGCCATGATGCATATGGTTACGAGCGCTTGCGAGTTTGTTGATTGGACGGCGCCAAGAAATAGGGACCCCATTGGAGTCGCGTCAAGCGTCCGCAGACTACCGGCGCAGACAAGTTGGCGACAGTTGCAGGTAGCCTACGAGTTGCTGCCGTAGCGACACCCACGCTACCTGTTCATACTGTAGTATTATTCCTAGTAGTCGCAGCCACACTCTTGTGTTGTTCATAGTATTATTCCTATGCAATTCATGGTAACATTTCTACGTTAGTCGTGATTAATTAACTATCGGTAGGCCCCGTTGCGCCACACATTCAGCACCTTGTGTTATGCCAAACACTATACCAGGTGTACAGCGAATCATTAACTTCGTGTCACTCAAGTGTGTGGTTGTGCTGCAGTAATCTGTTGCCCTACGACTACTGACTGTGCACAGAGGCTTTTCTTTTGTTTGGTTCTTGCGGTGTGGAGATCTGCCGCTCCTTCAATCGGCAACTGAAACTACTTGGTACATACTGTATTAGTACTTATAATGTTAAAGTCGTTGCCTCTTGTCTTTTCGCCCTCGCCGCGCCAACCGTCGGCTTAGATTTCTCACGAAGGATCAGTCTGAGGGGTAAACGAGAAGCGATTGAGCGAGTTCGTCGCCCTCCTCTGTGTCGTGTTGAGCGAACTCACATAATAAACCAATACCTTACACATAGCTCTGTAGTGGTCCCTCTATAGTGCCGGTTGAGTAGTGCCGATTGGTCGCTATTTTGCCTGTGGAGCCGTTTTGTACAGGTGGGAATAAACAGTATTTATAGTGGCAGTATGCGGAGTAGTAGTACACAGTAGTTGCCGCTATGGTACCGGTATTTCCGATTATCATACCGCATACGATCATACCGTGTTGTTATAGACTATAGAGGGACCACTACTGCCTGTATGTAGCTATTTTGCAGCGGCCTGTTGCCCTATTATGATGTTCCAACTGCGTACAGCGACTTTTTATTTGTAGTCTTTTGTTCCTTTGGTATCGGGCATGGAGATACGCCGCTATTCAATTGGTATCTGAAAATACAGAGCAACTACTCGCGCTACTCGTTGTAAAATGTAAATAGTAAAATGTGAAGCCGTTGCGTCTTGCTTCTTGTGCTCTCACCGCACAAAACGCTATTCGAAGCGACAACTATTACTGCAGAGCAGTTATCATCCTGCGTGTTGTAAAATGTAAAGGCGTTGCCCTCCTGTCGTTGCCCTCCTGTCCTCGCGTAGGTATCGTTTCGAGGGTCAAACTGGGCCATCGAGAAGCGATTCAATGACTTCGTTGCCCTACGGCAAGGGCTAGCGCGCGAGTTCCGAGACAGGGATGTCGGCGCGTTACCAAAGAGGAGATTCTTCAACAGGTGGGCATCACCCTTGAAGAAGTGTACCCACGCTTTTTGGGCCAAACTAGTTGGGATTAGTACAGGATACGTGTTGCTGCAGTGGGGAGAGGGTTATAAACCCTTTTATCGCTACAAATAATGTCGTCCACTGATTCCAGCAAGGTTTGTCCTTAACAACCTGGGTGCAGTTAATCAAGGTATAAAGACAACAGGACAATGGAAACGCCCCCCCCCCCTCTCTCCTATGTTTGGAATAGCGGCGCTTTTGGGGGGGTCAACAATCAAAAATAAAGAATAAAAACGCTTTCTGCCCTCTCCTCTTTTTGGAATCCAGCACGTTCTAAATCCAGCACATTCTAACTTCTTCAGAACTACTGCTATGCCCACGTGTTGGGAGATTCCAGCACTGCTGTACGTGTCGGTTCGATTTTTTCACAGGAAATTCGGTTTTATTTGTTTCGGGAGATAGGACCAGGTAAATCGGCCTGAACTTATGGTATAGTCTACAGCGGTAGTGATGTCCACCCGGTTTAAGACCATCATGCCGGTTTAAGACTTTTCGGGAGATAAGACCAGGTAAGTCGGCTTGTCAAGAAAATAAGACGCTTGGAACTAGGATGGGGTCATTTTTGCAGTAACACCTGGTAGAAGATAAGGCCATAGTAAAAGCAAGACCACTTAGTTTGGCTTGCCACGGGGTGGTCTTGAAGTGTAGGCACAAGACTATACTATTTATGCTATTTATGCTATTTATACTATTTACACTAGTGTTGTACGTACGTGGAAGTCGTGTTAGATCATTTTTGCATCCTGCTTTGGGAGGCGAGCGTATTAACCTCCTTAGAAGTGCACCCACGCTTTTCGAAGCTAATTACTTGGAAGTAGCATGGGATCATTTTTTGCGGTATTGGTGGTGGAAAGGTTCTAAATGTCTAGATGTGCGCTGCAAAGAAAAATGATGCTGCTTTTTTCGTCCACCGTAGATCCTCCGGTATACAGGACATAATAGTAGCAGCAACAGCAGCAACGAGCAGTAGCTTGCCGCAGGTGGCAAATAACTCGAAGCTATACTCGTTGTTGTTGGTCTCACATTAACTCGCATAATCAAGTCCGTGGTCACAGGACAGGCTCCAGTCACTCTGGAGTCGAAAGAGGTACTGTATATGGCGCGTTTTTTTTTCCCGACAATGTGAGGCCATTCCTGCAGGCTCCAAGCGATAGTTGCCGCCCTGCAGTATTTGGTAGAGCTGTGAGTTGGCAGGATTTAGCAACTACAAGTAAATAGTCGGTCGGTAGACGCCGTTGCCCAACTAACTGACTGCAATCGGCGGGCGAAGCCAGCTGATGGCCAGCCGCCCTGGCGACTAAGGTCAGGCGAGCGAGGTGAACCATATTACCGTATAACACGGAATGTAGCAAACCGCGGTGATAACATGTTGACTTGTAAATATTTTATCACCGGGTGTGCTGTGGTGGAGGTTTGTGCTCTCTGACGCATCCCGGTGATGACAACATGCACGGGAGCCCCGTATGTAGGGGGTGTGCTAACGGGGGCGGGTGCTAACGAGGGGGTGTGCTAACGGTATAAACGATTGCTAAGGAGCGTTAACAGACCTCGGCTAGCTTGCAGATGGTGTGGTAGCAAGGGCTTCGTTAACAAGGTTCGATATCAAAGGGGGTTATACTGGCAGCAAGGGGTGTGCTAACATGTGCGAGGTTTTGGTGTAAAACCAGCTTGCGTTTCCATTCCCACGCAACGCTGGTGATGGTAAGACCCATGGTTGAACCCGGCAACCCGCGGTTTCGCGCCGCGCAACGTTTTTCGCCCCAGTCGAAAAAGCTGTTCGACATGTCCTTCTCGCCGGAGGCGGGAACGGTAATTAAGTCACCTTTCTTGGCTTTCGCTTCAGACGAAACCAATGTTCCAGGTGTCTAGGCGCACTTTATCAGTTGATTTTCGGTGTTTTAACGCAACTATCGCTTTTTTCCGGCGGTCCTCCGGGAGGCGCTGATGCGGGGAGTCTACACGCCTGCGGCGCGTGAACGCAACACGCCTTCCAGCTCATGTTGCGCTTCACGCAACAGGCATCGGAGCTCTAGTTACTAATGTGTGCATGTGGGGGCCTTGGGCGCGGTAGAAGGAGCAGTGAACGTGGCACCGGTAGTAAGTACTTGCACCGGTAACATGAGCGGGCTGATCCCGGAAATAAACGACGTGATCGTCGCTCAAGGCGCGGGAGCAGGCCGCAGACTCGTTCGGCCCACTTTGATGGGGCGTATCAGTTGTCTCCATGCTAGTGTCCACTCCACCATACCGGTGCATGTCGTGGGTGAACCGTATCCGCCAGTTGGTGTCATCATTCTGGAGTGTGACGTTTTAAGGCGCACCTTCGACAGAGGTATTAAGATATGACTTATTCTACGATAGCCCCCCCCCGAAACCAGCGATTTTGTTTAACGAACGTTTCATGGCTGCTCGACACGAGGAAGGATGCTATGAAAAATAATATATCTTCATGTGTTTTCTTGTTTGCCTAGGACGATCGAACGATGACGTCGGGGTGGCAAGGGGCACCGTATTTCATGAGATACGGCCTGGAGCTGGTTCCACAACCGGCGATTTCGTTAAAGAAAAGTCGGGGGGGCTACCGTAGTAAGACTCGTATACCACTTTTTGGCTTTTTTTTCTGAATGACGGGGCTCCTTAACCTAGTAATAACATCGCCGGAAAGTTACTATTTCGTTCTTTTTCTGCGCGATTTTCGTTAGATACCTAGGCCTGTTGATTGTTCATCCGGTATGATAGCAGTTCTATTTTTGTCCAAATCAGTTTTTGGGAGAGAGGTCCAAAGCTTCTCAAGTGAGAAACCTGAGACAAAAAAGGAGTGCGCCTCTACCGAAGCATGTGTCCACCGGGTGTGGTATTCAACTTACCCCCGGTGATACAGTGACGGCCGAAAAACGAGCCAAAAAGTGTGTCACCGGGTGCGCTCATGTTTGGGGGGGGGGGTATGTAAGGGGGGTGTGCTCTCTTCCGTGTTATGCGGTAGCTTCCTCCAACCCAAAGGGCCCCGCCCTTGACAGGAACAAATTCATCCCGCAAAGAACATATCCTTCCAATGTATCAATTTGGAAACCCGCTAGGTGGGATAGTTGGTGACGTAAATCGTGCCGACTCGCAGCTCTAGTATGTTGTGTTTTGTGTTGGGTACCATGGGGGGCGGTGGTGTGGTAGTGGTGATAGGTGTGCACAAAGTGGAAAGGGCAAAATATGCGTCAAATCACCGAATCGACGCTCTGAGGCCATTTCTTACACGGTCGGATTTGTCAGTCGAAAACGGCCTTTTTCGACTGAAGCCCAAGTCGGGCTATGTTACACAGTCGAAAAAGGGCTTTTTGGACTTGACTCTTTTCGGCTGAGAATTCCGACAGGCGGATCCAGTCGAAAACTCGACTTTTTCGACTGGATCCTCCAGTCGAAAAACTCAGTCGAAAAAGTTTTACATGTGTTTTTTGAACCGATCGCATCGTTCATCCCACCACCAAACACACACCCACACGGCCACATACCCATACCAGGTACCACATTGCAGTATCCTACAAGGCGCTGACGCTGGCGTGGCTATCACAGCTGTTGCTTCTCGCAGCAAGTCAGCGTGGCGCATTCCTAGTTTCGCTCGCCAGCAGCGTGTATCACACGACGGCAGCAGCGCGCGGTATCGATCCCATGCTGCCAACAACGGCTGCGCCTGCTGTAGCTTTGGCGGCTCTCGTCTGAGTGCAACTCCACAAACGTAGCTTTGGCGGCTTTCGGCTAAGCCCAAAGCCACCAACTCGCTGGGACGAGGGTTCGTCGAGCAGTTGCTCGCGGAGAAAGCGCGAAGCACAGAGCTGCCAACCGATTTCGACTGCTGTACAGCAGTACTCCCTCACACAAACCGCCTCTAGGAAGAGCACAAAAACTAAAAAATCGACTCGACTGACGATAAGAGGGACCAGAAGATTCCAGTCGAAAAAAAATCCAGTCGTAAAGGGCCGTTTTCGACTGGCGGAAGCCGACTGTATAAGAAATGGCCTGAACGTCATTCGTGTTTTCTTGTTGAGCCCGTTTAGAACAAAGATGTCAGGTGACGCCACTTTCACCCCTTAACCATTTCCATTATTTACATTGACGCCAAACTACTAGGTTTTAGCTTCGAACGATCGGGTTGACACCCTTGACCGCAGGACGTTTTCCCTTGACTGACCTGACCGTCTCCTGACTTATTTGCTTTAGAAAGGTACCCGCTTTTTTCTCTAAAGGGTTGCAATTTGTGTTGCAGGGGGTCGGTTTTGCAGCAATAAAAGGGTTGTGCCGGGAAGGCTCCGGGAATTACAATCTTGGCCCGTGGGTTCGCTTTGCTTGTTCGATAGCCATTGTAGCATGATAGGTTTGCCATGGAGGTGAAAGTGCTGGCTTTGCTTCCGTTTGCGTATGTCATATGTAGAAGATGCCCTCATTGTTGAGCTGCCCTTGTTTATGGCAGCTGCTGCAATTCTATCTCAGCTCCTGTCGCTTTGATGTTTTGCCGGTGTTGCTGTTGCGGCGGAACATACTTTTTTTTTGCTTTTTTTAAGAGACTCACGGTCTGCTGTAAACACTACTGCTATCGCTCGCCTCGCTTTTTTTTTTGTTGCTCATCCCTTACATCTTCGCACTTCTTCGCACCTTTCTTTCTCCTTCTCCCTCGCTAGACGTAGCTCAGATCCGGGGTCACTAACTAGACGGGCCCTTCCCGTCCCCACTACGGCACGCGCCTTCACTTTTATCGCGACAATAATTCAGCGCTTTCTTCCCACGTCGACTCGCGTCGAATTGTGCCTATCCACCACGCTGTACAGCGCTCGCTGCAGTTGGTGTCTCTAGCAGTCAAAATCTCCATACCAAGATTAACCCTTGACTCCTATTCGAGGTCAGCCACTAGAAGACCACCGGGGCGACCGGCTCGCTTGGTGGTTGTCTGTTCTCGCATTAACTCGCGTTTTGAAGTAGGTGGTCACAGGACAGAGTCGCTCTGGGGTGGATGAATACGCCAGTGAAAAAATAAAACAAGCCTAAAGCGGGACACGCATACATGATAAGACGTAGCTGAAGCAAATCGTACATCCGCCAAGAACATAAAATTGAAATCGGAACTCAGCGTACGTTCGTAACAGGCCCATGCTGATGTTGCGGCCTTGTTGGTGTTTCTGCTTTTTGTACGACCGACAGCCCGCTGTAAACACTACAACTCGTGCATGTTGCCTTGGCCGCAGAGGATGGTTTACATTGGTTGATAGACGATGCCACGGCCGACCCCCCGACACTTGCTATTAATAGGGATGAGTAGCTTGGTACTGATATTTCAGTCAAAAGGGCTGTGGGCTGGCTGGGCTTGGTCATTTCAAAGGTGCCTTTACCGCCCCCAACCCACGAATCATACCATGGTACCAGATAAATCACTATATATACACCTCCTCGAACACTCCACCCTCTCTTTACTCACTGATTGTACGACTTACCACATATTGAGCTGCCCCCCCCCCGCCCCAACCCCCCCCCCCCCCCAATAATAAACTGGTGCCAAAACCGTCAGATTTATCCCCTTGAAAAGATTTATAGCTTACATGCACAAATTGCCCCCCCTTTCCTCCCCCCCCCTCCAAACCCGCTCGCTTTTGATCAAAACCAGGCCCCCACGTCCTTCAAAACTCCGCCCCCCCCCCCCCTCACCGGTTATTCGACTTACAAGATTCACTTGATAAAAGGATACATTTCCCTTCACAGTTGTCAGATTTTGTCCCCCTCAGAAACGGGTTTTATAGTTTCCGCGCACAGACTGACTAACATCACCCTGTTGACCCTGATAGCTACACTGTACTTGTAAGGGTAGTCGCCGACCTATATCCTTAATGAGGACACACAACTCGTAATGCGCGCGATCGGAGTATCACACACAGCTTGCAAAGATGAGTTTCGACGAAATCTTCGATCTCACAGCTGGAGTGTATTTTCATTTTTTATAATATATTTCGCTTTATAGGGTTTTTCGGCTGTTTTTTTTTTTTACTGAAGTACGATGTTTTTGCTTTTTGGTTTTTTATTAATGACGAGAGGAAGTCGACCCCAACCAACTCTAGCCCTAACATGTCGACCCCATCTAACCCTGACTAACCCTAACCCACGCTAAGGCTAAGGCTCCGATCCGCACGCGGCTTCGCCCCGCGTTTTGAAAAATCTGATGGAAAAATGCGGACCACCTCAAAAACCAAAATATATTTGGTACTTTGTCTTGCATGATGTGTGGTTCGAGAACATCGCAAGGGATACTGTTTTTTTTTTCCTTCCGTTTTTTTAAGTTGTGTAGTTGGATAGCAAAGTAAGCGAAGTATTACTTGCTGTGCGGAACTGGCCATCTCCGGGGCTGACGATGTCGCGTTGACGAGCTCCCAGTTCCTGATGTCCGCAGGAGCCGTTTTGCGGCCAACTCAGCCGATACTTGATTCTTCGTTGTATTTAGCAAGGAGATGTTAATGGCTAGACAAACCAAGACTGACCAAGGGGGTGGTGCCCTTTCGGCAAGGCTTGGGTCACCCGGTTATTCCGGTTCTCAAACGGAAGATCTAGAAAGGATATCGCTGATCGGTGTTGTCGAGATTCCCTTTCTCACATCCAAAGAACGGCTCGCTTCACCCGATCTTCACCCGATATGCGATATCTCAGACTGCCAGGGTGTTTGAGACCTGCCCGATGCGGTATCCATAGTAAATACCAGGCACATGAGTGCTCCACGGTCTACGATACATACATACTACCCTGTCCTCCGTACCTGACTTGAGTCCCTTTGAGTCCTTAATTAGTCCTTTATCAAGCGGCGGGGGAGACGGGGAGGGGGGAGGGTGCGTCCTGCCCAAGAGACTGAAGGCGGGTGTCCTATTTACTATGTATTGTGTTTTTTCAACCATGCTATTAATAACTAACCCTAACCCTAACCCATAGGAAATTATACTACTACTATCAATACTAGCGATCGAACTGCCCCCTGATGACGTCACTGATGTAAAATGGTTGGAAATGTGTCAAATAATGTGCATTTCCTTTCCTTGTTTCCTTTTCTTTTCTTTTCTTTTACGTTTCTTGCTTTCTTTTCCAATTGACTTAGGTCTTGCGTACACGTGCGTATTGATCGCATTGGCTGGTTGGATGGCTGACATTTTTTTGTCGTCCCCCGCGCAGGCGAGCTCACGTATGTATTCGTTTACTACGTTTAATATTGTGCGTGGTTGTCCAATTTAATTTTGTTTCCTCAGATCGGGCGCGTTCTTTTTTTCTCGTAGCGCTGCACATGTGCAGTACAGCAGTAGCTTGCCTTACCTCGCCACACACCCCCTGCTGGCGAGTTCAAGCAACTTGTTACGTACGTAATGTTTTCCTCCCTTCGTTTTCTATTGCTTTTTTAGTCCCCTCGGATTTGTACAATGGTTTGATTTCCTGGTTGGCATGCGGTGTAGTCGGTTTCAGCTGCGACTCTTGAAACGTATGCACCAGTATGGGCCTGTTACGTATTACGATCGTACGCTGACTTCCGGTTTCACTTTTTTAATTTTGGCGGATGTACGACTTGCTTCAGCTATATTATAAAAATTAAAATACACTCCAGCTGTGAGATCGAAGATTTCGTCGAAACTCATCTTTGCAAGCTGTGTGTGATACTCCGATCGCGCGCATTACGAGTTGTGTGTCCTCATTAAGGATATAGGTCGGCGACTCCCCTTACAGCTACAGTGTAGCTATCAGGGTCAACAGGATGATTTTAGTCAGTCTGTGCGCGGAAACTATAAAACCCGTTTCTGAGGGGGACAAAATCTGACAGCTGTGAAGGCAAAGGGGGGGCCTGGTTTTGATCAAAAGCGAGCGGGTTTGGAGGGGGGCGGGGGGGGGGGGGGGGGGGGAAAGGGGCAATTTGTGCATGTAAGCTATAAATCCTTTCGAGGGGATAAATCTGACGGTTTTGGCACCAGTATATTATTGGGGGCGGGGGGGGGGGGGGGGGGGGGGGGGGGGGCAGCTCGATATGTGCCCGGAAACTATACATTATTTCGATGGGATAAATGTGACATTTTTGGAAATAATACATCAGTTTATCGTGTATATTCTGGGGTAAGTCGTACAATCAGTGAGTAAAGAGAGGGTGGAGTGTTCGAGGGGGTGGGGTTGGGATGGGTTGGGGGGGGAGGGTGGGGGGTGGGGGCGGGGGCGGGGGGCGGGGGGGGGGGGGGAAGGGCTTTAGGTTAGGGGTTTGTTATACGTGTGGTGCTAGGTCTAGGCGAAGGTGCGGGTGATGGGGAAGAAAGGGGCGTTCGAGGCGGGGGGGGGGGGGGGGAACACAGCGGCATGGATGGCTCTCGAAAGATAATGAGGTGATATCCTGTGCGTGAAGTGTTTATTAATGTGGCGGATTTCGATATTTGGTGGGGCGTTTGAGTAAGGGAGAGCAAGAGGGGGGGGGGGGGGGGGGAGATTTTTTAGGAGGTTTAGGTCACAAATAATATTCAAATACACTTCGGCTGTGAGATCAAAGATATGTATCAGCTTGTTATACGCGTGGTGCTAGGTCTAGGCGATCGTGCAGGTGGTCGGGAAAGAGGGGGCGTTGGAGGGGGGGGGGGGGGGGGGGGAACACAGCGGCATGGATGGCTCTCGAAAGATAATGAGGTGATATCCTGTGCGTGAAGTGTTTGTTAATGTGGCGGATTTTGATATTTGGTGGGGCGTTTGAGTAAGGGAGAGCAAGAGGGGGGGGGGGGATTTTTAGGAGGTTTAGGTCACAAATAATATTCAAATACACTTCGGCTGTGAGATCAAAGATATGTAGCAGCTTGTTATACGCGTGGTGCTAGGTCTAGGCGATCGTGTAGGTGGTCGGAAAAGAGGGGGCGTTGGAGGGGGGGGGGGGGGGGGGAAATAATTGAAACCTTCGTCATGGATGGTCAGAAAGATAATGACGTGGTATCAACTGCTATATATGATATGTACGTGTACCACGTTTGGTTTGGTTTGTTTTTTCCCTTGTGTATGATTCCACTCCAGAGTGATTCCACTCGGGAGTGACTGGACCCTGTCCTGTGACCACGGAGTTGATTATTACCGTGATCAGTTCACAGTTATAACCCTTTGGGGACTTGATTATAGTATACACACCAAAAAAAGCGACGAGCGAGCGCGATCTAATCAAGCGCCTAATAAAATCTTAAGGCAATCCGAGCATCGTCATCCCTCACGCTTGCCTCATAGCTCCCTGCGTTGCAGTTGGAACACGTCTCCTACACCACCACCAGCTCGGATTGCTTCATGTGAACGATGCTGTATTCGTCACATTATTTCGTTAATTTCTCCTCTGAAGTCCCAAAGGGATACACACATGTGACAGCAACAACAAATGACCCACGTCGAGCCAGAACGCGCCAGCCAAATACAAAGACAGACGCTGAACTCTGCAAGTTCGAGGATGCAACTAGCTGCAGTTTTTTTCATCATGTATTGTAATGTGTTGTAATATGCAACTGTGACACCTAGCCAACTGAAAACTAGTCGGCGACTTACCACTAGTGTATATGATCCGCCAACTCACAACGCCACCATCGAATACGAGGTTGTTTCTTTAATCATGCGCCTATACTATTAGTACACTCGTGGTCCCTTGATAGTGCGTGACCCTTTACTGCGATGCCCCAATTTAGTGCGGTGACGATCGCTTTGTCACCAGGGCTTTTCACGGATCGGATGACTTTTTGTCCAATGGTCCGATCGGGCCAGGTTGAGCCGGCCCGACGTACACGTCCTACTTGAAAATATTGTGGCCCGACCCAACTCGTCCCGTGACATGGTGTCAAAAAGCTCCTGACCCGCCCGACTCGACCATCCATATTTTTTTGGGAACCTGCTGACCTGACCCGACCCACGCGGGCCGGGTACTGACCCGTGAATATCCCTGCTTGTCACGACCTTGCTCGTCCTATATAGTGCTGTATTGCACCATCCTGGAATAGTGCGAGGTTCCACTTTTGTGCGGGTGTCGAAGTATGGCAAGACTCCCTGCTTGTCACGACCTTGCTCGTCCTATATAGTGATATTTATACTGTATTGCACCATCCTGGGATAGTACGGGGTTCCACTTTTGTGCAGGTGTCGTCGTATGGCAAGGCACCGCACTAACGACGGACGGCGACTGCATTCCAATCCATGCTGTTGCCAGGTTCGACCCGCAGTTTTTATCGGAGCGAAGCCAGGCGTTGCAGGCGTTTCTCGCGAACGCCCTCGTGAAGATCCCCGTCATCACCAGCGAATCGATGCTAAACTTTCTGGAGGTGAGCCGTTACGTTGCACCCTTAACAAGGAACAAGAGTAATAAGAAACGCAGGCTGAGATTTACACAAGATTCATCCGGGAGCCGTCATGCTAGAGTTAAACGGGGTATGAAAAAAAAACACGGTCTTGAAAAAAGGAGGCTTAAAGTTACACATAAAGAAAATATCCGGGGGCCGTTATGCTGGTGTTCGTGTACGCAAAAATAACGAACCCTTCAGCCGTTATACCGGAGCTAGTGCAGAACATACCCTCTCCCAAAATAAGAAAGCCAGCCTGGGCCAGTCAGTATTTATGTTTCTTACTATTGCAGGTATCCTGCACTGTATGCGCTGTATGCAGTGTATGCGCTGTATGCAGTGTATGCGCGTACCTTGTAATATTTGTGGGACTCAGGTGTTAGTGTCGGCCATCCGATAAGACACTGAGATACCGGTATTGGTTTTAGCCTTGATTTATTGTTTGTGCTTTATATGGTGTGTCCTACTCTGACTTCACTGTTGTTTTTTGGCTGGATTTCTTATTGGGGAGAGAGTTTGTCTTCCACTGACCTGAGAATAACGTCTGGCGAATTTCTTATTATTTTTTATTTCCCCGTCATTTTTAGGCTTTGGTGTACGATTTTCTTGTCGGGCTCTTTCTCATGAGGTGGCCCGTATTGCTCTTTCTTATGAGAGGACCGTTAGTGTTGGGCGGCTCTTTCTTATGAGAGGACCGCTAGTGTAGCTCGTTCTTATGAGAGGGCCGATAGCGTAGCCGTTTCTTATGAGAGGGCCGCTGGTGTAGCTCTTTCTTATTATGAGAGGGCCGGTAGTGCTCTTTCTTCCGAATACCGATAGTGCTCTTTCTCATGAGAAGGGCGGTAGTGCTATTTCTGATCGGAGGACCAGTAGTGTAGCTATTTCTAATGAGAGGATCGGTAGTGTAGCTATTTCTAATGAGAGGATATGTAGTGTAGCTATTTCGTGGTAGAGTTCAATGTGCGGCCCTTTCTTATGAGAGGACCGGTAGTGCTGCGGCCTACAAAACGAGACGCGCTTTTTTTAATAGATTAATAGTATCAACCTGTTTAGGAAGAGTGTCCAGCAGCTGAACAACCGCCATGCGCGTGTGGGATGGATCCGTACGTTGAAAATCGGACAACGTTGAAGTCGGATACGTGCCTTAGACCGCACTACCCCAGGCTGCTTCGTACACTTGGTGCTTTTTTGTCGACACTTGTGTCCGTCTGAAAGTTCTAATATTTTTGGTCGGACGTGCCCCCGATAATGTGTTTCAGCCCCTTGCACGGCCGTCTAATGTCACCGCAATTAGCTCCCACGCTCTAGTGCTTCAGCGTTCTTCATGTAGTTTGTAGTTCCAGAACCGTGATGACCGTTGTACATTTTACGGAGAAGAGTACTACTGTATACCCTATGATACGTCCTATACTCCCTTCGGATGATGACGATACCTCTTCTGGTTATGTGGTATACCTGGTATCATATGTCATGGCCGTTTTTGTTCGCCAATAACATGCCGAGTGGTGCGGTACAGCTGGATTACCCCGTGTACACCTGTCTGTGCACTGCTGTGTGCTGTGTATGTACCTGGCTAGACGTGCAGCACTACAAATATCACCATGCTGAGCACGCTTTGTACCGCTCCTTGCGTTGCACTTCATACATACACCAACTGATACATTCGTTCCACAGCCGTCAGATTATGTCCCCCTCAAAAACGGGCTTTTTAGTTTCCGCGCACAGGTTGATTAACATCACCCTGTTGACCCTGGTTCAAGCTACACTGTAGTTCTAAGGGGAGTCGCCGACCTATATCCTTAATAAGGACACACACCCAGTAACACGCTCGATTGGAGTATCACACACAGCTTGCAAAGGTGAGTTTCGACGAAAATTCGATCTCACAGCTGGAGGAATGTATTCTAGTTTTTTTGTAGTAAACCCCAAACCCCGCTCTGGTAGTAGCTCGGGCTGCTTGGTGTTGCCGACTCTGTCATGGTCAATACGAGTCACTGTCACTATGACAAGTCACCATCGTCGCTTCTTTTGCACATTTTGCCCTCTGAAGTCCGGAAGGGCCCTCCACAGGGGGCGCTCTAAAACCAAGTGTTTTTTTTGTTTAACGCCTTGACAACTGGAAACCCGTTTTTGGGGGAAAGTTACTTGAAATTAGTATAGGGAGCTGCTTTGGGGCTGTAAAGGGTTTAACAGGGGGGGGAAATGATACCGGGTATTCTCTCTTTTTATTCGTCCTGTAACCACACCGCTTCTTTTTTTTTTCCTC
The DNA here is from genome assembly GCA_012845835.1 of Undaria pinnatifida. Lineage (NCBI taxonomy): Eukaryota > Phaeophyceae > Laminariales > Alariaceae > Undaria > Undaria pinnatifida. Next base: position 14,240,439 of record JABAKD010000016.1, read on the forward strand.
TTTCTCGTTCTGACCTTTTTTGTGATGTGGTGCCTATTGCTTTCTCTTTTTTTCGTGCCCCCCTGGATTGGTTGCGACCCATCGTGGTGTACGTAGCCTGCACGGCACGAGCCAACACCACAGCAGATTGTGGTGGCGGGTACAGAGACCAGGCTTGAAGATAATAATACAGGCAAATCGGCTGGAGCCAAAGTATATAATGACCGGTCGCCCCGGTGGCGTATCAGGTTATCCTCGAGCCTGGTATAGCTCAGTTTCGTGAGTTCGAGCCCCGCCGAGCGCATACTCGTTTAAATTCGTTGGGACTTTTTTTCTTGTGGACAAATTGACTTGCGGAAAGCGCGAGAGCGTGAGTTAGCAACACTCGATGAACAATCGACGAGCAGTGGGATTGCTGAACCCTATGCGCGATAAAAATTGAAGGCAAGAACCGGGGAGGAGAAGGGATGACACCTGTGACCACGGCTTGTCCAGAAGCTGGAAAGTGAAAGTGTGCAAAAAAAAAAAATATATATATATATGTATATAGCATGTAGTATATAGTATATATTATAAAAAAATATAGTATATACCTGGTAGTATACAGTCATGCCACGGTGGGGGTCGCAGTTTTTTTTACCCAATCGTTCCTGGCTGGCCGGTTGAGCCGCTCAATCGTCTAACTATAACTATCGGTTAGTGAGATTTTTTTGTTTTGGACTTTTAATAGGGCTATTAATATTAATAGGGCTGTTAATGGTAATGATGAATGGTGCATAGAAATGTCGGTCGGGTTACTGGATGATGAGTGTCTTCGGAGCCATGTGATGTTGGGAGTGATGATATGTTGATGATGATGATGATGGTGATGATGATGATGATGATGATGATGATGATGATACCTGATGATGACGATGATGTTGGATGTTGATGATGGTGATGAAGATAATGGATGATGATGATCCTTATGTTGAGAGCAAAAAAAAAAAAATCTGCGGCACCCCCAGCGTACGATGACGGTATAGAGTTACTTGGAATGAGTGTGGACACTAGTAAAGTCAAGAGATATCGCTATTCATAGTTGCGAGAGGTACGTACTATTTTATAAAAACTATGTCAAAGACGTCAGCCGTGGGTTCGACGAATTTCAGGTCAATACTCATCTTTGCAAGCTGCGTTGTTGGTGCTTGTATTGTACTATATGGGTGAGTTTTTATTGGGAGGGGTCCTATTTTTTGTCCACTATAATGGTAAGTGTTGGTATTTTTATCATACTATTAATAGTATTGACCCGACCGATAACTCTCTTGAGTTGGGGTACGCAGCGTAGAGACAAAAGTTGACGAAATGGACTGGTGGTTGCAGCTTTCGTCACACGGAGCAGTCCTCGACTTGACTGCAGTACCTGAGGGATGATGAGATGGTGATGAGATGATACACTTTTTATCATGGGGTTCGAACGACGGGGTATATTTGGTTGCTTCGACATGCACGGCGCATATCACGATTCCTACGGCTGCGCGCTCACCGTGTAATGGACACTATTAACAGACGCTGTTAATAGACGGTGCAGTTCTCTGTTGTCCTATTGTTTGGTCACTAAAAAGGTTAACAATCAAAAACCTCTGCTCCTATAGTGCCGGTGCATGTCAGCCGGAAAAGAACGGCACTATAGCGACCACAGTCACTACTCTGCATGCCGACACTGCTGATTGTTCCCAACTGTGCCAAGCGATTTCACAGGCACTATAGAGGGACCTGTGATGAAGTCTAATAGACACTACGAACAGACGGTGCCGTTTATCTGTTGTCTTGTGTTTGGTCGCTTTGATGTGTCATACTAGGAGTACAGGAGTACAACCTCGCCCCCAAAAAGATAACAGATAGTACTTGGAAGCACACTGACTGCAGCAATCATCCCACTGCACTTGGAAGTATACCAAGTACTGCTGTATTTTTTAAGGGTAAAAATGCTTTGCCACGAAACAAGCATGTCGGTTGACGGTCTAGTTTTGACCCGTCAAGGCGTCTTTAGACTTATCATACTAGTTTAGCGTATGGAGTTCCTTGACGGTTGCCGGTTGACGGTCAAGTTTTGACCCGTCAAGGCGTCTTTTGACTTATCATACTAGTTTTAGTGTGTGGATTTCTTCGACGGCTGTCCGTCAAGGCTGTCCGTCAAGGGGATAGGATGCCGTCAATGCCGTCAACCGCCATCTTTGCCCCGAAACCGCCGGTGCATCTGTAAAGGGTAAAGGGTCTATTGATACTATGTATCACACAATTGAAAGAGTTTGTTTTCCGTCCTCGTACGTATGAACATTATAAACATTCACACCTTGTTTCTATTGGCAGCGTCCATAGGATAAGGGCAGAAGAGCAGTACTTCCGTCCGTTGATTTGTAGGAATGTTGCAGCATGAAAACGCAGCAACAAACTGCGCCCTAGGATCGAAGCAGTTCTTCCGTTGTTTTGTATTAATAGGAATGTTGCAGCACGGTTTGCAACACACGGCGGTGAATCCCGCTGCACGATTGCCGTTGTCGGTAATCTTGCACTTTTTGTTGTTGTTGCTGCTGCTATTGTTGTTGTATTTGACCGCCTCTTGTGCTTGTACAGCACTGGACACCTACGTATTGAGTATCAAGAAACACAGCGGGTATTAAGAAAGGCCGGCTGATTTATGCAGGAACATGAGAACCCGGCAGCGGGTTTACTGAAGTTGGTAGCGCTGTGAATCAGCACGACTTAAGTCACCAACTAGATAGTAGTCGGATTATTCGTTTCCCGGAGATGCCGACTATGCGACTTGTCGAGTTTCCATACTTGCAGGAAGGGTTGTTTAATGCGAACTTCATGTTTTCTTTGTCAGGCAAGCCCCCTTGGCCGGGGGGAGCTGATTAGACTGGCTCGCTTCGCTCGACTGGCTTCAGTCGGCAAGTCGGCCCGCCACCAACGGGCTTCTTCAGCCGACTTGCCGACTAGAGTCAGTTTGTTGGCTAACGGCACCTACCGACTTGGTATTTGTCGCGAAATACTGCCGGCTCACCGCTCTAGAAGTCAGTGTGTTAGTAAAACACACCCTCTCCCAAACAAGAAATCCAGCCCGGATCAGCATTTTTATTTTTATTGTTTGGTGTCCTGACCTGTGCACTCTGCCTTTGAAGAACCCCAGCCCGGGTATGGTTCTTGTTGGATGCCCTGTACTGCACGATGACATGCCTCCACACAACTTGTCCGCCCGCCCTACTGTAGACTGCTGTACTGTAAACTGTAGCGACCTTAAAAGAGTGGGCCTGTGATTTTCTCAAACGAACACAGCAGTACAGCAGTAGTGGTCCCTATATAGTCTGTAACGCCGGTATGTGCACTGTAGAGGGACATACCGGCACTAGAGTGGCAACCGGCACTACTCCGCACACTGCCACTACTGGTTGTTCCAATGTGTGTCAAGCGATTTCGTAGACACGATAGCGAGCAATCGACACTATAGCGGAAACCGGCCCTATAGAGGGACCTCTACTGTACCGTGCGCGGAACCCCAGTTTTCCGCCCGCCCTACTGCTGTAGACAGTAAGTTGTAGCGCCCTTGAAGTTTTCGCGAGCTTGCGCTTGTTATTTGCTAAATGGGGGCACCATGCTCGCGTGCAAGCAAACTACCCGGAATATACTACTTCGAAAGTGTAATTTTATCGTACCTAACAGTCTAGAGGGTCCACAGGAATACATTAGGGTCAACTTCATTAGATTCCAAGACAAGCTATCCGCGTTTTTTTCATCGCAGGTGACCCCTGTTATCTGCTCACCGAAAACGGTATGGATTGTTGCACGCGTGGAGGCTAACCCCCCGGGACACATGGTATCATGACCACAGAGCTTCTCTCTCTAGGATGAGGCATGGGCACGAACGCTGGGGGCGATGTAGATGGGTGGAAATAACTGTTTAATGGGAAGAACGCACAGACAGTGTTTTCAGTGTTTAGTCTAGAGGACCGACAGGAGTACAATACGCCAAACAACGCCATCATGACCATCATCACCATGTTGACCATCATCACCATTATCACTGCCGAAGCGCATTGTATAATATCGATGCAACATGGGTGCTCTTTTTTTTGTCGCAGGTGACGAGCCACGTCAACATGGAGAAGCCGGTAAACCCCGAAGACACTCCGAACGAAGACCTCGCCGCAGAGTAAGTCCGATAGCCGGTAACGACATTTGTCGATACGTGTCGCGAATCGAATCGCCAACCATTTGTAACCATTTTTGTGTTTCTCGTATACTCTGTACGGTAGCGGTCGCTCGCTCTCTAGCGGTTGCCCGCTATTGTGAGAACGAAGACCTCACCGCAGGATAAGTCCGACAGTCGTTCATAGTCGTTCACGCCATTGACGACACGTGTCGCCAACCAAAATAACCAGCCATCTGTTTCTCGTGTACGGTACCGTAGTGGCCCCTCTCTCTATAGTGCCGGTTGCCCGCTATACTGCGGTATAAGACCTCGGCGCGGAGCCTCGCCGCGGGGTGAGCCCAAAAGCCGGTAACGCCGTTTGTGGACATGTGTCTCCAACCGAATCACCATTGCCTGCTTCTCGTGTAGCCTCTTCAAAGTTATCGTAGGTGAGAACAACACTAGTATCATCTGAAGAACACACACGTCGGACAGATCATGACAGATCGTGACAGATCATCTAGATCCTGTATCTATCGTTATGATATGCTGTGTGGGATTTGTGCAGGACAGATGTAACCCAGGACATATCATAGGTGCTATAGACCATGCAGATCGTAAGGCTCCCACTGGGCAACTTGATCTGTAGGCCATGCAGATCATGTGAACCAGGGATGTGTGTTCCCTGAATGACATAGATCGTATAGATCATTAATAGGGATCTGTCCGATCTATCTGACATGTGGAATGCCTGCCCGTTTTGGCCTTCGGTCCCGATGGCTATTGGGTATGCGCCATGAGGAGGACATGAGGACATGGAAAAAATCAGAACTAGGGCTATGAGTTGACGGCGTGACGGCTGTCCATTGTCATGTGAAGTATACTATACTACCAGGTAGTTGCATCTGTTTTGATGGTAATATGGTTGGGGGGCCAAGTCACCAACCATCTGACTTAGCCTTTACCAATAGAACCGCAGGTCGAGCCCTTAACGCGCCAGTCACATGCAATGGCGGACAACTCCGCTCATTTTCCGCACGCAACCAACTGAATTACCTAGCCAACTATTAGTATTGCGTATCATACTGTATACTTGGTATTGTATGTCGTGTTGTGTAACTACAATACTAGTCGGCGCCTTACTACTAGTATACTAGTGTACTAGTATACTACAGTATATCGATACAACTGTAATACCAGTACCTATTAATACCCGGCCCATAACTAGTTGGCGACTTACTGTTATTGATCGTGTAATATTAGTATGGTGAGCCAACTTGCAGCCCCAGTAGCAATGCCTCACGGGAGTACGTAAATGTATGGACGTCGTATACACATCAATGTGGGTTACATCCAGCGCCGGACGATGGCTACAGCAAAAAAGTAAGTCGGTGTAGGTGATGATCTCATAGTGTCAGTTGTTGTCACAATGGTCTGTTGTTGTTGTTGTTGTTGTTGTTGTTGTTGTTGTTGTTGTTGTTGTTGTTGTTGTTGTTGTTGTTGTTGTTGTCGTTGTCGTTGTTGTCGTTGTTGTTGTCGTCGTCGTCGTCGTCGTCGTTGTCGTTGCTGCTGCTGTTCTCACGTTAACCCATTATGGCCATACTCTAGTCCGTGGCGACAGGAAGTCGGTGTGGAGGGAACTAAAAGTAGTCGGTGTGGATGGTCGGTTTGAATGTGCTGTAAAGTTTTTCTGACGATCGAGGCGACCCACCTCGATTCTGCTTGCGTTTGTTTTAATTGTTTGTGATGTTTGTGATGTTTGCGTGTTTGTTGCTCTTGCAGGTGTAGAAATGTGCTTTTGTGTGTTGTGTAGGACCACGTTTCTTGGAAGGTGCCTCAACCCGTTTACTTCTGATTTGTATCGAATCATATATCTAACTCCACTTCCAACTACTGTAAGTTGTACCAGCACCAGCAACAGGAGTGCAGTCCTTTAGGTTAAGCTTTTCTGGCGACGGAGACGACCAACCTCGATTGGTTTTGCGTGTTCTTGATGTCCTTATTGCCCTTGTTGTGTGTTGTCCCTGCCGTCCATGCTACCCGTCCTGTCGTTGTTTGTGTTTCTTGTCTTTTGGGGTTGTTAGGTATGAAGAGCTGGAGCAGAAACGACTCGCGGATCTAGTGCAGAGCTTCGCCGACCGCATGATCGATGTAAGCAGAGGCATGCATGATTCGCGTCAAGGTTCTTGACTTTTGGTGGGTTGGTGGCGCCTGTTGTGTGACTACCTTACCTTATCACTTGTTCCAGGACATCGTTTGCTGGCTGAGGCCGACCCTCGATTTGCTGCGGCCGACTCTCGATTTTGGTGGGCATGAGATCAGGGTGTTTGGTCGGCCCTTCCAGTGGCTAGTTAAAAACCGGGGTCAGTTTGGACGGCTCAGGCTCGGGTGCGGTTAGGATGCCAAGCGGGAGGGAGCACGGTTCAAATTTGAAATTGTGGGGCTTGCTTTATCTTGATTTTAGTACAGGGAAAATCCGACCAACAAAGTGTCGATGGCAGCATCTTGCACACTATTAGGACCTTCGGGTTTTGCTCCCAACTTGTGAGATGATCACGCAAGCCAGGAGAGTTGACCCCAGACAAACATTTATTACCCGTCCCTCGGTCCAGGATGACAGACCCACTGCCTGTGACCCAGACCGACTGATACACCGACAGACCGGCCCGCAACCCGCGGGGTGGCCCCTTTCCCCGGACCGACCTACGACGTAAGACCCAGACCGAATACCGACGAAACCCACTGCTGTGCGCGATGATATCAGAGCAAGCAGCAGTATCCGTTTTACCATCAAGATGAAAATCAAATAATGGAAACCCCGGGTATGCATCCCGGATGTCCCCTTGCGACCACAACACGAAGCAACCCGAGCTTCTAGATTCGCTGACGACGACTTTAACTGTCAAACTCCAATGCAAAACGCACGCAAGACACGCACGTAGCTTGCACTGCCGTGTGCTTCATGAAGAGTGTGCTGCATGAGGAGCATGCTCACACCACGATAAGAACGCGCTTGCTTTGTTTTGTTTTTTCTGTAATATAATCAAGATGTAATATAATGAAGATGTAATCAACTCACAAAAGGGTCAAGTTAAACGCTTTTACTGCTCCAACAACGATCCGACACTAAACCCAAATAACTTTTGATCGGCGTTTTCGGTTTCAACCCTGGCTTTTCTTGGCCGTCCGTGTTTGCGGTCGATCGCCGCACAGCGAAAGAAGTGTGAAAGTGGAGTCGTGAGGGGGTATATTGCGAAATTTCTCGTACAGTACACTCAAGGTCGACGTATTATTGTTGATGGTAGATAAGGTGTCCCCCCTTTGGGTCGTGGACGTCATGACGTTGTGTCGTTATGTCCAACCCCGCTGATTTCCCCGACGATATCCATGATTGCGCTGCAGAGCCAAAGCGTGAAGGTGGAATCACGAGATGACGCGCAAGTGGAGGAGAAGAGACAAAGGCTGCTTCTTGCGTGCGGCGGATTCAGAGCTCACGACGACCACCTCAAGTCGTTCTTCAATGACCCGACACCCAAGGCGATGGGTGAGACAGATGCCCTCCACGTGGATATGAAGATTACTATGCGGGAGCATAGTATTACAATGTATACGTAGACTATAGTTGTCATTCTTTTTTTTTCATTCGGGCACATATCTTCGTGCTCGTACCTTTGTGCAAAACGTCGGATGGGGTGGGCACAATTCGACCGTCGGGGTCGCGTTGCCGGAGGTGTGGGCGCGATCCGTGCAGTGTGTCGCGCGTGGCAAGCCTTTTAAACTTTTTTGGCCTTGGGCATGGATAGGGAAAATCCCCGGGTTTCCGCAACATCCCCGGGGATGGTGTTTCCCCATCCCCTATCCCCGTGTACGCACGTAAGATTTGGATGCAAAACGGGTTTTTCTGCTCGTAGATGGTACACGTACATTTCCCTGTTGCTGCACAGAGCACCACGCTACGATCCTGCCGCCCAGCAGCAGTCCAGCCCCCTAGCAGCAGCAGCCGGCAACTCTATGCGCGTGTGGCTGCTGTTGAAGTAGGCGATTGATTTGGTCGGAGCCTGCGATGCTCTACCCACCTATACGCCACTACCTCTCGCCGCTGCTGCCACTGCTGCTTCTGTCAAGTGGCATGCCGGCGCAAAGTGTAAGGGTCGTTTGAATATCATATTAGTACTCAAATGGTTCTTATATTCTTGCTCATGTTGGTGTCCTTGGTATATGATATTGTACCATACCAAGAGAGCACAATGCTATAACTTTTGCCGCACACCAGCAGCGGTAGGCAACACCATTTATGTAAGATCGCAGATGACAGACAGCAGACAACATACGGAGAGCACAACGCTACAACCCTGCCGCACAGCAGCAGCGGTAGGTGACACCATTTATTTGCGCTTGGCGTGTCCTCGCTATGCTACGGCGAGTTGCTTGTGTCGGAGCCTGTCATAATTTGTCATTCCACCATACTGCACGTTTCTGCTGTGCTGCCGCTCTGGGCGCGCGTGTCCATCGATGCGGAAACATAGGGACCATCCTTTGTAATAATACCAATTTAGATACCATCCCATCCATATACATTCACGTCCACAGAGGCAGCTCTTTAACGAGCATTTTTTCTGTTTTTTTGCGAAGATCGCAGATGGCAGACAGCAGACAACGTGCGGAGAGCAAAACGCTACAGGTAGGACCATGTGCGCCTGCTGTTGTTGTTGTTGTTGTTGTTGCTGTTTTCAATATAACTCGCATAATCGAGTCTGCGGTCACAGGACATGCTCCAGTCACTCTGGAGCTGCGGAATACCCCAAAGAGAAAAAAGTATCCTCTGTTTACGGCGTCGAGTTGCTTTGTCATAGCCTGTCACGTATTGTCCTCTTGCTCCCTCGTCCTCAATAATACGTGCTCTTCACATAATATTCTTCAGTAAGCCGCTCCCCACGCCACACGAGCCCCTTCTCGCTTCCTGGCGGTCCCTAAGCTGGAGCTTTCAAAGTGTGACGCTCTTCTCGACATGGTACACGTCATACGGTGTACCATGGTAAAAGTTTTGTGTGTTGTCAATTGGTGTTGTGTGTATTTTATCAACAACAGATCGGCCAAGGGCACGTCTATATCGAGTACCCAAAAAGTGCTAAAAGTACTGCTATTGAGTACTGTACAACCCAAGAAGTACTGCGGGTAAAAGGCGAATTCATTTTTTTTCCGGGCAATTTATTTTTGCATGTGCAAACAACTGGTCACTGCGTCGGGTAGTGACAATTGTGTGTCCTTGCGCCACGCCCCTAGGCACTTCCCGGAGGGGAACCTTGTATTATATATAACAGTAATAACAGCAATAATGCGGACCAAGTATGGTTATTATAGTAAAAACAGTAGTGGAGCACGTAGATTTTGGTTCGCGCTCACGGCCTCCGGCGGCTCCTTCGGACGGCTGCTTGTGTTTCTGCGGCACTAAGCCACTAACCAGGGCCGGGTGCGGGTGGGATAAGAGAGGGTGGATACTGTTCACATCGGTGGTGCACAAAAATGCGCACCAGCGTTGCGATAAAAGTGAACGCGCGTACCGTAGTGGGGAGGGGGGAGAAGAGCCTGCTTTAGTGACCCCGGATCTGAGTTATACCTAATAACAGGAAAGGAGAAGGAGAAATAATAGTGCGAAGATAATAGATGGGATGAGCAAAAAGAAGAGAAAAAAAATGTGTGTAGAGTTCTGACTTAATAAAACGTTTATCATCTCCCAACCAAGCAGCGGCCCGCGCTGTATTCGACACTTTAAATCTCCTGTATGATACTAGTAGTACAGTACAGTGGGGGCCCCTCTATAGTGCTGGTTGAATAGTGCCTATTGCCGGCATAGTGCCGATATATTCGCGTGGCACAATTGGAACCCGTTTGTACTACTGTGGTATATACCAGCATCGGTACTATATCCCATAGTACCCGTGTTCGGTACTCTGCGGGTATTGTTGGATCGCACGTGCTGGCACTGTACTATAGGGAGACCAGCACTATTGTAGGATTAGTATCACCGGTATCACAGCACGGAAAGGAATGCAAAATGTTTTGTTGGGTCGGTGTCAAGGGATGTTTGTCGTGGGGATCCGGGGAAGTGCATGAGGTGAAGGAAAATGAGGTAGGCACGGAAGTTTTTGTTTTGTCTTGTGCTCATCCCTTTTATTTTCTTCGCATTTTTCTTTCTCGTTCTCCGTCCCTACGCAGTCGTAACTCAGATCCGGGGTCGGTAGGTCGGCTCTTCTTCCCCCTCCCCCCATGACGGTACGCGCCTTCATTCTAGTCATTTTCATCTCGGGAAGGGTACATGACCTTTTCCCCTGGTCGACTCGCGTCGAATTTTGTGACAAATGTGATAGCCTCCTTGTTTTGCTCGTACAATTAATAATACCCCTTTCGAAGTTTCAGGGGATAAGCGTCGCAAAAAAGGGACGATTACTGTTGTAACATAATAGAGCTGTGAGGCGGCACGACTTGCGTCTCCAGCTAATTATTTGTCGGACTAATAGTCCGTGTGTCCGGAGCTGCAGACTATTCGACTCCTCGGGTTCCTTACTTTTGGGAAGGCTTATTGGATGCGGGACACACATTTTCTCCGCGTATCGCTGCGGACAGTGACATGTAGCTCCTCGAAAGATCGCAGCCTTGTGCTTTTCGATGTGGTGGGGTACAGTCAAGGTCCGCGCTTACGAAATGGTGTAATTAAGAAATCGAGCCTCTTTTCTTGTCGACAATAAGACACTCGATGAAAGAAGTGCAGCTCATAACTGCCAACCAACCGACTTGCCGACTAAGCCCAGCTAGTTGGCTTCGCTGCCTAGCGATGAGTGATTAGTCGTCAAACGCTGCCGACGCACAGCTCTCGTGTATGGTGATGACCAAGCGATTGCAGCATCGCCCAGACGAAGCAGTCCGTGGTGATGGTGATGTTAATTGTAGTGAGGTAGGGGATGTGTCTAAAGTGCAACGCAGGGAGGTGTACAGCGCACTTGCAACATTACATGGATTATGCGGGAACTGTTCCTGTATCGTTGCCCGTCTTCCTGTAGATGATATAAGGTTGATATAAGGTTGTAGGGTCATCCCACACAACCTGGTACACCAGTAGGGGTGCATCATATTCTAAGATTTTTCTGAGCTCCTAACATGAGGAGCTAGCTCAATATCAACATCCATCATCCATCATCATCATCGTCATCATCACCCATCATCACCCGAAACATGACTTCGAAGGCATTCGTTCGCGCAAGCTCGACCAGCATTTCCATGCGATAGTCCTAAAAACTAAGAACGAAGATACCCGTAAAGTTTTCGTACTAACCGATAGTTCCACCCTTGAGAAGCTCATTATCACATTATCACAGTATCACATTATCACATTTTTACATTATTACATTATCACACTTATCACATTATCACACTTATCACATTATCACATTATCACATTATCACATTATCACCTTTTTACATTATTACATTATCACACTTATCACATTATCGCATTATCAGAAAAATAACTGAATCCCCTACCGTGGGACTATGACTTTTTTTTTTTTTCATAACGAGCGAGCTTGTCCCTTTGTGCCCCTTTTTAGAACTGCACCCATGTTTTTGGGGACATGCTATTAATACTTGGAATTAGTGTGGAGTCATTGGTTTCAGTATTGGATGGGTTAAGGCGCTATTCCTAAAACGATTTTGCTATTCGTGTTGCTATCCGCATCTGCTATCTGCTACCTGGTATCTGCTATCGTGCGTGGTGTAGCGCATGGCTGTTTTGTTTTGTCCCGTTATCCCCTCCGAGAGGCGATGGCCGCATGGCCGCTGGCGTGGCTTCCCAACAATCCCGCTCCGAATGTCGGATTGTTCGTTTTGTCCTGGACTTGGTGCATGTATGCACAAGACAACGTGATCCTTTTTTGTTGCATGCAAGGACAATGACAATCCTATTTTTTTGCATGCGCGCGGACACTGGTGGTGTTTTTTTGCAAGCGCAGACAATACTGGTGGTTATTTTTCTTTCTTTTTTTTGCATGCAAGGACAATTGGTGGTGCTTTTTTTTTTTCTCCTTTCATGAACAATTCTGGTGCTGTTTTTGTGCATATGCGTGGGCAATATGGGTGCTGTTTTGACGTCTCTCACTTTCCGTGTCTTCCGTGTCTTCCCCTTGTCGGCTGTCAATTCCCTGCATTACAATGCACGTTATGCAGGAGCGAACGAAGTAATCGAGATGTACAACGCTCCCCTTCAAATGTCGGTCAAGGAGCAGCACATGGTAAGTCTACCGCCAGTCTACCGCCGAAGAACAGCACATGGTCTACTGCTGTTTCTACCGCTGTGGCTTGCGCTGCCACAGTTTCGGCCAATATTTGTAGCCCCTTTAGTAGCGGTATTGTTAGCAACACTCAGAGATGTCCATCAAGGAGCAGCACATGGTAAGTGTACTGTTTTTTTTTTTTTTTACAAAAACGAGCTGCAGGTTATATCCATTTCGATGGATCGATCGATGGATCGATCGATCGCCCGTGCTATGGGGTACGTAATGGGGGCATGAAGGGTGTAGTTCGGTGACTACCCCTTAGTGCTATATGCCAGGGCCAATAGGACGGTACATCTTCTGTTTGTATTGCTGGACCACACACTGCCGCAATTTCGGTTACATCGGGGGGCTCTTTGGTACCAGGGTGGTTGTTTTGAAGCGCGAAGTTTTGGTGCTGTACCCTGTATCGTATCGAGCTGGTGGGTTGATAATCGGTGGTGAGGTAGTATCGATTCTGCTGTTTGTGTGATGTGCTGACGCTGTGTTCGAGGCGGTAGATTACTGCCGCACGCGAAGTGAACGCACAATACTTGATTTCCTTCGTTTCGTTATCCTAGTTAGTTCTCTGTAGTTATTTTTCTCTCGTTTCATTGTCATACCCACGTAGTGAATCGATGTCTATTCGGCTTTTTTATCATAATGATCATGTAAATAGTTCATTGCCCCTTGTTTCTTTTCGTGCTTGCCTCCGTTTCTACTCACACGAACACCCCAACAGTTGTGATGGTGAATCAGAACAAGCGAACCTTCATAAACGTCTGTGCACCCTCTTTCCGTCTCTTGCACTTGCCTCCAATTCTCCTCACACCTACTCGGGACACACGGACGGGACAAACTCGGGACGCGGACGGAATTATGTCGGGACACGGGATGGGACTAACTTTGGACACGGAATGGAACTGCGCCACCAATAGCTGATGGATCAGACCGAGCACGCCCTTGCGAAACACATCCCAAAACCTCTTATTATGAACTACCCGGATGGTCGGAGTCTAGTCACCCACATGGACACCTAAGTACACGCTGGCCTGGTGGATGGACACACTTACAGGAGTGGATGCTCTACAATGGCGGTTGCCGCTATAGTGCGGGTTGCCCGCTATAGTGCCTGTGACATCGCTTGGCACAAACGGGAGTAAACAGTAGTGGCAGTATGCGGAGTAGTGCCGGTTGCCGCTATAGTGCCTGTGAAATATCATATCGAGTACCGTAGTGATCCCTCTACAGTGCCGGTTGAGTAGTGCCGGTTGCCCGCTACAGTGCCTGTGTTTCGCTTGGCACAGGTGGGAACAACCAGTAGTGGCAGTATGCGGAGTAGTGCCGGTTGCCGCTATAGTGCTGGTATTTCCCTCTTCGGTGCACATGCCGGCACTGTAGAGGGACCAGTGCTGTAATGTTTGAGCAAGAGCATGGTCGAGGCACTCTGGGGAGGGGAGCAGTAGCCAACCAGCCAGGTACGGCTTTCGCCAACTCTCACTTCCTGTGTTTTTTTTTTTTTCTCTTTTTTGTTTTTTTTTTCCCGAGCGACGGAAGTATTGTAGTGTTGATCGGGCCTGCGGATCGACTTCGTGTTTTCCCGAAGCTGTGGTGCTCCGGAAGGAAAGCCTTTTGTTCTTTTGTATATGAGGCCTTGCCTGAGCCTCCCTGCGCTGTCACCGCGCTGCAGTAGTTGCCTTGTTGGTGTGGCAAAGTTGTTCGTGGGGCTGTGCCGCGGTGGTGGTGCTACAGCAGTTAGTATCTGCCTTTGGTGGCAAAGTAGTCTGTGGGAATCGTTGGTTGGTTCGTGAATGCCGCCCGGAAGGGAGCCTATTTGTTTTCCGAGGTGAGGGGTGTGATGTTTGCTTGCGGTCAGCGGTGTCGGAGAGAGAGAGAGCTAGGAGCAAGAGAGCGTGGCCTCTGTCCATTTGCTTGTACGTGATGTTACGTCTTGTCAAAGTGTGGTGTTTCGTCATGTCAGGCACGACAAGGCTGGGATTCGTCTTCTTTAGGGCTCGGCCCTTTTTTCATATCAATACATTACAAGTACTCGTAGCAATATTTGCAAGGGTGTGTATTGTAGGGTAGGTACTGTGGTCATACCCGGGGATGGCCGTACCCGGGTATGACCAAAACAGGGTGTGGTACCCTGATACGCCAGAGTATATTTTGGTACCCGGGTAACCCAAAGTATATTTTGGCACCCAGGTACCCCAGAGTATTATGTGGTACCCCGCTGCCCAAGAGTATATACCCTAGTACACATGCTCTTGCAAACTTGAGAGTAGCATTTTTTTTCTGCCGTCGTTGGCAACCTCACATCTGTGACGGTTGAGGTTCACGCTCATGCTGTACTCATGCTGTACTCATGCTGTACTCATGCTGTACTCATGCTGTACTCAGTACCTCAGTCGCACCTGAGTACGAGTACGAGTGTGCGCATGACCGTTTTCGGCAATTTATTGTAAGCATGCATATACACCGTTTACCGGACAGCGCGTCACGCTTCGAAATCGAAACTGTGACGTCCTGCGGCGCCTTTTTTTCCTCGGCTTTTTTCACCAGCATTGGCGGTGTTGAAGGGACCGGTACGTACACAATATTTGCCTTGGCGACCAGAAACGTGGCTGGCGGGCTGTGGGTGTTTTATAGCCGCCCCTGTTCTCGCCTTGCAGGGCAAATTGTTGCCACATTTTTCCGGAGTATTTCATTAAATGTCGTGTGTTGTTTTTTTTTTTCTGCCCTGTAGCGTTACGTGCCGATCGACAAGCTGCAAAGACAGTAGGGCCCCCTCAGTAGTGCCGGTTGAGTAGTGTCGGTACAGTCTTTGATGGGAGTAACCTATCGTGGCGGTGTGCGGAGTAGTGCCGGGTTGCCGATATAGTGCCGGGTTGTTGGGGTGGCACATACCGGCATTACTGCGGGACCCCTACTGTAGATGGTGATGATAGTCATAGCGAGGGAGGTTGTGTTTATTTTTTCGCTCATCATAGAGCTTGGTTGGGAGGTTTTCCTGGCATGCCATTATTTGTGGCGGCCTATCTTTTTTTGAGCCTGGGCAGATGCTGGTGGTGGTTCGGGCTATTTTAACGTTCTAAGGGTGCGTGTGGTGGGGTATATGTACTATAAGGGTACCGGGGGACATACCCGACTAGCACCAATGACAATCAGATGTGATACCCGAGTATTCCTAGAGTATTTACCCTACTCCCTGCTGAGGAAACCCTTCTAACGTTCTAACGACATTCGATTACAGTAAAGATGTCGCTAGGTTGGCTATTTTAATAGCTTAGCTAGATAGGTGCTGTGTGTTGGATTGGATGTTCTCGCTGTATTTGTTGGTTCGATTTGGTTGGAGAAAGTCATGGTTCTTCGGTCTGTGGTTGCCAGGGGACATGTTGGCTTCATCCCTTGGTTTGCTAGGTTATTGGATGTATGGATAAGTCGCGTGTCACGTCGTACGTTTTGGTGCACCGCGCTGCTGCCCTTGAGGATTCGCCGGCACGGCGCGTCTGAGGGGTATACAGACGATCTGCTCGTAGAATTCCTGGCAATAGAGCTCATCTAGAGCCTGTGTCGCCCAAGTAAGTGCGCTTTGTTTTTGCCGGTTCTTTGTTGTTCTTGAATTGGAATAGCGGTGGAAATATTTTAACACACTCGTACCATATGTCGGTATACCGTAGTGGTATTGACGGCCTGCCTTGCAATTTAGTGTGGACGTCACGCGTGGGAGTATTAATATATTGTATGGTGTTTGATTGTTTGTATGGGGTTCCTTTTTCCTCTCGCTTGTAAAATGAAAATGGATGGCTCTTCCCCCCCAACCGAATCAGCCCAGATGGCCGTTGCGTTACGACGCGATGCACTTATGAGGCGGCGTTCTTTGCGTTAGTTTGGAGTGTCGGAGTCTGCTCTCTGCAGCCAGATAGGACGCGCTGGTGCACTACATAGATATCATAAAATAAATAAAGTACAAACTCTACACGTTTTTTTTTCGATAGCAATACATACATTAACACAAGTGTTGTTTCATTAGCAACAAGCCTCTTGTGCTACGCTGCGTACTCGCTGGTTTATAGCTCGACGCGCGAAAATACATGTATAATACATGATCGAATATATCGACCGAACAGCAAGTGTGAGCTGTACCGGTATTTCCCAGTGGGTGCAGTGATTTCTGTTGTTTTTTATTTTTGCTCACCCATCACCTGCCTGGTACTATATACCGCGATACCGGTATAACACGGAAGACAACACACCCTCTCGGAAGAATTTCCAAGCTGATTTTCTCGACGATCGGGAGAGTGGTACGAGTTACCACGTTAGTTTTTGGTAACAACCTAATGACGTCGAGCGACGCGTCTGTCTACGGAAAGATCTCGACATCTTTCTCGTAAAAAATGTGTCGACATGACATGGCTCATCAACCATTTTCGTTGTGAGTGTCGACACGGCTTTGGACAACATCAGCTCTGAAAATCACGCCGGGGGGTGGGTGTGTTATCTTGCGTGCTATATATCTTACGAGTACCACTATACGACATAGTACTGCACACTATTAATAGACCATAATCTACGTGCGGTTCCTTCAATCATTAGAAATGCACTCACGTTTTTGGAGACAAACTAGTTGGGATTAGTGTGGGATCCCCCCCCCCCCCCGTTTAGTACGGAGGAGGGTTTGGAGACGAACACTCAGCTTATTACGGAGCATGGAATCGACGTGCGCGTTTTGAAAGGTGCAACCGCTAAAGCCTTTGTGGGGATGCCCGCATGTTGGAGCTCTGAACGGGCAAGCTTCCTTTCGATCTTACCACACCTTACCACACCTTACCACACCTTACCACCAGACCCCTGACTAAGTGACGAGGGAACGTCTCTGCGGACGACTGCAATAATCGAAGAACAACAAGAGGGTAGGGACACCCCGCCTTGAATTTGCGATCTCGAGATCCTTTGTCCTGGCACACCTCCAGACGCAAACGCTCTCTTCACTGACCATCGCTCATCGCCTTACCGGCGCTCACGAAGTTTGAGCTCATGTGGCGCCGCCTGCGTCTAGATGTATGTGCTGCTGGTATCGGCAGCGCGTAGTTAGCGTTCCCCCTGCTCGTCATCGGTTGGTTGTCGATATTTGCTCACTCACGCTCTGACAGCGCTTTTCGAGACAATATATAAAAAAAAACACAAAAAACACTTTGTTTGAGGTTGGTGAACCCGTCGGGTGTCGAACCCCGGTCCAACCGAGGTGGCGGTTTACGTGCTGAGCTACACTTACTTTTGACCTCTTGAAGCATCTTGAAACAGCGTTATGAACCCTTTGGGGTTTCTAAGGGAAGGTGGAGGCGAACGAAAAAATGACGTCTGTGTATGGTATGATAGGTATCGGTATCGGCAATGATCTATCTGTTCTATCTGTTATCTATCTGTTCATAATTCGGGGGAAGATGCTCTTTCGTTGTTCAAAACCTACAATAATAAAAGGGACGGTATGGATACAACACAGGCGCAAGCCTAGGTTACTGGTACTGCCGCGCGCTCGAATCACTCGCAGGTGGTTAATATGATCGAAGTTCTCGGGGGTGGGGGGGGGTTGTCTCCCTCTGAGTCCCAAATGCGAACATGATATAAATGGAGCAACGGGGAAAGAACGCGCCAATAGTACAGAGGGCCGACGAAGCATCTCACACATGATATGACATCAAGCTACATAAAGCTGCACATCTACAGTAGTAGTAGTAGTAAAATTGGCACCTCTCGACCGAGAGGGGAGAGGGATGTGAGGGTCTCGCAGCGCAAGGGAAATTTTTAGGCATGTGGAGGGAACATCAACCCTGTGCCAGCAGAATATATATATATATATATGGTCTTAGACCGGTCATTTGAGAGGGGGGGGGGAGGGGAGAACAACAACGATTTGCCGTGCAAAGGTGTGGCACTCAGCGTATTTTAACTCGTAGCGAAAGGGGGGGGTGCGAAACAGACTGAGAAACGGGAGTTGAAGCACCACCGTAACTGACACGGACCCCAGGGCAAAACGGGGGGGAGCGGGCTCAAAGATATATCGCAGTTTTTTATAATATATTATAAAAATAAAAATACACTCCAGCTGTGAGATCGAAGATTTTGTCGAAACTCATCTTTGCAAGCTGTGTGTGATACTCCGATCGCGCGTATTACGGGTTGTGTGTCCTCATTAAGGATATAGGTCGGCGACTCCCCTTGCAACTACAGTGTAGCTATCAGGGTCAACAGGGTGATGTTAGTCAGTCTGTGCGCGGAAAGTATACAACCCGTTTTTGAGGGGGACAGAATCTGACAGCTGTGGAAGGAAATGCATCAGTTTATCAAGTGAATCCTGTAAGTCGAATGACCGGTGAGGGGAGGACGGAGTTTTTAAGGACGTGGGAGCCTGGGTTTGATCAAGAGGGAGCGCCGGGGGGGGGGGGGGGGGGGCAGCTCATTCTGTGCGTGGACACTATAAATCCTTCAAGGGGATGAATCTGATGGTTTTGGAAAGAATGCACCACATTATCATGTATATCCTGTCAGTCGTACAACCAGTGAGGAGAGGGCGGAGCGTTCGAGGGAGTGGGGGGGGGGGGGGCGAAAGTTTTTTTTAAACAACATGTTTAGGTCGCACAGATGTAGGGGTTTGCTATGCGCGTGGTGCTAGGTCTAGGCGATGGTGCGGGTGGTGGGGAAGGAGGGGGCGTTGGGGGGGGGGCGGGGGGGGGGGGGTGAATTGCAGCAGCGGCATGGATGGCTCTAGAAAGATAATGAGGTGACATCAAGTGCTTGGAAGTGTTTATTACTCTGGCAGATTTCGATGTTAGGTGGGGCGTTTGAGCAAGAGGGAGCGGGAAAAGAAAAAAGAAAAGAAAATATAAAAAGGGTGGGGGGGGGGAAGGGTTTTCAAGAGGTTTAGGTCGCATATAATATAAAATACTCTCCAGCTGTGAGATCGAAAATTTGATCGAAACTCATCTGTGCAAGCTCGTGTGTGATACTCCGATCGCGCGTATTACGCATATATGTAGGGGCTTGCTATACGCGTGGTGCTAGGTCTAGGCGATCGTGCGGGGCGTGGGGAAGGAGGGGGCGTCGGGGGGGGGGGGGGGGGGGGGGGGTGAATGAAAGCTATGTAATGGGTGGCTAGAAAGATAATGACGTGATATCAATCGCGTACAAGTGTTTATTACTCTGGCCGATTTTGATTGTAGGTGGGGCGTTTGAACAAAAGGGTGGGAAAAAAAGAAAGGGGGGGGGGCGGAAATGAATTGGAGCTACGGCATGGATGGCTAGAAAGATAATGAGGTGATATTAGCTGGCTGGTAGTCTACTACTACTCTGGCAGATTTTGATTTTAGGTGGGGCGTTTGAACAAGAGGGATCGGGGGGGGGGGGGGGGGGGGGGGGGGGGGGGGGGGGGGGGCGGGGGGGGGGGCGGGACACTTCAATATGTGCGCGGAAACTATGAATCCTTAAAGGGGACAAATCTGACGGTTGCAGCTATGTACCACTGCACCTGCTGCCCTCCACATATAGTCACGTGAAAGCAGCCCCGAACCCTCAACAACGAAGAGTCGCCCCTCAGAGAGCGCAACACAGCTTAGAGTGCGCGCGCTGTCTGATTCGAATACCACCACGAACAAAGTAGGCAGGGCGATGCTGCTCGTTGTTTGTGCTTCTTTGCTTGCTGGCTGCTTGGGGCTGCGTGAACCAGAGACATTTCACACCGTACACATCATCTCTGTCGAGGATGATGAATCAGTACTACTGCGGGCCCTGGATGTTCTGGATGTCACTGGGTAGAAAAAACGGCATACGGTACACCCAGCAGCAGCCACAGACGGAGTAGTTGTCTGCTGCTTGCGGCTGCTGATGCTGTGCGTACTCTGTATATAGACTAGACTGTGCGCGCTGCTTCAAAAAATAAAGGTACAAATGTCAACCAGCAGGCAAGAAAATAAATTCTAAACGTCCTGGCCAAAAAAAATGGGATGTTCATTCAGGGGACCGATAGTCAACATCCCCTGTTGTTCCAGTCGAAGAGATAAACAAGAGTACTCGCAAAAGCACAGCAACAAAGGGCAAGGAGAACAGCTTACACGGGCCACACCTTGCTTGCGACAACAGAGCCAGGAGAGCCATGCGGACGCCAACCGGCAGCATGTTCGTGTCGGGACTTTGGGCCGCGGCCAGCGTAGCAGCTGTGTCCGCAAATGGACCTCTCGCCTTCAAGGCGGGGGGCTGGGATATCGCCTCTATGGGCGGGCAGGACTGCCACCGCTCTTTCCCGGCTTTCTTGTGGGCCGGGTCGAGCGCAGGGGATGCTTTGCAGGTGAGGGAAGGAGGAGATGCACATGCTGGTGCATAGCACGATGATGCCTAAAGGTGGTTGCAGCAGAGCCATCGAGCTGCTTTGCTAGTGCAATCCGTGCACTCATCGCTTTTGCGCCGCTGTTCTCTCGCATCATCGCTTTCAGAAGGGCCCTGAGGTTGGTTTACTGAGGTCGCGTGCAAGCGCAGCACGAGCTACGCCATCAGTTGCTTAGCTCCTTTGCATGGCTTGTCTGAGAGCCTGCGTGTTGAACAGAGGAAAACAGCGTGGGAGAGCTGCCGATTGGGCACCTCCCCCACCTCGGTTTAGTGTGCCCTGTTGCGGCCTCAGCACGCTCGACGTACTACTGTGGTTTTGCTCAGTAGCCGCGGCACTTAAAATCGCCCTTTCGAAACCGTTCGCTTGCCGTAGGTTAGCGTAGCAGAACCTGAACCTTATCGGTCACCTCTCCCAGGGCGGAGCGTGAGTGTGGCGGGCCGGAGTACTCTCGCGTACTGTACCCGATTCATTCTGAGTCGAGCAGTCTTGGTTGCCCCAGCAGGAGCGCGGGTCTCCGTCGTGAACAACAGTCTACCTGCGCGTAAGAGAAGACGGCTGTGGTAGTAGCGTCTGTTGTGCTTTGTACCACCCTGTTGACGTACGCGTGCAGTGTGAACTCCTCTGCAACAAGCAGCAAGCGACACCTCCTCCTCCCTCATACTTGTGGCACTTGCTAGAGCCAGCACCAGACTTGTGAAGGGCAGTGCCCAGCAGCGCCTCTAGTCCATAATGACGAAGGTCTGTGCATGTAGGATGGGATGCTGGCGACTTGGCTCGCTCCGGTCTCGAAGAACATCATGGCGAAACGAGGCGACAACTGCCATGTTGCATCCTATTTATGCTTCTTGTGTGTTCGTTCTGGCGGTAACCGAGGAGGCCTGAAATTGGCGATGTCGAATTTAGCTCGAGGCCTGTCACAGACGACACTCGTACTTGCTTGCTGTACATATCCGGCACGTACCACAGGTACCCGGTACGCGGTGCAAGTAAACCTCCTCCAGGATTAAGTTTCCTTTACCCAGTGCAATATTAGTCCATAATGACGGCACCCAGTGCAATAGGATGATGTTTCTAAAAGCAGTATACGAATTGGTGTGGAGGAGCCGTTGGGCTGCCTACCCTATCGTAGCATTAATTGTAGTTATCGCTTGTCTTTCGGGGGGAGCGTTTGGTCGCTTGCTGTGTCTGATATTTGTCAAGTGACGATTGCGTTCATCGTGGAGACCCCACCACCCACCGACCCACCGTTACGTACAGCGTGAGGCTAATCATGCACCAGGTAACAGGGTAAAGTGATGAAAGCAGTGTCATGCCTCGTATTCTGCCCATAGGGTTGTATACAGCGTTAACAGCATTCCGCGCTGCGGCTCCGTCATGTTTTGGTCGTAATGTGGTATCGTACCAGGTACCAGGTATCATACCATATACCGGTATACCTGGTACGGTATTATCGTTGCTGCAGCCAATGCGCCCAACCTGTCAAAGATGTTCGTAACACGTAACCCCTTTTAAACTTCACCCACGTTGTTGAGGGCAAACTAAATTGACACATCGGACAACTCTTGAGTTAACTCAGTTATGTTCTTTAACTCACACCCCCTGAGTGCGCATATCTGAGCTATCGTCTTTAACTCACCATCCCTGAGTATGTATTGTATAACCGGGTTATTGTCTTCAACTCACCCCCGTGGAGTGTGCATAACTGGGTTATCGTGTTTAACTCATACGCCAGAAGTGTGCATAACTGAGTTATACCCCCCCCGGAATGTGCTTAACTGAGTTACGATCTTTAACTCACAAGCCCTGAGTGTGCGTGCACAACTGAGTTAAGTCCGTTAACTCACTGCTGAGTTATGACGAAATGAGGTAAACTGAGTTGACCTGAGTTGAGTTGTCCGATGTGTGAACTGCTTGGCATTTTTATAGTGGTGGTATCACTTTTGCTGTTGGATCAGCAGTACTAACTGTGTGGGTGACTCCGTTGTCTCGACTCTCGTCTCTTGGAGAGAAAAGCGAAAGGCGTCATTGAACGTTGACGCTAGGCGTATTACCCTTATGCCAATTTCCCGGGTACTCGCGAGTATCACCCGGCTTGGCAATACCCGTCACGGGTACGAGTAGCACTTCATACTCGTGGGGTATTTGGAACCCACTGGGCAGCTGGGCAATAGTTGTATATACATACTCTACAGGATAGCCTTGTCGGAATTATTTTCTCTCACTTCCACGCATCACACGATAATATACCCCCTCAATACTCGTATTAATAGTAGCTTCAAGGCAACAGCAATCCAGAACTCCAGCAGCCAACGGTATACCTCGACCGAAGGCGAAAACGAGACTCCTTCGACCTGACCCCCAAGTTCGAACGTGCAGCAAACTAATGCGAAACGCTGCCCCAGGAAACGTGACTTAGAGGATAAGTTGCCATCCCTGGGGTTTCGAGGCTGATATGTTGTCTACCCGGGCACCCGGGGCCGAAATACCCGTGAGTATTTCGGGTATTATGCTCTCAAATTTGGCGGGTATCCGTTGGCCACGGGTACGCGGCGGGTACCACCTTTATCTTATACTGTTAGTAGTTGACGTGTACACGTACACGTGCACCTATGATGTGTGGAATCGTTTGGGAGCCTTAGCGTTTGAAATGGTGCAGGGGTACTCGTCATCTCATCATATCGTCTCGTCATCATGCCTTCAAACTTTGCCGTCTTTGCTTGGCTGCTGCTACTCGAATACATCCAAAGTATCTGGTACAAAGTTCTCCTTCGGGATGTGATTAACTTGAAAACCTGTGGATGCCGCAAGTTGAAAACGGGGGGAAAACTCCTGAAAAGTATTGTAAGCAAAAAATACCACGACGCAAGCAACCCTGCAAGCGACACTGACCATCCACGAGTGTATACCGTAGCTTAGTCCATGTAACACACCCGGCGATGTACTTCATACCTGAATTGTACTTGTACCTCTTGTATATTACCTGGTACCTGATGCGATTGCGCCCACATCGTTGTATTGAAATGTTGTCCTTGTACTCTTCTAAACCATTTGTGCTTACATATTCATGCGTACCGTAGCTAGGTGTGCTTTGCACTAAAAAAAGGATACTCTTTACTCTTGCGGCCTGTGGCAGGTGATTCCTGCGGACGAGGTGGGCTTGACCTTCCCCTAACGCCAAAGCGCTAAACTGGCAACATTATTAGAAATTAGTGCCTTGTATACTCTGTAATACCATAGTTACTGTATTACGCAATTACCTGTTGGTACTACCGCCCAACTGCTGTTATCCTCTTTGGGGCCGACATGTTATTAATAGTAATATGTTACTAACACGATGTTACCAACAATATGTTATGAACACTATTATTATGTTACTAACACTCGTGATATGTTATGAACACTATGTTACTAACACTATGTTATTAACACTATTTAATATCTCATTAGCACTATGTTAGTAACACTACAAGGGCTCCGCATTGGCGCCGGCGCCCATGCTTCGGGTAGGGCAGGGCAGCACTTCGACAAGTTAAGGTGTAGCTGTCCGATTTGACATTTATTAAACTTTAAAGTAATGCTAAGAGTTTAATACGAACATGAAATTATGAAGGTCATACTTTGACGGAAGAAAAACGTCATATACGACAAAGAAGGCAAGGATAGGCTAAACACACTGCTGTTGTTAAATGCGTCAAGTAAAAGTTGGCGTATATCAAACAAAAATACCGAAAAAGAGTATTGAGAACCTGCTTCACTTCTATAGGCGAAACGAAAGAGGACTCAGCATCAATGAAGAGACGGCACTGCTGTCCTAGTGGCAATGGAGGTTCGAAGTCGACAGGATGCAAAGTCGGTCTGCATCAAACGTCGACATGGGGCTATGTCAGCCGGCGAGGTTTTGGAAGAAGAGCTTTGTTAATTACCTGAAGGCTGTTGTGTTGATTGGTCTGCGTGGTCACGGGCGAGGAGAAAAACGAAGAAGAGGAGAGCGATCTCTCGTTACGGTGGCGTTGTCTAAGATAGATGCGGGGGTGGCTTTGCTCGCACGGGAGGTTGGCGTAGCGCTTTTTGGCGTAGCGCTTCTTCTCTGTTTTTTGTCGGGAAGGCGGGATATGTGTATCTGCTGTCTTTACTTCGGGGGTGCTTTCACGTTGTCGAAATCGGATGCGTCCCCTCAATAGATATTATCCGGAGTGTTTATCGTGACTGCTGACAGTGCCGTGCGTATCTTCTACTTGAGAGACTAAAATATTGTTTACTGGTGGTAGTATTTTTTCGTTTCGGACTGCGCGCATAGCGGAAAAAAGGTCGTTGTTTAGGATTTTTCATTTCCGACTGAAAGTCCAACTTCAGAAATAAAAAGGTGCAGACAATCTAGTATCTTTCTGGACTACTTCACGAAAAAAAGTAATCTGTCAATATTTTTTGCCTGGAGAGAAGACTAGACACATACCAATAAAAAAATCCCGGAAAAGGATAGGGGTGTTGTTTGTGGTAGCAATAATATATCTTTGCAACATTTTTTTCATCCCATTTATGATTCTCGCACCACTCTCGCGCTCCCTACCAGTAGTAACTCAAATCCGGGGTCACATAGCGGGCCCTCCTCCCCCCTCCCCACTTCGGCACGTGTCTTCATTTTTATCGCGAGAAGAAGTCAGCATTTTCTTCCCTCGTCGACTCGCGTCGAATTGTACCTACCCACGCTGCTAGGCGTTCTCAGCAGTTGATCCCTTTTTTTTTTTGCATTTTTTCAAATATACGTGGTCAAATCTCATCAATGGGTCATGGTGGGAATCGAACTCAAGGACAAACAAACGTTGGTAGTGTTCGAGGGTAAAAGCACTAGACCACCGGGGCGACAGGCTGACAATTGAATAAATCCAAACAGGATATTTGCATAGATATGACATTCCCCGATATTGTATGATATTAAGATAGTTGACGCCGCTTTACCCAGAGAGGTGTCAGTCAACATTCACTGATCATGTCCTGTGACCACGGGCTTGATTATGCGAGTTGATGTGCGAGAACAAAACAACAACAACAACAACAACAACAACAACACGTCTTTTTTGGTGGAAGTGTGTGAGCACGCCGTTCAAGCGTGTCGCGCAACACCTAGCGTTGCAGTTGCAGGTCGGATAGCGTAGCATCTATGACATCTATGACACCCTCCTTAAGCAGCCCGGACGGCTTCGTACCGGCGATGCCGTACATGTATTGATGATCTTTTAGCGACATTTTCCTAAAAGGGCGAATCACCGGATGGATGTACAGCTAGATGGGACCATGATACACCCATCTATCATGCATATGTATGTACAGTACCAGCACTTGCGGGAGTTGGGGGTTGCATCGCGTTGTGGCTGATGTATGTTTTTTGTGCGTCGTGCCCTGCCCGTCCGTCCTTTTACGTATGATGCAGACCGGGTACCGGCACTCGGCGACGGATGCGCACGAGGTGGCGTCGATGGTGGTGGATGCCGCCGGCGCAGCGGAAGAGTTGGAGGTGGTGGTTGTAGTGCTTTCAGAGGTGAGACGCACCACACATCGTTGTGCTGTGCAGTTGTGTTTACTGCTACGCTACGGGCCAGTATGCTATAATATGTTGTTGATTATTGATAGGATTGTATGGGCGTGACCTGCACGTCCCGTTTGTTTTCTAGCCTCGTCTGGTCATTGGAATAAGAGAGGAACGTATGACACAGCCATCTGGAGGTGTTAGCTTGAATCATGTGCACTCTGTACTCTGTACCATCTATCGAAGGGAGTTGCGACGGCGATTTAAGCTGTGTCTACTACGTAGCGTTAATCGGAGGGAGTTGCGGCAGCGCCTGATGTGGAACCTATCTTGTGCCGGATGTGCGGAGGGAGGTCCCTTTCCCGTCAAAATACCAGATAAAGCACTCCTCTGTACCAGGTATATACGTTTTTGGAGTTTTTTTTGTGTGCTTGCTTTCTTGCTGTACAGCCGGATAAAGTAAATAACCGTCTCGTGTGGTATCTGGCGTGGGTGTGTTGGTGTTTAGATCGGTCGAAAGGCCGCTACCGTAGTTGCACTACCACCGGTTTGCTGGATGCGGGATGGACCAAGGGCCTTAGTAGCAATTCCTCTTGTGGTAGCTTTGAGGCGTTGCTTGCTCGCATTTTATTTTGAATGTATCAATGCGTACGAAGTAGTTTAGTGGCTTGAAGACCTTCACAGCAACGTCAACGTGGTCGCTTTCGCCCGTTTCAGCGCGTGGTAATCGTCACCCCGAGCCTGTTCATCATGGGTATAGGCTGCTTCCGCGCGGGCGACCGTCGCGTCGATCGCGTCGACGACTGCGTCAAAGTAAATGTCACCCTCCTCCCGACCTGCCGCTCACGCAAACCTTCTTCGCGCTGAAGAAGCAGCTTACACCCATGATGAACAGGCTCGGGGTGACGGTTACCACGTGCTGAAACGGGAGAAAGCGTTGCAGCAAAAGGTAACCTCCACCCGTCTGCGGCAGGCGCCGGCAGTAGAAGCTCAGGTTCCAGTAGATATGTAGTTGGGCGCAGGCCACCGAGGCCTGCGAGGCGGCGTCGGACGATGCCGTCCGCAATTCGGAGTCCGGCTCAGTGCGGAGGGCCGCACATGTAGACGAGGTAAGATTGCGCCGAGACGTTGCTGCGCGCATGCCGGCCGTCCCTTTCGACATGGTCACCTCCGGCGACGACGTCGGTGGCGCCGGGGTTGCTTCCCGTCGCGTTCATCAAGCAGCAACGACATTGCCAGCTACGAAAGGCCCGCCTGTCAACCCCCTGCCACTGCTGCAGCAGCAATAGCAACCAATGCTTTCCTACCCACGGATCATCGCACCCAAATTGTTGGAACTCACTATCGAATCTCACCTCAAAGGCTACAGCTATTCAAATGTTCAAATCCCAACACCTCCTGGGCGTAATGATACCATCACCCCTTGAGCTATATACCTGGTACCTGCTAAACCGTTCTAAGCCCAACACGTCCTCGGCTTGCGTCGCGCCACAGCACCATCATGTCAAAGGCTACAGCAGCAGCTCTTGAGACGTTGCTGTTGTCGTTGTGTGTTGTATGCGTGCTTGTGTGCTAATTCTGCGCCCTCAACACTTGTAAGTCGTCTGTCTTGCCATGGCACCGTGTGGCCATAACGTAGAGAGACTTCAAGCTTGCAAGGGCGACGTTCGACGAAATGCTTGATCTCACCTGATTTTCTATTTTTCTCACTAATTATGATATAGAGCGCAACACCTCCTTGGCGTCTGTGTTGCCGTAACACCATCACACCAAAGGCCACAGCCACGACTATTGTTCAAAAACATCATTTGTTCTCATAGCGTGTTTTGTATGTCCGTTGTGTACCTGTGTCTTAACCACGGTGTACCTGTCTTGACTACGCACCCTCCGACACTTCCTCCCTCGAAGTTCACCTCGTCATGACACCATTGCGCCCGTGCTACAACTGTTCAAACGCTCGAGCTTGGGAAGATGAGCTGCGACAAGGTCCTCAACCTGACGGCTGGCTTGTCTTTTCAATGCTTATAAACATCCCAACCCTAACCGGAAGCGTCACCCGTATCATGCATTGACTCCACCATCACGCAGGGAGAGTCGTTTTCGACGTCGGGAGTGAGCGACGCGAACGCCGCAGCTAGGGGTCAGGGGAATGGGGACTCGTCTCTGCACGCCAAGTCGGCGACCGCTACGTACCCCTACACCTACCCTGCCGCCAGCACCTTGAAACTCGTGAGAAAAAGTCAGGCCCAGATAGTATATGTATATATACTTGGTGCTGTTTGGCTTGTCGGTGCCTATACACATGTGCCCGACGGCGACTCGTCTTCTTGGTAGGTTTGTTATGTACTTTTCTTTTCTTGATTATTTTCATTTGGTTTACACGCAACTAACGTGTCACTTGGCTGGCGGCGTCTCGTGTCATAGTGTAAACTTGCGGCATACGAAATCGCAGGCTAGGCGCGTGTCCTACATCTGCTTGCGTTGGAGTCGGACAACAAACACACCATCCCCTCACTTAGCGGCCCGCGTGGCTTCGTGTACCTAATGCTGTGATGGTCGGTTTTTATTCGTCGATGTTTCCCCTTGAAGTGTCCCCAAAGGTTTCTAACCTGTTTGCTAACCTGTTTGCTCTTTTTGCTCTCTTCCGAGGGGAAAGTGTCCAAAATCGCGAACGGATTAACTTGCTACCTTGGGATGGAGGTGCTTCGTATAGTATTATACTCCGAGTAGTTGCTACAATACCATTATTATTATAACATTTTGGTGGTCCATGTTCACCCTGGCAAGATCCATGCTAATATCAAGTCATCTATATATATAATATAGTCATACATATTCAAAGGATAATATATCTGCAAAAACGAGCGGCCATAGTCATACATATTCAAAGGGTAATACATCTGCAAAAACGAGCGGCCGGTGTATCACGCAGCTTGCACAGATGAGTATCGACCCTAAATTTGTCGAACTCACAACTGACGTCCATGTAATATTTTTTTCAAATACAGCATCGGTCATCCGACGCAACCCGGGCTATAGTGCTACTGCTACCACTGCTACCTGGTACTGGAGTACGGGATGTGTCCGAACTCCAAAGTGCAACTTAGGGGGATGGGCGATGCGCCACACGCGCTCGTCGTAGACGCTTCAATAGATCACTCGCACTCGTCGCTTTTGTGGTACGTACGTGCACATGTTGGGTGGAAGTGTAAAATTGATGAGGCAAATCGTTTTTTTGGACCTGGGACATACTGGTACCTAGCATTATACCTGGCAGCTTCTTTTGTCTGTTGTCCATGACAGCTCGATGAAATGTGCTGTTTGGCCGCAGTTTGCAGGTTGTTTTGGCTAGAGGTCCTCAACTGAGGATCCTCAGAAACAACAGTGGTTGGTGTCACTTGGATGAGTTCCAAGCATGAAAAAAGAAAAACTCCTGAACGAGGTCGCACTGAAAAGCTTGCATTTCATGCCACGTATCTGGTAGGTGATTTTATCTCGTTCAAAAAATGCTACCCCATTTCCAAGCAGTTTGCGCAAATCAACATTGCAGTTCCAACTCGTATGTACGAGTAAGGTGTTGACGGTGCTGCTGTAACCCCTAAGGTGCGGTTATAGCTTAACTTGTATAAAAGGGTTGGCAGTTAACACTCGACTGCTGTGGTTGTCTGTACGTGGGTGTCTGTGCAGGCGCTGCCCCTCTTTGCGTCGGAGAAGGGGGCATCGGTGCAGGAGCTGTCCTTGGAGGACGTCATCCCCACCACCGCAAAGAGCGGCATGCTCTCGAACGGCAAGCTAGACTTCATTGTCGCTACCGTACCTGAGACCCACACGATCGAGGTGTGTATTTATTTTGAACATCATATATATACTGAGTATATGTATGCCGTGCCTTGTTTCATAGGTAGGACTCAAACGGGTTGCAGAGAAAATTGGACAAATCTCATGCCGCTCTTTTGGTATTTTCTATCTGCTGTATGTACGATGATAACAATATGCGCAATCGTGGCTTTGTATCTATCTGCATCACTACCAAGGCCAATCCCCCTTCCGTGATTTCTTTTGGGGGTACTGCTTGATGTTATCCTCCATAACATGTATTGTATTTGTATTGTATACCTTCTATTGAATGCCTGCTACCTTGCATACCTTGTGCTATTCTAGAGCACACTGGTCTTGACCGTTGATGTCGGCACGCCGTGTGCTTGGTGCTACTCGGTTTCGAGTTGTCCACGGGTACCGCACGTACACGATGCAAAAAGTATGGGTCTAATAACAGCCTACAGCTCATTTTGATTCAAGTGTTTTATATTTCCAACGTTTGGTGGTCTACACTCCTAAAAAGCACAGGTCTAATTATAGATTGTGTTGTTTTACGTGTTTACGTGTCCAATGCTTGCGCTTTGTGGCCTAGACTATAGCTGTATTCGCACGGCCTCTGGTGTTCTATCATACTTGGAAGTATGTGTCGAAGTTTTGGTGTTGGTTTTGGGTCTAATCGACTGACGCTGTACCTATCAGTATCCTTTGGTGGTTTGCGTGTCTAATCCTTAATGTTCCTTCGCGACGCTGGCAGAAAACCGATGCCGCCGTACGAACGTTGACAAAGAGCCTGGAGGAAAACAGCGCCGGCCGATTCCTGCTCTTGTGGACGGGAGACATGCACGGACCCTCGTGCGGCCGCAGGTAAGCTGCCACCGCGGTGCTGTATGCTCTGTACGGACTGCTTTTTTTTTGTTGGCAAAGCGTAGCATTTCACGGCGGTCGTGCATATTGCGAAATGGAAAGCACGAATGCTCAAGATTGCAAGTAATGGAGCAGCCATCCCCATACACCCCGACGCCTGAAAGTGGTGCTGTGCTGTGCTGTGCTGTGCTGTGCTGTGCTGTGCTGTGCTGTGCTGTGCTGTGCTGTGCTGTGTTTCGTCTCGAAAGAGACCCGTGGTCAATGGTCCAACGACTAAGGCATGCAACAAATTAGTACCCTCGACCCTACCTTGCTTAGCGTTGGCCGTCAAGGGAAACCACCAACCGAAAGCATGTTGGTGTATTTCATGCCTTAACCCCTTATTTCTCTACTGCAAAAAACAACGTACAATTGTACTATTACACTAGTGTATCGCTGTTCAGTAGTACCAACTACACTATTTCCAGGTAGCTTGTCCCCGAAAACATGGTAGGGGTAAACGTTCTTGCACACGCCCTTTTTTTACAGCATACAAGGTTCCCTGCGGGATTTGGTTGTCTCGATATCTCCCGGCTGTCGCAAGTTGAAAACGCCGAAAAACCCATGGAAACTAAAGGGGAAACAATTAGCCACCGCGCAAGTAACCCTGCAGGTAACAAACAACCAGCCCAAACAACTTCATGGTTGACCTTGTGACGCACCCCTTGTGATTGTTTTGTTCGTGTTTAGGTCTCTGGCACAGGAGGCCGCCGCCCACCGCCGCCTCCAGACCGCGGCGACCTCGAGGACCATCAAGATGACACCCGACATTCTCTCGGGCCTGCTGTTTTTGCTTCTATTCGTCTTTATCTTGGTGACTGGCCTGGGCTGTGTCGGAGACATCGAGTGCCCACAGTACTTCAACCACGAAAAGCCGGCCCCGGGCAAGGACTACTAGGCACGTACTCGTACCTTACGTCCGCTGTCGCCTCGCCTTGCTACGTTAGTTTGTTACAGGCATGGAAAGCGTTGTTTTGGCGGGCGACGGCGGGGTTGGTTGATTGAGGACTTTGCGTATAGCGTGATTTGTGATTCGGGAACAAGTTTGATTTGTGATTCGGGAACAAGTTTTTTCTTCACGTATTTTTATTGTTCTTGCTTTTTTTTGTTTGTCAAGCCACCTACCCGCAACAAGAACGCCTACAATCAAGTCAAAGAGTGCGACGCCTTCGGTCAAGGATAGGCAATAGGGTCAAAGTCAGCTAGTGTTCGTACCGCAGTGTGAGTGCGCGTGGTAGTATATGCGCCTTTCACCAGCACGCCTAGCGGTGTAGTTTTTTGTCGCACGGTGCCGGCCTGCCTGTACCGGAGGCCCACGTCTTGTCTTCTTTGCGAAACCAAGGCGTCGCGTCTTTCGAGTCGTCATTTGAGGGTCTGTTTTTGCGGGGGGTAGCAAGCAGTACTGTGGTTGGTGGTTGGAATTCGGGTTTCCTGTGGCAGCAATACTACGCTTGTTGATTCGAATTCAGGTTTCCTGTTATAGTGATACTGAAGTTGTTGCTCGTCCTTCGGGTTTCCTGTGACAGCAATAATGAGGGTGATGTTTGAAGT
Organism: Undaria pinnatifida; assembly: GCA_012845835.1. NCBI lineage: Eukaryota > Phaeophyceae > Laminariales > Alariaceae > Undaria > Undaria pinnatifida. Next base: position 14,273,078 of record JABAKD010000016.1, read on the forward strand.
TGGGGTTTCCAATAGAGACTGGAGCTGAAGTTCTATCCGCCCATTGATACAATGCCATGGAGGACGGCATAAATTATTTCCGGAAATCGGTTTGACAACGACGATTTATTATTCCGCCTAGTATTACAGGGGCTGCAACAATGGATGCTTTATTTCATGTACTGGGGAACAGCACGCCGATGCATGTAGTTGGAGCTGCGGTACAGGGATTTACATACATTCGTGTTTCGTTTTGGACTGAGAAAATGCGCCGATTTTGGTCGCCTCCTTGTGCCGCTACAGCCTGCTCGTACGGGCACAGGCAGCGTCGTGTTTTTCCCCACGTCAACAGGAGTGCTGGTTTTCGCGATGGCATGTCAAGACGACTATGTTGCTGTTACGCCTCCTGTTTTGGCGCTAACTATAGTTCTAACATCTCGTGGGCGTGGATTTTTACACGGCACACCCAAGTGTTAATCACGCATCGATCCTAACCTCGTGCGCACCCGTTTTGCGGATCTGGAACCCTTTGTCTCATATTTAATATGGCGTAGGTCTCCTATTTAATAAGGCGTATGCCTCATATTCAATATGGCGTAGGTCTCCTATTTAATAAGGCGTATGCGTCCTATTTAATACGGCGTATGTCTCCAATTCAATGCCCCATATTTAATATGGCGTAGGTCTCCTATTTAATATGGCGTATGCCTCCTATTTAATATGGCGTATGTCTCCTATTTAATGAGGCGTATGTCTCCTAGGGCATATATGCTGGAATCATACCTGCTATCGCATCTTTTTCACACTATCGCATACAAAGCACGAAGCCTTGCGGCAAATGGGCGAGGGTAAAATGAAAACGTAGGCCTTTTTTCGGGTCACGTCGGGTCAGGCCGGGAGGTTTCAAAATTTCGCGGGTCGAGCCGGGTTCGGGTCATGGAGGCGTTCGAAATGTCCCAGGTCGGTTCAGGTCGAGTCAGGGGGTTTCAAGTTCTCACGGATCGGGTTGGGTCAACCCGGCCCGACCCGTGCAAAGCCCTGGAAAAAAGTTCGAATTCAATATGTGGAAACCCCCGCTTGGACGCACTGAACTCTTGCATTTGCGGTATATATGCGGTGCTTATTACCAGCTGCCTCAGACAAGCACGTTGTGCCTTCGAAGGTTTTCTAGCTGGTGATGTCAGGCGTGATTTCTTATACCTACGTAAGATGGTTGGAGTGGGAGTGGTGGATTCTGGCGTCGACGAAAGCTACGGCACGGTAGAGCAACCACATCCAGGGCTTGTGTGTGCTTTTTTTTCTAGTGTTCCGCGGTTTCTTCGCGAAATGCACCGTGGTGGAATTATTTGTTGCGCTATGACAGCGTAAACGAAATAGGTTGCAGTCTGTTACTTTCAGGGCTTTTCATGGGTCGGATCACTTCACGGCTAGGTATACCAGTCGGATAGGGTCAGCGTGACCCGACCCCGACCCGTGTGATTCGAAAACCTCCTGACCCGATCCGATCCGACCCGTGGGCGGGGTTTTGAAAGCCTCCTGATCCGGCCCGAGGGCCAGGTCCTGACCCGCGCCGGTCCTGACCCGTGCAAAGCCGTGGTTATTGTAGTGAGGTACAGAGCCGCTCACGCGAGTCGCTTAAACTCGGCACAGCCATGCAGTCAGTCATGTCTCTAGAAAATGGCCACACCAGGAAAAAAAAAAGAAACGTTCGAAGCTGCCATCCGATAAGCAAGAAATTACGCGAGGTGCCAGAGTCCGCCTCACAACAAGTGGTTCTCAGTAGAGGATGCAGCTCACCCTTTCGTACATGCGATTCGCCGAAGACCTCACGGAGCTTCGCGCTCGCTGCACGCGACGTCTGCCTGATCGGTGAAACCCTGACGTGCTCCGTCCTGGCATCGTAGGGATGCGAGGCCAATGGTTATATTATTTCGAAAGGACGCAATGGGTACACCCCCCCCCGATACTGCGGCCTTGCGCTTGCTTGGTACACCCCCCGATTCTGCGGCCTTGCGCTTGCTTGGGGCGCGCTATATGTCTACCTGGTCCGTCCCGGCATCTTAGAGATTCGAGGGTCTATGATCCGACGGACCACGGGCATGCATGATATGATGAAAACTCCCCCTCCCGACCATGGCTGCAATGGTATCATATATCATATATCATAGGATATCATGTATCATAGGGTACCCCTTTTTCGCTACTGAGTTTGAGGCAGTCGCACGAGATGCTCTGTACCTCATTGAAAAAAAGACGATAGGCGGTTTATAAGGCGGGGTGTAGCTAACCGTTTCATGACGGTTTCTTATGGCAAACAAAAAATAGCACACTCGACAGCGCTCAAAATAGCATCTATCATCTATCGCACTAGAATAAGGGAATCACTTGTGCGAGTGACCCCGAGAAATGAGTCCCCCAAAATGACCCCAGTACCGTGGCCATGGTCCCCGTGACCCCTCCCCCGTATGCTTGGTCTTGGTCCCTTGGTCAGCAGCGCGAGTCCGGGATCAAGTGCATCCTTGGATACAGCTGGATGTGGCAGTTGCGTCCAACCGTTGGCTGTTTTTTTTTCGCGCTATTTCCACGGAGAGCGAGGCTACATCCCCGATGCCGACGCTCGTCTTGCGACCTCCACTGACCCACGCCGCCCCTGGTTTGTTGCATTGTGTTGTTGCATTTGGGGTGATGAAACAGCAACGCGCGTACGAGAGGAGGGGACAAGAGAAATGGGAATGGGCGCTCCGTTACTCCTGCTTGTCGTCATTAAACAGGATTATGGATGTGAAGGGAATACTTTCACATAGTTCACATGGTTGACGCATGTTAGTTCTAGTCGGGCGTATGCACTACGATAGGAGGGGTGATTCTATCTTCTCGGACGAGGCTCTTCGTTGGAAGAACTCTAAACTCTATACCTTACCCCAAGCACCGCCTTAGACAGCAAACCAAACTGCCAGACAGAGTCATCCTTCTATAGTAGCAGTAGCAGTAGTAGTACTAGTAGTAGTACTAGTACTAGTACTAGTAGTAGTACTAGTAGTAGTAGTAGTAGTGGTAGTAGTAGTAGTAGTAGTAGTAGTAGTAGTGGTAGTAGTAGTAGTAGTAGTAGTAGTGGTAGTAGTAGTAGTAGTAGTAGTAGTAGTAGTAGTAGTAGTAGTAGTAGTAGTAGTAGTAGTAGTAGTAGTAGTAAGTAGGGAGTGAACTTGTGCAGCCAGTAGTGTTTCTCACCTTCTGACCTGTTGTGATTGGTTGAGCCCCTCAAGCGTGGAACCATCGGTTAGCATGAAAGCTTTTTACAGGTATACTTCGAAGTAGTAAGTAGTGGTTTTAGGACTAATAATATTAGTATCAGTGTTAGTATTCGTACTAGTATTAGTATTTGTATATTCATAGAACTACTTGTAGCGCATAGAAATGTTGATCGGGCCGCGCGAACAGACTACGTCTTGTTTTGAATTCATGTTTCGGGTGATGATGGATGATGGACGATGGATGATGATGGATGATGGATGATGATGGATGATGGATGATGGATGATGGATGTTGGATGATATTGATCTCCTCATCATGTTAGGCTCAGAAAATTCTTAGAATCTGCTTCACCCCTACTACTGTGTAGCGCGGGCTGACCCTAGAAGGCGATCAAGAGTGCCATGGCCAGGGTAAGGGTTTACAATGAATACACCAATTAATTGTATTATGAGGCTATTAACATGATTGAGGAGCTATCTATACCAAACCCAAACATTGATTGCTTAATATATGATCTAGGGAAAAAGGAAATGTGCAACCCAATGGCCTAAGTAAAGTGCTAGGTAAAGTCCTTTAGGTAAAGCCCTAGGTAAAAAAAGCGAAACAAACATATTTTTTTAAAAGATAACAAAACAAAACGAAGCAAAATTTTGTTCCAGCAATAATATCGGGTCAAGGAGTGCCGAAATATCAGGAAGAAAAGTTTTGACCAAAAAGTACTATATACCTGAGGTAGGAACTGTAGCAGCAGGTGTCCGAATCAGTCTGCAAAATGGAAACGGCGTCCAATTCCCACGTATTGGGTAGTTTGCTATGATTAATAATAGTCTACCAGGGTAATGTGCTATTATTACAGTAACTGATGACGAGCCCCGTCAGTCAGAAACGTGTTGGCCCCAAAAGAGGTACTGAATGTACCCGTATGGTGGAGTTCCTCTGTTTGTTTGAGGATCCCCACCAACCAGTTAGATATTTTGGCCCAAAAGAGGTACTGTATGTACCCCTATGGTGTGGTTCCTCATTTGAGGAGCCCCGTCAGCCAGAAACGTGTTGGCCGGAAAGAGGTACTGTACTGTACCCCAATCATAGTCACCTAGCTGAGTACCGCCGTCAGTCGGAAATACTTTGGCCCAAAAGAGGTACTGTATTATGTACCCCTATCATTGTAATTTAGCTTATTAATACTATTGTACCCCCGTCATGCAGAAATTTTTTGGCCCACAAGAGGTGCTGAATGTACCCCCTATGGTGTAGGTTCTTCCGTTCAGGAGCCCCGTCAGTCAGAAATGTGTGGCCTAAAAGAGGTACTGCTGTTTGCACCCCTATCTATGGTGTTGTTCCTTGAGCAGTTGAGGAGCCCCACGGGGTCAGTCAAAAATGTGTTGGCCCAAAAGAGGTACTGCTTTATGTACCCCTTTCGTGTGTTTCCTCAGTTGAGTGGCCCCGTCAGATACAAGTCATCTGTTGGCCCAAAAGATGTACCAGGTACTTTATATGTACCCTTTTATTATCACTACTAATCTACTAATTCTTGCCACGAAACATGGCGTCGAGGGACCGAGGTACATACTGGGTACTAGATGATTGAACGAACCGGAGGGGGGTGAGTCACTTGAATGGCCAAGCTGGCTCCAACATTGCGAGGGGCAGTAGTAGCACGGACAACCGATAAAAATAACATGTCTCGTGAAAGCGTGCATAATGCTGTATACCTTACCCAACAAGCCTTCACCTAAGACTCTTTGGAAAAGCTGCAAAAATATTCACGGTAAACACACAAAGCACTTTATTTACCGTAAAAGCCTGCACCTAAACACAAGTACTTAAGTCTGCACCTTAAAGTCACCGTGGTATTTCAGTGGGCTACGTGTGCGGCTTTCAGGCAGCCACGCCTGTGACGCACGCCCTCATGATAAAACGCATGCCACCATGACAGAATCAAAGGTGCAATGGAGCTGCATCATACAAGGTTGGGGTTATCATCACCTTCTCCATGGCCCCTTCGGCACACTCAAGATTCACCACGGCTGCTTGGGCAGAGCCTTGTACATCCGAGAGGTTCTCCTTGAGATTTTTCACGACTGAATCAACCTCTTGACTGACAACAAAGAGCGCGATGATTATCGAGGGCCAGCACAGCACGCTGAGTTAGGGCATGTTAGCTCTAACTACTCGGTTGCAACCAGCGTGACACTGCCTTAAGTTTTCCCTCACTAGAGTTCCGAGCACGAAGTCCATCCCATGAGTATTTTTTTACGATTTTACCATTTTTTACCAGCAGAAACATTGCAAAGTTGAAGTTCTTTTAATTTGAATTTGAAGTTTTTGTTGCACGTGTTAGATTAAAGGTGGGGGACACAGAGTGCCCCCTGCAGGTCTGCCACTTGAGCAGGTCCTCGGAGAGTACTCACTTTCGTCCCTTCGTAGAGATGTAGCTTTATTCGTTTCCACCAGAGCCCGGGATAGCTTCTGAGATCGGAGGCGCGTGCCTCCGATCTAATTCCTGACTTCCCCGAATATAAACCGCCAACCTTATCATACGAAACCCATCCAAATGATCTCAAATTCGGATACCTACAGGCCTTTCGAGGCCGTATCTTAACACACGTGTGCTATCATACTATGGTGGGCGCATTAATAGTGCTTTTTTGCACAAAATGTGTTTTGTGAATCGACCGGGCTCCTTCACCCATTTTAACTCGTAACGGCCGTCGGAACGCCACTCGTTTTGACAAGTGCAATGTGGGTAGTAAACCTGTACATGTATGACATATGTATGTGTTATTAAACCTAGGGTCATGGGTGTGGTCAGCGGGGCGTACTTTTCAGTTTACTACTGAAAAAGTAACGTGTTGGGTAAGTAAGGTATAGACTACACAGCTCCTCATCATGGCATCATGTCATGAGCCTCAGAAAGCAAATGGTGCACCTTTTGCCTTACTATTAGTAGCATGTATGTGTCGTTAGCGTATGACGAATGCGCTGGGACAGTGAGGTTGACTGGCGCCGCTCCTTCATAGCCGAGACACTGGCCATCATTGTTGGAAAACCTCAACCTGTTTTTTGCTTGTTTTTTGCTCATCCCATCTATTATCTTCGCCTTTTTTTCTTTCTTCGTCCCTACGAACGGTAGTCCCTACGAACGGTAGACGTTACTCAGATCCAGGATCACTAACTAAGTAGGATCTTCTTCCCCCTTCCCACTAGCTTATCGCGAGAACACTTCATTTTCATCGCGAGAACACTTTAGCCCTTTCTTCCGTCGTGGACTCGGTCGCATCGAATTGCGTGCTCTAGGACATTTGTTTGTTCAGTGCTATCCTAAGTAGCAATTAATAGGTCTGGGGATTGTGCATCAGGTTGCACTTTCCTTTTTCATCGAATAGCCGTTTTTACTCGGTTGTGCTTTTTTAACATTGGGTGTCAGCATACTATTACACTACTATAGATCGATCCCTGCAGTAACCGAGATCGCCATGACGACAAGGACAACTGTTCCATCGCCAGTTCCACGCCGTCGTCTGAGGCCGCTGTAACAATATTCAGTGCTGTATGACCATCAGCAGCAGCAGCAGCCGACCAATAGCTCGCGGTTAACTCTCGGTCACCAGTGTATTAATAGTATTTGTGAATCGTCGTCAAATTCGGGACATAACCAACCCCCGTTGTCTACGCCGCGCTCGTCTGCGTCGACTTTATTGTCAATCCTGCGATCTCACATACAACAACCAATAGTGGAGGATTGCTTTGGTAGTACGACCTTGGGATTAGTCCTGTGATCTCACTCACACCCACTCACACAGAAGCTCGGTTTTGAATTGCGAGCCCTACTTTCAATCCCGCGCTCTCACATCGAGGCTCGTTTTGTAGTAGCGCGGTTGACGGCTGGGTTGACTTCCTTGGGCTGTTCCATCGCTAGTTGCACCCCGTCATCGGAGGCCATTTGCGTCAGGGTCACCTTATAGGCTTTTGGCGCTTCCGGGTCCGCTCCATCTTCCGTGATGTCTTCCACCTTGCTTGGCGGAAGGCAATAATACGCGATCATAAAGGCTATATCCGGCAGTGTGGTATGGGGGATTCCCCGTGTGTTCACAACCGAAATTCAAGCGACTTGCGCGAGAGTGATTCTTACTACGATAGCCTCCCCCCAAAAACCAGCGTTTTTTTTTAACGACAGTTGTTTCATGGCTGGTTGACACGAGGAAGGATGCTATGCAAAAAAACATGTTCACATCATTTCTGGTATGCAAAGGACTACCGAACGATGGCGTCGGGATGGCAAGGGGCAACATATTTTCAGGAGATACGCCCGGGTGTTGGTTTTAAAACCGGCGATTTCGCTAAAGAAAAGTTGGGGGGGCTACCGTAGAACGACTCGCGAGAGGGCCTCTGTGTCCCACTAGAACACACTGACTTTGAACTGCTTTGATAAGGAAATGTTTTCTTGGCGGAGCGTAGCATGCTGCGTTGCCGAGAAGCAAACAAGTACCAGGTGCAGTACAATATAGGGTAGCCATCCGCTTTGAAAGGAAAGGTTTCCTTGGCGGAGCGTAAGAAATAGTTCCTCGGTGGTGCGCACCGCGTTGTCGAGAAGCGAACAAGTACCAGGTACAGTAAGGTACAGTACAGTATAGGGACGCCATCCGCACGGGTGGCTCTAAGTCGCTGAAAAAGAAAGGTTGTCTAAACACAGCCACCTAGGTACTGCGGGCTTTGTCGAAGGCGTCATGTGAAGGGACCGTGACGGCGACCCAGGTTATAACAACAAAGGTTATGCCTCGGGGTGGTACTCGTTTGTTGCTTTCTTTAGCCGATTTGATCGTTGACCACGCATTCCTTTTGAAATGGAGCAAACGATAAGCGGTGGGGGGGGGCGGGGGGGCGGGGAGGGGGGAGCGCGTACACGTCTGTTGCTCGGCTAAATTAGGTGACCGTGTATGGAGTAGTTGATGAAGTGATACCCCACCCTCTCAAGAAGTAGGTGCGACCCTAACGTGCTGATAGTAGTATTAGTACTACTAGTAGCATTCGTACACAGCACTTCTCACCAGAATTCTCTTGATGATAAACGACACCACCGCCCGCTTCGTCGCCTCCGCCGCCACGTTCTCAGGGGTCGCGTTCACCCCGAGATTCCTAAAGGCTGCCTCAGCCGCCTTCGTCTTTGCCATCATGCAATAAAAAAACAGTGTAGAAAAAAAGAGCCCGTGAGGTATTTTTCAATCATCCTTAACATCATCATGCAATGTAAATACAGCGTCAAAAAAGGGAGAGAATGAGGTATTTTTCAGTCGTCTTGTTCAATTCTCGCGGGTCGGATCGGGTATGGTACGGATGACCCGACCCGTGAAAGAGAGAGATTCGAGAGAGAGAGATATTCGAGAGAGAGAGAGATATTCGAGAGAGAGAGAGATATTCGAGAGAGAGAGAGAGATTCGAGTAGCACTGTTTGGCTGAAAGGTTTTATTTTTTGTGACCGCGGGGGGTCCTTAACCCCAAAATGGCGATAATTTCAAGATTGTTTTTGGGTGATCCAACTTTTTTTTTTCTTCTAAGCCGCGGGATTTTTTTGTCTGGCTTAAGCTTCACCTTCTTTTCCCCTGAAGCAAAAATCAGTTTTTGGGTGAAAGTGTAGAGTAGTTTATCAAGCCGCCACCTCCAGAAGGCGAAAAAACAATGGTTGGAGCACCTCTACCGCCGCAGCATGTGTCTGATGTGTCTGATGTGTCTGATGTGCCTGGTGCGTCTGGTGCGCATGTTATTCTTATGGTACTGTACTGTACTGTACTGAACTGTAATGTACTGTACTGAACTGTACTGTACTGTACTGTACTGTACTGTACTGTACTGTACTGAACTGTACTGTACTGTGCTGTACTGTACTGTACTGTACTGTACTGTACTGTACTGTACTGTACTGTACTGTACTGTACTGTGCTGTACTGTACTGTACTGTACTGTACTGAACTGTACTGCACTGTACTGTACTGTACGGGTTAGGGTTAGGGTTAGGAAAGAGCTCTTGAAAATCGCAAACACCTTAATACACTTCGTATAGGTTGAGAGAAGGGAGAGAGGGCGGGTGGTGAAATTCGTTTAATGCGATCTACTGGCAACTCAAGACGTTAGGTAATTCTGTGTCTGAGCGAAACGATATATTCGGAATAGCGTTTGCGTTGTGCGATACTATTATATTTGTTTTATACGCCGATGCCATGAAACGGTTGAATGATGGCGTTGTATGCTTTCCGTTTTTCTCTCTACAACTCATTTTTTGGGCGATTTTTTTTTTTTAAATCTTCGTAGGTGGGAATCCTCGCAATAGTTAGCTGCTACTTTGTATTAAATAGAAATAGCATGGCTCGCAAACTAAACGTACCTCTGCCTTGAGCGCGTCCTCGCCGATTCTCGCCACCACTTCTTCTCTCGCCACCCACAATTGCCCCAGTTGTTGGTCGGTGCTAGAGTCAAACACGAGCACCTGAAGCGCAACAAGTGGCGTTGTATGTAGGATTTTCTTTAACGTCGCGAGGACACATCATACCTCGCGAAAGAGGCTGCTAGCAAAAACCAAACCGAATCAAAAGCTTGACTACAGGGGTTGGCGTCGTAGGCTAAAAACAGGTAACCTTGGAGCACATACAACCCCCCCCACCCCACACTTTTGATGTACAACATCGAGCGTGATTGAGAAGACCGTAATGAATGTCCTGGGGTTGGGGTTGGAGCTGTCGCTACTTGGGGTAGGAACGGTACCCCTCTGCGTCCCAGAAGCGATATGTAGTGATTGGTTAAAAGGCGAAGGCCAGCAACAAATGAGAATGCCCCCCTCCCTCTCTACAAGACAGGTCTTAATAGGTGCTCCTCACTCGCACGGCGATGAGTTTTGTTGATCCTCACGGTGCGTGGCGCTTGGTGCAAGCTATACCTGCCTGGTCCGTGAAAGCCGCACGTCTTTCGTTCCGGCAATGTAGGGATGCGCGGGTCTATGGCCCTGCGACTAGGGCCAAGCATGATACGAGTACCCCCCCCCCCCCCTCCCCCTCCGACCCCTCTCCCTCTCCCTCTACAGCACACTGGCTAATTATTCGTCACTTGCATGGCGTTGACGTGTTGATGTAGTTGCATGAGCAGCTATGGGGGTAGGCGTGCTGTAGCTATAAACAACTAACTTTGTAGAGCGTGCTACGTTCCCTACCCATACCTCCCCCCATCTCTACGGCAGATAGATACCTGGCTACCTCCCAACTAATGATCTAGAAACACACCCCGTGTGCGAGACCAGGCCGTGCTATCGCAGCTCATTTCACAAAAAGCGCGCCTACGTCCTCTCAAGATGCTGCAACGATATACGTTGCTCGAGTGACACATTTATTTCTTCACCTGCACGGCGTTGACTTGTTGATGCTGTTGCATGAGCAGCTCCACAGTAAGCCTGCTGCGCCAAAAAAGTTTTGTGCCTGAGTAAATGGTTGTACTGTCCACAGCCTTGTTGGCCGAGGAGGCGGTTTCATCGGCCGTCGACCCCGCTGCTTGGTCGCCACGTGCCGCACATGTCTTGATGCACTCGTCGCGTTGTTCTTCGCTCGGAAACGCAGTGTGGCATGTCGGGCTGCGCCATGAAAAAAAATCGGTGGGTTTTGTAACAAAAAAAATCCAGCTAAAAGATTACCACACGAATTAGCGCAGGCACGTTGTTAAAAAACGATCCAGCAGGGAACGATCATCACACGAACCAACCCCATGAAGACACGATATTTAAACCAGGTCGAGCGAAAACGAGCATCGCACAAATAAAAAATGCAGACATGTTGGTTAAAAAAAGACCCAGCCATATGAAAAAAATCATCACGCAAAGAAATAACACGACGTCGTCGTCAAAAGCATTTGAACGTTGTCGTTGATCTCCTCGAATCGTCCAGAGCTAATAACACACACATCGACGGAAATTGTACAATGGGCTCAAAAACCTTTGACGAACGACGTATCGGTGACTACTGAACTATGCACCATGCCTCTGAATCGACGGCGTGGTACACTCAAAGCTGTTGTCAACTCTGACAACCCCTTATCGATACCTAGTGTTTTCCTGCAAACTTATCCAACGTTGTTCATCAAGGTTTCCGTATAGTAGCTATTGTAAACCTCCATTTTTCACTATGCCGCTCAAACAAGGGTTTCCAACATGTATGCATGTATGACCTGGCATAACGACGCCTACCAGGATAAAGGAAGGATTTTCTTTTTTTGTTTAATGATGTTTAAATGACGGGGATCCTTGACCTGTTAATAGTATTAAATAGTATTAACAGTATTGATAGCATTAATAGTATTAATACAATCGCCGGAATTTCGTTCTTGTTTGGCGATATTGTTTCGACGTTGATTCGATATTGTTTCGATATGTTTTCGATGTTGTTGCGATATCGTTTCGATATGTTTTCGATGTTGTTTCGATATTGTTTCGATATTGTTTCTGAACTTGGGCCATAGGTTTATTCATCGGGTTCGTGCACTTTCGGTTTGCTCAATGTCAGTTTTTTGGGCGAAGAGGGAGGAGGGGTATATAGCTCCTCATCATGTTATCATTTTACAAGCCTCGGAAAACACAATGGTTGGTGCACCCTTCAGATACCACCGTAGCATGTTTACCACTTCCCTCTCGGCGCTTATCGTTAAACCTGGAAGCAAAAAAGCGGTGACCACGCTTGAGCAAGTGGCTCTCAATGGCTAAAAACTATAACATCCCTAATAGAACACCCCTAATAGAACATCCCTAATATAACATCCCTAATATAACACCCCTAATTGAACACCCCTACCTTAGCCCGGAAAGTATGCACACAATGGCGTGGGGCAGGTGGGTGCATCAGATGGTAGCGTGGAAACGATCGCTCTCCTCGATCTCTCTCCTTGGAGACAGATGGTGGCCACAGACGGCCAAACAGGTGGAGGTAATAAGATAAGCGAACAGTTTCTATGTTATCTATGGAAGAATCGTACCGAGCGCCCGAAGGTTGGAGGGTTCTCTGTTAGGAGCAGGCGGTGCTCCGTCACGCAAGGGATGCGTGGTCAACGGCCAAATGGCTAAGTCAAGCAACAAAAAGAATGCGCCCCCCGTCCCCTCCCACCATAGGCACACCTTTATCCTTTAGTCTTTATCCTTCAGCTTGTAAAACTTCACTTGCTTTCCGACAGTTTGCAGTGCGTAATTATTGTAGTTCGCGGGGCGCTTTTTGTAACGGTGGCCACTTACCACGAAGGCTGAAGCGAAACTGATTCCCAGCTGTCCACGTTGGGCTCTTCAGCTTCATCCCCTTGGCTTGCAGCCACGGCTTCCGCACCGCCAGCAGCAGGAACACCACCACTTTCTTTTACCACTACGTTGATCTGCACCACAAAATAATACGCCAATATTATGAGAGTGGGGACGTAAAACATACACGAAAAGCACAACTTCTTGCCCTTGTTGAGTACTACTACTAGGATCTTGGCCTCAAATCAGCGGAGGAGGCGCTGAGGACGTTGTTACTCTTAGCGCATTTTTTGGAGCTCTATTTTCTTCCTGCGCAGGGTGGCTTCAACAGCATCATCAGCAACACCGCCACCAGCTTTTATTACTACTACTGCGATCTGCGCCACACGTCAGCAAAGGGAAAAAAAGGACGTACAATCACGAGGAACACCATCACCTGGTGTCACCGCTACTGGGGTCTTCACCACACACATCAACGAGGGGGGGGGGGGGGCGAGGGCGTTGTAATTACAAGCGCAATCCCTAATCTCCACGATAAGAGAGAAATAGAACAGTGCTTTCGAACCAAGAACTAGCTGTGCAAGTCGTGTGTCTCAACGCGTTGTTTTCCTATTTTGCTGCCGGCAGGATGCAGGCTCTCGATGCCACGAATCCACCAAGCCTGACGCGTTGCCATGCAATGAGAAGGGGCTAGAATATTGGAATATTTGCTCAAATAACCTGTTTTCACGCCAGTTACGGTAGAGGCGACATCACCATTTCATTTCTGAGGCTCTTAACATGCTGAACAGTGCTATACCTCGTGCCCTGAGGCAAAAACTGTTATTTGAGTAAACCGAAAGCGAAATCTCGACGAACAGTCCCATGGCCTAGATATAATAAAAAAACAGAAACTTTGCAAAATTGCAGTGTAATTTTGTAATTTTGTAATTTTTCCCATGATTTGGGGTTAAGAAACCCGTCATCCTGAAAAGCCGTTTCAGCCGAAAAGTGGTATACCTTAATGACCCTGTCGTAGCATGCCTCTTTCCTTCTACGAACATGCGCCCCACACTAATTGCAAATGGTTTGTCCCCAAAAACATGGGCGCGATTCTATAGGGGCTGCATCTACCACACTGTTATCATAGAAGTATACACCTATCGTCGATTGCTCATCGTATGCATCGAACGATGTCGAACTGAGTGACGCCTGAATCAAACTCCAAGAGACGTCGAAGTGATACCTTTTCGGCGAGGTACGATCTCCTCCTGCATTTTCTGGGGTTGTTTTCATTCTTCCCTCCTATGGGGCTCCTAGGCCATCTTGCAGGCCCCTTTGAGGCCGCCGGTGACTCTCCGGGGGCTGAGATGGGGCGTCCTTCTTCTTTGCTTTGACGTCGACTCCATGAGCCACGCCTGCGCCAGTTGAAGCGTGACGGGAGCGATCGCCCGCGATTGTCGATTTGCAGTGTTTTGGTTGTACTATTGCAGTAATGATATTGCAGTATTTCTACAACGTACTCTCACCAAAGTAGTAATAGGTGCTTTCTGCCAGAAATTGTTGGAGATATCCGCCAGCTTCATTATGAACACTATTGTGAGTACGCCCTGCCTTGTGATTTACCGATGACCAACCAAACAAAGCTATCCGCCACATATTTTTTCGGGCACTCTACTACAGCTAGACTATATCTAGAATACCTCGGTACCTTGGTGAACCTTGCTTGCTGCTGCCAAAGGCTATACGGCCTTCGTGCGAGTTGGGCCTCAGCGCCGAGCCGCGTCTACCAGAGCCGTCCGGGTTTTGCGTCTTCATGCCGGTTACTTTGGTGTTTCCACCATTGTCGCCTGCACCATCCACAACAAGGCGCGTTGAGACCGAAAACGCTCAGGGCTAGTGTTGGGGTTACGGTTGCGTAGATGCAACAGCCTCCACCGTTTTAGTAAGCAGCAATGTAGAAGTAGGGTCAACGACACGAGTTCTGCCGGAAGGTAGCTGCGAATTTCGAATAGATGTGCCGGTCCCGGAGGACGCGAGTTGCGGAAGGTACGCATGGACAGCTTTTAATTTCCAATGCGCGAGCCGCTCGAGAGCGAGGTACGTAGAGAGTGCGCAAGATACCATCGACAATAAAAAGGCACGGGTACGTCAGTAACGTACTAACCTTTTGAGACCCATGTATAGGGACCAGAACAACGACGATTGCGATGTTTTCAAGCGTCTACACGATTAGTGTGAGCGCGCAGCTAGGTACAAGCAGGATCACGCTGCAGCGCCGTCCCGCACCACCCCGTTCATTTGATGTAGCTCGGACACCTTTTTCATCACCGGTGGTGGATGTTGTAATCGTCAAGTTTTATCGTCAGTTTTCCCCTTTATATTCACCTTTTCCCGCCTTGATGATCAGTGTCTTCATGTGCTTCAGGATCTCTTCGTCGCTGGCAGCCGATGCCGCCTTCGCTTCGTACTCTTTGCGTAAGGCCGTGGGGTCAACCCGGACAGAGCTAGCAGCACCCATTTTTTTTTGCTGCAAGATGGATGCTGGATCTAGTACGCAACGCCGGTATGCTGTTCTTCGTAATCCCCCCCCCCTCCGTGCCAATCAGTTCATGGGTGTGCGATGCACAAGCAGCACAGCAGTCGTAGTCGCCGCTATGTCGTCATGTCGTTATGCCGTTATGGCTTAAAGATGTGCGGATGTATCATATGAGGGGATGTGTGGAGGTCGATATCTGCGATGTTTGTTGTTAACATAGCGGTTTCATGCGGTAAGCCAATTAAATTTATGCCGCATTATTGTCGCGCCGCATCTTCTCATTGGCCATTGGATTGGTGTTCATGTGGCCATTGGCCATTGAAAACTGAAAATCGCGGCGTCTTCTTCGAGTTTGCAATGCAAAGTTAGTTGCGAGCGTGCAAAATTCCCCTCACCCTCACGCCAGCAGACATCTGTACAGCAGGGGAACGGGCCCTGAGCGTAGGAGCTACTAGGATATGATCGAGGCACTCCTCCAGCAGTTGGCTGATCGCATCACAGGTCCAACAAAAGGTGAAGCAGCAGCTCGTCAACTTTATCTGGACATCAACATCAGCGGGCTGAAAGCAGACGAAAGCGAGGAAGGAAAAGTCGCCTCTTTCGACAAACACAAGGATGCCATCCTCCCAGTCCTTGTCAAGGGTGAGCTGTAGCAGCAGCTGCAGTAGGGCGTGCTCCCACCCCTGTGTGTATACATACTTCTGTGCAGAGTCGTTATGGGTTATCTGAGCGTCATCCATTGGACATTTCTCGTACGATATGTTATTTGTGCTCCTGCTCCTACTGCTTCTGGCTGCTGCTGGTCTAGACTCTACTTGACGTCAGAGAGCTAATTTCTAATTTGCATGCGAAATTGAAATTCAAATTTGCTACGTACGTTTTCGAAATGACGTTGTACTGCTGTCGGTGCCCAGCGCCCGGTGCCCGAGGATCGAGCAAACTCTGCTGTGCTATCGGCACAACTGTATGCACGCAGTAGATACAGCAGTGATAACAGTCAGTGCTTCAACAGAGGGATGCCTTCCTCCACGTGGCAACAGCAGTGTGTTGAAATAGCAGGGGCCTCTGCCCTGTGTATTTTCAATTCCATTGGGGTACACCCCGATTTGCCGTTCGTCGTACCTGGTACAAGGGCTCCGCTCCGCGGGCGGCTGACGCCGCCCGCTACGCTCGCGCAAGGCAGGGAAGAATGCAACTAGAAACATCGACTATGTAAAGGGGGCAGAAAGAAGAGGCCCACGATTTGGTGCGAACAGCGATTTGATAATGCCAAGAGCTGCTTGTGCAGAGCAAATTGCCCTGTTGTGCTCAGCTGTGCTGTGTGCTTTTGTTACCGGTGTTACGTTTTGATCGGCAGTACGGGGGTAATTTGCGTGGGGGAAAAAACAGGGGGCCGTGAAAGATCAAATACATAGTCTATAGAAAAAGAAAAAAGAGGAAAAGTAGTACTCCGTACACAACAACACACGCATTATACCCGGTAATGCTCTATGTTCGAAAGAAAGCACACAGCGCAGCGACACAGCACCGCAGCGAAGGGCACGGCACCGCACCGCATGGCTCCGCACGGCTCCGCACGGCGCTACGCTGCGCTACGCTGCGCTACGCTGCGCTGCTGGGCCATATATAGCCGGATTGATCTGAGCTGGGCGTGCATGTGATCCAACAGCGTAGTATCTGATGGTACGTACAAACCTGGTGTAGTAGTACAGGTATGTACTATTGGCGTTTCGTATATCGAACGGCTCCGCACGGCGCTACGCTGCGCTGCTGGGCCATATATAGCCGGATTGATCTGAGCTGGGCGTGCATGTGATCCAACAGCGTAGTATCTGATGGTACGTACAAACCTGGTGTAGTAGTACCGGTATGTACTATCTCGCCCTCCGAGTTGTAAAGTGGTGGGGAAGCGCTACGGCGACAGGTGGCCAGCGTAGGGAGCTGAAAGTCGGTGCCTACTCGTAGAACACTAAAAAGCCGGCAGTCAACTTCAACATCTCACGACTTTGCGCCGTAGATGCGTCGTAGAGTCGTAGATCATACGTTGGATAAAGTTACGGAATGAAGAAAATAAAAAGAGAAACGGGAAAAAAGGAAACGAAGAAAGCGAAGAAAGTAAGGAACGCGAAGAATGCCGGGAAGGTTCTCCGAGAGGGGGGTTTAGGCAGGCGTTTTCCAAGTGGGAGCGCTGAGAGCGGAGCAGGTCCCATTAACCAAGTGAATAAGGTTTAAAAAAATTTCGAGGACAAATGTAATTATATCTGTATCGTACGGCAAAGCTGCTCCTAGCCCTATATCGCCGTGCATGCAGCGGTGGCCGTGGAGTTGACGCACCAGTTTCTCGATGTCCGAGATGAAGGGGAGTGCCCTTACATCGATTGATGGGTTTGATTGAATCGGGAGTAGGCATGGGGGTTGTGGTCAGGATTAGATATGCTCCCGGCCGCATTCCTGAAGGTCTTGGCCGACGAAAGAGAATCGGACACGCTCGGAAACTCCCACGAGGTCATCGTCGCTGTGTGGAGGGGAGGTGGCGTGCCACAGCAATGAAAAGATGCAACGATCAAGGTACTGTACACTAGAAGAAAGATCGGACGGAGTGTGGCAACTATCGTGGCATCTCCCTTGTGGCTCACGCCGGCAAAGTACTCCTCAAAATCATCGCGGGTCGCCTTAGTGAGAGATACTGCGAGCGCGAAAACATTCTGCGGGAGGAGCAGTGTGGGTTTAGACCCCAGCGATCGACGGTTGATCGTAGTACGACGCCTGCAGGAACTGGGGCGGAAGAAGGACACCCCCTTGTACTTGTGCTTTATCGACCTCACTAAAGCATATGACTCCGTCGACCGAATCCTTCTGTGGGCTGTCCTTGCTCGTTTTGGTGTGCCACCGAGAATGCTCGCCGTCATCCGCCAATTGCACGACGGCATGGAAGCATGCGTGAGGTTGGATGATGGGGAGTGCTCGGAAAAGTTCGACGTCGGGCATGGTCTTCGGCAAGGGTGTGAGCTCGCGCCGCTGTTTAACATGTTTTTCACGGCGATACTGCGTTTGGCAGAGAAACGCTTCCTCGTTGACGCAGCCATCATGGACAACATGGTGCGGCTCCAACGAAACAAAGAGAAGAGGAGAACAAGGGCAAGCCAAGGACGGGCAAAGTCGACGGGCGGGGGGGGGGGATTAGGAGGAGGCGCGGGAGTTGAGGGGTATGCTGTACGCCGACGATGCGGGCATCGTGTCGCGATCACCAGGCGGGCTGAAGAGGTTGATGACAATGATCGTGACTATGAACCGTTCTTGAATCGTCGACGATGAATAATCTACCTGGTATTATCTCTGCTCCTGTCGTAGAAGACATCCCAGTAAGACTTTCCTATGTTCTTTGCTTTGTGTTATTCCATGCCGGTGGTGTGCTACCGCGTGCCGCACAAGTATTTGCCGGTACGACACGATGCAACGCCAATGAGAGGCCCCAAACGGGGACGGCATGACGATATGTCGATATTCCTGGTGCATCCCTAAGGAGTCTGATAAACTTAGATCAACTTTAAAATGTACCTGGTTCGCGATCAAACCCAGAAAAATATGAACTTGGCCGATCTATCGTACTTTTTGAGTGTAAAATGATAGCAAATCGCGTATTTTTTACCTCGAGCGGCGCCTTCAGCAGGATCCTCCTCGCCCGGGGGGGGCTTCTTTGGCTCGCTTTGCGTGCCTGACTTAATTCGACCAGTTGGCTGGCGTTAGCTAAAGTCAGTTAGTTTGGCTTCGCCAGCCAACAAATAACGAGACGGGAACTCCATCAAACGCACAGCCCTACTATCTGCACTCTTTCGTCGTAGATCACGACCAACAACAGAGCTCCCAATTTTTCGAAATAGCGAACAAGTTTCCCGAAAAACACGTGCGTTGACTTCGTGAATAAAATACACGCGACTACTCTAAACTGACGATTCCGCTTCGTCCCTCCCGCGCTTTTGCGTCGTTGCGTCTAAAACGTATACTTGTGATGTACTCGCACTCCTGCACCTGCGTGGTGATCTATTATACTTTTATCTGCTGAAGACTGTTCGGGGGCATGCGAGGACTTGCAGCGTGGCGCCTTGGAAATGTTGGGCCATCTCGCTGGTATGGCGGAGTGGATTTCCCCATTCCAGCCGCATCAGGTAAGCTTTAAGTGTGCTTGTAGTCGTGGACCCGCCTTAGTTAAAGTTGCGGCACCCTTTAGTGCGGAGTCCCCGTTCAATGCGGTGACAATACCTTGCCATGTCACGACCTCGTCCTTTATAGTGCTATTAATATTGTATTGCATCATCCAGGGATACTTTGGGGTCCCACTTAAGTGCCGGTGTTGTTATCTGGCAAGGCGCTTCACTACTAAGGAGGGGTCACGCCTGTTGTACAGCACGAATACCGACTGCGACGAGTACGCCCGCAGAGCTCTACAAGACTTGACCGTCGCTACTTGACCGTCGCTGTAATGTGTCATGGGGTGGTCGGGATCAGTGAGACCTACCAGCTAACGCGATCAGAGATCGGAGACGTCACAAGTTTCCCGTTTGGCGTGGTATCTAACTAAATTGAGTTCCGAAGATACCGGTAACTGTTCCAGCAGCAGCAGTGGTATCGTGTTAGACTACTTCTATAACTCCAATACTGCGTACAGCGGCACGGCAATATGATTTACGTTCGCGAGTTTCATGCTTATGTCTCGACGTACCTTATCTTTATTATTTCTTGGAAGACATGGGGGCACTGCGCTGGCTGGGTCTTTCAAAAGTTTGTAGTATTCAAGCTCGAAACACTCTCGGTCGGAAGTTTTCGACCTCCAGAGCTAGACTTATGATATAGCTCGAGAACAGCGGGTAGACTCGGTCTACCACTGCTGTATCTTCTTGCCGGCAATTGTGAATGGATAGTGTTGGTTCTCCTCTATGTAGTCCTGCCGTCTACTCAATTTCTATTGTAGTGCTTGAATTCCGATTGCACGCTTGGCCTGTCGGACGCCTCTAACTTCCCCACCAAATATATGTCCTCTTTCCAAGCACCTGGGACCCAACAAGCACAACAGTAGTTAGTTAGCGTCGATAATTGGGTTGGCGGATAGTCTACCCATCATGTCCGAACATTTCAAAAATTGGCGTTTCAATTGCGCAAAATTTCGATCCCTCCTTGTTGTAGCTCTTTCGAATGGTAAACAACTATTAACACCAAGTATTGTTTTATTTGCGAAGGCTTCGGCCTTACGAACGGAACGTCGCGCTAAATAGGCGGCGGACGTAGATTCTTCACGAGCAGATGCGCACCCCATGCTAGCACGCGCGATCGATTTCTCGCACCCAGCTTGCAAATATGACTTTCGACGCATTCCGCTGTCTCACATCTAAGGTGTCCTTATGTTTTTTATATGCAAACAGGCGGCGGTGCTGTGGTCAGCCGTTGCGAGAGTTCTGCATGACGAAGCTCAAGGAAAACTTTCGAAGATCGCTGCCCTGTTCGCCATCTCCAATCAGACCATGGGACATGAGCGTAAGACATCTCTAATCGTGCCAATAACCAAACCTGGAGAAAAATTGAATGTGCAACCCAACCAACTTTCCCATCGCCTACGTAGGTAGCATTAGGTACTATAAGCTACTATTAGGTACTGGTAGGCGCTATTAGGCGCTATTACAATAGGCACTATTGCTGTAGATACTATTGCTGTAGATACTACTAGTATTAGGTACTATTAATAATAGGTAGTAATACTAAGTATACGAAGAATAATATTGTAAAACTCAGATTGCATTCCAACGATATTGAGTGATTTGTTATGTTATTTGAGATTGAATTGAGGAACTCCGCCAGTCAGATACAGCGCTGTACACACAACACTATACACTGCACTATACCAGGTACACTATACACTACACTTTGACCCAAAAGTGCCATGTACTGCCATCTCCCTAACGTTCTTTCATCCGCACCGTGCGTGCAGTGATGGAGACGAGCGCTCCACTGCTGGCACCGGCAGTAGCCTCGTCAATGCGCCACTCGAGTGCCGTTGTTCGCAAGCAAGCCGCCCTCGCCATCCTTTGCCTCGTCCGCGACGCACCGCTTGGCATGGCCACTTGCGCTACCGGTGGCAGGGGTGTGACAGAGGTGCGTTGGCTTAGGGTTATGGGGTTGTGGCTGGGGGCTGGGTCGACGGTACGGTTAGGGTTAGACTCTCCCCTAGGCATCGCGACTTGCCCTACCGGCAGCACGGGGTATGGGAGAAATGTGTAGCGTTAGGGCTAGGATATGGTTAGGGTTAGGGTTAGGGCTAAACGCCTCGCTTAGCGTGGACACTTGCGCCACCGGCACCAGGGGTGATACAAAGGTGCGTTGATTTTCACTCTCCCCGTCTACCGGTGAGGGCGTTATTGGCGACAAGGTTAAGGATGTACCGCCTCTTTCGTTTTCCTCTTTATGCTTCCGCCTTTTTCGGAGGTGGGAGAAGTTGAACAACAACACCAGGGTAAGAGCATCTGCGGGCCTATAGGGTCGGTTGTGCGCGACGATGGACTTAGGGCCGCATGGACAACCCTTGCCTCGGGCACTACTGTAGTACACCGCGCTTTTGTGTATGTTCCTGAGTTATCCACACGTGTACCGGTTTGGTACTATACCAGCATTAACTCAACACCCACGGCTTTTCCACCGTAGCGCTTGACTGTTGTTCCCTGCGTTTGTGGCCGCTCTTGCGTTCGATTGGCGGTATAATGACCGATTTTTTTATCGAAAAAATCGCCGACGACACGAAGGAAAACAACTTGTGGGCGCCATCTCTACTGCGGCTTTGCCTGGACGACTGCTTTGGGGTGAGGGTAGAGGCCTTGAAAGCGGCGAAGCTGGCGGTTGCTTGCCTCAGGGGTCAAGAAGGGGTGGCGGAGTGGGTGCTGGGAACTTTGAAGGACGGCACGCTTTTTCGAGGCATGGACAGGTGAGGATGCTGCCGTGTCGCGTGCAAGCTCGAATTTCCTGAGACGCGCTCGAAGCTGCTAGTCTGGCAGCTACAGGTCGTGTCTTGTGCTCGTGCAGTCTGCTGTCTCAGCTCCAACAGGCGCTCGTCCTGCTGCATAATGATTCCTCTGGGCGCCTTTCTACCGGGGGCTACATGAAGGTTTTGATTATTGTACACATGCCATACTCTCTCTCCTACAAACTCCGCTTCTACTCTCTCGAAGATATGGGCGTAACGTCGACTGCCCCATTCCTTAATTGCTTCTGTTCGAATTTGTGAACACCGCGAATGACAGCGCAAGGATCAACGTATGCGTGCTGGACACTCCTAATGCTTTGCAACCTAGCCGAAGAGTATGTTTTTTCCTCTTATGCTTGGTATGCACTGTACTATGGGCCTGCCGTGGTTGTAGTTTTGCTCTGGCAGCGTAACTGTCTGCGGAGATGACTGGACTATTTGCGTAAATGTTTCCACGGTAAAGTTTCGATGTCCCCCCGCGCCCCCTTTCCAACTCCGTAAATGATCCTATCAACAGATTAATAGTCTTGTTCCATGTGCGTTTCCCCCCACAGCCGGAGTGCAGTGGTAAGAGGGTAGAGGGTTAATAGAGGGTAAATAGAGGGTTAATGGCTACCCTATCGGTTCCGTTTGTCGCCCTTTAGGATAATGTTTCACCAGGAGGGGCCGCAAAGGGCAGCTGCGCCGACAACGTTGCCCGAGCGGGCACCACCTCTCCCAGAACGCAACATGTCACAGGCGTCAACTGCTGGCTGCACTACAGCCACCACCGCCACCACCGCCGCCAGCTCCACCCCTGCCGCCACACCGAGCCCCAAAACGGCGAAGGAAGCACGTGTGAAGCATGCGGTACGTTCCGTCCTTGCGTGTTACCCAGAGAACAGGACCACAGCAATAAGAACAAGTACAACTACGAACACGGTGACCACCCGTAGTTATGGCGAGGAAGTGGATGTTCTCCCATTGTGCGTCATTCCACCCCGCTACGGTTCTGCGAGATGCCGGCATGTGTATCGCGAAGTACAAGGCGTATCCTTCTTTTTTTACCCCACCCCATCTCTCATCTTTGCATTTTTTTCTCAGACTCCCTCCGTATTCGTAACTCAGATCCGGGGTCATATAGCAGGCCCCCTCCCCCCCCCGCTACGGCACTTAGCGCTCGGTGCGAGCAATGTCTGCCCGGGCGATGAGAACCCTACGTACTCCGTCTCGGTATTGTCGGAATATGAGGGTCGAATAGCTATGGTTCTTTGGACTACACAGTCATGCATGATACGACCATTACACCCCCTCTGCACGCCCACGGCGTTCTTCTATTTTTGTCGGCATGGAACATTGAACGAACAGTTTGTTTGAACGCCATGTTTTCACGAAAATGGCCGATCGTAAGTAGCCACCGCTGACAGACCACTAACTCCTCTCAAATATGTTGCCACACTGGATGAAAAAATAAAACTGAGTCCACCACACCAATAAATTGTACTACACCGTAGCCGTGCATATTGTGACAGTTCCAAGTTCGAAATTTTGGTAACTTGTGCTTCCCTTGACGGAAGAAGGGCTCATAAAGATTCCTGTGTATAACTAGTACACGCCAGCCGAGATTCGAATTGCAGCGCGACCGCCAGGAAGCATAACAGTCTACCGCTGACCCAAACTCACCCTCCTGTGTTCTACGGCGCTGACCTCCCCGGTCAACAATGGTAGACAGTGTAGATAATGGCACGGTCGGCGCGCCCGCCGGTCGTACTGGTAGCACGTGTGGCAGGAAGTGACACGTGCTGCGGTAAGGGTACAGTACGCGACAAGGGTACGGTACTTTTTTTTGCCCATTTTTTTTGTGACTACCGGAGCTGTTCTATTCAACCCAATATGATTGGAACACTGCAGTAGCTGCAGTAGCTGCAGTAGCTGCAGTAGCTGCAATAGCTGCAGTAGTCGTGGTATATATATATGTATACTTCGAAGTACAATATTAGTCAGTATGATGTCAGTATGATGTCAGTATGATGTCAGTATATGATGTCAGTATGATGTCAGTATGATGTCAGTATGATGTCAGTATGATGTCAGTATGATGAAAGTGTGATGTCAGTATGTTGTCAGTATGATGTCAGTATGATGTCAGTATGATGTCAGTATGATGTCAGTATGATGTCAGTATGATGTCAGTATGATGTCAGTATGATGTCCGTTGTATACCCAAGCCATGGGATTATTCATGTTCATCACAAGGGCACGTTTTTTTTTAATATATCTCGAAGAGTCAGTTGTTTGAGTGAGTATGACGGTAGAATAGTAGAATAGACCTACCTCCTCAAAAGACCAAGGCTACGATGTGGTATTACCACTAGTATCACTAGTATCACTAGTATCACTAGTATCACCGCCTGGTTTTCAGCACTCGCACGAGTCACTCTGTACCTCGTTGACCAAGAACTCTTGAGGTGATTTTTTTTGGCGCAACGTAGCCTACCATTCCATTGCGGGTTCACATCGCAACCTTGAAAACAACACTATAAAGCTCACTATAACACTATAACACTAGAAAACTCACTAGAAACCTCAACACCGCAAACGAATGGGGGAGTCACTCGCGTCAGTGACCCGGAGCCACTGCATAAAAAGGACCCAAAAAACAGCATCCATACTAATAACAAGATGACATCAACATAACACGCCTGCCGTAGCTTGCGATGGCAGGGAGAGGGTTTTTTCCTGACAACAGCTTTTGAACCGTACAAAAAGCCCGGTCCGATCGGATTGAGTGTTACCCATGTTGTGGCGGCACTGACAACAAAAGAACCGTAAAAAAATCCCGGTCCGATCGGATTGAGTGTTACCCATGCTGTGGCAGCAGAATTCAATCGCGCGCCGACACGCCACACCGGCGACGTAACCACGACCGAAAGAGGACATTTCTCATTTCTCTCTATTATGCTGAAAATATGCCTTTCTCCGTTCAGTGTGTTTTTAGAAGATGGCCTCTCTTTTTCTCATTTCTCTATTTGCTGAAAAACTGCCTTCTCCTTTCTCATTGTGTTGTGTTCCATGCCGCGGACGGTCTAGATTAAGGTGTGGGCGATATTCCTCTCATTGACGGACTTGACCAGTCTTTTGCAGACCCGTGGGACACCCAAGAACACCTTCGAGCTTGCTACCAACAAACTGCTCAAGGTCGCCAGCGGCTTCAGTGACAAGAGAGCCCAGGTAAGGAAGACTTGGAAAGAAACATGTCTAAAACCAAACGTCATCCAATCCGAACCCCCCCCCCTTAATGCCTGCCTGGTTGGTGAAAACCCAACGTTTTTCGTCTCGGCAATGTAGGGATGCGAGGGTCAATGGTCCTAAGAACGACGGTCATGCATCATGTGATTACACTTCCCGCCTTCCTCTTGCTCCATCTCGAAAGGGATGCGTAGTCAATGGTCAAATGGCTAAGACAACCAATAATGAGCACGCCCCCCCCTCCCCCCCCCCTCCGGAATGCAGCAGCGGATCCAAGTGAAGGGGGTATTATTTTTTGCCTTAAGCCGTACCCGTCACTTGTATCCCTTTTTGGTGAACCTACCAAGTGAACTCAAACGTTTTCAGAAAAAAAAAACACGAAGGCGGGAAGGGGGGGGGGGAGAGGGGGGGGGGGCGATATTGGTGTTGTCGCACCGCGCGTATTGTTTGCTGCACGAACACGATTCCTTGATGTTGAGGAACAAAGCCAATCAGATACCTTACTTTGCAAGGTTTCGCTCAGCGAAAGGAACTCTACGCATTTGATTGGTTCTTGTCTCGAGTATCGCAACGCAGATGGTTTGCGCGCTTTAAATCGCCGCGCTTCTTGGCCGATACCCCCCTCGATAATTATAGCTCCACGACATAGGGTATGTTCGTGGACGTTGCCGTTTCTCGGCGATGACACCCTGGATGAAGTGTATGAAAAAAAGCCGTGCCCGCTGGTCCGGCTGTTTGTGTTTGTCGCGTCGGTATTTGGTTGGTTAGTTGATTGATTGTGCGCGCTTGGCCTACTGATCGCAGCGCTTGAAGCCTATAACGACTTCCGCGTTGTACTATAGCGACGGTCAGAAGCACAACGAGTGGTGGGTGTTGATGGCACGTATGGCGGTGTGCCTCGAGCATGCCCGCTTCGCCCCAGCTTCTCGCGTGGAAACAATCTATTTCAAAATGAGGCCGAGAAATATGGAAAACGCGCGGCCGATCTACCACGCAGCCTACAAAGCGGAATATCGACCACTCAATCGGTCTAAGCTGCACGAAGTTACAGTTTAATACCTGGCATGCTATACCAGGTATTGTTTTACAGTCGAAGTGACGAGGTATTTCAATTGAAGCAATCGCACGTACACCGCACAGTCCGTGGACAGAACCAGTGGGTTAACTCCCTTGAGATTTGGAAAGCAAAAAATGCCGAAAAACATGACGACGATGACGGTTGCAGCATCGGCCACACGAAGAAGCCCCAGGCTAAAGGGGTAAGGCGTGCGTCGTGTCCGAAGTACAGCGTTTGAAGCGATGCGACACTGCGCACAGCATGTTGATACTCGTAACGTGGTGCACTCTTTCTAAACCGTTGATAAGGTCGTGCTTTTCGTGTTTTTTTGTCGATATACATGAGCCTCAAAACAGGTTACAGTCCAACCACACACTGCGCGCGCGTTGTTCATGTCTGATTTGTTTGGGGGATAAATCTTTACGATTTCCCTCCCGTGATATATTTCCGTCGCGCTTGCTGTTATCCGCTAACCGTTGTTTGTGCGCCATCGCTTTCTCCGCCTTGTTTCCGCCGCTTTGTGTCGATGCATCATCTCGGGATGGGGGCTGGGGGGGGGGTTATTCTTTCGACAGGTGCGAGCGGAAGCGGTGGAGGCCTGGGAGATGTTCGTCTCAAACTGCCTTGGAAAGTTCAAACGCGAAGAGGCAAGCAAACGAACTTGCTGTTTCACGTACTTTCGGAAATGGCGAGCACCGCGGCTTTACCGCGTGCCATGATAGGAGTGTAGATGCCGTAGCCGGAGTGCTACCGTACGCATTCGCAAGAAGGTTGGGCCGGGGTCGTGTGTTGTTTTTATCTTGAGGCATTGTTCCACTCCAGAGTTGTTAGAGCCTGTTTTGTGACCGCGGAATAGACTATGACGATGAGTCAATGTGAGGACAACAACAACGCGAGCTGCTGAACCATTGTTTTGAACCCACCCTCTTATGAATACCGCCGTTTCTCGTGGTCCCACGCTCGTGTTGATCCAAAAACCGTTTCTCGTGGTCCTACGCTCGTGTTGATCCACAGGCAGCCAAAGTGGCTGAGCTATCGCTGAGACCGTTCGTCAAGCGCGCCCTTCGAGAAAAGTGAGCTGCAGCATGCTGTCAAACTGCTCAAATTGAATTTTGTTGGCATACTAGTACATACTCGTACGGGGGGAGGGCGTTGAACGTGATAGACCGTGTACAGCACAACTGCTTGCGCCATTTTTCCGGGTAGTTTGAATGGTGGAACGGGGTCAACAGGTGTTCGAGGTTAGGGTGAGGCTTAGGGTTCTTAAGGTAACCCTAACCCAAAGAGCGGTATTGGAGGGTTATGATGGTGTCCTGGCGTCTACGACAGTTGTGCGGTGAATTGGCAAGCAGGTGCTTATATAGTGTTATCACCCTCGCGTTGA
Source organism: Undaria pinnatifida (assembly GCA_012845835.1). Taxonomy (NCBI): domain Eukaryota; class Phaeophyceae; order Laminariales; family Alariaceae; genus Undaria; species Undaria pinnatifida. The sequence goes on from JABAKD010000016.1 coordinate 14,300,758, forward strand.
CCTTGTCAACGCGGCAGAGCATAGACAAAGAGTAATTACCCCGGGAAAACGAGAAAAACGCTGTCGTAGTACTCGATCGAATGTGGTATATCCTCAGGGCGGGCTGGGATGGTCTGTTTTTTACTAGACCCTACTTTCTACTTGGGCAGGCTGAGGTTACATTGGATACCAGGCGATTGCGCCCACCCCCTTGTTCGCTCTTCCGCGGGGCTTGTTCGAACCACCGAACTCATGAATTCGCTCGGCCAAATATCGTCTCTCATGTGACCCTGGATATATTTTTCCCCGCGTTTGCCCCCTTTTGCGCCGCTTCGCATTACCAACGACGACAATTACGCGCTCCTCCTGCCCTATTTCTATGCAGTATTAATGTGTTCTGCTTTTCGGTATCGCGGTATGTGCTGCCATGAAGAAATGCCTTTTTACTCTGCGCCAACCAAACACTTTTTAGCTTTGCTGATGGATGTACAGAGCTGCCGTGTTGCTATAAACGATCGGCAGGTGTCGTTAAGTGTTGCCATACGTATAACGACAGGTTACGCGCTCCTTCTGCCGTATTACTGTTCTGCAGGAATCGTTTTGCGTTGCCAAACGTATCTCGATGTCCACGCGCCCCTCCTACCTCTTTTCGCTATCGGGCAGGGATCCTTTTGTTCGGGGGGTCGTGCTGTCGTCGCTAGCTCGGTGCGTGGCATCCTTCCCTTCACAGTCCGTCAAATACTTGTGGAGACTGCCGCAAAAGCACCAGCAGGAGGGCAGGATCGGCATGGCGGACTTGTTGCGGAATGCCGCAGGTGAGCGCCGACGCGGGGTTACTGATACTGGCACTTTTTCTTGCTTTGGAACTTGAGAGGTAAGTATGTCCAAACCATACCTGGTGTGACGATGTGACGAATACAGTATCGACCACGTGAAGCAGCCCGGACCGTCGACATGGGGAGTGTGTCCAATCTTCACGGTGAGGAGCTGTGCGACACGCGTGCTTCATAGCACAGTGATACTCTTAATGCTGCGCGCTCTTCCTACGTTCGTGGTAGACTTGCAATCGGCTTTTCTTATTTTGGTCGCTGTGCATGGGGTCCCGAAAACGGAAGAGGGGTAATGAAGCTCGCAACACTTCCGCGTATGCACCGAGTGTCAAATTAGCGCGGTTTGCCGAACCAACAGTGTTGCCCTGGCAACAGCAGCGCGATGATTCATTCTGTGGTTCAATCATTTCGATTGTAGCTACTAGCAGCCGCCAGCGAGAGCCATCGAATTCTGAGCCGACCGTGGTCTAGGGCATCCACCGTGAGGAGCAAAGAATTCAGGCGTCGCATAACCTTAGGCAACGTTCTTCACGTGCCTGCAGGGCGTGCGTGTGCGGGTCGACCCCTAGAGGGTGCTGTTTGCGCTTCTGTGTGGTGCAAATCAGGCCAGGTCATTTGGGGGATCACTTGAACACTAAGCAATGTTGTTGGTGGTGGTGAGGTGTCGCGTTGCGCGTCGATGGAGACACATTATGGCACACACAGCACCGCTTTTACCCCGATTTCTGGGTGCTGACTACCTGGTAGTATATAATCCGTTATTTCCTCACCTACCTTTCGGTTGAAATTGACTATTAATACTCAGAAAACTGACGCTGAAAGCCATATCCTCTGTTTTATTCTGTGCTCGGGAGTACGCACAGCTAAGGCGATTGATGGTGAGCTATGTTTTAGCTGTAGCAGTACATCTCGATCGCCAAAGTTGGGTCTATTCTCCTACACCTATGTGGCGAGGGTGATCTACTTTTTGAGCCGCAGCAGTACATTATCTATTTTCCTACACCTACACGGCGACGATGAGCTTTGAATGGTGTACTTTCGACGCTGATTTCCTGCTTGTCCAGGTGATGGAAACGGCGAAGACGCAAGACATTTCTGCGCACGTATGCTCGCGGCTTTGTTGCCTTGCCCACACCCAAGCCCAGCAGGTGAGGCTCGGTCGCGCTCCACTTCAATATTTTGATGCTTTTTATGTACGACAAACGTCTGGTTGCGCTGCTTGCATTTCTTTTCCATTAAAAAAATTGCTGATCTCGTGCAAACGATTGAAGGCGTTCCCGCCAGACATGTCAGACCTGTTTCCTTCGAGGACAGAGGAGGTGAGGCGCCTGCCTTCTGTTGGTTGGTATGACACGAATAATTATTTCCCCGTGACATTCCTTCCTTCCCTTGATTCGCTCCGGTCGTGTGTGCCTCCCATCGGCGCTCACCAGATGCGCATCCTTGCCTTCAACAATCCGGCCTCGATATCGCCGCGGAGGTGTCTCCTCTGCTGTCTACTCTGCAGACCCTCATGAGAGCATTCCCCGCGCCAAGCCCTGAGGTCGCCGCCGCCAGAGTCGGACCTGCCGCGACATCAACGGAGTCAGAGCGTAATGACCCTGCTGCTTCTCCGCTTGACTCGCTGCCGACGTCGAGCTTGATAGTTCGGGCGTGGTGCGGATTGGCCTTGTGGGCACTGTCAAAACATCGCCAGGCTGTGTCTAGCTCTGGTGGTGGTGGTGGTGGTGGTGGTAGTGGTAGTGGTAGTGCTGGAACCGGTGGTCGTGGTGGTTGTACTGGTGGTGGCGGTGAGGGTGGCGATGGCGATGGTGATGCTGGATGCAGTTCTGCCCCTGACGGCGAAAAGTCGGGAGTTACTGTTGCCTTCCAAGGTAACGCGCCCACCCCGGCCCACAAGGAGAACGGTGCGAACGAGGGCAGCCCGCTAACTGCTATCCTACGCTGGCTGCTTTCAAAGCAGGCGAGCCCGCAAGGTAGCGATGCCACTGTCAAAAAAGGTGTTGACAATGTCGCTTCTGTTGGAAAATCCGTGGGATCCGCGGCGAAAGCGGCGGTGGCAACTGCTCCCTCGCGCGCCAACATGGCTGAATGGAGACCTGCGTTGCTGGCGGCTCTGGTGCGTGCGTTGGCGAGGCTGAGGCTCCCGACCAGAAGCGGGGCAGATCCGAGCGAGGGCCTTGAGGGGACCGAGCTGTTCTGGGAACACCTTGAGGCACCTATAGTGGGGTTCTCGCCACCTTCACACTCCGAAAGCGCCGGACCTGTCTGCTCGGATTGTGCTCGGGCTGAATACGTTGAAAGCATCATTTTGAGAGGCCACAATGAGCGTGCCAGTGGCGGGGGTGGAAAGGGCGGCAATGATGTGCGAGGCTGTAGTGCGGATACACAAGACGTTGTCGCCGCGCGCTTTTCGCCGCTGTGGTTGACGCTTCTTGCCAGAGCTCTGAGGGAACGGTGCGACTGCCACAAGCCCGATGCCGCGAGCCCCTTAAGTGCCCGCCGCCGAGAAGATGAGCGACCGTCTTTTGCAAGGCAGATACACAGCCCGGTCAGTCCGGCTGATGGTCGTCTCGAGGGCGCTGGCAGCAGACACCATACCCCTTTTCCGAGGGCGGCTCTCGTTGCTGAAATACTCACTTTAGCTCCAAAGAAGGGAACGGCGCGGGTGCTTTCATCCTTGTCCACGGCCGTTGCCGATCTCTCGGAGAAGGCAAAATCAACCTCTTCTACGTGCCCAGACGAAGCGGAGAAAAAACCAGACACCGACAACGTCTGCAACTCCTTGGCGAGACAGCGGAGTTCAGCACTACTAGCGATGGGTCGCGTGTGGCGCGCGGAAGCTGCTCGGATCTTGTCGGGCTGGAAAAGTATCGGTCTTGATCGCCTCGCAGGAGATGGCTCGGTAGATGAAGCTCTCGACAGCCCCCAGCGAGCTCGCGGCGGCTTGAAGAGACGGGTTGCTTCGCACAACCCCGTCGGCAGTACGTGCGCTCAACCTAGCGACAGACTGCTAGAAGACACTGCCGACAGTCTCCAATTTTTGCTCAAAACAGCTTCTCTCGTGTCACGCTCGCCCGCGTTAGCTTGGGAGCCAATCTCTTGCATTGGAGGCTCGGCAGAAGGAGTTGGAGGAGCCATGTTGGGACGCAATTGTGGGGCAGAGAGATTTGCGGTTGGCTGGGTGGGGGGGTCTGTCGAGCCGGGGGCAGAGGGGAGGTTATATGACGATGAGGCCGCAGCTCGAACCTGCTCGCAAGGTTCCTCGTTCAATGCGGTGGATGCTGCATTTGGCGCGGACGCGGCGGATCTTTGGCGTAAGCTCTTTGATGCGAGGCAAGGCCACCCGCCTGGGTTCTCGAGCCTGCTCAGGAAAATTGCCAAATATTTTGCGGCTCTGGCACTTTCTCGCTCAAATGACGCCGTGGTCGGGTTATCTTCGCTAGAAGGTGGGGTAGGCTTGGGTTTACAAGTTCCATCTGAACTCGACGGTAACTCCAAGGGTTGGACACTCGCGTTCAGCCAAACACAGACACAGCGCAACAGCGGGAGAGATCGTCGTCGAGGCGTGAGTGCAGATGACGGCCAAAAGAACGCTGCAGACAACTTGAAGCAAGGCGGCTTGCAGGAACAGCATCTAGCCCCGCCGCCGCCCTTTTCCTGTCTTCCAGTCTTGACGGAGGCCGCGCGTGGTCTACTGCAGGCTGCCCCAAAAGAACCGGACAACAAGTTCAGAGGGCTGGCGTGGGGGGCCGGCTTGGTCACTCTCGCGTGGATACTGACGTCTTCCATCCCCGCCCGGCCCACACCGAACCCCGCCTCGGCAGCGGCGCCCTCCTCTGCTCGAAAAAAAGGCGGCGGTCACTCGCCGGAGACGCCGCCGCGGACGGCTGCATCCCTGATGGCGGACGGAGTGTTCACAGATATTCGCGAGTGTGTTGTTGTCGTGCGCCGGAGGGTTGCCTCGGAGTCGGGGGAACGACGACCTCCTGGACCGATTTTTCCGCTTGACGAGGATTCCTTGTCGTCGTTGTCCCGCCTCCTCGCCCTCGGGATTAGCCGCTCGGGTGACGGTGCCCAGCGCGGCGCTTCTGTTGGCCGATCGTGCCGCACTTCTCCTGCGCAGGCGTCGTGCGTGGCGGCGAACCCAGTGGTGTCTGAGGAGGTTCGGGGGCTAGCATTGAGTGTCGTTTCGGCTGTCAAAGGTTTCTCCCCAGATGAGCTCGTGTCGCCGGATATTCTGCCGGCTCTGAGCCCCATGCTCGAGGCCGTGCTGGAGATACCCAGATCAAGGTGTGCTCCCTGTGTGTGAAAGACCCGTAGGAGTTGGCAGACTGCGACAATAGTAGGTCGCTAGCTAGGTGTTTTTGGCTAGGTATCACAGTTGCGTGAAGTGTTTTTTCATCACGGGTGTTTGTTGTAGCTTGAGTCGTTTTTTCGTCACGGTTTCACGTTGTTGTTTGGTGGGAAACCCATCGTTTTCTTTGTCACGTTTGCCGTTGCTTGGCAGGAAAAACGTTTAGATACCGCAAAACTGTCGATGTTACAGATTGTCGCGTTTCGCATGCACCCTCACCAACCTTACCAAGCATGCCAGGGTTATTGAGGGTTTCTTGGTAGGGAAAACATTAGAACACCGCAAACAGTCCGTTTCATAGATTGTCGAGTTTCTCATGCACATCCGCTAACCTTGCCAAACACACCGAGCTTATATTTGCAGCACAACTGCGCGTCCGCCTTAACGTTAGTATCTGCCCCGCTTGAGAGATTTAACTGATGTCCTAATCCTCGTCTTCTTACACCTAGAGACACAAAAAGGGTGCGCCCTTGTGCATAAGATGACGAGTTCTGTGTAGGATAACGAGTTTGTTCAAACGCTCAGTGCAATATTCGACGCGCGCTGCCTTCATGCCCGCGCAATTGCTCCGCGCAGACCGGCGGACGCCCTCCAGTCGGCCGTCATCGACGCGTGGAACAACAGCTTTGGAAACCTGTCAGGGCACGATTGGAAGAAGACAACATTCCCACCCGTTCTGCGTCGCCGCCTGTCAGACATGGCCAAAATCGTGGACATTAAGATGCCATTCGGCATGACTCTCGAGGAAACATCAGGCCTACACTTGCCGAAGCTTAGCCAGGTTTCCAGAAAGCAGGAGGCGGTGCTTGCCGCGGCCGAGGAAGGGGAAGAACACCCTCAAAATGCTTCACTGGGTGGCACGCGCCTAGGGGCGAGGCCAGCGAAGTATGCGTTGCCAGGATGTGGGAACGATGTGGCCGGAGCTTTACCTGCCGCGAGTGCGCGCAGGTCCTTCATGAGACAGCGACCTAGGTGAGACGCGCTATTAATGCACCAAGACTACGGGAATTATGGGACATAGTATTATTCATAGTATTATACATGGCACTTTATATAATGTCATATTACAAGGGGCTACGCCGGCGGCCTGGACGGCCGCCGGTCGCAACGCAGGATAGTAAATATTAAGAGGGTAAGAAGTAATGCCAGGAGTTAGACGAAATTTGTTAATTCATATATGGGAGATACTGGAAAGGGAAAATGCCGACAAATTTTTCCCGATTTCCCGTGTCCGGCGGAACAATGCGAGAAGGCAGCCTGGAAATTATGGGAGAGCATGGCGGTTCACCCCAGCTGGGTGACGCTCTGCGTTGCTACGCAGAAAGGCGCGGCCACAGCTGCTGCTGTGCATATACCATTTGTAGCTTCGTGATGCTGCTGTGCATATACCATTTGTAGCTTCGTGATGCTGCTGTGCATATACCATTTGTAGCTTCGTGATGCTGCTGTGCATATACCATTTGTAGCTTCGTCATGCTGCAGGCTCATCATAGCTTCAGCTACTGCTGTGCATCATGTACATGTACGTGCTGCTGTATAGACTACCGGGGGTTCAAAAATATTGAGAGTTCGCAGTTCTCCACGACGCCTAGCTGCTGCTGTGCATATACCATTTGTAGCTTCGTGATTCTGCTGTGCATATACCATTTGTAGCTTCGTGATGCTGCTGTGCATATACCATTTGTAGCTTCGTGATGCTGCAGGCTCATCATAGCTTCAGCTACTGCTGTACATCATATACATGTATACGTGCTGCTGTAGACTACCGGGGGTTCAAAAATATTGAGAGTTCGCAGTTCTCCACTACGCCTGGGTGGCATGTGTTCTCGGGGATTACGAACTTTTCTTCCCCAGATCCTAGCACAAACCTCGCTTAGTGGCCTTTACAATGGCGACGCCGGCCAGGTAATCGACCCCCCCCCGTGTGTCGGAGGTCAGAGAACACGTACCGAAGAAATAACGCGAAGACATTAGCCCTGTGTGCAGACTACGCACCAAACGTCTCAGGGCACGATTTTTCGGAGATCTCGTCGTAGATCTCGACGTCGAGGCCTCGCGCGCGCGCTACGGCGCCGAGCGGGCGGATCAGCTGAGCCGGTGGTTGCAGGCGAGGCGGGGGCACGCCTCAGCGAAGAAACCGCGCGGAAAGGCGGTCAGAGGCGGGAGATATCCGCAGACGTAAGGATGTGCATATGTGATAAGCGAACTAATATATATAGATTTACACATTGTTAATGTACATGGTACATGTAAGAAAAATGAAAAAAATGCACTTCAGCTGTGAGATCGACCAAAAAGTATTTTTATCCAAACTCATCTTTGCAAGCTGCGTGTGATACTTCGATTGTGCACATGTTGTAATCTTCTCGTACATAGTATGTTATGTAGTGTAATACATTATACATAGTATTACTTGTAGTATGATACCTCCATTTTGACTACTCGTAATCGGTATCAAGTTTTCGCCACCTAGTCACCTAAAAACGGACTCTAGGATATTTTTTGTTTTGCGCACCTTATACGAAACAAACTGTTGATTCATTGTTTGATCCCTTGGCGGTGCATATCGCGACCCCCAACAGCAGAAACGTAGTATTATAGCCGCTCACGAGAGTGCTTCTGAGACGCTGGAATTAGGCTTCAGAAATGACTAGCACTGACTATTGATGGTACTGACCAGTACTGACTAGTGTCGCCCCATCACCTCCGTAGGCTTGGTGGACAGTGGGCGGCCACGGGTGTGCTCGACCGCGTTTGGCTCTTGCTTGAAGTGGGAGTGCGTCAACTTTCATTGTGCCGAGTTTTTGTTCATCGTGTTACCAGCCTAAAAGAATGTGCCATATGTGTCATACGCGCGATCGGAGTATCACACACAGCTTGCAAAGATGAGTTTCGACGAAATCTTCGATCTCACAGCTGGAGTGCATTTTTATTTTTATAATGTTACGGAGGACCATACCTAGTAATAATCAGAACCCTGTATATGCACAAAAACCTATGCATTCACACATTCACCTGTTTTTACTAATACTAGCCGTATTTGGTCCTGATTACTGTGTTCCCCCATAGTAGTAGTCTATATCGTAGTAGTTTACCAGGTATTCGCTAAAACGTAGGTGTAATTCTGAAGGGGCTAGGCACGAACGCTTCGATTTCACTCGTTCAGCTTCCTCCAGCTGAAATTGGCCTTGTGATACGATCCGTAGCACCCTCAGTTGAGAACATCTTGTCAACCATCTCGTAGTTTTCACTTCCGGCTCGACTAATTCGCGTGCGCAAAGCGGGGATTCACACTTCGCCATCCCTCGCCGCTTTTTCACCGGATTTTTGTCCCGGACGATTGCCATTTCGCAGCTCCCAACCAAGCTCTAAGAAAGCGACGCCCAAGAAGAGGCCGCCGGTTGCCCTTAACGAAACTCCCTCTACAGGTGGGTGAAGCCGGCTCTTTCTCGTGCGTGAGGGTTCGGGGATTATGATGATGATGTCCTCTGTCGGAGGTGGGGGGCGAGGTTTGAGAGTCAGGGGCAGTGCAGCCGTAAAAGGTTTCGCGCATCGAAGGCGCCGATGGCGTTGCACCTAGCAACGTTCTTCTTATCGCTTTCGTTCCGCTCGCTTTGGTTTGTACAGCGGGTACTCGTTGGGCACATATACGACTTGGCATACGACTTCCTCCGCGTTAGTCTGCCGACCCTGCTGTAGCTGGGCGAGCGGGTTTTGGGGGTTTTATTTCCCTCTATTCGTTACCCGAGCCGCGTCGCCAGCTGTTCTGTTCGACGTTGAACCGTCGGTATGTGCCTCGCGATCAGCCTCATTTTAACTCCTTTAGTCCCTTTTTTTGAGACATAGAACCTGGAATTACAGCAGTCCGTTTTTTTATTTACAAACAAGTTGGAATCACAGTAGTCTAGGATACTTTTTGTAGCGGTCGAAATGTTAACAATGGTCTTCGGTGTTACTAATTTTGCAGGTGGGTCTAAGTTTGTACGTGTGATCGGCGGAGCTCGAGCGGGATCGAGAGGATACCCTACCAAGAGGGCTGCCGTGACCACTTATACCTCTCTCGATAGCTCACAAGAACGTTGGGAAGACGGATCTCAATTGCCGGAGTCGGAGGTTGATTCGGGTGAGCGTGGCAGGAGTGGCAGAAGTATCTTTTTCTTTCTTTTTATGAGCACTTTTTTTTTTCCGAGTTCCCTTCAAGGCGTGATCAAAGGGGTCACCCCGGTACATGGATTCCATCTCCTGCTGCTGTGCACCAGCCACACACGCCCTGACTACGGCACAATGGCGAGAGCTTGGAGCACGGCTACCGTTGTATCGCCGCTGCTGTACTGCTGTACAATAAACTGATTTTGTGGCTGCGAGGCTGGGCGGCTGCTTTTGCGCAAAAAAACACCGCTCTTCGTGATCGTCTTGTGTGCCTGTGACAGCACGCACTCCACGTACAGAAGCACACATACATACTAGGTACGCACAGAAGCACAGTCCGTGGCTGTCGCTTGATAGTGCTGTTGCTGCGTAGCACCCAGCAGAGAAGGCCAAAACAATTACGGACTGAGATGATATTGTACAGCGTGAGGGAGAGCGGAGCGAAAACAAACATTTGAGAGAGGAGCGGGCTATTATAAATACCCAGAATTGAGCGGTTTGTCATACATCTGCTCGTCTCATCGAAGCGGAGCACAATCCCTTGAAAAATCTCTCCAGTTCAGCGACGCTGAATGCTCAGAGCACCGCCACGGAGCTCGGCTGGGATCCATACATGCATCGTAATGTACCCACGGCCACCTTGCTTGCCCCGCAGCCGAAAGAGCGAGAAAAAAAACTCGGCCGCCGGAGAACACCATGCCAAAAACGAAACAGGTTCATATTTTACATGTACACATATGCGACCCACAGGAATCCTTTGTCGTTGGTTCTGGGTGTGAAACCAACGTGGATGGTTGTCGGGGGCTTGTTCTGTGCTCGGGCCCATGTCGATTGCTCCCAACGTGGTTGTGGAACAAACAGCACTTCGTAAGTAGTTCCTTCTGGACTGTGCATTCCTTTTCCCCAATGTTTTTTTTTCTTTTTTTCTTTTTTTTTTGCTTATTTTCATAGTCTGGTTTGTCTCGTTGTGTTCCCGTATCCGGTACGCTAGCATTTCACTTGCTTTACCTTGATGAATTGTGACTGTTTCTGGTTTACTCTGTCTCACGGTCTGTGACCACATAATTTGTATATCTCTAGAATGAAGAATCGGTACGTACACTGGGTGTACTCATGATGTTGTTGGGTATACATGATGAAAAAGGACGATTTAATGTGAAGACAACACATACAACGTACTGCGATAGGGACATAACGTTTTCACCTTCGACATAGCCCCCTTACGCTAGCCCTCTCATGTCTCACCCCTACCCCGCCGCAGAGCCCGCCCGGCTTCAAGAGGACCTTTTCCCAGGGAGCGGGCTGCCACTACCTCTACCTCCATCAAAGCATGCGCCACCACCACCACCACCACCACCATCGCCATCTGTAGCAGATGCCAACAAAACTCCTTCTCCGGGAAAGCGCGCCAAGGAAGGTTTAGCCGCCGAACCTGCAGGGGCGCCTTCTCCAGCTGGCGGCATGGCCGTCGACCAGCCCAATATCGCGCACGATGCTGGAGTTTCAGAAGCGGACGCATCCCGCCGTCGCGACATGGCTGTGAACAATCCAGCAGGGCATGATGATGGCGTTTCACAGGAGGGTAAGCCATCCGACCGCCGAGTACGTCCCCGTACAGCGGCTACTGCGGCTGCTGCGGCTGCTGCGATCGGTACGGTTGAAGAAACAGAGCGGGAGGCATCCCCGGAGGCATCCCAGGAACGGGATGTGGGGGGGTCGACAAGAGGCATCGTTGACGAAACTGATCGAGAGACACCCCCAGAGGCATTCCATGAGCGGGGTATGGGGACATACCAGGAACAAGATGCATCTGAGGAAGGGGATGCATCCCAGGAACAGAATGGGGGGCTGGCGGCGAGAGGTATTACGGAAGATGATCGTATAGCCGCCACAATGGCTGCTATTGCCAAAGAGTCGAGCGCATCGGTTGGGGACGGTGGTCACAGAGATTCCGGCTGTGAGGAAGAAGAAGGCGATGGCAGCTTATCCGGGGGGGGGAGGGGTGGGGGTGTAGAGGAAGGGGATAGGGGTGAGGGTAGAGAAAGGGGTGGGGTTGAGGGTAGGAGTAGGGACGGGGTTGATAGTGTGGTGCAGGATGTGATGAGGCTTGCAAGGAGCCTGAAAGCGGCTAGATCGTCCATGAGTTCGGAACAGCTTGGGGAAGTCGACTCGCTGTTAAGGCAGACTCTCAAGGATGTCCACGAACGGGAGAACGAGGACGGAGATTGATTTGGTGCCTAACCCTAACGCTTGCCATGTCGTTGGTGGGTGTTGGGTTGCCCAATGTGGTTCCCATTGTAGACTATAGTAGCATCGTCCGATGTATAATAATATCGCCCGGTGTATAATAGTTTCTCCCGATGTATGGGAGCATCGCCCGTTGCATAATAGCACCGCGGTTCGCCCTCGCTGTTGAGGCAGAGTCGCAAGGATGTCCGTGAACGGGAGAACGAGGAGGGGAATTGACCTGTTCAGAACCACTGTAACCATATTTTTGGGACTTACCAGTTGGGAGTATTACTCTATTAGTCTATTAGTAGATTGGTGCACCTTTTGCCGTAGAAGGAGGATTAAGCGTCGTCAACTGTTATGTCGTGATGGATGTTGGCACGCCCAATGCGGTTCCGGTTGTATATTAGCATCGCAGTTCGCCGTCGCTGTTGAGGCACTCTCTACGATGTCGGTGAACAGAAGGGCGAGGAAGAGGAAGAGGATTGACCCCTGAAGAACTGTAACCACAGTTTGTGTTGGGACATACCACATACCACATGTGCTTAAGAGTGCGTTGATTTTTGTAATAGAAGACGGTTAAGCGCCATCCGCTGCCATGTCGTCGTGGGTTTTGGGATGTCCCGTGTGATTCTCGTTGTATGCTATTAATATTAATAGCATCGCCCGATGTTAATAGCATCGACCGATGTATAGCAGCATCACCCGTGGCACAAGATAGCATATCGCTATTCGCGCACGGTACTTGTAGATGAGGATTTCATCATAGGCGCTGGAGTGTTTATTCCACTAATTGGATCGAACATATTTGGAGTTTCCGCCACAGAGAGCCCCAGCTACCGTAGGAAATGTTGATATTCCCTGGAGACATGATGGAGAATAGTCGACGCTGTTGTTGTCGGAAGAATGAGCTACTGTAGAGAGGGCGGTACGATATGAGTAATGTAAAAATACGCAATACAAGTAGACTAGAGAGGAGAGTATTTCGGGATTTCGTATCGGGGCTGATAGCGTGGCGCGCAGCCGAGGGCATATGCGGCATTTGCTGAACACCAGGAGAAAGACATGTTCGGTAGATAACAATCCATATACATTCCCGACCAAAAAAGCGATGAATGCGACAAAATACGCGTCTAGCTAGGAAGATAGTGCAGCCTAACGAGTACGGTCATACCGCGTGGCGCGCGTGTTGTACAACAAACAGTAAGCTAATCCCGTGCATTACGGGGCGGATAACCCCCCTTGTCCAAGCAAACACGGGTGCTTCGTGTTTTGCCTACGCTGTATTGGTTATCATACACTGTATTCACTGCACTCAACTCAATTGTTCGACGTTTTTTCCCTGTGAAGCCCCAAAGGGGCTGTTGTTAGTTACTAGTAATACTATATTAAAAGTATATTGATACTTTTGTAGTATTCCTGCAAGATCGTTTCTGAGTCATTTCACACATACCAGGTACCTGGTAATATGCGGTGGGTGGGGGGTCTTGTCGAGCATGGTATTGACGCTCACTGCCAGGAGTCGAAAGAGCCGAGGCAGGACCACCCCAGGACGGATGGATGCTCGACTCGACGTACACATATTAATAGTACACAACGGGTCTATCATAACGTTTTCCTTCGTGTCAACGGATCAAGTATCATTTCGCAAAACCACCAAACAAAAAATGCACGCGACACCACCGCACAGCAATAACAGCTCGCCGGGTTCTTGCAGCGTCCAACTAACGATATCTCCAGCTCAAAATCTAGAGCTCTACCAGGTGTCGTACTGTTACACACTATGCCTACTGTATACCTCGCGAGATAACACCTCCTGGGATCGTTTCCCACCAAGATTCCCTCCAAAACAAGGGGGGTTCACACAACAAAAATATTAAAATAATGGTATTTTTGGAAGAAAAGACCTCGTTGAAGAACCTCGTCGAGACCTTTTCATACACGCGGCGCTCGACGTTTGCACTCTCCTAGCTGTGGGAAAACTCATATTGGAAATCTGCCCTAAGGGGTGTCTTACCTTGCGTGGCACCCTGGTATGCGTTAGAATTTGCATTTTCGTGGAAGGAATCAATCGACGTTTAAGGCATGGTACGAAACATTGCTCGCTATACCCCATCAAACTGGTTTCTGTGCTGAAACCGATCACACCGCATGCGCATCCGAATCGGATACAACCTTTCAATTCCACCCCTGAGGCGAGACACCAACCAGCCTCGTCTCGTCTCGCCTCGTCCAACAAAGCACGGACCCGTGGGACACACCAAAAAGTACACTGCCGTTCGTTAAGCTAAACCTAAGCATACTGCCGTCCGCAAATCTCAACCAAAGCATGTTGCCGTCGGCTTATCTCGACCACAGCGTAATGTCGTCCGCCAATCTCTCCGCCTTGTGCTCCAACGACGTCGATCAATTACAGGCAGCAGTTGGTGGTGCATGTGCGAGAGCAAACGAAAACACAGCGACAAAGCTGCTGCTACGTACATACAACGATGTCTGTGCAGCACCGACCCTGCCCGCAACACACAACCCAAGCCGACAACTTACAATTAGTTGGCGGTTCAGGAAAACAAAACGTTCTTCAATTTCTTCTCGTTTGTGCCTATTAATAGTGACCAAAAACTTGGGGCTTAGCCTAGCACCTGGTTGTATAGAGAGAGGCACTACTCGTACCTCTCCACAGTTTTCCAACAAATGTAATCACAACAACCCTGGAAGACGTCACCGGTCGACCAGGCATTTCCCCGCCAATCAGAAGCTTCCTTTAAAAAAAACGACCAAGAAGAAAACTGCCCAGACAGGCAATGTCTTTCTACCGCTCGTGTGTGTGCGTGCGCCTCCACCGCGATGCGCATGGTGAGCTTAACATGTACTGGTAGCTATACCACAAGAGTGTGTTTAGTACGGTGTATACTCTGGGGTACCCGGGTACCAGCCCTGCCTACGCTGGTCATACCTGGGTATATATACCCGGGTATTTCCAAAGTATATACCCGAATAGATTCCCGAGTATTTCTAGATTTTATACCCGGATAGATTCCCGGTTATGTCCAGAGTATATACTCGGGTAGATCCCCGGGTATATCCATAGTACATACCCGGGTAGATCCCCGGGTATGTACATAGTGAATACCCGAGTAGATCCCCGGGTATGTCCAGAGTATATACCCGAGTAGATCCCCGGGTATGTCCAGAGTATATACCATACCTTACCAAGCACACCCTTGTTATACTACAAGTAGTGGTTACACCCGTGTACACTACGAATCATCCGCGTACAGCTTCCCGTAGAGGTCAATGGCGCATAGCGAGAGGGCATGGCCCAATCTGAGGAGCAGATGTTTAGCAACGCAACGTCGCCAACAGAACGGGAGAGGGACGTGAGGGGTGGAAGGGAGAGAGGGACAGTTACACGCATGCTACGGCGATCGGGGGTGCACCATCACATCATGATATTCTGAGCCATGTCGCCTGAAAAGCTCTATATCTCACCAAAAAAATGTCTTTCAGTGAGAAATTGGAGAACAGCAGAATAAAACAGTATAAAACAGTATAGAAGAGGTGTGATAGCACTTCATAGCACTCGAAGGGCGAAACACCTCTTGAAGGGCACTTGAGAGACCGGCTCCCCAACTGAGAGCACGTCTACACCTCATATTTCAAAGTCATATTTCGAAGGCCATTCGTGTTTCTTCATCTATTGGTTGTACACCTAGTCCGCGGCATGTTTTCTTATCGGGCAGAGCGAACAATGTTCTGCCCACATTCGATTTTCGGGTGAGACCTTAATAGTAGTATGGAGTCCCTGTCAAGAGAGGACAAGAGAGGAGCCGCGAGCAACATTAAGGAGCACCTCTACGACAGCTTTGGAAATGCGACTATACCATTTAGCACGCATTTAGCAGACAATGGGACCCCCATGATATTGTGGATATTGTGACCACCTAGTCGTTAGTTTATTATTAATAGTATTACTCTGTCAAGTCACTAATACTTTGGTTTACAAATGCTATCCCAGCGCGTCAGACACTCACTTCCCGTTCACCCCCGTGCTTCTTAGCCTCAAGAATCGGAACGCCTTTCCCATGGTGTCCACTTTCCACGTCCCCACGCCATACGGCGACTTCAAAAACGGAGGAGACCCCCTAACGTCCTGCGTCACGATTACCCACCTGTCCCAAGTGCGTGGATGATCAAAACCCAGGTGGTCGTCAGCGAAAGTTGATCAAAACCCGGGAGGTTGTCACCAGCAGTTGTCATCAACAGTTGTGGGTGTGGGTGTGGGTGTGGGTGTGGGTGTGGGTGTGGGGGGTACTCATATCATGCATATAATTTCTCTTTAGCGAAGTCTCAAGACCATAGCCCTTGGCAATCCTGCAGTGCCGGGACGGAACAGGTAGGGTTTTCACCCACCAGGCAGGCTTTGCAGGGGGAGGGGGAGGACGGCCGTTGTGGTGTATTGCGTGTGCTACTGCAAAAAAATGCCGGTGTTTGTCATCAACCGTTGCGTTGGTGGGATTTGGTGACGATCGGCACCACCGTTGGCACCACCGTTCTAGCGTAAAACGCTTGTTACTGCGCCGAAACAATGATACATCTCACGCTGCAAAGTACTCACACCTCGGCCAGGTAAACGGTGAACTGTAGATCATCTATAAATACATTGTGCATAAGAGATACCAGAATCACACAGATCCCTCCCGCTGAATACGTGACAGATCACTCAGATCACACAGAACCTATCCATCAAACATGTGCAGATCATGCATACATACCGGTGTGGACCTGACATGTTCGAGGTGTGTGCAGCTACCAGGTATGTGTATTACGAGGATCTCTAAATATTCACCCAATTTGATAAAGTTCGATCTCAACGGCAGAGCTACAGCTAACACGCGGAAAAAATGTGCCTGCGTACGGGTTAAGAACCAAATACCAACGCCCTTTCTCCCATGTGAGTGGGTGAGTGGGCCGCGGGGTGCGTTGTTGCCGGTTATTGTGGCTGACTTCTTTGAGTTTTGAGAAGGTTGAGGACCAGGAAGGCTTGTCGGCGCATGTGTCCGTACGATATCGAATTTCTCACCCCCCGCATACTCTTGACCCTGACACTACGCCTTAAGTGCACAACAGCGAACGAAGGAAAAGGCAAACCTATTTGCGCCTCGACAAGGTGGCAACATAAGCGCGAGCCCGAGTGCGCTGACGAGACATTAGCTCTGTCAGAATTGAGAACATTATCCCACAAAGAATTAAACTAATTTGTTCACACAGACGTGGGTGCCCTTCTAAAACGGGTCAGCGTCGGGTGACACATTGCATTTTACACTTTCATGGTAAATTCTTACATTTTGATGGTAGATTCTTACATTTTTATGGTAGATACTTGAAACTTTGATGGTAGATTCGTACACTTGGATAGCAGATTCTTACATTTTAATGGTGGCGTCGTACCCCTCGCACACCCAGTTCACCAAGTCACACCCGTCTGTGGCCGACCCGTGGCAGAGCGAGTAGTGGCTCACTTGCATGCTCCTGCAAAAAGACAAGCCACGACGGCCGCACGGCCAAACACAGCAACGCACGCAAGGCACGGCAACACACGCAATGCACGGCAAAACACACCAACACAACAAAGTTGGGTTAAGTTGGGTTAAATACTGTTGCAAGCAAACGAAAACAACACGCGCTACGCACAAATGAATAATGAATCCACAAAGTGGGGTATAAACAGTGTTTCATATTTTAAACAATCCTCCGACGGATGCGTAATGATCAATGATCAATCATCAATCATCAAGCCTAAGCTTACCGCCTTTCCTCGTATGATATCAACTATGTGTTGTGTGTCAACTTAACTCCGCTGCTGACGCAGCGGTGCTAATATACCGCGGCAACGGGACACGTGCCAGGTCCACTACTACAAGCTACTATAAGCTACTACTACGGAGAAACACAGAAAAAATAGAGTAATGAAGGACGAAATATGGCAAGTAAAAACAGCGGAATATATAGGTTCTTGTGTATGCATACCGTGGGTCCTGGTTACTACCTGAACCCGTACCTGATTACTATCATGCTTCGTATTCCAGCAGCGATGAGGTTAGGACCCTCTACACCATTACAAGAAGCATCTTAACACAAATTACAAGCAGCTTGGCCACGAAGGAGCTCAGTCAGAACGCGAACGCTAATATAGCAGTGCTACGTAACATCGCCCTCTTTGTTCGTTCACGGCCGCCGCGCACAGGCAGACTCAACATATCACAACGTTATGAGCGCACCGCGTGCAGCTCCAGCGTGTAGGGGATGTGTGGGGATAGGATCAACGGGCACGGTGAGGGCCTTCCCAAAGCAACCCCCCCCCACCGTCTCCGACACCGACGTCTAAAGTTCAAACACTAAATCACCAAGAACGCCGACATACACATGCGGCCAACTACATACGGGGCATACCAGGTGACTGCTTTCGTCTACTATCACCTCCCATGCCCCGACTCGCCAAACACCTCACGGGCGCATTACGCTTGGTGAAAGGCAATATCTGCATGGTCGGTGAAAACTCGACGTGCTCCGTCCCGGCATTGTAGGCACGCGACGGTCAATAGTCCTATGGAGCACGGTCATGGGTGGATTGATTACATCCCCCCCCCCCCCCCCGATGTCCCAACACAGCTACCCCAGCACTTACTGGTTTCGGCCAACGTCGATACAGATCCAGCTCCCCTCCTCGTCTGTGGTGGAGCAAGCTACCCTCCTGCGAGACACCAGAGTCGCCGCTGTACCCTCCTTGAACCCAGAGCTCGAGATGAATACGAGGCCCGCGTCATGCGGGTTTTCGAACTTTTTTCGCGTGTGTCTGGGAGGGGGGAGGGGAAGAGGGGGGCAGGAAACACGCCGTTAAGTAATAGCCGCGACAAACTCCCAAGAAAACGTTTCCACTCCTAAGGGTGGGTTGCTTTACGAACTTGATGGTCTTCTCAACACCCATTCTAAACATCCTTATCATCATCTTCCGAGCGCGTTTACCATGATCTTCATCGTCTTTATCATGCTCTTCTCGTCGCCCTTATCGCGATCTTCTGAAGACCTTTATCACGATCTCCGCAACACTTTTACCACGATGTTCTGAACATCTTCATGTTCTGAACATCTTCATCAAGATCTTCTCAACACCCTTATCATGATCTTTAGCAGAACGCCCTTGACACTATATTCTCAACATCTGTATCACGATCTTCTGAACACCCCTACGTATCACGATTTCCTCCACACCCTCAGCTACCCGGACCACTTCGGCATACGATCGCATTCGACTCCCCAGTCAGTAAATCAGTCCCCTGTCGTGTCCATTCCTTCGGGTGGGTGGGTGGCTCTACCGAAGTCATGACTTTCTGAACTAGTTATCGTCAACACTCTTGGCTACGCGATTCGCTTCGGTACACGATGTCTACACCGCGCCTCAGCTTCGCGTCCCCAGCCAGCAGATCAGCCTCCCGTTACCCCCGTCCCGAGGGTAGCAACTGTTTAGGTGGATTGCTTTATCGATCTCGCGACCTTCTCAGCACCCTTGGCTATTCGGATCGATTCAGCACCGCGCCCCACCTTCGCGTCCCCAGCCAGTAGATCAGCCCCCCGTTATCCCCGTCCCGGGTGTATACGAAGTGGGCGAGACTGCCGTCTCTAGCGTCCATCGCGCGCTGTTCCGGCTTAGACCCCGCGAAGACCTGAGGGTCCATCTTGAAAGACCTAACGTGGTCTCCTCCTGCCGTCCGCAACACAG
The DNA here is from genome assembly GCA_012845835.1 of Undaria pinnatifida. Taxonomy (NCBI): domain Eukaryota; class Phaeophyceae; order Laminariales; family Alariaceae; genus Undaria; species Undaria pinnatifida. The sequence continues at coordinate 14,320,079 of JABAKD010000016.1, forward strand.
AGGTAACACAAATACCACGCGCTTCAGCTATACATACAAAGATATAGTTGCGGTTTGACAAACAGGTCGCATGCTGTAACACAAGGGCCGCCCACTTCGTTGTTGGTGGTGTTGGTTGTGTTGACAATTGGCGTTGGCGTTGGCGTTGGTGCTAGTCGCAAGGAACCACAAAGGTCACACGCCGTAACACAACAGGCCACCCACTTAGCAATTAATAATCCTATTCAAGCACATACCCGGTACGTAGCTCACACGGCCCCCAATGCGACTATTAATAATCGCACTGTAACACGAAGGTCACACGCTTCAACATAAAGGCCACACGCCCCAGCCAGTAATAGTCGTATTGGAACACAAACGTCACACTCCTGTGCTAGTCGCATTGAGCTTTTTCGTTGTGTACTTGGTCTACAACATTATCGATGGCTAGGAATACTCGTAATGAGCTCTTGCGCCGTGTGCTCATATTCTCGACGGCCACAAGTAGTCGTGCTGAGCGCTTGCATTGCGCACTTACATTGTACACGGCGACTCGTTTTGTCGCATCATATTCTTATTTCGTGCGCATATTATACGATGCACAACATGAATCAACATATCATACCAGGTAGTACACGCTATTATACGACATAACATTAGCCGCCGCCTTCGTGGAGCCACCATTACAACCTACGGTGCCCCCACCCCCTTCCACTAGTGCCGGTTGAATAGTGCGACTGCTCTCTACAGTGCCGGTGAACTCGCTTGGCATAGCCGGAACTCTCTATGGCAACCCTTAATAGTGCCGGTGCCCTGAACAGTGCTGATATATTGGGCTATCACACATCGGCACTAACGGGAGCCCCCTCCACTGTAACCGTGACCTCTCGTGCGCTCACACGAGGCACCTCGCACCAAACATAATCAACCCACCAGCGGCAACGCTTACCCTGCTGTCAAACGTCAGACACAACCTGCGACAGACACACCAGTTCGACCGCGCTGCCAAATAACACCCACGACATACGATACGACCACGCGGTCAAAAACAACCGGCGACACACGACTTTCACCTTCCTGCGTGTTAACAAGGAAAAAACGGCGCCACCTTGACCTCGCTTCGTGAGCAAGCCAGATGAAACAGCCAACCCCAGCGTTTTAAAAGCGAGCAGCAAGCGACACCCACCTTGCGGAGGAGCGTCTTCTGTTCGAAGGGCGCTCGCACCGGCACTTGCTGCGCCGCGGTCGACGCCTCCGGACCCGCGTTTTACCGCAGCAGCCCGATCGTCGCCGTGTAGTCGTCTTTTTTTTTTGTCATTGGTGAAACCAAACCACCAAGTTGATGAATTGTCGCAACCGCAACGCACGAGGAGAAGTTGGTTGGCCGTCACAATCGCGACGCACGCGCGCGGGGGGGGGGGGAGGCAAAACTTATAGGAAATCCCATTAAAGAGCTGCATCCACGTTGTTGGGGACAACTTACAATACATTAAAAAAATGTACGATCGTGTTGCAGCGGCTTCAAGACTGCATCCACGTATTTAGCGACCAAGCTGCCTGGAAACAGTGTGAAATATGGTTAGCAAACCAAAAAAGGGATATCAAGACAAGCTCCGGAAGCTCCGGAAGCTACGGACGGAGTCCAACACTCAAAACACTCACTTGGAAACGGCCAGCACGTCGGGAGCAAAATCGTCGATTTTGGCTAGGGCAGCTTTCAACCTCTGCTGCCGCATTAGCAGGAATGACCGCTTCTCCACGAGCGCCGCATCTTCCTGAGGGACCACACAACATACACGGCGCAGCGTGAAAGGTTGCAAGACACAATGCTGTAAGATGAAAAAATATACCAGGTATAGGAGACAAGATACAAGACGTGAGACACCAGATACAGCATGTGCCAAGCGCATGCAGAATACACCACACCCATTCAGCCTCATACCAAACGCATACGGTTAATACCAAGCGCTACGCTTATATCCAATGCACATGGCTCATAGACCAAGCGCATGCAGATCATACCAAGCACATACAAACCATGTTAATCTCTTTGGGGCTTCAGAAGGAACCTGTGTCGACAATAATTGTAGATTACGGCACCGGCCACATGAAGCAACGCCGCTTGAAAATTTAGGGGGTGGGTGGTGGTTGTCACGTTGGAGTCGAATGCAACGACTTGTACGACACCATGCTGTACATATGGTAATTATTGCATTTAGCATCGTTTATTTTATCGCTCACATAAGGGTCCATACGGCTCATGCACCAAACGCATATGGCTCGTATCAAGCACATACAGTCCATGCCACGCACATGCGGTTGATGCCACGCGCATACATCTCATACCATGTGCATACAGCGAATACCAGGCGCATACAGCTCACACACATTGCACGCACTATACCAAGCACATACAACTCATACAAGGCGCATACAAATTTATACCAAGCACATACAGCGCATACACCAAGCGCCCCAACTCATAGCAAGCGCACACAGCTCACACCAAGCACATGAGTTAATATACCAAGCGCTACGGCTCATAACAAACGCTTACAGCATATACCAAGCGCATACCGCTCATACACCCAACGCATGCAACATACCAAGCGCATACAGCTCATACACTAAGCGCATGCAGCTCATACGAATTGCATGTAGCTCGACATCAAGCACAGACAGCTCGAACCAATCACGGACAGCTCACACGAAACGCAGACAACCCGAAAAACCCAAGCACAGACAGCTAATCGAACCCAAGGCACAAGGCAGCACGCTTGTAGCGGGTGCGCCGCTTTTTTACGGCAGGTGACGGCAGCTGGTAACGCACCATCGAACCAATCAAAAGTGTGCCGGCACATGCAAATACCGCACTACCCAGGTCAAAGACAGAGCAAAAAGAGCTGTCGATTCCTGGGTGGCTATCCCACCTTCGCGGCCGAAACTCAAAGGGTTCGACTTAAGAAGGGCGTAAAGGCCAAGAGTCCAAGATGCGACAACCACTGGAAGGATGAGCTCAAATAAAATTCGGAGCCTTTTTACAACAAAAACCGGTACACAAACGAAAGCGCGTTGCGCTCAAGCTTTATGTCACTCGTGTATCCGTGAGATATTCCAAGAAAGAAAAAAGCACGCATGGGCTGCGTCTCACATTGAAAATGCCCAGCTGGGCTGGCTGTTGCCACCCTTTTTCCTCCTTTTTAGAGGACGCCAGGGCGGGGTTCTCCTCGAGAGAGATCTCTTGGGTCAATGCCAGCAGCTGCGTCTCCAAGCGATCCACGACATCCCCAAAGAATGAGGTTTCCAACAACATGCAGGCGTTATCCACCACGCGCTTGGAGGTCACGCGCCAGTACGCCTGTTTTTTTTAGCAATTTAATGGCGGTGCATTGACGGAGCAAAAAATAATCAGAAATAAAACGGTTGCACAGGCTCGTTACAGGGGTTTCTAATCTGGGGCTGCATGTTTCGGAGGTTTCTTGTACCAAGTAAAAATGCCCTGCAGCCCAGGTCAATACCAACCCCCCAGTCGACGCAGGGCCCCAATTATTACGGCAGCGGTCGGTGAAGAACATGTCAAGCGATTCAACAAGTGACATTGTCATACCGTTGTCACAAGATTATCAAGGTCGCAGTCGATGCAGAACTCCAGTTGTTACGCCGGTAGTCACGGGAAAGTAAGATAAAAGGTCAGCGATCGAACCCTTACAACCTTTACAACTGTCAAATCGTAGGTTCGCCAACAATCACGGGAAAGTCAACAAAAAGGCAGCGATTGAACACACACGATTGTAAACGACATAGGTAGTCACATCATATTGACACGAATCTGTAGGCAGTATCTCATGAAAGTACGTGTCTCGCTCCAGAATGGCGCAACATACGAAGAACGCCTCATTGCATGGAAACGTATAAGGCGACGCTCAATCAAATTTCCAGTAATATGTTCTGTAAATGCTTCACGGCATAGTCTACACATCACAGCATTTCGATTCTATTAGAGTACGCGGCGCCGAAGCAAATGTCTCTGTAAGCCCACGAAAACAGTTATTTTTTTTAGTCGTCATTTTCACCTGCATTTAATTTGCTTAAAAACTGCTCGAGCACCCCGTCATTTTCAACTGCAAAACGCTGCTCGAGATTCTGATTCTACCAAACGTGGTCTTTCACACCAAAATTGCTGTTCGAAACTGATTTTTACCGGAGTATGATTCGAGTGCGATTTTCACCTGCAAAATGGTGCTCATGTCTTCGACTTTGGAGGTAGGGTTCGCTCCGTGTGCGAAGCGGAACCACTGCAGTACCATCAGCAAAAAGTGCACATAGAGGGGGCGGGGAAGGCAATGAGGACAGTGTCGACATAATTTCGGTCAGCTTGATCGCATTGGTGTTCAAATCAGCCCAGATCGTCATGGAGGTGGCGGTTGTCCTGGTCATCGAATTTATTGTTGGATTAATTAACTTACAGTGACAGTTACAGTTACAAAAAATGAATGGCCAGATTCTAATGTGAGCACGGACATGGCGTAATTTCGATATTGCGTAATCTCTTATTTTTACTATTGGCCGGGTCGTTTACGGCCAGCTATAATAGGTTATTGAATGTAAGACAAGCGACGAACACCTTTGATACTGTACGCGTCAAGAGGTGCGATTAGGTAGAAGCATATGATCATGTTTCTATGATAGGTGGCCCACTTCCTTAGCGGCTTAACGTTATTCACCAATCGCCACCGGCGAATATTTTGAATGAATGGTTGATTAATTGAGTGGGTGGGTGGGGGGGGTGGATGGGTGGATGGATGGATGGATGGATGGATAGATGGGTGGGTGAACGGATGGACTAATGAATGAAGGGATGTGTGAATGGACGAATGAATGAATGAACGAATGGATGATTGAATTACTGAAAGAGTGAGTGGATGAAATTAATGAAGGAAATAATGAATGGACGAATGAATGAACGAACGAATGAACGAATGAATGAATGAACTAAGCTAATGAATGAAGTACGTGTCAATGAGTGTAATTGTGGGTTACCTGTCCGAGGCTGTAGGCGACCCACTCCTTGACTAGCTTAACGTCGGACGCATCGCTATTAATAGCAATGAATGTACGAATGGGTGCATGATTGAATGACCTACGTGCTGTCAGATGTAAATATGTTTTACCTGTCCTAAGTTGTAGGTGACCCACTCCTTGAGCGGCTTAACGTCAGACGCATCTCCGCCGTTGGGGGGGCCGTCCCCTGCCTCAACCAGCACCTATTAACAGTACAAGCAACAGCAGCAAAATTAACAGCATAGTCTCGTCAGCAACGACAATCAGATAAACACACCGTAAACTACTTCACTATTAATAACATCATATGCATAGTGAGCAAAGAGCTCAACACAAAAACGATGTAAACATCGAGGCGATGCAGCATCTACCAGCACATCATATCATAGTCAGCAAGACCGTATCAGAGAAGACCACCAAAAACTAGAGGTGATGCTTTAATAAACAGGTAAGTATAGTGAGCAAAGAGGATCAAAGAACGCCAAAGCATCCCGGTGATGCTATAGCACCATAAACGATACGATACGATACGATACGATACGATACGATACGATACAATCCGCCAACACCACCCTCAACACCGACACAAACCACTGCCCCATGTTACAAGTAGTCATACGATCGTGGATTCCCAATTTAGTGCGGTGAAAATAGCTTGTCATGTCAAGCTGGTGTTGTCGCCTGGCAAGGAACCGCGCTAATAAGGGACCACGACTGACTGCGGCAGTAGTATACCCTAGACAATACACTCGTCTGGGCTGGTCGGTGTTGACGGTATTGCTAGCCCGGTTGCTTGCGCGGTGGCTGGTGGCTAAACGTTTTTTTCTCTAGTTTTCAACAGCGTTTTTGACGGTATTGTTATTCCTGGTATGCACGGCTCACAGGAACGCCTGTGTTCCCCCTATTGAAACCCTATTAAGACACCCCTGGGGTTTGAAGCCAACCACATCCCGAACGGAAGCCTTGCACGGTGTAATCACGAGCAATCACCTGGTGCAGAACCCTGTCGAAGCGCTCGAACCGGACTTGATTGATCGCTTCCACCAGGTCCTGATCATGTCATACAGCACATACAGCACATACAACAAAAAACGCACACGTTTCATATCGACATGCACAACCATCATAGCGACATGCACACTCATCATGTCGACATGTACAATTATCATATTGGCATGCACAATTATCATATCATTATCACATCGATACGTTACCATTACTATCGACATATTATCAATCATATTATCAATCATATCGGCAGGGTATTAATCATATCGACACGTATCAATCGTATCGAGAAGTACCATATGAATATGCCAGGGTGTTACCAACAGGAACGCTAAATAAACGTCGACCAATTCTTCAAACACTTTAATCTAGCATCCTGTGCAAAAACAGGACGCCTGCGGTGGGAGCGCGGCCGCGGTCGGTTCGGTGGCCGGCCGTAGGTTCGGCTTCAGCCAGCTCGAAGGAAGTTCTCTCTTCTACGCGTCGTATAAATTACCAGGTAGAAGTTCGCAGTATTGGCTCGTAAAAGTGCCTGGTTCTCCGTCCCCCCGTGAAGGTGTTCTAACTTGAATGTTTGGCGCCGCCAAGTTTGAAAGCTCAGAGATCTCGGTCGGCGGTCGGTCGAAGACTAGGCTTCAACCAGATCTAAAAGGGTGACTACTTTCTGGTCCCATGTAGATCAGAGACGCCATAGGAGTGATACCCTCTTGGTCTTATGACGAGACATGAGGTCAGGCGCTGCTGCTCTAACGGAAAATCGCTCTTCGCTCGGAAAAATGTAAAGATTCCTTACCTGGTTTTCCGTGAAGGGATTTTTCTCCTTGTCGAAGAGCTGATCCAGCTCGGGCTGTAGCTCCTCTGCCATGGTTGGTACCGTGCTCTCTATTATCCTTTGGAAGGCTTGCTGCAGTCTAGGGTACTGCGGTGCCACCTGACCAAATCAACCCAAGCAGCGAATAACATATTGTTGTTGCCCTCACATTAACGCATCCAAAATATCTACTCTAGTCCCGTGGTCACTAGATAGGCTCAATCATTCAGGAGTGGGAGAACACTTCAGGACAAAATAATCTAACATAACAGCCAAGCATAACAGCCAATAATCAAATAAGCAATCAAAACAATCAAATAAACAATCAAATAAACAATCGAATAAACAATCAATCGATCAATCAAAAAAACAATCGAATAAACAATCAATTATCAATCAATCAATCAACCAACCAACCAACAAACCAACCAACCACCCAACCAACCAACCGATCACCCAACCAACCAACCAACCAATCAACCAACCAACCAACCAACCAATCAACCAACCAACCACAAACACCTCCTTCCGGGCCGATAAACCGAAACTCAGCGCGGTGCCGTACCTCGCGGATGAGACTGACGGCGATGTTGAGGAGGCTGTTGCAGCACAGGTTGCGGCAGGTCTCCACCACCGGGCGGAACCGCTCCACCTAACATCAAAAACACAGCGAGAAACCATTCCCATCATTACATCGCATTCCACATCCTTCGATCATACAAAAACGTTGCGCCACCGAGCTGTGGACGAGAAAAAAACACAAAGCACCTCCATGAAAAAGAAGAAGCTGTGCTTGCGTGGGACATCAAGGTGACGACGGTTCTATTGGGCACCCCAGCTGTCAGGTCGAGATTTCGATCGAAACTACTCTTTGCAAGCTGTCGCGAAGCATCACATCACCAGAAAATCACGTTCAAAAGCACCTCTGCTGTGGAACATCGACGCGTCTACGCTTGTATGCTTGTACGCATGCGTCGATACTGGCCATGCCGTTGTTAATCAGTCGCACTGTCTTCTCTTGTGCAATGTTTCCGTCAAGCCAAGCCACTGAGTTCGTCTTGGAGAAGGGAGACCAGTGCCGTCGTTACGTACGTAAAATGAGAGGGCCTGGCACGCACACGCCTTCAAAGGCATGTGAAGCCATTTTTATCCCATGTTCACATCCTAGATCCTATGCCTTTGTTAGGCTCCCAGAGCAATAGCATAACATATGAACGTGCTTATGTTATCATATTATAGCTGTGCGCGATAATATACTATACACCGTGATTGGTAATACCTACGGGTCGATCAGTTACCTACCGGTAATTGCAGCAAAATCAGCGTTTGGCAATATCCTACGGGTAATTTGCCGCAATGTCGGGGACGGTTAATAAGCATCCCCGGGTTTCCACTATTTTCTCTACAAACTAACGTAAATCTATCTATACACCGTGTAGGGCTTACGACGCCAAGCAGACACACCACAAAATAACAAACGCAAGGACAGCGAAGGAAAAGGTTCTTTGGAGGGACAGTGCTCGACAAGGAATGAAAGCGTTTTAAAAGGGCAGGGCAATATACGTAGCACTTTCTGCACATTTTCAACCAGAGGTACACCGAAGGTATCAGCTAAGGAAGGACAACGTGGTGTTATCGCTAAAACTCTATGACTTCCGTGTGCGGTGCAAGGCGGCTTCTGCAGACAATGGACATCCGCAAGAGCAAAGCATCATACCTGTTGCAGCATGAAGATGTAGAAGAACTGGCTGTTTACGATGCCGCAAAGCTCTCGACCCCTAGCGAGCAACATACAGAGATTTCCACAGAGTAACAAGGAGCAAGTTAACACGAGAATGGGAACGGACAGAGCAGCAGCTGCACCGTGCGCCATACACAAGCGACAGTATATCGACGCCAAACAGTACCAGAATCAGACTGCAAGCACTTCGCAGCGCATAGCTAGCGGCCATAGAACCCGGCTTCCTTCAGCTCGAAAGGAGTCCCTATTTTTGAGCGCTGAATTAATTAGGGGCTCGCATGCGCTCGTACTAACAGAGCCGCGCTATCAACACTACGAAACTCTTAATATAACACCACGTACGACGTAGCTCAATTCTGTCCTTCGTGTTTTTTTTCACTTTTTTTTATTTTCAGCGAATGTTACCTCTCGGTTCGACTGCCCCTTACTTTAGCCACCTGTACAACTGATACAACAAATGATACAACAAGTGATACAACTGACGTCAGCAATGATCGTTTGTTAAAGAACACGGTAGCATCACACCTGTGCGCCTTGAGCTGGTCCTGCAAAACCTTGGGGAAGTCGGGGTGTTCGAAGCCTGGGTTTAGGGAGGCAATGCCGTGCTGCATCTCTCGGAAAGCCCGGTCCACCACAGACCTGGAACACACAAGACAATCCACACGCCGTACAGATTGTATTACGATCTGTCAACCCCTAAGGGACTTTCAGGGAAAAAAAGGCGAAACAATGTTACGAATACAGAGCCGGTCATACGAAGAGGCGTGGGCCGGTGGGATAAGGGATGCGTTCGAAGTCCAATATAACGAGTTACGCGACACGCGTACAGCATGCTTATATTCCCACTGCTGCACGCCCGTCCAAGACCCTTGAGAATACCGTACCGCAAAGGTGTTCATAGATCGTTCGGGGCGGGCCGATAAGTGCTTGATTTATGCGGTCTGCAAGTAGGAAGTGAAGGAAGTGAAGGAAGTGAAGGAAGCCAATGTGTTCGAGATCTTTGGCGTTTGAGGAAGGCAGCTCTCGGAAAGCTTGGTGTACCATAGACCTGAACACCAAACAGCACGAGATAAATCGCGTCGAAATTTGTTTTAAGGTATTGACATCTTCATCTTCTTCATCTTCTTCATCTTCTCACATGCCTCTCGCGACAGGGGGACATCGCGTACAACACGTACAACACGTTTCTGGCGTATGTGGTCCAGCACACAAGGAGAATATCTTGCCGGGTGTATTAACACCAAATATTCAAGGCGTTTTGTACACTCGAACCAAAGCGACTCGTCCCACCCTTGCTATCAGTAACACAGGCAACTTCGCACGTTTGACAGTTCAGATCCTCCCCAGGTCGTGATCTACATCAATCTGTGCAAATAGATTCCCGATATACCTGGTATAAGATTTGCACGATCTATAGATACTATTTTCCGGGTGGGGTCTGTCTGTGTCGCACGGTTCCTTTGCACATGTATGCCGGTTGAGATCTGTATGATACGGGTCTTGCACAGCATCTCATAGCATATTATAGCATCAAATATACCTGGTATATTGCACAATACCAGTTATTGATGAATACAACGGGTATCTCGAATTAAGAGCGCCGCGTGACAAGCGAGAACAAGCGCTCCTAACTACACATTGCTCTTACCTGTAATGGGAATATGTAGCTTTTAGTATAGGCGGGACATGCCGATTTGACCGCTCTTAAATACCCAACGCTGTTATCGTGGGCGCTCTTAAATCGGGCTACTGTATCCACTGTAAATGATCTACGGTATATCGTGATCTGTACGATGTGCTATATATTAATGCATGTAATACATTAATAAACCATCTACTGTATATTGTAATCTGTCAGGTGTGTGTGTGTTGTCACCATTTGATCAGGGCGTCTCACCTGATTCTGAATTCGGGGTGCGTGTTGAGGGAAGCATCCCGGTACTCCCCCTGTTGCATCATCACAAACATTCAAAACAACATATAGGGTACACACAGCCACGGTAACACACGATTTAGGGTACACACAGGGGGGCGTTAACGCAAGATTTAGGGTACACACAAGGGGAAGGGGCGGTAAATACAACATTTAGGGTACACACAGGGGCACCGGAACGCAGCACACGAAAGAGTCACACACACGGGGACGGTAACACAACATGTAGGGTACACACACGGGTACGGTAACACACGATGTAGGGTACACACAGGGGGAAGGTAACGCAACATTTAGGATACACACAAGGGGACGGAAAATGCAACATTTAGGGTACACACAGGGGGACGGTAACGCAATATTTAGGGTACACACAAGGTCAGGAGACGGCAAACACAACATCTACAGGGTATCACAGGGGGGCGGTAACGGAACATTTTAGGGTACACACAAGGGAAGGGGACGGTCAACACAACATTTAGGGTACACGCCAGGAAAGGGCACGATACATTATTTAGGGCACACGCAAGATTAAGGGTATACGGTATTCAAGTATCATACCCGCATCGGCAGTACCGGGTTTGCGCTACTCGCACGAGTGAAACCTTATCTCCCGGACTAAAATACTTTGGGCGAGCTTACCATTCCATTGTGTATTGTTAATGAAAGAATTTGAATAATTTTGAAGCTAAACAACGCAAAGGAAAAAGGGGGTCACTCGCACGAGTGACCCCCCTGAGCCATTGCAAAAAAGCCCGAAAATCGACCCCCTTAGGTAGCAACGTAGCGTTGATCGCAAGGCCAGGCGGGCGCGCAAGGTGCAACAAAAGAGCGGGCCGAGGGACAAGAACAAGATCAAGAACAAGAACAAGAACAAGAAGAGAGCATGAACTAATACTGTTGGATATCGGATAGGTGCTACTAAATCTGTATTGTTCTCATATCGTCATAATCTAGGTCGTCGTCACAAGACTGGCTAAGAGTAACTCTGGCAGTGGAGTGGAAAAACACCTCAACAAAACAGAAAGAATTTAGGCGAGTCTCCGCATACTGTATCGCTCTACCGGTACGAAGTAGCAATTACGCACTACAGCAACAGTGAACGGACGCTTCGAAACGCTCCACGTGCACTGCAGCATTATTTCTGAACAAACCAACATGGAAGAGGGATGCCAAGCAGATTCCATAAGCCAGGTAGGTACCTGCAGCAATATTTCTAAATAACACAACACGAAATAGGAATGTCCAGCAGGTACCAAAAACCAAGTGAGTAGGTACCTCATACGCTCTAAGGAGCGAAAGCGGTGGTCGAAACAGCGGGACGTGCATTGAAACCACGCGCGGCGATCCACGAACAACATAAATGTGGTTCCCACGACTCACCTTAATGCTGCTCCTGAGAACCCTGCAGAACGCCCCTATGAGCTGCACGAGAGTCTTCAACTTATCCGCGAATTTTCGAGGGGCGTGCTGCGCTAGCGGGATCAGATCTCGCTCCACCTCCGCTGCAACAAACAACACGCGCATACAACACATACAACGCACACAATACAATGTGCAACCATTCAGCTAAGACCACAGGCGTACATCGAAACAAAACGAACAATATATATATATATGTACAATACGTGTTGACGACTGCCGCAACAAAACAACACACACAACACCAGGCAAGCAAACCAAAAAACGGGTCTTGATTTCCGTGTTCGTTTCGGGGAGGCTGTTGTGGGACAGGCTTGCAGGATGACAGTGGCAACGAGGCTGTAACATCTACTCTTCGGGATAGGACCTGGTGTCCACAAAACGATAACATATAATCCTACGGAGCTATGGTTTGTTTCGGCGAGACGGATGCAACGGTCCAGCAAGACCACAGGCGCACACCGACACCAAGCAAAAACAAAACAAAACCCAAATCGTGCTTGTGTATTTTTTCACTAAAACATGATGGCGACGACTATAACAACAGCCAACACCAGGCGACAACAACAGACCACGCGCCAACACGACGATTCCACGGAATACCAGTTCAACTTTCAACAAGTTATACCCAGCACGTCCTACCAACATCGCGGGAAGCGGGCGGGCATGGCATGGGCGGATAAGTCTATCAAGTCCATATAATTCCCGCAAACACTGCATGCAGTCATCGCGTGCCCGGAAGAAAAAAATATATCAGTCATGTCGCCCAATCTAGAGCGCAGATGTGTCGCGGAGCGTTAGCTGCACGTAGTACCATACCTACACATAGTAACTGCTACACAGGGGAAAACCACGCTGCAAACACCGCTGCTCCATGTTGCCTTCGTCACTCCCAAATAAGGAGTACACATAGCGGAAACGCTGCAAAAAACGATCTCACTCCATATCGAAGGCAGCTTTGTCCTCAGTAACGTGGACGCAAATTCCAATTACCAAGGGGTTAAAAAAGACTTTTCATCACACATGTCACACTGGTAGGGCGAAGAGGTGGAACAGGTTTTACGAAGCACTCACACAAGCTCTCCTGCATCTCCCATTTCATGTTGGGGAGAGCGTCCTTGATGCGTACCGTGAGGAGGCTTACCAGACGCTTCGTCAGAGACTCCACCCCCAGGCAAGTTTTGTCCACCTGCCGCACCACACCAAAACACAGCACACAACACCATTCAGTTCCGCATGTAATATCGGACGAGTAAGATTTGTGCATCATGTTGAGAGCGAATGCGGGTGTCTTGCTTGCGCCCACCTGCTGTACCACACTGCACCACAGCGCATCACAACCACATCACACAATTTCCTCATGTCTGGTCTAAGGCGTACAGGAGTGTCCACCAGGCACAAGAGTACGAAGCGGAATGGTGATCCTGCATCCCAAAACCGTACCACCCAATACAACACACTACGCGGTCAGCACGAAGCAACGACGGCAGTGACGGTTGTTTCACCATGCGCTGCTACGGGGTGCTCCACACAAAACATCAAAACATTGCCACCGCGGTCCCACCCCCTCCTCTTCCAAGGGCAACCTTTACTTGGCATGCTGCTGCAGAATTCACCCCATACTAGTTCCAAGTAATACGTTCCCCGTAAGGAAAACGCAGTTCCAAATTAGATATTATACTCGAGCTCTCGCTGTTACCAGGAACTCGCGCTATTAATAGCCGTTATTGTGGTATTGTCATCTGTCGTAAACCCTGCTGGTATATATACTATATATACTATATACTATATATACTATATATACTGCCGTGCTGCAGTACTGGTCCTACTGGCATATACGCCGACCAGCCCAGACGAGGTTGCAGTTTGGTTAATATCATGAGTGTATTGCCTATACAACACGTCATATTACTGTCTGCCCCCTTCGACCTATGTAGGTTTTACCTTTTTGAAAACGCTGTGAGACCGGAAGAAATCCATCTCGGCATCGTGAGCCTCCTTGAGAGACACGCCTTCCTTCAGCTGCAGCTGGTTTCGGTTCTGCGACGCATACGATTATAGATCATATACAGGCGATGCGATCGTATTTAGGCGACGAGAGTGCATCAAAACCTAGACATACGGTCCTATTACGTAGATAGAATACAATGCGATACGATGGGATGGCATGGGATGGGATGGGATGGGATGGGGTAAAATGGGATGGGGTGGGATGGGATGGGGTGGGATGGGGTGGGATGGAATGGGATGGGATGGGGTGGGACGTGATGGGATGGGGTAGGATGGACGGGACGGGATGGGGTGGGACGTAATGGGATGGGGTAGGGTGGACGGGACGGGACGGGATGGGATGGGATGGGATGCGATGTAACACAATTCATCTTAAGATGGACCTTGTTAAGTCGACGCTCTGCAGGCCAAGCACCACGCAAAACAAGAAGGCGGTTAGCGCATATTACATCACGATCACACCGCCTTTCCATTTGCATGCCCTCAATACGTCGTGCTACAAACAAGCTTTGTCGTCCACCTAGTACCAATGTTTCGATATCTACAAGACGACAGTTTTTGCCGCGGCATCAAACGTTAATCATCCCGCTACTACGACTGACAGAGGACGATACCGATGTTGACGCTGCCACTGCCACAGAAGCGCTGCTGCTACAGCCTCCACCCTGGGCACACACGGCGACAAACCAACCTACAGCAGTAAGCAACAAGCTACAAGTACCGCCCACACACAGGGATACGCTAAACGAAGCACCACATTGTCAACAACCAACAACGGTACAAGACAAACAAAAAAAGTGTTGCTAAAATGCTAAAATGCAATTTCTGTGTATAGCGTTTGATACCGCAGTACGCACCTTGACCATCACGTATCCCAGCTTGAGGGGCTTCCTGTTGTTGCTCAGGACCTCCAAAACTTCCGCCTCCCCCCCTGGATTAATGAGATCAGGCTTGGTCAATACGCCAATCGTTCGTTTTCCTGTGGGGTCCACCTGTTAGCCACGGCACGGCACGGCAAGGTATGACCGCGATGGTTTGGTATCAGCCGTCATTGCCGCATTACACAGAGAGCAGGGTTCTGCTTCTGACCAACAAGCGAGCGTCTAGACGGGCAGACGAGGACGAACCTTCCAAAAAAAAAAAAAAAAGCTGTACCTGTAGAGATCAACAGGAATTACAAAAATCTGCTGCTGTATACACAGTGGTATACTGTATGCTGCGTACCTTCTTCGCTCGCTCCAAGATGTCCACCGTCGCTACATCTTGATTGGCTGGCACGATCGCCAGAATTATCGTTCGTTCCGACCTGAGGTAGTTTTCGATCAGCCCATTCACCTGAAAACACACCCAGTTGTCGTCAATACAATCGTTATGCCATCGTCGTTGTCACAATCCTCCTCCTCCTCAACATGACCATTTAGTGTTATCATCGTCATCATCATCATCATCATCATCATCATCATCATCGTCATTGTCGTCGCATCATCGACATCACCAAGGTAATCGCCACCAATCGATTCACTCGCTTTGGTCGCTGTAGCCCTCTGAGGATGTGCTGTAGCATGGCTTTGATCAGCAAAAACTGTTTGCTATGTACTGCAATAATGCAGCACCAAACCGACCACACGGCAGCAGCGCCAACAACAAAAGCAACAAGGGTACGGTAGAGCGGCGTACTCACCTCCGTGATGACCCCCTGACTCTGATCCGACACCGCTATGCACACGATGCAGCTACAACGCTAAAATATCCGCAAACACACAACTCTAAGGCTGCAGTACGACTGAAATACTACTGCAATACTTGGAGCGCTAGCTAGCACAATATCAAGCCAATCGAAGTACAGCAGGGGAAACAACACTAGCAACAACAAGGTGGTCATCTCACCTCGGTAATAACCCCCTGACTCTGACCCGACACCGCAGTACGCACGATGCCAGGCAGATCGATCAGGGTCAGGTCCGGGCAATCCGGTGACCTGATCTCTATGGCGATGAAATCGCTGCTGAACCCGTTCGCCTGACCGTTACACACCTATGATGCAAATTAAACGGTTTGACGGTTGCAACATGCGGGACGCGATACAAGGCTAACGTTACGACAGGAACAATGTCTAGACTATACCACTTCAAGTGTGGCTTGGGGTTACGGGGATAGGACTTTAATTATGATAGGTTGAATTGATCTCGATGGGGATGAAGTTGCTGCTGGACCCGTTCGCCTGAGTTTTACACACCTAACATCCAAACGTGACGGTTTCATACGACGATTTCACCGCGCGGGAGGATCTCAAGACGGTTGAGGCGGTGCAATATGTTACCACCTGACCGTTACTCACTTATCATACAGACGTGTCGATACGACGGCGTCAATCATATCATATAATGTGAGGGTTTCAACACGCGGGAGGCGGTACAATGTTATGATATAAACCACAAGTAGGCAGGTCAGACACTTAATATACGGTTTTTAGCGTGATTTGTGGTGTCGGCGTTAAACATGATATTCGTGAAACGAAGAACAAAACTTTTGGAAAAGAATAAGAGTTTCAGGGCATAGGAGAAACCCGAAGAAGAGGAGACACGAGCTCAAAAGAGGAGAGGATTGATATAAATTGGTGGACTCTTTATTTTATCTCGTATCATTTCTAACGTTCATGGCGGTTGCCTACCATCGGTTGATGCCTTTTCAGTGAAGAATCGATTATTTTTGTCACTTTTGTGTCAAAACGGTCTCGGCCATATCTTGCATAAAAAAACAGGCGCTGCATGTTGTAGCTCTTGTCGATTCCGTAAATAGAAAGCGAGCAAAGCCACACGGACTTGTTTGATGGCGATCGGCATGACTACCAACAATCCTTTCGGGCACACCTCTCTCTTCCGTGCAGTAGGTACGATATACAGCGTCGTCACATGGACAGATACACGTCTATTTTACTGTTGATTTGCGATGAAATCATACGAAACGCTGAGTATAACACAGCCACCGAGCCATTCAGCCTACGTGCCCCTGGTGCTTCTGCTGTTAACTGTTGCTGTTGCTGCTGCTGCTGCTGCTGCTGCTGTGTTTGCTCTCTGCCTGGCCCGTTGCGTAATATCTCAAATAACGGACTGTCCCGTTTGCCACGCGCATGAAAAAGCATATGCCTCGCTTGCAGAACGGATATATATCATGAGGTCAAACCCATCTTCAGACTTCCATGCGCGAGCTATGAGAGAGCAATGAACGCCGGGAGGCATGCTACTATATCTGCTTCTGTGGCTTCGGCTTTAACTTGTACTGCGGCTGCTGTTACTTGGTACTGCTGATGTTTTCGCTGCTGTGCTGCTGAGCTAATACGGGTACTGCGCTGTTGCTGCTTCCGCTGCTATCTGATGCTGCTGCTGGATGAAAGTGTTCTTTAATATTTCGTTCTGGAATATTTTGTCTCACCATCATAATAGAGATTCCATATAGACAGACGAAGAAACACCAATCCCCTCCACCCTCAACGAAAGCGTGAGGAGCGTCGCCAAGCAATCGGGTTCGCGGAGAGTGTGCTTGGGAGAGTGAGGACAAGCCACTTTATCAGCGAAGTAGCGAGCAGTGCGTTCGAGCCCAAAATCATGTGCAAGGTACCTGGTATCTTGTTCTGTTGTTCTTATTTTTTCGTTTTGCTGTGCCATATCATATGATACAAGCAGTATGATATACCGGTATCCACCATTCATCAAGATCCGATCCGCTTTTTTTGTTGGATATCCTTGTTCTTCTCCAAAGGTTTTGTTCTTCGTTTCACGAATATCATGTTGTTAGGGTTAGGGTCATGAGGGGGTAGCTTGATCTCGATGGTGATGAAGTCGCTGTTGAACCTGTTCGCTTGATCGTTACACACCTATCAACACAAACATGGCGATATGACAGTTTCAACAATATGACATGACGGTGTGAAGGTTTCAGCACGCCGGAGGCGGTACAACCTCACGACAGAAACTTAACTATTAATAGGTCATAAAGGTTATAATGCACCCGATACCATGGACAATGTAGACGGCTATTATTACTATTTATACTATCAACAATAGCAAACCAATTACATTCGTCATCAAAAACAGGCAACGACCAGAGCTGACGCCAAGGTAGTCGAGGCGATCCAAAGCACATTGCCATTTGAAAAATTCCGATATCTGCGATAACGTCATGAAGTCCAGAGCACCATGTTACAGTACCGATACTTTCCGGTATATCCGATACATTCGTACCAAGTATACTCAAACCTTGGACATGCTCGATGTTACGCAATAGAATACAGAACGAACGCGATCTGCCGACAAAGCAAGGAGCGCAACGCAAGCGCGAACCTGCGATGTGATATAAACACTCACCGTGTTCATGAGCTCTTCGATAACTCCCACTAGAGCCTCCGAGGACGCAACAACCCCTGCGGCAGCCGGCTGCGGGCCTCGCTTCCAGTCAACGCTAGCTTTGCCTAACGGGCCGAGCAGAATTAACAAGAAAAAAGCGAGACGGCGATTCAACAAACATGCATCCACCCCACGACAGAATATAAAAAGGCCAGTGTTCCACGTTAGCTTTGCCTGCGGAGCTGAGCAGACCGAACAAGAAAAGCGAGATGGCGGTTTAGAGCTAATCCCTTTTCAACTTCTACTCGGATTCCAAGTTTTGTGTTCCCATGACGGGAGCGCAGTGCTAAAAGGGTAAACAAGCAACACATACCAGCATACCAACATACCTGGTACTAGGTACAAGGTACCAGGTACCAGGTACTTGGTAGGACTATGTACTAGGGGTGCCACCCGTTCGTGTCGGACCCGGGTACCCCGCGGGTTTACCCGGACGGATCCTACCCGTTACAGGGTCGGGGGCCGACCCAAAACCCGCCGGGTTTTCTGGCCGGGGATCCGGGTACCCGAGTACCCGTCCCAAACGAGTACCCGGGTACCCATTCAACAACGTTTTCCCGTAGTCAGCATGCCTGACAATAACCTCCAGAAGCCCTTCAAAGACGCAACAAACGATCCAGCACAATACTGGCATAATACCTACCAGGAAGCACGCATGCAGCTACAACGACCACCCGTGGTCAGGAGTATCTCGGGGCGGGTACCCGGGTACCCGTCTAGCAAAGTGTCCCAGTGGTCAACATGCCTGACAATACCTCCAGATACCATTCAAACACGAAAAAAACGATCCAGTCTAATAAGCACAACGTTTGAACTAGAGCACTTGACATCCATACACATATTCTTCCGGGATCGTGGGCAACAACGTGACCAAGCTTGTTTAGGGTTGGCTCTCCAACGAAGAAGGGCTTCCAATAGCAATGCTCATTCAATCCATAACGGAGGAAGGACCCTGCGTTAGAATGCAAAGACTGGTACTGTTTGAAGCTTGCCGGGATACGCGGTGGCGAGTCCGAGTCCGACCTCCAGAATTTGGCGGGTACCCGTTCGTGGCGGGTACCCGGCGAGTGGCACCCCTACAATGTACCATATTACATGTAAGAAAACACCCCAGGTGATGACATTTTCGCGCTGTGCTTTTTCTATCACACGGGGTTGTTTCCTGCGATCGAGTGCTATCCAACGAATCCGGGTGATAACGGACATACGATATTCCGAGGTTTGCTTTAAGCACCCACCGCACGATGAATCTAAACAGGCTAGTGATACGCTTCGCGCTAAGTTGGTCTCAAAGGGGAGCGCGCATATCGAGGAATGCCATTCGTGCAAGATTCACCGCCCAGCTAGACCATTTTACGTGGACACACATGAAACCGAGGATAGTGCTTGCTTTGCGGACGTTCGCTTCGCTTGCCTGTGCGATGGCGCCTGCCCCAGGGCCACCTGCTGCTGTTCTACAGCTGTACAAGACATTTAACGTAACGGTGCTCTATTAACCCTTTGGAGACCCAGGTATTGAGGAACTCAAGATGAACAGCGTGCCGTCTTATCAACCCTCCGGGAAAAGCGGGCAACAGCAAAATCATTCCGGCTGCGACCTGGTCTAGTTGCGCTGGACATGACAGCTGCTTGTACAGTAGATACTTCGGTATTAGAAGTTATTACTTGGGTGACAGAGTAACAGCCAACTACCTCACTTAGTATCTACAATAAATACCACAAGTCAAGCCACACACGCGCCGGCCGCAAGTAACTGTAATGAACTTCGTACATCTGCAATGCCTAGCCCACTACCAGCTAATAACTAGTCGGCGCCGTAGAGCGTAACGTACTCTTAATATAGTCAGCCAAACTCACAATCCCAAATAATCTTGTTGTACAACTCTTGCTGCACTGCCGGCACACCCGTTACTCAAGCGGAAAGGCTTCTTCGCGTGGCCGATGCTGTAATCAAGTGATTAACTCCTACACGTTATCCCTCTCAAGTCCCACAGGGGTGACCAAACAGCCGCGTCTATCTGTGAGGACCAATACCAAGACTCGACCATGCCGACTTGCACATTGTATCACACATTGTACACCAGCCCCTCAACCCCTACCTTGTAGTGTTCTATCTAAGCAGACGCATGTTTTCTCGATATTAATCGACTAGAACAATGCCTGGTACCTGGTATCAACAATACTACAAGTTAGTGGTGGTGACAACCATCACGCCAAGTTGTACATTGCTGACGTCTTTTTTTGCGGGCGCTTCCAAAAAAAAAAAAAAACTGGTACTTGACTACGCGTCGACGGCTGATGTTACACCTTTTTCATAATCATACATTGTATACCAACCCATAACCCCACACCATGTTCGAGTACACTGGTGTTCAACTAATAGACCAAAACAGACACATCACACATCTACGATATCAAGGAACAATACCACTACTTCGGGTTAGGTTATCGTCCCCAGTTTTGCCTTGAACAGCAGCCCCTCACCCCTCACCTTGCCAGCCATCCCCAGGCTTCGTGCGCTTCATGATCAGTTGCACGGGGCAGCGCGTTACCAGCCCCGAGCCCCGTGGAAACTGAACGCCGGAAAGCGCCTCCAGGACAGAGCTCTTACCGCACGATTGGTCACCCATCACAGCGATCTGCATCATGTCATAAACCACGCGGGGGAAAAACAATCTTAACGTGCATGGTATCACTTTATATTATGTCATGAGGTACTTCACTTTAATTTCGTGGGCTATTGTTCCACTCGTGTTCCACTCCTGTTCCACTCCAGAGTGATTAGAGCCTGCCCTGTGACCACGGACTACATTTCGGCGTTGAGTTAAACATAACAAAAAATAACCCACGACACTGTACGGTCGTAGCTCGCAGGGGGACGTAATATATCATACGTGAGGGCAGATACACAGGTACCAGGTGCTGTGTGTGTTCATCACATTAACTGATCTTCCGCCCATCTACATCCAGCACAACCAGTAGTGTCGGTGCCGATGCCTCCTTACAATAGAGACGAGCTCTGCGGTCACAAACTACGAGACAGAGAAACAAATACGTCAAGGTGATTTGGCCATGCAAAGTACTAATGCAGCGCCAACCGCAGTGAATACGAGGGCAAAGCTTGTGCAAACCAGCACACCAGGCTATTTCCAGCGAAAAAAGAAGAGAAGAATGAGAAAAAAGAGGTAACAGGAAACAAGTTGGAAAGAAAGAGGGAAACAGGGACGCATGGGGGGAAGGAAGAGGTACCCAGGAAGAACAACTGAGTGCTGTCCTGGTATCACGTACCAGGTACCAGGTATCAAACACGCTGCAGAGACATCATGACTCCAGCAAACCTCAGTTGTTCCGCACCGTCACAAAGGACAGCGCCTTAACGTGTGGTATTAATAGAAGTTGAACGTTGAAAAGCAAGCACCACACATACCTGGGGCAGACTGAGTTCATCCTGGATGCCTTGTGCTCTGAGAGAGTCTACGAGGTCTAGCCAAGGGCGGACCTCTCTCTCAATGGCCTCGTCCAGCTTGTTTACCACGCCCCGCTCATCTTCGCTCGTAGGGCTTCGCGAGACCTGTTGTCGCGCAGCCGAACACATCCAGTTGAATACAGTCGGTATACGAGTAGTAGGCGAAAATTTGATAGCAGGTGCGACGGCAGCGGCAGCAGCACTATTAACACTACCAGTAGTTGCCGTAGTCGTTGTGTTGTAGTATGATAGCCGCCGTATAGCCGTACCAGCACGGTAAAGCTTAGCGCTTAAGACGGTCGTGGAACAGCAGCAGCCGCAGCAGGCAGCAGCAGTCTCTCGATGCGGCGAGATGTCGAAGATAAACCTATTTTCTGGTACACGTCTATTATTTACCTCTGTCAACCTCCTCGAACCAAGCTCTGTAAGAAACGCTCTTGGCGCCACACGACGGGCACAACGCTAGCACAGGCTTCAGTGAGGCTGGTTGCTCGCTAATCTCTCAGCAGCGCACGGCATTGCAGTACGCATAAGCACCTCGCAAATAGAAGGTAGCAGAAATGTCACGGAAAAGAACGAACGATGTCGCCAGTCCTAAGTTCAAATAGCATCAATTGAATCAATGCATTGCCCACCTCTCTGTCCTTATCCTTGCCATCTGTACGCTCTTTGCTTGATCCCTCCATGAACCTTCTGCCCTCACTGGCTCCTGTCCTGTGCGCTGGTGAAACTGGGATGCTCTCTGCGTCGCGGTCCGCGGTGGTCACTTCATTCTGTTTTTCGGCTCGTTTATCCCCATACAAAACATGCCGTGAAAAATATGGGAACTCCATTTTGCGCCTTTCGCTTGGCGTTTGGCGTTCGAGGTGCTACAGTGGGAACTCTGGTTGGCGAATTCCGCACGGAGGGCGGGTGCATCATCTCACCGGTATGTCGCACTTTGCTGCCGTATCCTCTTCATTATGTTTCAGGAAAAACTTAGAGAATGCAGGAAATTTTGACTCTATTCTCAGCCCTAGAATGCTCGCACGAGTAGCATCGACGCTAACCCCACGAGTACCTGTGCCCTGTGCTGCATTTGCTTCCTTTTCCATCCACTACTCCACCACAGCTCACCCTGCCGCCACTTACCCTCATGTAGTCCTGGGAATTGAATTTTCAATTTGCGTAACTCTCCTGATGTCAAATTTAAGCAGAACGTTTCGCATTTCCAACTGCAACCTCGCTTGCTCCGCTATCGTAATAGCTAACAAAACGACGTGTCTTCGTTTGCCGCTCCTTCCGTCCTCCCTCTCAACAGCGAGCAGGGACATTTGTGGGGTGCAGGAGCGTTCCGCCAGCACAATGCCCACGCTTGGAGTAAACCGAGATGAGCTATTCGATGCCCTTGGGCAGGTGTACACGGAAAAAGAATTCGACGAGCTTTGCTTCGAGTTCGGCATCGAGCTAGATGAGGTCACCTCCGAAGCGAACGAGCTAGAGAAGGTTAGTCGTTTCAATATCGTTCTACACAGCAGCCTGCAGATAGCACTGTAGTTGTAAGGGGAGTCGCCGACCTATATCCTTAATGAGGACACACAACTCGTAATGCGCGCGATCGGAGTATCACACACAGCTTGCAAAGATGAGTTTCGACGAAATCTTCGATCTCACAGCTGGAGTGTATTTTCATTTTTTATAATAATACCAGGTACCTGGTATTTAATATTAATAGTCAGCACACGGACCTGAAACAGCTCGCGAGCTACTAATAATACTCATCTTGTCTCCCATTGCTCACGCCTGGCAAACATGTGTAGAAGAGCTATCAAATAGTCGCTCACACCCTACAAACTTGTGGCAGTTCGTGCAGCTTTTGCAGATCACAAGCGGGAAATATGTGCAGAATACGGTATTAATACGTGTCCACCTTTCATATGAGACAGATATAGCCAGCGGTACTCACTCACATATCCCGCCCGGCGGAAATATGTGCTACCTGGCCTGCAGCTTCAGCCTGAGTAGCGGCAACGCCGTGTTCCACATCGATCGCATGATTTGTTCCGCATCGATCGCATGATTTGTGGGATCCACGGGTTGCTTGTCGCTGCTAAAAATATCATGAGCGGTCGTAGTGCCGCTAGAGCTGCAGTCCCCGGCGGATGCCACGTTGTACGTACAGGGATTGTGATGGTTTGCTTGCGTTTGTAGCAGCTTGTTGCTGTAGGTCAAGCTCTCCGCCGTTTTTCTCCAGTTGTCAAATCGAGTGAATCTATTATACAAAACAACAGAACAGAATCAGAGCTATTCGTACGAGGATCGGTAAGTTTAAAGCTGAAACTTCCGATCGTCCTGCAGAAGAGCTGTCTCCGATACATCTCACCCCGACAAACATGTTTAGACGAGCTATCTCCTACAGGTCACACCAAGCAAACGTGTGGTAGCTCACGCAGTTCTTACAGATCGCCCGTGGTAAGTATGTGCAGAAGAGCTGTCTTCGATAGCCCACCCCCTGCCAACATGTGAAGAATAGGTCTCTACAGATCACTGGCGGGAAATATGTGCAAAATAGTTTTTCCCTCATAGCTCAGCCCCGGCAAACATGCGCAAAAGAGCTGTTTCATGGTAGTTCACACCCGGCATACATGTGTTAGCTTATGTAGCTCTTCGTACGGAGATCGAGTACTCCATCCCAGAAGGAGTTATTAATAGTTCCGAGCTACGTTGAGATGATCTGTCGTATGTGCGAGGCAGTAGTGACGTGGTTGTCCCATCACAGATAGTAAACCAGGTCGTGAGCAGCAGCGTTCATATCGCTTGCTTCTGTGCCCTTCGCTCTCCGCCATATGTGCCTGTGTTGATACATTGATGACGCCTCCAGAGATGATATTACCAGGCGACCGGCAGAAGGGACATCAACATAAACGTGCTATTCGTAGTGTAGACCTGGTAGTCCATAGTCCTTATCGGTAGTCCGCAGTTCCCAGCAGTCTTCAATATCATGATGCTTACTATACCATGTACGGCCAGTACCTGATACATATCTGGTGCATAAGGCGAGACTAATCGCCCATGATATGAGGTGAATACGACTACTAGTATACGGCGACTGCAACCCACGTGTCAAAGTCAGTAGGTCGCCTTGTGATGGGAGTACCACAGCCAAGGTACGACAGTACGACAGTATACGAATTATGCCCTTGGTACTGGTTTCACATGATACATACTGTTTATGCGTTGGAGCGAATCCTTTTTTTTTTTTATCGCAGGGAGGGGTGGCGGTGGCAGGAGGGACAGGAGAGGCGTCGACGGACGTTGTGTACAAGATCGACATACCCGCGAACCGTTACGATCTCCTTTGCATCGAAGGCCTGGCTAGGGCACTCAGAGTCTTCTTGAGTGAGTTCCAGTACAGCAGTCATCCCTGTATATCGCCGGTTGATTAGTGTCGGTTACCCGCTACAGTGCCTGTGAAATACAAGCTACGATCTCCTTTGCACCCAGGACCTTGCTCGGGCTCTCAGAGTCTTGTTGGGTGAATTCCAACGCTACACTCCAAGTCAGTGGACGGTGTTGCCTTCACGTTAACCGTTCTTTCTACCCAACACTGTCACCACTCCTACTCGTAGTGCCTTGTTTTGTGTCTTCGTCCTAGCGAGATTCCTGGTGCAAATCATGTGACTACATTGCAGGTAAATTACCTCATGAGTATTACTACAGGAAGTAGGAGTATTAGCATGTTTGGCTTCTTACCTTTTACGACACGATAAGGCACGCTCGGCCAGGAGTACTTTATTTTCAAGGGGACGGTCAAACGATGGGATACGTGGACAGGAACACTATTCATGCATTAGATGGACTGCAGTACGTTAATACACAACTTCTGCCCGGCATTAGAAGACGTTTGCGCCGAATCCCGCTCTGCCTTCAATAATGCGGCATAAAGCAGGTGCTTGTGCATTTATTGGAATTCTTGATACATATCGCATGCACTGTATCCTTGTGTCCCGGACAGTCTTCGTCTTGTCCTACCGAGCCGCGCCTCTCTTATCCATGCCCGAGCACCAATCTGCTCGCCTGAGCTTAAGGTGTTCTAATCACTGACTTTGAAAAACGCGCTTTTGCAACGCCCCCGCTCTGCCAGACAAAGAAAAATCGCCGGTTTTCCACACCGTGGAGCCTGCTGGCGGTGCTTCCGCGCGACAAAGAATGACGGTCGGGCCTGGTGCGGCTAGCATACGTCCATACGTCGTGTGCGCTGTGCTGCGCGGTGTTACCTTTGACGCGAAGAGCTACAAGAGTTTCATGGACTTGCAGGCGAGCCCCCCCCCTTCCCCCCCCCGACCACCCCCGACCAACCCCCCTCCATATTGCGCACTGTGCTTCGTTAGGCTCCTGTCGGGGAAGGTTTGACGTGCTCGTGCCGAAGTCCGCCTCACAAGTGGTTCTTAGTAGGATGCAGCTCACCTTTCATACGATTGGATGAACAACTCACGATGCTTCGCGCTTGATGCACGCGATGTCTGCCTGGTCGGTGACAACCCGACGTTCTCCGTACCGGACCGCCAGTAGGGATGCGCGGGTATAATAGCTAAAAGCTTTCGTCATTCCACTACGGCTATGCAGTGCATGAGTACTCCCCGCCCTCCATGTTTCGCACCCGCGCTACGATAGGTTCCTGTAGCGTCAAACCTAGCTTGGTTTACTGTAGTTCCAACCTTTGCGACTAGAAAGGGCTCTTGGGACAAGGTGAACATCGGCCTAGGTCTCTTGACGCACGCGTCGCCTTGGTTATGCTGGTATATGATAGACTGCCTGGTATGCTCCTCCTGTTCGTATATGAACCCGTCTCGCTGGGATGGTGTAATGATCTGTGGCGAGGTGCTTCACGCTTTTGCCAGTACTAAACATATCCCTCACTAGTTTCAAGTGGTTTGTTATCAAAAGCGTGGATGCACTTCTTGAGGAATTAGCCTTTTTTACCACTGCTAAAAAATCCGTACTCTGATTGCAAGTAGTTTGTCCCCAAACACGCAGATGCTCGTAATTCCAAGGGTTTGTAACATCGTTGTATGTGCGGTACCTTCCTCAGGCTGCTAAAATTATCCCTCATTAGGGTGTTTGCGATTTCCAACCTCTGCTGGGTTGGAAAACATGTAAAGATAGTGTTGAAACCGACAAATATCATACCCCAAGGCCAACCAACCATCCCACGAAAATATGTGGTGAGATAAGACAGATTGGTACGAAGCAAAACGTATTTCTTAACCAGTGGTTTCGACATTTTTTGGTGGATTGGATTGGCCTTGGTTTTGTGACGTCCGACGGTTTCAATACTATTATTGGTATAACATGTTTTCCTGCTCAACTCCTATCCATCCAAACTTGGTATCATATAATACATAGCAAACACCCTGTTCATTCAAAGTACCTTGCAACCAAACAAGTGAGTGCCGTTCCAAGAGTAACGTCCTTGTATGTTGCTTTGCCTTCATCGAGCTTGTTACTGCTGCAAAATGTATCCAGCACGAGTGTAATTCCAACCATTTGGTTTGCCCCCCAAGACGTCGGTTCTGTTCTAAGAACCCAACCTTTTGAGAACTGCAATGTATATCCCGAACTAAGTTCCAATGATGTGGGCCAAAAAGCGGGGGGATAGTTCTAAAAGGAACGAACGCCCTTGTATGTGCCGTGCCTTGCCTCCCTCTGACTGCTGTGCCACGCAGGACAAGCTTCACCAGAACATTTGCCGTCGCCGCACGCTGGTGGCTATCGGAGCACACGACCTCAACACCGTCAAGGGACCCTTCCGCTACGATGCCGTGCCTCCGCCGGACATCGACTTTGTGCCACTCACGCCTAGCGACAAGGTATATGCTGGGGTTCCCAGTGCCGGTTGAATAGTGCCTATTGCCCTTATAGGGCTGGTTGAATAGTGCCTATCGCGGAATAAATCTCGGTGAAACCGCGTCTGCTGAGTAAGCAACAAGGTAGGATGCCATAGCCGACCCTCCTTTCGCTTGTTGTGGACGAACAGCCACTAGGCGCCCGTTTAATTGCTCGAGGGCGCGTATTTCGACGGGCTGCGGCTTCTCTGCTGACAGTCCTATATACTTGGGAGTTTTCTTGGGCTGTGGTTTCATTCCGGACGGTCCAATATGCCGAAGATGCCGAAGATGCCGAATATGCCGAATATGCCGAGGAAACGATGTCGTGATGAAGAACGTTTTTTTTGTGGATGGCGCGGCGTGTCGAAATGGCGGAGCGTGACGAGGCGTGTCGAAAGGCGTGGCGAAAACGGTCGCGGACTGCGCACGCTTGTCCCCCCCTCGGCGATCGCGTCTTTGTGGACCATTTAGATGCCCTGACATACACCAATCGGGAGAGCTGTAGCGTTTAACTTGCCTCGTTGTGCGCGCTTCGCGATAACTGTATCATTGAAGTTGCCTCGTGCTGTGTTACCCCTTTCCTGATGTATGGTGCTTGCTGCACACCATCGCTGCACACCATCGCTGCATACCACCATACATTCGCGCCGCACGTGACAGGGGGCTTTCAAGGCCAAGGCGCTATTGGATTTTTACAACACGGACCCGTCTGCGAAGCACCTGAAGCCCTACACCCCCATTATTTACGACAGCGAGGTGAGTGTTGCAAGCCGAACATCCAGCAAGGCGAAAAACACGCCAAGCCACATTCGAACATCCTTGGAGGCAAACACGCCAAGTCAGCGTGTAGAAGACTTGACTACGGTGCTGCTGTGGTCCTGCATTCAGTAAATTGCGGGAAGTATCCTAGATGAAGATTGGTTCAGGGGCGAGCATATGTCGGCGTTTTTGGCAAGTGCTGCGGGAGCATGAGTACTACAAACTTAAGTTGCCAATGTGGAGAGTATAGACGCCTTAGTGTGGAGTAGCTGTGCACATCGTGCGCTGTGCGGTCGGCGATTCTATCGTCGGCGCCATGTTACCGCCGTAAAATGATGATGAAAATCTGAATTTCGACGAATTCCTCGATCTCACGGCTGAGGCGTCTTCTTTTTTTTTTCGTTCAAGGATTTTTTTTTTTTTCTCACTTTTACTTTCCAGCTTCTGGACAAGCCGTGGTCACAGGTGTCGTCCCTTCTCCCCCACGGTTATTGGCTTCAATATTTATCGCGCATAGGGTTCAGCAATCCCACTGCTCGTCGATTTTTCATTGAGTGTTGCTAACTCACGCTCTCGCGCTTTCCGCAAGTCAATTTGTGCACATAAAAAAGTCCCAACAAATTTATACGAGTATGCACTCGGCGGGGCTCGAACTCACGAAACTGACCTATACCAGGCTCGAGGATGACCTGATACGCCACCGAGGCGACCGGCAGATTTCAAGGATATAAAACATCGATGTCGCCGTTTGATCTTTGTAAAACGTCTGTGCAAAGATGACTTTCACCAAAATCCTCGATCTCACAACTACTGAGGATGTATTTTTGTTATTTTTCAAGCATCGTTGTCGCGGTCTGCCGTGTCGTACTTATTATGCCCATACGGTAACTACTACTAGCCGGTGCGCTGCCCACGCCAAGGAATGATTTTTTCGTCAGTCATGTCGAGGTTAGCTGTGATGGGTCGCCGGACCGTGGCTAATGTCGTCGTGCTTCGGTGGTGGCAAATGCCGTGCCGCGCTCCATGTTCTTGCGTTGCGTTATGCGCGGCACGCTCGCTGGGTAGAGCGAACACTCTTTCGAAAATGATAACGATGGTGATGACGATAAATATGCTGTTGATGATACTAATAAATAATACGGGGATAAAGGCAGATTATGATGACTTCGACGACGAAAAGGTAAAAATGAGGATGATGACAACGATTATATTGATTAAAATGATAGCGTTGAAAGCGTCTTGAACGTATTTTTTTAGGTGTACCCTGTGATCAAGGACTCGAATGGGGATGTTTTGTCGCTGCCCCCGGTCATCAACGGCCACCTTAGCCGGATTCGACTAGAGACGACGGACGTGTTTATCGAGTGCACTGCCACCGACCTGACGAAGGCCAACATCGTGCTGGATACCATGGTCACTATGTTCAGCCAGGTAAGGGTGGTTGTTAACGAACGCAACAATCGTTATTCCTCTAAAAAAAAATCACCATTACTCGTCACATTTTGAAATTTGTAAAGCATACTCCCGATTTTTTGTCACGAATCCTAACATTAGTTTTTCATGGGATTTTGTTTAACCCTTCAAAATCAGGATTCGTGACAATTGTCGCGACTCGCAAATACGGCACGTTTTTTATTCGACGATTCCTGGCATTTTTTGTGTTCGCTGTGAATGACCCTAAGGACAATGGACAATCAGTGCACGCGCCTAGATATAATTGGTAGACCCATAGTTTATTCGATTCGCAAGCTAACCCCCCAAGACCCGCTTTGGATAATATCGTCTGTACGATCTCGCCGAATCGAACCAACAGCCGTATTTCATTGTTTCTTGTTTCGTTATTTCGTGTCTTAACCCCTTCGCATGTTGCGGACGTCGCCGTCTTTTTCCCCGCCGATTTTTGCGGTCAACTCTTGTGCCCTTCTTACTCCTGGATCCCTTCCGACGTCGCCTGGCGTGGGTGTGGGTGTTTTTGTTCCTGTGTGTTTTGTGTGTGACCCGTGTGTGTTTGTGTGTGTGACCTGCATGCAGTACTGTGGGGACAAGTTTTCGGTGGAGCCTGTTGACGTGACGTACGACCACAACGGCGAGACGCAAACGACTCCCCTCATGTCTACAAGGACAGAAAAGGCGTCGGTCGCTGAAATTTGCTCCATAATCGGAGTAAAGGTGGGTGGGTGGGTGGGTCGGGGGGAGGGGGGGATGGGACGGGGGTGGGGGGGGGGGAAGGGTAAGTGGGTCCGTCGGTGGGTCGGCCAGTCAGGCAGAACGGTGCAACTACGACAGCATACCAGATACACACCATGCCGTATGATTGATAGACCCCCGCGGAATGCTGTGCAGCGTAAACCGGCGTTGGTGATGCCGTGTCGTAGCCGCGGTTAGACCAAAACGGCGCACCCACGACGGTAGAACGGTCCCGTATTGTGCGATAGATATCATAACTCGCCGCGGAATACTGTGCAACGTCAAAGGTTCTCGCAGATACAAGAGCAGAACGGTCTTGCTGCGCGATCGATACCGTAGGGCACCGCGGAATGATGTGCAACGTCAACCGCCTTTGCAGATGCCACGAGGTATATATACCTGGAACGCTCGCTGGATGAGGTGCTCAAAATGTATGTCTATTGTCATGTAACCCAACCCCTCGACGAGTTTCTGCATCCACTGCTCTCACGATGCGCTTCATGGCTTGTCTCAGATCGAGGTGGAGGAGATTTGCCGACTGTGCACCAAGATGCAGCTAGGACCGGCGGAGGCTATAGAGATGGAGGGGGAGGGGGGCAGGGAACCGGGGGTTAAGGTCACCGTCCCGCCCACTCGTAGCGACATCTTGCACCCTGTCGATGTGGTTGAAGATGTGGCCATCGCCTACGGCTTCAACGAGTAAGAAAACGCCGGTTTCAACCGGGCACCGGTAGTACCTCAAATGTACATTTGAAAAAACCGCATTCAAAAAACGGTCAACGCACAACTTGTAGGGGATGCTATAATCTCTTTGTTAAAGGGTATGCTTCCTATACATATATTTATCGAGGCGTTTATGGTTAGGGGCTGGTGCCGATCCTTCAAGAACCTCATTATTCTGAAAATGGAACCGGTAGCACGCATCCCTGGTTTCAACAAGCAAGCACACGGTGCTTTCAATAAATAAAAATACGGCGTTTTTTTGTGCACATCCCTTGTTTTTGTTGAGACTCTGGATGGACCCACCATCATGGTTGGTCAGGCCATGCCGTTGGCTCCTCTAATATTAGGCAAGGCGTCGCATCAAGTGGATACCGCGTGGCCTGCTGCCTCCCAAAATGCACTTCTGCTGTGAGATCGAAGATTTCGGCGAAACTTTTTTTTTGCAATCTGTGTGTGATACGTCAATCGCGCGTGCGGACAAACCGAAACGTTGTCGGAGTCAAGTCGACGCTTATGAACGGATTGATCAAGTCGGTGCTTGCGAAACGATAAGCCAAATCAAAGCTTAGGAAACGATGAGTGAGTCGGCGCTACAGAAAGGGTTTGTCGCTCGTGGGAAAGGATTCGTCAGGTCGACGTGTAAGAAGGAAATAGTCAAGTCTGCGCTTAGAAGAGGACTAGCCAAGTCGACACGTAGAAAAACGTTTGTTAATACAACAACCCGGGATACCTGAAAACAACCCAAATTTTTCTCGCCTGCTTGCAGCATCCCGACGAGTCTACCGGCTACGCTGACGGTGGGGGGACACCAGCCCCTGAACAACTTTGGCGACTTGCTCCGAGAAGAGATCTCTCGGGCAGGCTACACGGAGATGCTCACGCATGGCCTGTGCTCTAGGGACGAGAACTTCAAGGTGCTTTGCCTCGCCCGCGAGATATTTGGTTGCCCGCGCGCTTTCCCCTCGGTTGAGTAGTCGGTGCTCGTGCACGGTACTATTAATAGTTGTAACTCTCAATTCGTGGTGCAGGTTTGGACCGATAATTGTGCGGTAGTCTGCGCGTAGAGCTCAGGAATGGCTGATGAACTTCGTTGTATCTTGCTAAACAATTCATTATCACCACGTGTACCGAACGGTCTTCCATTATTTATTGAATTGCTTGTTTTTTTCGTTGCGAGTTTTTCTACCGCGAGCCCTCTGCAGTAGCACAACCGTAACCCATAAGGCTCGCTTCTCGCAGATGCGGGCTCTCCAGCATCATGCATCACCGACTGACTGACCTACTTCACTGACCGTGCGCACATGTTTTCTTGTTGTTCCTGTAAGAATTTTAGTTTTATTGACCGACCGACCGACCGTGCGCATGTGCCTATTTTTCCCCTTTGTTTATTGTATTTCTTGTTTTTTAGACATCCAACCGATCCCCCTTACCGACCGTGCACACGTGCTTCCTGTTTTCCGTTCTTTCCGTATTTCCTTTTTTTTTTTCCCTGCCGACGCCCCTTACTGATGGTGTGCATGTGCGTCGTTGTTTCCTTTGTCTTCTTGTTTTATGTTCTGTTAGATGCTCCGGCGCGCGGAGGAGCCTTGCGTGTCGCTGTCGAACCCCAAGCACGTGGAGTACGAAGTTGTCAGAACCAGCCTGCTGCCCGGAGCTCTCAAGACGGCACAGTTCAACCGCGCCATGCCGGTTAGTCCTTACAACATGCACCATGGGGGGGGGCATTCCATATTATTGTGCTTAGTCTAAGGGCTGCGGCGTGTCGCCCGCTGATGGAGTAGAGCGTGAAACGACACGTTTGCCGTGAAAATTTCAACACAAGAAGTGTTTTTTAGACCACATGGGGTAAGAGCTGTGCAGGTTGGGGTGTTCCATAGAATAAAGTGTACCATGGTATCTTGGACCAGGCGAGGAAGAGCTGTGCCGGCTGGAATATTGCGGAAGGTGACGTGTATGATGAGGATGATGAGGATGCTGAGGATGCTATGCTTTTGTGTGGCGGTGAAGTTGGTTGCGTGTGTCATTGGATCTGCGTCACACCTGACGTCCGGTATGATGATCAAAAAGAGAAGACTCCGCATCAACGTTCGAAGCTTATCACCCCCTTTGGGACTAACGGTAGACTAGTAATTATACCTGCTACTTTGTATACACCAGGTATGCTTGTGTTATCTGTACTGTTGTTCGTTGTTGTTGCTTGTTGTTGCTTGTTGTTGTTGTTATCATTTCGTTTTGTAGTTTAGCGTAATACAGCTACACCAAGCGTGCTGTCTTCATGCGGTGTGTGATCTGCCGTGTTACAGCTTTATATCAAACCCATCATCGGTTCACAATCACACCATGTGACCTGCTGTGTATTTGTAACGACATCCTGTGCATTTTGAACGCCATGATCACGCGATGCGGCCTGCTGTGTACGGTATTTGGTTTGTCTTCAGGTAAAGGACGGCGTGCGTCTTTTCGAGATTTCGGATGTCGTTGTTCGCGACGATTCTTGCGACACTGGCGCTAGGAATTGCCGTCGCCTCGTGGCTACTTACATGGGGCCCACCGCAGGCTTCGAGATCATCCACGGCCTTGTCGACCGAATTATGTCGCTCGTTCAGGTGGGAAGAGTGGTCATTTCGCCATGTGTCAATTGTTGTTTCTTTTTGTAACGTGCCGTCGTCGCTTGAAATGGTATAATGGTATATAGTTTGGGATCGATGAGGCTTTGTCACCCGAGCTATCTCGCTTGTGCATGTGGGGTCAGCCACTCCGCTGTTTTGAGCTAGCTGGTTGTCAATGGTTATTGACATTCCTTCCATTTGTGCGCATATGTATCATATTTACGAAGTACCACGGTGTCAAAGTTCGAGATCATCCGCTGCCTTGTCGACCGAATTACGTTGGTCGTGCAGATGGGAAGGATCAATCCGCTGTTTGTCAAATTTGTTGTTTGCGTTGGGTCCATCGGTTTGTGCCCTCGCGTGAGTCACTTAATCACCCCTAGCGTTTTTTTTTTTTTGTCGTAGGTATCACCCTATCACCCAGCAGTAATGGGCGCTGTCACACGCAACCCTCATGACTTGATAGTGTTACCAGGGCTTTCCATTGGTGATATCAAACTTCACGTGTCGGGTCGGGTCGGCTCTGGTCACCTGACCGGACCCGAGCCGCGATGTGCTTTTGTTTTTGGATTGTCACGTGCTTCGATAGAGGTGCTCCACGTTTTTCTGCGATTGCTCACTTTAGGAGCTCAAGAGATGTCAAGACATGTCCTTTTTTTAACCCAAATACCGATTTGGAGGAAAATAAAACTGCTATTAATACTTGTACCGGATGCAAAATCCCATGGCCCAGGCATACGACGAAAATTGGGTTACAAAATAAGCTAAGGCATTGTTACCACCATTTGGGGTTAAGGAGCACTAGTTTTGAAATTCAGAAAACACTTCATTCAGACCAAAACTGCTAGTGCTACCTCTACCGTGGCACGTGCGATTGTATTCACCCAATCTGACCCGACCCGCGAGATTTGAATAGCCGATATTTGAAAACCTCTTGACCCGACCCGACCAGACCCGACCTGCGACATGTTGAAACGCTCCTGACCCGACCCGCGGGTGATATGATAGTCATGACTATCGGGCCATGACTATCGGGTCATGACTATCGGGTCATGACTATCGGGTCATGACTATCGGGTCACGACTATCGGGTCATGGCTATCGGGTCATGACTATCGGGTCATGACTATCGGGCCATGACTATCGGGTCACGACTATCGGGTCATGACTATCGGGTCATGACTATCGGGCCATGACTATCGGGTCATGACTAGTGAAAGTCGCCATTTTTGTACGCATTCCTGACACGTTAGGTTTTTGTACGCATTCCTGACCCATGACTCTCATCGGCATGCAGGTGGCGCCGACTGAGGATTACTCCGGGAGTGATCCCCGAGCGCGACTCGGGGGGCCGTGGAGGGCTAACATGCGGTACCGAATCCAGCCGGTCGATCGTCCTACTTTCTTCCCGGGAAGGTCAGTGTTAACGTGTTGACTGCTACGTAACCTTTTTCCAACTCCTAGTATGTTCCTATTCTAATTCCAAGTGTTTTGTTCCCATACCGGGAGTGCAGTCGTAAAAACTTAAACCCTTTTCGCAGTATCCTATTAATAGACTAGGAGACTAGAAGACGAATTCGTAGTGCCTTCGTCCCCATCATGGAAGTGCGCTCAGTGCTAAGAAGGTCATCCTAAGTGTTTGTTCTGTGTTGTTTCTTGTGTTTGGCTCGTGGGTGAGCGATAGCGATAGCCGTGCAGCGTGAGCCGTGCAGCGTGCGGAGTATGAGCAACTATCACCCCGTTAGAACTGCTCCCAGCCAAACTACTTGGGGTTAAAGTAGATTAATGTTTACATTGGTAAAGGAGTCAGCCTCTTTACAACTAGGAATCCGTTCTTGAGGACGAAGTACTTGAACTTATAGTATAGGAGGGGTTTTGGGGCTCTAAACGGGTTATAAAGGAGGCATCGCTGTTTCATTTTTTTTTCTGGTTCTGCTATGGTGCAGCCCCAATTAATGGCAATGTCGTACTGTTCCCCCGTGTGATGGTTCTGTTTTCGCGTCAAGGTGTGTCGTGTGCGTGTTTTTTAATCCTCCGGCAAATGGGTAACAAAATCGCTTGAGCTCAACACACTTGCACGTATTTCCATACAAGTCGTAAAAATGAAAATTTAACTTAGTCGCATGTGCAGTCCAGCGCTATTAATAGGTAGGGTGCAAGCCCTTCGGTTTCAGTGGCAACGGCAGAGGTGTTATTTCGCCAGCAGTGCTGCCTAAAAAATACTAAATTCCACGTGGTTTGTCGCGAAAAGAGGCATAGTTAAATCAACTGCACGATCCGTTTGTTTGCGTGCCTGCTGTATTGCGTGAATGAAACTTACCAATCAATCAATCAATCAATCAATCAATCAATCTATCTATCAAAGCTGTCCATAGTTCAGCCAAACCTATAATGTTTTGTCGAGTTGTTGCTATTTTCGTCTCGTGACGGTTTTACATCGACTGCACGCTGTGTTCTTTGTGCATACCTGTTTGCATCGTGTAAGTCGAACGTATGCATATGTCAGCCAAACTAATCAATCGAACCTGTTGAACATGCCAGGTGCGCCGACGTGATTCTCGAGGTCAAGAGTAGCGAGGAGAGCTCAAAGTGGGAAGAAAGGCGGTTGGGATCTTTTGGGATGTTGCACCCGGAAGTCTTGAAGGCTTTCGAACTCAGGGATCCCAGCTCTGCCGTAGAGATGGACCTGGAGCCGCTTATGTAACTGTCGTTGTTGTTCTGTTCTTTGGTCCTTCGGCGGCTTTGAAACCTTTGTTTCAGTTTTTTAACCTTCAAACCGTTAATCCCATTGGTTCCATTTTGAACTTTGAAATCCTTGATTTGTTTGACCTTTGAAACAGCTGGATTCACTTTATTGAGAGCAATGGTTTCATTTTATAGCCGTTGGCCTCATTTTGGTATTTCTGAGACCGTTGGATTGACATTTGATTTTTGAGACCGTTGGTTTTGCTTCGTGACCGTTGTTTTTCTTTGAGACCGTTGGTTTCATTTTGATAGGGTTTTGAGACCGTTGGTTTGACATTTTCGAAGGCTTCACTTTCTTGAGCTTTCTTTAGACCGTTGGTTTCACTGAAGGACTTGACCGCTGCACAATTTGGTAGCAATTTGAGCTCATTCTGCAGACAAGACGCACGGCGCCTGCTCTAGATTCCGTCAAGCAAAGCCCTCGCTGCTATTAGGGCGTGTCTTACTGTTCGCCCAACTGTCGTGTAGCGAACATATTGAAAGTGGTTCGTATGATCCGTTGGCCATCCTTGCGCAAAAAGCATATAGTTGCGCGCAAGACTCAATGCACCCACGCACTCTAGATGCACAAAAGGCAGCCCACGGCGAAACAAAACGAGCACGAAAATGAGCACAATCGCCGGTAGTAGTCGATCGGGTGCGCCCGCCAAAAAGGGACGTATACAGGAAGTACATACAGCGTTTTTTTTCTATTTTTTGTTGTTGGTCCCATCCCATTTATTAGCTGTTGTGTACCTTTTCTCCAGCCTCTGTCTATTCGTAACTCAGATCCGGGGTACCAGGTATGCATACCTGGTGCGTTATATAGGAAAATACTGCTACCTGGAATGATACTCCAACACTCACGCATCGCTAACCGGGCAATAAATCGTACCAGGTACCGTATAAAACGAAATCATACCGTATAGGTTACCCTTATCTCCATCCGTCGTTTCCTTCGGATTCCCTTCACCGAACGCTGAACGCTGCAGATGCTGTGGGATGCGACGCACAGCAGTGCTGTGCTACGACACGCCTTCCCCTTTGTTTACCACCGAATGCAGTGGGGTGTGGATAGCAAACAATAACATTACCATGGAAGCAAAAATAACTCGAGAAGAACGACGGGTATTATAGATACAAACATGGCTCCTTTTTCGACACACACGAAAAATACATGCGAAGGTGTTGCGTACTGAGCAAACGGGGTGAAACTCATCCAATTTCCCAGCCCAGGATAACCCTTACAACATAGGTTAACAATACTCGAAACTGGTTTAGTCTCATGAGCCAGAGGCGTTGTCGCGTCGCCAGTTGTCCAACCATTGCACCACCCGTTCGGTGTTGGACTCTAGCTCTTCGACGCTATTGCTGGGAACTTCGTGGACCGCTTCTTCGGGATATGCCTCTTTAGCCTCCTCCAGCACGACCTGCATGATCTCGCATTCCACGTTCTCCCCAACTTTTTTCTCGCTGTACCCCCTGCATCAGCATCACGATAAGCGCCATCGTTAGCATAATCGTTGTCGGTATCATCGCAAACATCATCATAATTACTAGCGTTATCAATATCACCAAAATCGTTGTCATCGCGAACACCATCGCCATCAGCATCGCGAACGGCATTGTCGTCTTGAATATCATCGTCAACACATTTATCGTCATCATCGTATCATCAAAACATAACATCATCAAGATCGTCAGCATCTTCATCGTCGCCAACATATATATCAAAACATCATAATCATCATTCAACGTGAACCTGATCCTCAT
This sequence comes from Undaria pinnatifida, assembly GCA_012845835.1. Taxonomy (NCBI): domain Eukaryota; class Phaeophyceae; order Laminariales; family Alariaceae; genus Undaria; species Undaria pinnatifida. Next base: position 14,358,555 of record JABAKD010000016.1, read on the forward strand.
CGACATCATCATCTTCGTAATGTTTAGTGCGATAGCGTCAAATGCTCTAACGCATCGCAGCTAAACGCTGCACAACACAGGGCTGCGTAATGCGCGTTACACGTTCGCCCGCGTTCGCAAATCCACGCGACGTTCTCAAACAAATTTCCGTTCGCAATTTTCCTTCATTTTTTTCCGGGTAAGAAACACCTCCAAATATACTGGAAAGCCCTAATACATCAACACACCCTTTCAACACGGTTCGCTTGCCGTTCGTGCACGTTGTTCTTTTATGGCGAACTGTTGAGGTTCGCGCTTGTTTTAGTCTTAACGTATCCCTGCAAAAATGTGTAATACCTGGCCTTGAGCCTGTCGAAAAGTGTGCTCGTTTCCGCCCTCAGCACAAGGACCAAGTCGAACCTGTCACACGCAAAAACGGGACGCGAAAAATATTTCCGTGTTGAAGGCCAGCAACGGCCCCGGTTAAAAACCAAAGAAAACATGGCCATATCATACAGCACATACAGCAGGGCACACGCTCCGAACACGGGAACTAAGAGAGGCAGGCAAACATTCCCAGAAAAACAAGTGTTTGTGCTTGAACCTAGCATATAGCGCACCGGTCCAAAATAAGAAATCCGGGTAGGGCCAAGATTTCTGTTTCTTACTACAACAGCAAGATATGGCCATACAGTGGGCGCCCCGGTTAAAAAGCGCCCAAGATAAGGGCATTGAGAGCATTAAGAGCATTCGGGACTTCAGAGCGGTTAATCCGGCATCTCCCACCATACTAAAAGCCATATATCGCCCACTACAGATAAGAGCAATGTGTGGTCAAGACTGCTTCGGCTAGCCACGGGGTGCTCCTAAATCAAGGTACCCACTGTATTCGTGTCTCTTGCGCATGTGGTGTCCGAGGCTATCGCCAAGCTACAAGAACAACACGAACCATAAGTATATACAGGGTAACGCATGCTTGCTTGAACGGCCGCCGGCCACGGAAGCACCGTCGTTTCTGCAGCCGAGGTAAGTCGACACACTACACATAAGTGGAAGTGTAGTGAGCTCAAGCTTCATTTTTCCTCAGCCGCCGGAGAATAAAAATAAGAATCTAAGCTGTGTCAGTTTTCGCCGCATACCAAGATTTGCCCGCTTCCCTACTTTTGAGTCCGAAAAAATCCAGAAAACTCCGCGCCTCCATTCAACCCTAAATATGAACACCTGCCAGGTAGGGAAAAGCACGGCAACGCATATCGTTGCCGCTGCATTATGCAGCAATGTAATGCTTTAAAAAATGAAACAAACGGCGCTTCCGCACCGCAAGGGCATGGCACCCTGTCCGACATCACCCTCACCAGGCTCATGAGGCCACAGCCGCAGCACTCTCTAGACACGACAGATAGCTGTTTGTTGCGCTTGCTTACCAGTGCTCTGGGAAAAAGTCGCATGAGTGGAAGTCGACGACGTTGCCCCCTTCTTCCATGTGGGTCTCCATGGCGTCGCAAAGCTGTCACGGGCGATACATGAACGAAACACGCGACGGAAGAACGGAAAGACGTGGAGCACGAATGGAAAGACGCAAAGGAAAACACGATGAAAAAAGAAAGAAGGGAGAAACGACAGATATCAAGCAACAGAGAGAAAACACAAGGAAGAAAAGAGAGAACCAAGGAATCACGCCAATGAAGGAACGAACGACATGAAGGAATGAACAAAGGAAAGACGTGACAAAAGAAAGGAAAGGCGAGAAGCAACAATGTAAGAAACGAAGGAAAAACGGCAGGGCGCGAAGGAAATGAAAATAAACGAAGGAACAAGGCAATGCGTGAAAGAAGAAAAAAAAAACGTGACGGAAATAACTAACGAAACAAATAAGGAAGAAACGAAACACGCAAAGGAAAAAAGGAACGAAGGAAGAAAGAAAGACATGAAAGAAGTAACGAAGAAGCAAACGGAACACTACACTTGAGAGAAGAAACAAAGGAAATACGCGAAGGAAGGAAGCAAGGAATACCCGGAGCAACAAAGGAAAGACATGAAGGAAGAAACTAAAGCAGTAAGAAAGGAAAAGCATGAAATACCTACACGAGGGGGGAAGGATCACGCTCAAGGCGATGTGCTAGAATGGGGCAAAAGCGTAACTATTTGCGAGGTGCTGGTGCCGTTGGTGAGTTCGCGCCGGAGGCTTCCATGTTCACCCCATACCTCTCACGAAATAAACGACACAAATCGCATAACGTGTACGACCAACAGCATAATGTGGCTCTTGCTTGGTAGGCAGAGTGTGGCTTTGCAGGCGCGCGCAACACCAACGGAGAGCACTGACTGGTTGCAGACAAGATGTGGCCGAAAATCGACAGCAGTGGTTGGTTGCGGATATCGGCGCATTCTATAGGGAGGGTTCGTGGAAACAGTATGTGGTGAAAGGCTAATCAACATGACACCTGACCTTGTCCTCGTCGAGGATGAAGGTGTCGAACGACTCATCTCGTCCTTCGTGGCACTGCTTCAATCGAACCTGTATCAGCAGGCAAGAACAAAAAGGAAGCCAGTGTCAAGGTTGATTTCGCTGTAATTCGTCGTCATACCCTCCTAGTCCGTGGTCATAGTACAGGCTCCCATAACGCTGGGGTAGAAGAATACCTCAGGATAAAAAATGTGGTCATTACCTTGTCAGCGCATTGCAACCCGGTTTATCGAAAGTCTACCACCTTGCTGTGCAGTGAGTGCATACTTCATGTAGCAAATGCGAAGCCAAAATTACCATGTGCTCATGGCTGCGAAACGAAAACACGATGGATATAATACACGCCCGAAGGGTACCAAATAAAATATCACGCTGGCGTACAGCAGATCGATGTCGCCTCTCGTGTCACCTTGAGGCCGCGGACGAACTGTTCGTAGGGGCCGCGGATGACCTGATGGTAGCACTCAGCTAACGGTTGACTGGCACTCATCTAACGCGAAACCTCGTCCATACTGCAAGAAATTGTGCCATATGCAGCTACAACATACAACGGTCGTACTGGGAACACACAACATGCCACGACACATTACACTCCTAAAGGATACCAAGTACAATATTGCGCGGGCGTGCAGCAGACCCGCGTCGCCTCTCGCGCCACGCGCGTCACGTCGGGGCAGCGTATGGACGATTGATAGCGCCCATCTAACGTAAAACATCGTCCGTAGGACCAGAGCTGATGCAATACACAGTTATACATAACAGGCATACAAGTCGTGCACTTGCTGGGAGCACAGCATTTTCTTCCAACTATATACCTGGTAGTCTGTTGCTGCTTGAAGACTGCTGCGGTTGGAGCGCTTCGGAACGTCATCATAAGAAACTGATCATCAAGCATGGTGGACTCACCACATCGCCAACGTTGATATGCCTCAGGCCGGTGCGCTCCTGCGACAAAACGAAATATATATATATATGTGGGTGGGTGGGTGGGTGGGTGGGTGGGTGGGTGGGTTAAAATACCAACATCACAAAGGAGTGTTTTGTTAACACTACTGCTATAAAATAGGGGGTCCGATACTACTGCCGTGGTCTAGTCGTTGTATACGCTTCGACGCTTTCAGGTAGGTGTCAGGGGGGTGACAACAAGGGGGTACAAGAGCGTCGAGTGGACGTACACGCCCTGCTTGCATACGGTACCAGGTATAACTTGAGCACTAGGGCCAAGGGGGTGGGTAAGAGGTAAGAACGACTATCTGGTACAAGTATTTTTACACGAATAACTTGATCGGAAAGGGCTGTGTTGTTCCCGTTGTCAAATACCGGGTACCTCATGTATATACGTATAATTGTCATCTTTTTTTTCTTCTTCGGACACATCTCTTCGTGCTCGCACCTTCATCCGAAACGTTTCCGAAACGTTAGATGGGGTGGGCACAATTCGACCGTTGGGGTCACGTTGCCGGAGGTTTGGGCGCGATCCGTGCAGAGTGGCGCGCGTGGCAAGCCTTTTAAACATTTTTTTTTACTTGGGTATGGATAAGACAAATCCCCGGGTTTCCGCAACATCCAGCATCGTGCGCGCGTACAAAGGGCATACCTTTTTTTAATGATATTATACTCTTTCCACGCGTACCAGACCCAAAGGCAACATTAACATTCGGTCTGTTTTTAGCCCTCTCATGAACACAGCCATGAGCACAGCCAACAGAGAGCACAACACCGTTAAAAAATTGCCGCCAAGCAGCACCACCAGCAGGTAACACCGTGCGTGTGTGGCACATCCATCTGCGCCGTACTGCTGTGGCTAGTTGATTTTTTCGGGGCCTGCTTCGTACATGTAATCGATGACCTGTCTTTTGCTGCTGTTGGGGGCGGCATCGCCATTCTGGACGAAAATGTTAGTACCATTAGCACCATTAGGACCCTTTGGATTTAAGACTTGTGCATCAAATGATTCTTATCATATTATATTTCCTATCATGAATTTGTGTTTCTCCCCCCCCGCGAGCACACACCCAGCCATGACATACATGACATGTGTAGACAACAACAGTGAACACGCAGATGACGCAGACAACGCTATAACCGTGCCCAGCAGCACAAGCAACAGCGGGCAATATCATCATGCGCGTGTGGCATACCCATACGTGGTGTACTGTGCTACATACAGCAGTACAGCAGGATACGTACAACAGCAAACCGATGGTTTGGTTGGTACTCGAACTTCGCTAGGCAAAGTAAATTCGTCTCCTCGAGGAGACGATTTTGAATCGGACGACGATAAAAAAACAACCCAGCGTGAAGTTTTTTCACTCTAAAAAGCAAACAGCAGTGGATATAAGCGCTAATGCTCCATGAGAGAGGGCTTTTCTATCTCAGCGACAATAGAAGCCCTACAGTTCCTCATTCCGTGCACTTTCTGCGACGAGCTGGTGGAGAAGGGTGGTGATTGCCCATCCTGACGTGGATCACTCGTCGTGAAGTTCAATATCTGGCTCAACAAGACAACAAGAGTGCCTATTCTGAAATGGCTGATTCCCATACGAAAAAAGGAAAAAAAAAACATCAAAACCAACCACGATAGAAAGACCGCGCACGGAACAACTGCTGCTTTTTTTTGCCAGTTGAAAATCCACCTTTCGTCCATGTATTCTTCACCACGCAAACTTCATTCAAATTTTACTGCACAATAAGAGCGCCCCTACAAAAAGTCCTAATCGTGCGAGTACTCGTGCTGGACACGTACTTGAGGGATTACCACTTCTTTACGGTGCTCCACCACGACGGGGAGAGAGCGAACCGTCCCCGGGAGAACGCCTCTTCACACTCCGCTTCTCGAGCTGCGGACAAGAACATAGTTTCACTACCACCGGGTACATGTTACTATTAATAACTACTTGCCCACAAGCAGTCAGATGCTGGATGCTTGGATTTCGTTCTTGCGCCACTCCCCCAGGCACTTCCCGGAGGGGAACCCTGTACATACACTTACTTACTTGGGTATTTTTTCTGAGCGGGCTCGGTTGGCACCTTCCTGGCATTTCCGGGGGTCCCACTTCGACACCGCCTCCGTGCATTACTTGCAGAACGGTCCAGCTTTTCTTTTATTTACTTCTTGCTCCGCGTTCATCATTTTTGTTTCTGCTCGTTTCGCCAGGTGTTTCTTGACTTTCAGCTGCTGCTTCCTGCAAATTTGGTTTTTCTGCCAACACGATTTTGAACCTTTTCGCGATTATTTCTTCCTTTTTGTTTGGTAAAAGTTGAACTTCCTACCATTTGCCGCCGATTCGCCGTCTGTGCATTACTTGCGGAACGGTCCATCTTTAGCTCTTCGTTGATTCCACAATTTGTTTTGTAATTGCACGAAGTGTAATCAGTTGAGATCTCGCCCAGCACCCCACCGCAGCGCTATAGCTCAGCGGCGCAGCGCCGTGCAGTGCCGTGCCCAGCGATGCCCTGCCGTGCCCTGCAGCTCAGCTCTGTAGAGCACCGCAGCGCTAGCTCAGCAGAGCGCAGCGCCGTGTGCTTTGCCGTGCTTTACCTAGCTTTGTCGTGCTTTGCCATGCTGCGTGCTTTGCTGTACTTTTACTACTTCGTACATACATGCCAGTAACATTCGAAGTATCATACCACGTACTGGTACTATTTATTAATGCTACATACACCAGGTTTGTACATATTACGTTGTTGCATCATAAACAATGCGCCCCCAGCTCAGGTCAGCCCGGCTATATGTAGCTCAGCAGCGCAGGGTAGCGCAGTGCGGTGCCGTACCCTTCGTTTTGCGGTGCTGTGTCGTGCGGCGCTGTGCGCTCTTTTGAACATACAGCAGTAGTAGTACCAGATATCATACAGGTACCAGGTTTATGTACGCATTTTGTACTCGTCTTTTTGCTTTCTTCAGTTGATTGTCCTCTCTCGGTTCCCATGCCCCCCCTCCCCCCCGCAAATAGCACACGTGCTGACATTCAGAACGTGACAGCAACAAGCATACAGCACAGCGCAGGGCAATGAGCTCTGCACAAGCACCTCTTGGCATTATTATCAATTCGATATTAGCACCAGATAATCACGGGCCTCTTCTTCTTGCCCCCTTTGCATATGTTTCAGTTGCATTATTCCGTGCGCGAGCGCGTAGCGGGCGGCGTCAACCGCCCGCGGAGCGGAGTCCTGTGCTTTATTTAGAACCACACAGAGTACCACCAGGTATTAGGCGAAGTACCGGGTACCAAGTACCGGTAGTACGTGCGTGTATTCGTCTTCTTGCTCTCGTCATTGATTTTGTTCTCCATCTCGGTTCTCTTCGCAACTCCTCTTCGCACGTTACACCTGTACTACTGCCGATCAGAACGTGACATCGTCAACAAGCGGCAGAGCACAGACAGGGCAATCAGCTCGCACAAGTAGCTCTTGGCATTATCAAATCGCTAGTTGCACTAAACCATGGGCCTCCTCTCTCTGCCTCCTTCACATTTAGTTGAAATCTTCCTTGCGCGAGCGCCGCCCGCGGAGCGGAGCCCTTGTACTGATAACACAATACGCGTATATTCATAGGTCTTTCATCCCTGCGTTTTCCGAGCCTCAATCCCATTGGCCGAGGGATCTCCCCCCGCCCGCCCTCGACTAATCAGGAGGCGAGGCGTGCGCGGCGGGAGTTGACCCTCGAGGCAACCCCCCCCCCCCCCCCCCCCCGCCGCCGCACCCAGGGATGATTGGGCCTTATCCCCGGTTCACACATCCTTCCATATTTCTTCAAATCCGACACCCCGGGGACGAAAATCGAGTTCTCCTGGGTCGACACCGCCCCGCACGGTGAAGAAACCCCAATTCCCACGGGCCGATCATCGATTGGCCTCGAGCGTCTCCCGGGTCGACACCTCCCTGCACAATGTGGAAACCCCTATCCCACGGGCCGATCGCTGATTGGCTGGGGCACGTAGAGCGATGGCAACCCGGGGAGGATAGATACCCATCCCCGGTTTAAAAATTCTTCCATATCTCTACAACTTCGACACCTCGGGGACGAAAATCAAGTTCTCCGGGTGGACACCGTCCCGCAAGGTGTGGAAATCCCAATCCCACGGGCCGATCGTTGATTGGTTAGGGCTCGTACATAGAGCCAGTGCAACCCGGGGAGGATAGGGGGGAAGCAACTAACAACACGACATCAACAGGAAGCCCGGGCTTCCAGTTGACCGGGAAACGACCCAAACAACAGCAGCACAGGCATTCACAACAGCGACAGCACGTCTTTCACACCTCTCTTACTGCTCCAGCGAGTCTGGGACGAAAGCGGAGACCCCCCGATACGATACCGTGACGAATGACATTGTTTCCGTGGATGCAATCTACGACCTTCGCTTGGCGCAGTCCAATAAGGAAAAATATGGCGCGCGAAGCGCGCCGATTTTTGCTCTTGTAAAAATAAAAATACACTCCAGCTGTGAGATCGAATATTTCGTCGAAACTCATCTTTGCAAGCTTTGTGTGATACTCCGATCGCATATCACTGTGTGGATGTCCTCGTTAAGGATATAGGTCGGCGGCTCCCCTTAGAACTACAGTGTAGCTTGTACCAGGGTCAACAGGGTGATGTTTCTCAATCTGTGCGCGGAAACTGTAAAACCCGTTTTTGAGGGGGACAAATCTGACGGCTGTGGAATGCACCACCAGTATATTATGTATGTCCTGTATGTAGTAGTCGTATGACCGGTGAGGGCAGGGCGGCGGGTATAGGGGGGATAGGTCGCATAAATGCATATTATACCATGCACCAGTGTCGGAGATGTCACCGACAACGCCTCCCGTGTGAAAGCCGGGGGTGCTAGCCACATGCGCGTACTTCAATTTCTAGGAGGTGGGCCGGTACATGTTCGACATGATGTGCGGTGACGGTAGCTACTCTTGCGTGGAATCCTGATGATATCCGCTTGTGTATTGCTCGGAAGATCCCCGCGGTGATAATAGTTTCTGTGTTGTTCGGAAGGCGTACCGGCCAAGGGGGGTGGCATCTAAGGGGACCCAGATGATAATGGACATGCAGTTACTCGAGTTTTGCTTTTTGTTATCACCGGGGGTGATTTCCTGTGGTGGGGTGGTATTGGGCAGGAGAACCTGCAACTGCTGATAACCTGCATTCTCTGGCGGCACGTGCCGGTCATGATACCTAAACGTAGTTGCTCGTTGGACCGTTCGCTGGCGTAAAGAGAGGACTTATAGCACTGCGGCAGAGTCCCACTTCTGGTGGCTGAACCTCGACACTCGATGGTGCTCCAACTGCAGCTGCCAAACGGCGGAGTTCTTGTCAGTTGTCGGAGTACTGGTCCCATTGATCTACCAAGATAAACACCAACCCTATGCAACACCCTAACCCATTCCCCACTTTTGTTGGGAGGAAGGAGAATATACGCAAACTATATCCTGCTTCTATTATACTACCAGCCGCCAAGCTGTATACAAGCACGACATCAGCACTCAGCACTAAGCACTCACAGCAATCTGCTGACAAGTGCACGTCTTGCCAGTCCCAGGAGTGCCTGTAATCAGGATGTTTGGCCCTAGCGATCCCCCCATATCTCCACACAAATCGCGAAGGTCCTTTTGCTTTCTCCAGACGCGCAGCACTAGCCCTCTTTCTGAGGCAAAGCACCGGCGACCTTTGCTGGCTGTCGCTGATAGTAAATCTCTCCAGTGCCACACGTCGTAACACTGGTACAGACCACAACGAGCAACAGAAGTAGAGAAGCAGTGAGCAGTGTCAACAGTGTGGATGTCGATGTGTGCCGACGTAGGGGAGTTCCAGTGTTTTTGTTGGCGTTTTGATATAGGGATGTGGTATATGCCGTTGCGCTGGCTCTCAGGTATCAGGGCTGTTGTGCCAGTTGTTCAGTAGCCTGTTTGCTTTGGCCAGTCTGTCGTCGACCGCGAACTTGGCGAATAGCTGAACAACTTCCTAGGAGCGATGACGCATCCGATGTGCTGCAATGAAGGGTGCTCGAAGGTACGGAGATCGAGCAAAATTTAGCATGCGCCCCGCTAGACAACACGTCAAATTCGATCCTTCAACGAACAAGTTTGAATAGCAGCTGCAATGTTGATGTTTGCTCAAGAGCAAACAAGCACTTCATGTGTACCCCAGGCAGCAGGCACACATAGAAGACGGGATGCCTCGCAGTGCTATGGCCATGTCTATCTACTCTGCAGCGCGAGCCGTACTTGCTGTCCTCTTAGGCCCCAGGTATAGCGACCTACCAAAAAAAAAAGGGAAAAATTGTAGGAAAAGAGGGCCCACCAGCACGAATCATGCTGCACGCCCGTCGCACAGTTAGTCAGTTCCGTGCGCTGAAATTCGGGATCACCCCCCACCTTAGCAGCCCGGACTGGTTTGCTTCGTGTAGGTGATGCTGTAGGCTTTCTCTCGCCGTTTTCCCCCTCTGGAATCCCAAAGGAGCTGAAATATGACAAAACGCTGCCCGCAACCGCCGTTGTTCGTGCAGGCTCCGTCGTTTGGGTTCCTCGGGGGAGAACGGGCCGCATGCTCAGCGCACAAGCGCCCCGGCATGCAGTACCTGAAGCATGAGGCAGGGGACGACAAAGCACAGGCAAGCAGAGTGAAGCAGAGCGGTGATACGACACGTGCCATCGCTGTTGTTCGGAGTGGTTTGGGTTATGCAGTACGATAGGCGGTAGGCAGTAGGCCCAGCCAGCAGTCAGCATTTTTTTTCTCTTTTTCTTTTCTTGCTTCATTCGTTTTGTCATCCTCGCACTACTGCTGTCGCGCTCCCTCCCCCTCCCAGTAGTAACTCAGGTCCGGGGTGACATAGCGGGCCCTCCTCCCCCCTCCCCACTACGGTACGAGCCTTCATTTTCATCGCGAGAAGAATTCAGCATTTTCACTTCTCGTCGACTCGCGTCGAATTGTGCCTACCCGTGCTGCTATTAATAGGTGCTCTCAGATGTGATGATCCTTTCATTGCATTTTTGCAAATACCGTCAAAATCTCAACATGCATGGTGGGGATCGAACTCAAGGGCCAACGCTTCGTAGCAGTATTCGAGGGTAACCGCTAGACCACCGGGACGACTATTATAGGCAGTACCAGGTAGGCAGTAGGCAGTAGGCAGTAGGCAGTAGGCGGTATGTGGGTGTAGGCACTACATACAACCCTAGGAACTACTTGGTGCTACAGTAGGAGGCGCTGCAATGGGCAAGGCGGTAGGCAGTAGGACGTAGTAAGCATTGGGCGGGTTAGGCAGTGTTTGTACCTGGCAGGCAGTAGGCGGTAGGCAGCAGGCGAGGTATATGAGGCGGGTGATGTAATGACTTGCTATGATGGCTTGCATTTAGCGCGATGGCGCCTTGTACCACTACCGCTTGTGCATGATAATAAGCATCACAACGTTCTAATTCCAGTCCTAGCATACGTAGATGAATCGCCGTGCTTGCTCTTTAGATGAGAGCAGGTTCAGCTTGTCACTGTCGTAACATGCTGAGGTCGTTCCGTCCATTCCCTGGTATTATATATGTTTCGGGTTTATTGAGGCCTCCTGCCAACGGCAAGCAGGGGGCTCACCTAGGGTAATCACCTCCGCGTTGACCTTGTCAGCGCGGCAGAGCGTAGGCAGATACCTGGTATTCATTACCCCGGAAGATAATAAACCTTGTCGTCATACACGACCGAATTCGGTATGTCATCAGGGCGGGTTGGGATGGTCTGCTTTTTTACATGGTAGTGGAATTAAACACGCTTAGCTTAACCAAGAGTGACCGACCCGGTCCTTCTTGGTTAAGCTAGACTTGTAAATGTCAATCGTTGAAACTTGCCCTCAGCCGCTGTCTCTGTGTGAGGCCTAAGGACTCTTGGAACCGCTGCACACGAGAAGTGCGCCCCCGTGTCGGAAGTAAACTACCGGTACAAATTACCGGTTCTGCTGTGCGCAAAGAGCTCGAACGTCATGAACTGTTTTTCATTGTTACACGTAGTGAAAAAAAATGCTGCGAGCGCATCGGAGCGGCTGTACCAGACGGTGTACAAACTACATAAACAAGCAGCTGGTGGCTCACGCAGCTTGCAAAGGTGAGTATCGACCCCAAATTTATCGAACTCACAGCTGACGGACATATGACAAATTTATAAAGGGTATCCAAACGAGGTCAACTTCAGTGGGAAACTGTTGTACGGAGGACCATGGTAAGCAGGACCTACGACCCACACTAACACCTACTTATTCCCGTGCTTTTACTATCCATATTTGGTTCTCATTACCATTACTATATTCCCCTCGAATGCTAGACATTACCGAACCACCGGCGTGCCGACACGCCTCTCTCTCAGCTGATGATGTAACATGCCGACTGCTGCATAATATGTCTAACATTCCTACTGTATCATATAATAAATACAAGGGTTTCCCTTCGGAAGGGGATGTCGCAAGCGACATGTGGCAAGAGGGAGCACAGACTGCTTGTACACAGCCGTTCGTACGAGCGATACCAGGTATGTATAGCATGAAAAAACTCTTGAAAAACTATAAAAACTATTGGCCACGGCGCAAATATCACCCACTATTCACAGCTACAACGAGTTTATTGTGTAGTTTATACATGCCCTGATAATCTGTACGATCACTTGCCAATGCCTGGGAACCATGTAATGTTAATAGGGACATGTTCCTCGAGGACTGGACTACGCTCCGTCTGTCCAAAGAGAGCCGCCTTCTACGGGTGGAGGTTCTGCGGGTCAACCTTCTTCGAGTGGACATGAGGCTTGCGGGGTGAAAAAAAATCAGTGTCGGCACGCGGGTTGCGCCAAGGTTAGCCGCAAAAACATGACTACGCATCACTATTTAGACATGCCTAGACGGTATGAGAAGGCGTAGGCACGACTCCGTATTAACGTTAACCCCGGTGGAGTTTGAGAGGGGAAACGTTTCCATAAAAAGTGACGATTGCAGCATCTGCTACCCGAAGCGAAGCAGCCCAGGCTGATAGGGTAGATTGTCTGTCCGAACGGTATCTGCGATAGAAAGAGCGGCACGACAAGCGCGCGGCGTGGTGATATTGTTGATGGCGCTGCTGCATATTCCTCCTAAACGCTTGGTTAGATCGCGCTCGTAGTTTGTTTTTTTTTGCCTGCATGCTCCTTTACACGGCCCTACTTGGTGAAGGATGTTAGCCTAATCCTAACCGTAACATACTTACTTAACTAGACACGGCACTGCGCTGTAACAGCATGCCAGGGCCCTAGACTGATGTAGCCACAGCCTTCGGTGGGGCATGCATCCCTTGTTTTGATGTACTCGTGCAAGTGTCGTCAATCGGGTTTCATGCAAAGATTAACCGTAGAGCTCGTATCATACCATGCATGCCGTGACGCATCACGGCTGTGATTGTCAATGGACGTTGCGTCTCGGACTTGCTCTCATTTAGTTTCACTTCATTTTTCAGGGTCGCCGGATACGTATCAATACTGCTATTAATAGTACAGCGGCAGATATCCCTCTACAGTGCCGGTGTGTGCCAGTCGGAAACACCGGCACTATAGTGGCAACCGGCACTACTCCGCATACTATCACTACTGCTTGTTCCTGCCTGTGTCAAACGATTCACAAGCATTATAGCGGATAACCGGCACTACTCAACCGGCTCTATAGAGGGCCCTCTGCTGCCCTCCATTGCAGTCTTGAACTCTATGTAGTATTTTCCTGAACTGCCTTTCCGATCAGCGTTCCTCTTATGATTGGTCCCACGAGTATTCTACGACACGGGGGGTGCAACAAACACACCAAAAACGGGCGATCGGTGTACTGCTGTAGTACGCAGCTTGCGAAGATGAGTATCGACCCTAAATTCGTCGAACTCACAGCTGACGTCGTTAGAACATTTTTTTTAAATTGTGATTTTCTACGCGAAGCTAGCAGTTTCTCTGTCGCCCGGCCGACTTGGCCGTGTACTCCGATGGAAGAGTATCACATCGGGCTCAGTGTCTGGCGACTCTGCTGTGACTCTCGCTATGACGCTGCTTTATCTGTTTCAACAGGCGCCCTCGTTTGGGTTTCCCAACGAAGAGCGCATATTTTGCTCGTCTCACAAGCGGCCCGGAATGGAGTACATAGCCGGGGCTGGGGAGCATCATCGCGGCGGGGCTGGTGATGCTCTCACACAGGTAAAATTGTCACCCTATCAGATCGTCCCAGGATTGGCACAACGTTGGTCCGAACATGTTTTATTTCATCGCATATCAGGTATCTCGGAACTTGTATAGTACAAGAGATCGTGTCCAACATTGGTTCCAGCATTTTTGGTTCAAGCGTCCTTGGAATTCTGTCGAGGACGACATATTATGCAAAATTTCTTTTGGCACTGTGGTGCGAATGTCTTGGGCAACAATATGGAAGGACGAGATCACGAACAAAATGGTTTCAGAAGTTTTGGTTGACCATGTTTGAAATACTACAAAAGACGAGATAATTGCTGAAAGCCGCGTTGAACGCATTGTGATTGCAATCTGCTCTTTTGGAGATACAGTAATTTGCATTAGTGCGGGGTCGTTTTTGTAGCGGCGAAAAGGCTAAAAATATCGCAGTAAAAAAATAATAATTCAAGAAGATACAGTGTAGGATTTTGTGCTCATCATGTTATACGTACGCTCAATAACGACATGGTTTTGTAACACTGTGCTTGTGTGATTGCCATATACTACTCCAGTATTAGTAGTGCTGCGGTTGTGGATACTAGGTCCCTTCTCCCCTAGATAGTATCGCCTCATTGAACACAAGTTCAAGGTCACCAGAGGTCCACGACTGACTCCGTTCCGCGCTGACCCTAGGCACCGACCCACCTCACACGAAGGCTACCGTAGTGTAGTATCATACTCTATCATTGTAGTATGATTGTCGTATCATACACCCTTTTTCACCACTGGATTTGAGCTATCATATCATATCGTATCATACGATAATATCGTACTCGGACGAGTGACTCTGACTCTTTACCTCTCTGACAAAACAGCTTTATGCGATTTGTGTGGTTCAGCATAGCTAACCGTTCGTTTGCGGATTCATATGGCAAAACTAACACAGCATGAAACAGCATGAAACAGCACGAAAGGTTACTTAAGACTTGCAAAAGGGACAGGGGCGTCACTCTCGCGAGTAAACCCGAGCTACTACAAAAAAAGGCCAAAAAAAGTTACCCCCATCTATTGTAGTCCTGGTCCTCGGTGTCAGATCGGTGTCAGATCGGTGTCAGATCGGCGTCTTCTACACCATAACCACACAAGAGAGAACCTGCCTGCTAACGGCACAGTCCCACCCGGTGGGCGGAACGTATCATTCTCCGATCAAGTAGACCTGGCTGTTAGGTGTGGGCGATGCTGGCATCATCCTTTGTGTTTGTCCGTACGGACTCTGTGTTTGACTCTGTACTATGCCCAACCTAACCCTAACCCTATTAAAGTATGTATCTTTTCGTTTTGAAGTGATACAGGATGGTGTACCACCGCAGCCCACCATACCGTTCCCTTTGCGTATTGGTGCTTCGGCGGTTATGCGGTGCACGTACTTTTTTTTTTTTTTTGATCGGGATGCTTGCTTGGCCTTTGTTATGACCACGCACGATTAATAGATTTCAGGTAACTGACCTATTAAAGTTCCTGAGCTAGTAATAGTGTGACAATACCTCGTTATCATCATGTCAATGATAAATGCGAATATATCATCTCCTATTGATAGAAACAAACAACTACCTTCACATCTAATCTCTGTCAACGCCCCCGTCCTTGTGTTGTCCCCCCCCACCCCCCCAAATGGCCGAAAAAGTGGTTAAAGTGTTGTGTTATAACCGGGAATGAACGCTTTTCTTTTGACGATCTCTCCTCCTTACCTATTTGGTATCCCCGGGGACAACATTTGTCTAAATACATATCACCTCCTCTCGCGGGACGACACCAAAAACGATGTCACCCCTGGGGGAGAACAGAAGTGTATCTGCGATATCCCATTCCGCCCCACTGCGACTTGTATGCAATGAGCCGCGCGCACCCGTTGCTGTTGCTTGATGTCTGTTGTCTCGTTGTGTAACCGCTCCATGAGCTCAAACTCCACCTGCTTTATATGAATCCACCGTTTTCCTGTCGGTGCACAACGTCAAATTTGGCACCGGAAGACTCAACTACAGTAGGTAAAATGAAAGCGACCAAAATCAATGCGACGACATGGGAAAACACTTTCGTCCCGTTTTTTTTGTTGACCAAGTCCCCCGTACCTCTTATTCTCCCCGGGGGCAAAGATTTGTTGAAGAACAAACACTCGCCCCAGGGGGCGTTGGCAAAGGGTATTACGGTAATTAATGAACCAACCCTCAATTAGGTAATTATACATACCCCCCGGCATTGTAGGGGGTGCGGTTGTGTGGTGTGGTTCTGTGGTCAAACGGACTACGGCCATGTATGGTACGGCCATGTATGGTATGTATGGTATGCTGATCCCCCCCCCCCCCCTCCATTGAAGGTCTATGGTCATACGACTACGGCTCTGCATGAATGAATACCCCCCCCCCCCCTCCCACGTGTACACGTCTCTGCAGGCAATGGGCCACGTCCCGAAGGGTCTGAATTATCGCCACTCAGGCGAGAGGCGTCAGGCTCGTCCACACACCTCCCCCTCTTCCTCTTCCGCCACTGGAGCCACAAGCTTGACTGATCCTCACTGCCAGGAGGAAGGGTGCACCAAGGCTCCCAGCTATGGATGGCCAGGGGTGCCTGGAGGGAACCCCGGTGTACCTATCATGTGTGCCATGGTGGGTGCTCAGAGAGGGTGGGTGGGGGGTGGGGGGGTGCGTGCTCATTTCATGCATAGCCGTAGTTTCAGGACCATAAATGTAATCATATCATGCGCGACCGTAGTGTTAAGAGCGTAGCCCGTCGCATCCGTGCAATGCCGGGGCGGAGAAGGTCGGGTTTTGGTCTTGAGGGAAGTTATTGACTATTGACCCTTTTCACCGGTACCTTTTAAGACTGCAAGACACGCACATTTTTGGGGACAATTACTCGGATTTTTAACATTGGGTATCATTATAGCCGTTGACGCTTGCACAACACGCCCAACTTTAATTTCGAGGAGGGTTACACCATGGCCCCTGCCTATGAATGGCCGGGGGTGCCTGGAGGAATCCCCGATGTACCGTACCCATCATGTGTGCCATGGTGGGTGCAGGGAGAGAGAGGTGTGTTTGTGTGTTGATTAAAGCAGTACTATAAATAGGGGTGTCCCAGTGCGGCGATGGTGTGGTATAGACTGTAGAGAGCAATGCGACCGCCTTATCGGGGGAAGTCGCATTACTCACCTTCTTCATGCCCGGCTTATGAGTGCAATTCCTCGGTCGTGCCAAGCGAGATTGGCCGCCTTATATAGGGATGCCGCGGTACTAGCCATTACTAGCCCTTACTCATACCGCCTTGTTGGGGGACCCCTACTGTAAGGCAGGCAGAGGGTGTGCTTAACCCCTTTTCAACTGGAAACCCGCTTTGGGAGACAAATTACTTGGCGTTAGTATAGGAAGGGGCTCTGCGGTAATGATGGGGGCCGTGTGTGCCATAGTGTGCAGTCAGACAAGGGGCGGGGGGGATGTACTCGTTTCATTCATGGCCGTAGGTGCATTACCGTAGCTATTAGTAGCTATTAGTAGCTATTAGTAGCTATTAGTAGCTATTAGACCCTCGCTTCCTGCAATGCCGGGGTGGAGTGTCTACACTCTTAGGTACCTCGGCCGCTATGCATACAGCAAAGCCTTCAATGACGTCCAAGCCCCTTTTCGTTGGTCAGCACAATAATACCAGCCGTGGTGTACGTTCGACCTTCAGCATTCCTCCCAACATAGACGATATGACGCCCCTTCCTCGTTTCTGTTTTCGCTGTGAACACGCTTGTCGTTGGTCAGCACAAAAGACCGGCCATGGTGTACCTTCGGCAACCGAAGGGTGGGGTGTTGAGCGGCAAGCCTGCTCCCAGCAAAGACCACGTTCCTCGAGGGCTAGAGTACATCCCATCAGGTGAAACACGCTGCCGGGTGGTATAATGATACACGAAGTACACTAGCAGTATGCTGGTGTTGCAGTTTAACCCCTCAATAACTGCAACAAGGATCTCACGATTATTTCAACAATAGCACCCGATTTAAGAGATTTACGAGTCTGTCGGAGCAGACCGGTATTAGTGCTCATATCTCGGCGTCACTCTTATCTCAGATCGGGTACCATGTACCCTGGTAGGTTGTCGTACACCAGGCAGGCGTTACCTGGTACAATCATATTGGTTTTGGTATAGGCACAACAAGGCGTGCCAAGCCGATTCGACCGCTCTTAGCCCCTTCAGAGCCTACAAACCCCTCCCTGTACTAGTATCGAATAATTTGTCCCCAAGACGGGTTTCTAGTTGTAAAGGGGCGTTTTCTCCTAAGATGAACGCTATTAACCCCTTTGGGGCTTCAGACGAAAACTTTGACGAAAATACGTGACTTAATTACAGCGTCGGCCACGTCAAGTGCTCAATCCTATCAATCCTATCAATCCTATCAATCCTATCAATCCTATCAGTCCTATCAATCCTGTCAGTCCTATCAATCTTATCAATCCGATCAATCCAATCAATCCGATCAATCCGAGCTGCTGCTGGTGTAGGAGGGGTGTTCGAACTGCACCGCAGGAAGCTGTGAGGCAAGCGTGAGGCATGAACGGGGATACTCTCGGATTGCCTCAACCTTTTCCTAGACGGTTGGTTAGAGCGCGCTCGTCGCTGTTTGGTCTGCATGAATAAGTCCCAAAAGCGTTAAATCGGGCGCCCCACTGTAGTTTGTCCACCAAAGGCCGAAAGGGATTTCCAGTTGTAAAGGGCATTTTCTCTTAAGATGGACGCTCTTAAATCGGGCGCCCCAATGTATATTGTCCCCAACACGTTGGGTGCGGTTCTGAAGGGATTAAACCCCTTCATGTATATGATTCACTGCTATATAAAAAAATGTCAAATAATTGGTGTTGGTTTTTAGCTATCCCTACGAACAGAGCGGAAAGAGGGAGCGTTTTCTGCTGAGCCAAAGTAGCACATCACCAACGCACTATTATTATGACACCATACCAGGTACAACAAGCCTATTTGTCGACCATGGCTACAACTGACCATCGCGCCTTCTGATCCGTTAACCGTCTTCCCGACCAAGCACCTGAGCCCTTCCTCCTTTCCTTTCTTCTTCTCTATTGACATCACTTTGTCGACGGACCTCATGACTGAGAACATGGCTGTTCTGCTGTTCCCATGCTGTACTTCCCATGCTGTGTTTGTTTGTTTGTTCGTCAGTGACCATGGAGAACGATCGCGTGGTGCACTCCGATCATCCACACTGTGTCTACAAGGGCTGCACCAAGGTAGGCACTACCTGGTGTTCTATTAAGACTTTATACCATTAGTATTAGTAATAGTAACGCTAACATACCACGCGAAAGAGACAGCCCGCCAAAGGGGTACGTAGAGCAAAATATTATGCATCATCGCTTGTGCCACAGCGATACTTTTAAACACCCCCCCAAAAGAAAGAGAGTGTCTACGCGGCATCCCATGTGCCACAGTGTTGCATAACGTGTTTATAGTATTGTGGCGATGAGCGTATTCAGAGGACTCGGCTTTTGTTTGTGCAGCACATTGCAGTGTAATGTTTTATTAACGCTGTAGTGTAGTATAGTGTAGTGTAGTGTTGTGTAGTACTACGGTAGATATGGTGTGGTGTGGTGCGGTGCAGTGTAGTGTAGATAGTGTAATTTAGTGTGTAATAGTGTCGTGTGGTATAGGACAGTGTAATATAATGCAGTGCAGTGAATATTGAATAGCAAGTGAAGAGAGGTGTAGACTAGTATAGCGTAGGGCAACGAATCTCGACACGACCTTACCGACAGGTTTTTGGGAGCATTTAGGCGTCATGCAGGGTCTACGCGCATGACGGTGACGCCGTTCTCCGTCTGATACTAAGACCACCACTAGCCGTTTCGACCGAGAAAACGCCTGCCAGCGGGGTGTGTGGGGCGGCCGTTGAAGACCACAAACCTGAAATACAACTAATACATAGCAAAGCGCTGTTGTGTGTAAATCCTCCAAGCGTCCCGAGCTAAACAGCACACGCTGTGCCCCACCTCCCTCCCACGCCTCTCTCTCGCCGCTGTCTCGTTTGTCTTTTTTTGATACGCTGGTATATTCGCTCCATGTGACGGTTGCGTTAGGCACCTTCTTATGGGCTGGATGGACACAAGGGGACGCACTGCTTTTCGCACAAGCGACCAGGAATGGTGAGAACGGCCAACCACGTCAATGCCTCTAATAGTGACACACAATCCACTCCCCACACTTCCACGCCTCCCCACCGGCCCACCGACCTACCCATCAACCCGCCCACCCACCCACCCACCCACCTACCGGCCCACCCACCGCCTGGGCTGCCGCATCCAACCCAACCCATGCCAACCCAAACCAACCTAACCAAATCCAATTTAACCAAACCCAACCCACCACACCCCACCCAAATCCAACCCAACACACCACAACCCAACCCAACCCAACACAACTCAACACAACACAACCCAACCCGTGCAAACCCATGCAAACCCAACCCAACCCGTGCAAACCCAACCCAACCAAACTCACCCCACCCCACCCCACCTCACCCTAACCCAACACAACCCAACACACCACAACTCAACCCAACTCAACCCAACCCAACACAACTCGACCCAACCCAACCCAACCCAATCCAACACAACACAACACAACACAACACAACACAACACAAACACAACACAACACAACACAACACCACCCTTTTGTTTCGCTTTATCTTGTCACTCCGAGCGTGACGCTCATTTTCTCACGATGGTGATGGTCGTCTTTCCATCATCAGTATGCAGTGGGGTATCCGATTTAAGAGCCCATCGGAACAGACCGGTCTTAGCGCTTTTTCCTCCGTGCCGTTCTTATTTCAGATTGAGTATCGTAACGGTGTTCGCATAGGTGTCGCAAAGCGTGACACGCTCATATACCCGCTCTGAAGTCTGTTTTTTCTTAGCAAAGATTCTCTTAAACAGGATACCCCACTGTGTTGGAAGCAGCAACGGGTTAGTGCGATCATTGAGTTGAGCACGATAACGAGTATGTCGCTCATCCCGATCGTTATCCAGCCGTGGTCCCTCTATAGTGCCGATTGCCGCTATAGTGCCGGTTGCCCCTTATAGCGCCTGTGAATCGCTTGGCGCAGACGGGAGCATACAATAGTAGCAGTACTCGGAGTAGTGCCGGTTTCCGGTAGAGTGCCTGTAGTTCCCTCTATAGTGCACATTCCGGCACTGTAGAGGGACCACCACCGTCGTACCTGTTTCGCCACAATCGTGATGCTCGTTTTTTTCGTTCACGGGTTTTCTTTCTTGGTCACTTGATCACACTCCTTTTCCCACGATAGTGATTGAATGTGTTTTCATGAATATGTTTTCTTGAATACTCGTTGTCCCACAATCGTTGTGCTCTTTTTCCCACCATGGTGATACCCGTTTTTTTCTGTGTTGAATAGATTTTCTTAAATACTCGTTTTCCCACGACCCTAAGGTTCATATTTCCGTTCACGGGTTCTCTTGAACGCTCGTTTGCCCACAATGATCGATCTCACACCAGGCATGACTCTCGCTTATACATGGCGATGCTCGTTTTTCCAGTTTTTTTTTTTCAATACTCGTTTTCCAACAATCGCAATGTTCTTTTTTTCGTTCACGGGTTTTCTTGAACGTTCATTTCCCCACAATTGTTATGGTCGTTTTTCTATGAAATAGGTTTTCTTGAAACGCGGTGCAAAGCCGACGGCGCCAACAGAGGCTAAACGCCATGCACCATCCCCCTCCAAGGCCCCAGCAGAGAAGCCTCACGCCGAGGAAGACATACCCGTGAGTAACTTTGATTTTTTTCCATGTTTTAGGATGTCATGATGCCAGAAACACATCCTTTAGATCAGCACATATAATCTAAGTCATCACAGATCATCTAGATCCTATATTCGTCGTTGTGATGTGTTGTGCAGGATCTGCGTAGTACAGATCCAGTGCAGGATCTGCGTAGTACAGATCCAGTGCAGGATCTGCGAACTACAGATACAACGCAGGATTTGCGAAGTACAGATACAACGCAAGATCTGTAAAGTACAGATCCAGTTGCAAATCACCCGTCTCTCACCCGGCAGCATGATCTATGGCCCACGCAGATCATTTAGACCAGGGCTCTGTCGGCCCTGAAAAGCACCGATGAAAAAAGATCTGATCTGATGTGTTCGATGTGTGTGGCATTGTCTCCAAAAGGTAGGGTCCAGTTTTTAATGGGTAAGGTGGCCTGGTGTACAAGAGGACACCTTGCCCGTTACGGCGGTGGTGCGCCAGAGGAACACGGCCGCCTTATTCACCTTGATCGCCATATTGGTGTGAGGGTTTTGATGAGTGCAATTTCCTATTAATAGTCGCCCCAAGCGATGTCCGCCGCCTCATATCGGGATACCGCCTTAGTGAAACCGCCTTATTGCCCCCCCCCCCCCACTACGGTAACACCGTTAGCCGTGCAAGAAGTTGCGTTAAAACAGCCCTGCTACCTCATCCCCATATTCATGTGTACCCTCGTCGGAAAAAAAAAAATATTCGAACGAGTGCAGCTTTCTAATCTTGACGACGCCAAAAGGCAGGGGCGGTGTTTTAGATGACTGAAGCCGGAGTCTACGTGGTTTTACGGCTTCCGACCCGGCTAGACCGAAATCATTGCTCTTGTTTCAGAAGGGATGTAAATTCATGACCACAGAGCTATCAGTCTCCCTACGAAATTCTGCGACTGCCGATCCGAATGGAATAAAGTGTATTTCGGTTTAGATGCACGCGATAACCACAGCGCTTGGTTGGCACTGACTGCTAGCTCGATGGTCGTTGGTGTACCTCGAACATAAAGAAACCGGGATCGTTTACGCTTTCTATCTACCCGCGCCGTAAACTGTACATCGTACCAGTAGTTGTTTTTTGATAGTTGAAATGGCGGGATTCGCAATCGATCATTCTCCTCCTGCCCCTCCTCCTCCTCCAGCAGCAGCAGCAGCAGCAGCAAGAGGTGGGAGCAGGAGTGAATGATCACCGGCCCGATGAAAAACCGACGGAGCCACCTGCGGCTGACGCCAGTAATCAGCCCGACCCACAAGGTAAGACCGTCCAAGACCGTGTAAGGCAGTGCAAGACAGTGTAAGACAGTGTAAGACCGTGCAAGGCAGTGTTGGATAGTGTGAGACAGTGTACGACAATATTAGACAATGTAAGACCGTGTAAGACAGTGTAACACAATGTAGGCAGTGTCAGGCAGTGTGAGGCAGTGTGGGACAGTGTATGACAGTGCAGTACAATGTAAGACAATGTGTTACAGAGGAAGACAGTGTGAAACGGTTTAAGTCAGTGTTGGATGGTGTAGGACCGTGTAAGACGGTGTAAAGCTGTGTAAAACATGTAGTGTGCGGCAGTGTAAAACAGTGTAATTTGTTGTGAGGCAGTGTAAGACGGTGTAAGACAGTGCAAGACACTTGATAGTTGGAGCGATTAGCGTTTGGTTCCGCACATACTATTAATATAGCAATGCCGATAGTTGCTTTTGTTTTGATGCGTTTTAAGTCATGCAAAACCATCACCACTAGATCCAAGGTATCCAGGTAGTTTTTTTTGTCTACCGATATAGGCCTGGTTTTGTGGTAGCGCAGCACAAGCAAGCCGTTAGCTCTCTGTGTTCCAATGAACCAAATCAGCACGCCTTGCGATGTTTTCACCACCGCGGTGCTATCAATATTCCTATATACCATACAGGGGAAAGTGTTGTGGAGGCTGATTTGGTAGAAGCGAGGCGATGCGTGACGCTGGCTCGAGAAATGCTCGAAGATCCTACCTTCGGGATGAAGTACCTCGCCAACATCGTCAAGAACCCTCACGACGTCAAGTACCGCACGCTCAAGATATCCAACAGGCGAGAGTTACCCCAGAGCTGCGTTGCCCCCGCTCTCGTGTGTGTTTTTACGTGCTACTTTGGCCAATGCAAAAAAACTTTTACCCTGTTTCCCCAGTGCCACGTCAACCGCTTTCTGTATCGCTGCCCGACCAGAGTCCTAACGTATGACGCAACTTCTAACACGTTCGTGAGAGCATTGTTTCGGCCAATTTTAAGGTCTCCCTATTTTGACGTCGCTTGCTTTCTCGTGAGTGTATGCGTGATTCTTGGGTCGAAATGCACAGGAAGTCTTACTCTGAGGTGTACCTCGTGCCCTATTGCTACGTTGCCCGCTTTGTCATGTTTGTATGTATTTTGTATGTACGTGTTTCTCGGGGGGAAAATTGCAGGAAATTCTACTCGGAGGTGTGGCTGAACAGTGGCATGAGAGGCGTTTTTCTTGCCCTCGGCTTCAGAAGGCGGGGTAAAGAGGCGGTCGTCTTGGATCCATTGACCCCCAAATCGCTGGAATGTACGGCAACCATCCTGCAGGCGAGCAAGCTCACACTGGGTTACCTACCGCCTCTTGCGCGATCACAATAAACGTTTTGGGATATATGGGTAGCGGCTAGAGAAATCTACGAGCGGTCTGTCATTTTAAGCGTCTAGGAAGAAAGCGCGGTGATAGTATGTAATACTACTACTTCGAAGTACGAGTAGTATCACCGTTCTGCGGGCGTGTTGGTGTGCAACTGTCTGTACGGCTAACTCCTTGCATTGAGGTGCGGACACCGTCCCTACCCAAGCGGCCCCGGCAGCATCGTGTGGCAGATTGAGCACTGTTGTAAATCGTCTTTTTATTTTTCGTGGTCGTCATTTTTTATTTCGAAATGTTTTCCCTCTCAAGCCCCTCTCAAGCCCCTCGAGTCCCAAAGGGGTGATGAAGTTACAACAAGACCGAGGTGTCGTGACAGTATCCGATCGCCACCACACCCCACCCCACGGTAAGACTATTGATAGCAGAAGCAAGAACACTTCACTATTGATAGGAGAAGCAAGACCACTTCACAAAAGCACCCGTTTCCGAAGAAGAATGTTGCAGCCTGCTGCTGCTGTAGTTTAGATCAGCTTCTTCGCGGTTTATTACCTATTTGGGTACTAAGTAATAGGTGTTCTGTACTGCAGTGTAGTGTATAAGCAGCAGTTTCATCGACTAGGTGCACCAAGTGCTCTTATTGTCTAAATGTATAGGCCGATGACTAAGCCGCCAATGAAGCACACATAACCACGCATAATCCTATGGACGCCGTCAAGGTAAAAAACAGGACGATGTGTAGCTGACATTCAACGAAGAGTCGGTCAGGCTTTACGATTGTTTGCTGTTTATTATTTGCGTCTGTTTACTGTTTTTCCGTGCGATGTGTAGCCGCAAGCAAGGGTGACGTTTGCTGTTTACTCTTTGCGTTTGTTTGCTGTTTTTCCGTGCGATGTGTAGCCGCAAGCAAGGGTGACGTTCAATCAAGCGTCAGGAGTCAGGTTTGCTTTTGCTGTTGTCTTCGATCAACGGTCTTATTCGGTCAACGGTTCCCTTCTCGCTCCTTGCCGAATGACTCCTTGTCCGCCACAGGAGCTTTCGTGCAATAAAAGCACCGCTGGGAATCACGGCCGCTCTCCCATGGCCTGACTCGCTCCGCCAAGGCATACCTGGCTCATATTCTACCGTAAAGATCGCGTGGGAGAGAGTTGGAGGGTTGAGAAAGTACACATTGACAGATAGTCATCGGATCCGCGGGACAACCTTCCTTCCTTCACCTAATATTATGTTCAGTTCAGGCATTCTCAGATGCAGATTCTTTTGCGTCCATTTTGTGCTCGAGATCACGTTTTTTTTGTTCTGTTTCATCAGAATCGTTCTTTACTTAGCGGCTGTGAGGGAGAGGAGCTTGGTGATGTTCTTGATTTATTCAAGACGGAAGACGATTGATTGCTATGCATTGCTGGGGAGGGACGGGGGGGATGGAAGTACATGCCAATCGGTAGTAATTGAACCCGCGGAATATCCTCTCCGAACATTCTGATGTTCCAGCTCGGGCTTAATCGCCGGTGCACTTGTTTGTATCCGTTTTGGGTGCTTCGTTGGTTTATGTTTCCTGTTGCATGGGCATCGATTAATATATTAATAAAAGCTGTAGACTAGTATATGCTGGGGAGGGGTTTCGTAGTGTAATAAAGAAGGAAAGCGATTGGTTCGGGTGGGGGCAGTTTTAGTATGCCAAGCAGGAACCATTGCTGGAGAGGGGGGACGGCGAAGGTACATATCAATAGGTAGCACCGTAATTGAATCCGCGGATAAGCCTGTTCGAACACTTCGTATCGTGTGCAGTCCATAGACCAATCTTAGATGCAGTTGTTCTTGTTCATTTTAGCTTTTGGCTGTTTTTTTTTGTTTCTTGCTGATTCAGTATCGGTTTTAACATAACAGCAAAAACAGTAGCAATGCTGGGGAGCAACCTCATGATGTATTAAAGAAGCGACTGGTACGCGTGAGAGCCAGGATTGGCGGAAGTGTGGGGGATGGAGATGTTCGCACTTTTTTATAGGTCCGCGGAACAGCATGTTCGACCAATACAATGATCCGTTCGGGTTGTTAGTATTTGCCGCAGTTGTTTTTGCCCGTTTTGCGGTACGTGTCGTGGTGGTTCTTTCCTATCGATCATAGTCGTTTTGCACACAGGCGTTGCATTTGCTGGAGACGGGGCGTCGTATTCGGGATACTTTTTTTTTTTTCAGGCACTGCGCTATGGGTGCCAGGCGTCCGTGCGACGGGCGGGCGGTTGCACGTGATATCTTGCTTTTTTTTTCCTGAAAAGTTATTTTTGTGTTAGGCTGGGTTAACTTAGGGTGTGCGTGTAGCGCGTGCGGTATCTCTAAAAGCCTCCCTGTTCATTTCACCAGGAGATACAATTTTAGCCTGTTAATAGAGGAGGTGTTATGGGCGTGGCGCGTGTTTGTTGCTCAATAGAGCTACGTACTCGTGGTGAGCGCGAGTACGAAAAAACGATAAAACAAACGTGTCACGCTGCTGATAGCGATGTGTATCGGTCTTTGCACGTATGAAAGCTCCAACGGCATTCCAGCAGTAGTCCGTTTAGAGGGGAATAACCCCGACACAAATAGCATCCAGGCCAATGCTCCTATAGTGTGTTCTGTCGTTTGTTGGCTCGTTTGTTCGTTGGTTCGTTCGTCTGTGTTCGTCTCCATGAAAGACGAGCCACGAAAACGTGTCATTCGTTTTTGAGCGCGTCTGCGTCCTCGAATGAGTGACAAAGTTACAGGAGTCGCGACGACAGACTCCGAGGCGAATAAAGGCATTTCACAATCGCAGTTGGCACCATACATAGTGTCTAACCATTCGCTATTGATGCGCAAACGCTGTAACTCCGCGGCTACCTTCTGGCCACTTTATGCCCTTTATGCCCTTTATGCTTTTGATGCCTCCCTTTCACTGCGCGCTACGATCTAGGGGTAGCCCTTTCTTGCAGTGCGTTTCACGGGTCAGATCGCTTCTTGCGAGTCGGGTCGAGTCTGGGTGGCCAGAAGCGACCCGCGAGAGTTGAAACCCTCCTGAGCCGACCTGACCCGACGCGGGAGATTTCGAGTACCTCCTGACCCGACCCGAGTCTGCACGGCAGATAGATCAGATCTCTGGTCGATATGATCTGTGTGGCCCATAGATCATGTTGATTGCCGGGTAATCTGAATCATCTAGCTGATCTGAATAATCTAGCACATGTTCCCTAGGTCAGATATGTACTAAACAGATAGAGCCTGCACGAATTATCATAACAGCACTGCCATATTTACTCATAGATGATCTACTGTAGCAGATGGTGATCTGTCCGATCTGTCCGATGTGTGGTATCTTGTGTTATCTTGTGTTATCTTGTGTTACTTTTCTTTCTTTGAACTGCTGACCAAGGCTACGGTAGGCGGGCACCTCCGTTTTTTACTAATAGATTTGAGGTATCGTACTCGCACGAGTGACTCTGTACCTCACCGACCAAAAGACTTCACGCGATATGCTTGGCGCAGCGTGGCTAATTATTGCGTTGCGGATTCATGTCGCGAAGCTAAAATAGCACCAAACAACCGTAAGACCCCGAAGGAACAGGGGGTATGTCACTCGCGCGACTGACTCCGGGCCACTGAAAAAAAATGTCCTTAAAAGGGGACACACCCCCCCCCTATCGTAGCTCCCTCCCTTTCTCAACTCAAATGTCCGGGGTGACGTAGCAGGCGCTTTTCCCCTATCCCCACCCGGATGCTTGGCTTCGGTTGTTTTTATCGCAAGGGTTTCAGCATTCTACACTCTCGTCTGGCTCGTGCTGAATTATGCGTGCATGCATACGTACACACGCCATTAATACGCGAGTTCTACAGGTTAACTATATTGTAAGAAAAAACATCCCTTCGGGGGACTCGAGCTCGCGAAATTAACTTAAGCAGTCTCAAGGTACCACCGGGGAGACTGGGAGTCGTTAGCACAAAGTCCGTACCTCTGTCTGTGTTTACGTTGTCCTGCTTCTTGGAATTGATCGCCTGGCTTGCACATATTTAGTTACTGCCACAACAACAAAAAACTCCAAAGGACAAGCACGGCCACTAAAAACCCGTAGTTTGTCGTGCAATTCAGGAGGTATTCAACTTGTACCTACAGAGAATAGACCGTTGTCACGCCCTAACACGACACTCACTGTACTTAATGATGGCAAAGCGAACAATACTCGGCATTCAAAAATCAAGCTAAGAAAACAACAACTGCAAATACCGAAGCAAACATCCCCGACATCCACAAAATCACAAATCAAACTACGAACAAAAGCACTCAACGCAACCAAAAAGAGATGTAACACGTCATGTCAGCCGCGGCTTCTGGGGTTTACCCCCCCGTTGAACAAGCCACAGCGTCATTACGACACGCATCACTACCCTACTCGGCATCCGCAAACCAACCTAAAAAAAAAACTGCAATGCAACCCACAGACGCCGGCAACGTGGAGATGCAACACGCCATGTCAACCGCGGCTTCCGGGGCTTCCCCCCGTTGATTAAGCCGCAGCATCATTACGATACGCGTCACTGTTTCCTGCAGATTCCCAATACACCACGATATCGTCCGACCCATTTCGCACCAATCAGGTACTGGTATCAGGTACAGACTATGACGTACGATTCCTTCGCGCCAATCACGACACACAACGATGTCGCGCGATCTCTTCGCACCGATCAAATCAGCGTGCCGCCATCACCGTTCCGGTAACTGTTCCCGCCGAATGAGCAATCATCCATGTCCACAGAGCATGACAAACCCGGCCGGGGAAACATACGTGGCAGAAATTGGTGAAACCGGTGACAACACGTACTGGAATACCACCCTGTCCGGAACTATGATGACCGCTTGGTACCGGTATTCATGTTAATACCCAAACAGTGGTTACATTTCCGGGCAATGTGGTACCTATTAATAGTATTAGGGAACCACGATTCTCATGGTGTATCGGCAACAGAAGAACGAAAAAGAAGAGCCAGCTGTGGGGTTGCGGGGGAATATGGCACGAGTCAGTTTCCTGCTGGTGCGGCAGCCCGGCGTCAAGGACACCAGAGACATCAACGGCATCAGAGACATCGAACACAACGAACGATACCAAAGACATCAGAGGCATGACAGGTACCAGGGTATCAAGATACCAGGCATCAAAGACGTTAACATCATGTCAACGGCATCAAACTTATCGGAGGCATCAGAGTCATCAAAGACATCAATGACATCAGCAGACATCAAATCCACCAGAGACATCGAAGACACCAACGACATCAAAGGTATGCAAGACGCCGAAATAATCAAATACACCGCAAAAGCATTCACGATAACGCCATCCAAGATGCCGAACACACCAAGGATGTTGCAAGCCGGCGCCATCCTCCGAAGCGCTCAAAGGCCGCCCCCCCTGCCCCCCCTGCCGCCCCTGCCCTACACCCAGACCAAGAGTTCCCGTCTATGCAGCCGACCATAACACATTACTATAAATATCATGTATAAACATGATACGTACTCAGTAGTAGTAAACTTATGGTTTAGCGACTGCGTTGTCGAAAGACGGCAAACCCATCTGAGCTATCAGGCAGGGGCACTATCCTCAGCATCCGCTTTTCTCAATCGGGTGCCCAGACCTGTCACACAGCGGGAAGGGAACGAAAGAGTTATGCGAGGAGGCATTTTGGACGTGCAGCACCAGGGCAGGACGGCGGACGGCACCAGCAGCAACGGCAAGTTGTCAGCAGAAAAAACGCGTTTCTGCAGATATGTTGGCTATGGTGTTTCCCACGAAACCAACACGAACAAACAAAAAAACTTCTTCGTCGCTCGCATATCTTCAGAGCTTTTCACTGTCCAGGGTGACCATACTCGATCCGTGAGATTCCAACACCTCGTAACCCGACGCCACCACCCGTGAGATTCAAAAACCTCCTGACCCACCCCGACCCGACCCGACCCGACCCGTAATATTGCCATCACCTCTTAACCCGACCCACGAACAAGGTTTTGAAACCGTCCTGATTCTAACCCGACCCGTGGGTTGGGCCACGACTCGCAAAAAGTCCCGGTATGTACCAGGTATCCACACCAAGACATGGAAGAAGTTTCACACACACACAAGTTAATGGTGTGCAGTATTCCCTGTTGACCCAGGATCTGGTGGTGTTCGTGTTGCGAGCGATCTATAATAAACCGTTAGTTAGTTGAGTTTACATCGGCCGTTGATGTTGCGCTTCGTTCCTTGAAAACCAGAAGCTTCAAACGTGAACAAACCAAGAAACGAACGTGCTCTTCGTGAGTGAGAAAATGTGATATATCAGCCTCAAGGTGCCGCACACCAGCGATATACGCGCCCACGTCAAAAGACAACTGTGTCGAAAGTCGTATCGATCGCTCTCTCGCCCTGATAAAAAACATGGTGCACGAAACCGCCCCGCATGAAGCACACTGCGGGTCGGAGTATTGAAACGGGTCTGTGCGTGAAAGAATATACCGTCTGTTATATGGTTTGACGTTTCGTCGGTTTTGGATGTTGACGCAAGCTGTTGAGTGCCGTACACGGCAATCTTAACATCGAGCAATCCGCGAGAAAAAACGGCCCACGACTAAAATAACTCTCATCGTACAATATGTTTACTTATACGTTGTGGAAAAATCAATGAGCTATTGTGGTTGTGATGTGTCTCGACGAGTTGTGATGTATCGGGCAGAGGCACAATGCCATTAAACGGTATACCGTCGTGAAATTCGCGGAATCACACCAGAGCGAAAACGGCCCACGACGAGCCCGCTCGCTCACCTTCTCGTAATCTCTAGCAGAGTGATTTCTTCGGCCACTGTCGGATGTATTCCCACCAACTGCCGCAGGTCTTCGTACGTCATGCCCAAACGTATCCCCAACCCAAAGCCTTGCATGACCTGTTGCAGTTATCAGGTACATTGCGAGGGATACGAGCATAAACATAGGAAGGCGAGGTTTCAAGAACAAAAAAGCAAAAGAAATATTGAAACAGGACTTCCTCGTTATCTCGAGCGAGCATCGTGATGTATTCGGCGACCGTAAGATGCATGTCCGCACCAAGTGCCGAAGGCAAGGTGTTTGGACGTCATGCCCAAACGTAATCCCAACCCAAACCTCTCCATAACCTGCTGCAGCGACAAAAGCATGAGTACACTTTGGGGCACTAAGCTTTACTCGATTTACTATTTTGGTGGCGGGCGTGACAATCAATCAGATACAGTAGGTGGCCCTATATAGTGCGGGTATGTGTCACGAAAATTTACCCGCACTATACCGGGCACCCGCACTTTATAAAAACCGGCCACTATAGAGGGGTCTATATTGTGCTAAACGATTTCACCCGCACAATATCGGACACCCGCACAATATCGGACACCCGCACTATATAGGGCCACCTACTGTAGTGGTGATTGCTGTGTTCCGGGAGGTAATAGGGTTTGCATACTTGTGCATACTTGGAGGTGATGACTTTCGGGGCTTGGGACACGGCATACCAAACGAGTACCCAACTGGGTGTGGTATTGGAAGAGTGAAATACGCACGGCACATCTTCGGGCGGAAAGCATAACCCCTACCGTTAATGCTCCATGTATAGGTATGTAGGAACTACATATAGGAACTATATAGATATATAGGAACTACCACAGGTGGATATTTTTTCGAAGTATGTTGGCATGTGTGTGCGCGCGCTGGCGGAAAGCATTCGTGACAAGCACAATTAGTTACTTTCGTAGAGTTTGGGTCGGACGGGGTTGATTTCCGGCTTCATCCACATCTATCTCCGGGCTCACACTGTGTGAACGGAGGTAGGGTGTATTGACGGGAGTACACGCAGGGAGTACACGCAGGGAGGGAGATTAGGCGGTGCATAGTGTCAGCTCTTGCGTTTAGAATTAATAACGCACTGCCCGTTTTTGGAAGGCAATCGGAAAAAAAACTCATGGCGTCGCATTCCCCGGCGGGACACAGCTTTACGCGTATTTTATTACCTCCCCAGCGTTGGGCCCAAGGAAGTGGAGGCCGACCACGCGCTGCCTGTCGGTTAGATCGCACACCGCCTGGACATGACAAGGTCAGACAAGCAAAAAGGCGCAACCAAGGCCAACAAAAGCCAACATACGAGTATTAGTCACATCGATTTAAAATCACCACTTAATAATACGGCGTCAACGAGTGCCAATGGGTCATTTGCTTATACTAGTCTAAACCTTCAACTTCATCTTCAACCATAGCTTCAACTTCAAATACACGCGATATCAGACAAGGTCAATAATGGATAATCTAATCGACAAGACAATCTGCACCATCACCTTCACGTAGCAGGCATTCTGCGGCCGCTCCGAGTTGAGCTGCCACTCCAAAGGCGTGAAAGCAGAGTGGAACACCTCCACGTTATCCTCGCCTGTCGTCGACAAAACCCGCATGACACACAACAAGTCACGAAACGGCGAAACAAAAGCGTCATTGGCTGAACCAATCTTGTTCGGGCAATGCTACGGTATTGCAGTATTATAGCCTGATGTTTCCGAGGATTTTCACTCGAGTAGCTCGAAAGTATTGACGTTTAGAGGGCACGAAAGTGCAACCCGATGGGTGACACAAACAACAAGTACTACTAACATTCCACATTACAGCAAAACACGATCAATACTCTACATAGACAACAAACAACTGTTTATATTCTACATATACGACAATACTATTAACATCAACATCCTGCATATACTACAAACACTATTCATATTCTACACATACGTCAAGTACTAGTCAAATTTTGCATATACAACTGTTACTAATGTTCGAAAACACAGCAGTTGGTGTTCCAACCAACAATATTTGGGGAGTTTGTAGTTAATGGTGTAATTGAGTGTTCCAGTCCAGCAGTAGTAACAGTAGTAATAATTACCTTCACGAGCCCCGTCACTCAGAATGTTTTGGTCCAAAAACGGCAACAAAAAGGCACCAAAAAGGTACTGCTCTATGTACCCCTATTGTAACACAAACCACACACACCACACACACCACACACACCATATCTAACGGCACCCACACTATAGCTAACGGCACACGCGAGGGCAACGCACAAGGCACATTACACGGCAGGAGGCGCTCACTCACCCAATTTATCGATAGCCTCTTCTTCCGAAAGTCCGCAGCAGCCGTATTCCAACGGCGTGAAGACGGTCGTGCAAACGTTACTGTAGTCCATCGCAGAAGCCGAACCTGTCACGCACAAAACACGAACCGTGCAAACCGATACATGATACGTGATACACCAGCAGCAGGAGAAGCGATACCATGAAATGATGTGTGTCAATTATTCGTTCGCATCTCTCGCTCGAAGAGGGGAGGGTCAAAGGAAACCCCGGGGCTGACCTTCACACAGCCCCGTTCATACATCCGTACACACGCAAGACAACTACAACTCCATCCGGCGTAACTCCGTATTCGCCGGCCTCCCGGTAATTACTCCCACTTGCCTAACTTACTACCGCTCAGGGGTACGTCACACCAATGTCACAACAATCAACAATGGCTCGCTTACTATGCACACACCTCGCCCGCGCAAACCGACCCACGATACAGTACGCGGCAGCAATAATTTGGGAGCTCCATAGAGTTTGGCCAGACGTTTGCGTGAGGCATGAGGCATGAGAAAATCCGTTTTGTAATACTGCAATTTTAGTGAAGGACACCCCCTGTCTGACGCAAGAATGTGTCACTAAAGTGCGTCGAGCTTGATATAAATAGCAGGTTTTGAAGTGGATAGGTGGCGTAGAGCCTGCCTAAAAAAAGCAGTTGGATAGGTGGCGTCGAGCCTGGGTCAAAGTAGCAGATCATTATGTGGCGCCGCATACTCTGTACACCATTAGCACGAGAACCGGTACAGCAGTGTCTGTCGCCACGAAGGAAATAATTTCACGAGAACGTTCACTGCTGCAGAAAGAAAACTGCCTCGTAAACTTATTGTTAGCAACCTCCAATCCGCACATACACTAAACCATCAACTCGTTTAGTTATGTTAGTTATGCCTAGTCGGCGTGATACTTGCCTGAGCAATTGCTTGGTGGCCAAGTATTTCGTCTCTACTGTTCAAGAGCTTCATTTATGCGACACTTGCGACAACCCCGGGATTTAAAGCCAACCCACATCCCGAACGGCCTCTTGCACCAGGGTATAAGACTTCAGAAATGATTGTACCGCCTCTATGGGCAACGTAATCCGCGTGCTCACCACCGAACAGCCTCCGAGCGAGCAGCCGCCCTGCCTGGATGGCGGAGGGAGTCAGCTCAGGCACCCCCTCCACAGCATCCCCGATCCCAAACACGCCTGGCACGGTGGTTTCCTCGTTCGTGCACACAATCTGATCCGAGTTTTACAGGATGGCACCACCACCGATGGGCAAGTGTTGGAACACAGAAACCATTTTAGTGGCGATACGCAAACAACGTTATCGTACTCATGTTAGAGCCGCACTCACGCTTTTCGGAAACAAACAACTTGAAATAGGTGTAGGATAATGCTTTCACACTTGGGACAGATCACCGATCCCCCCACTCAATGATCAAGATATTCGAGGGAAAATCTGTCTGGTCTATTAATAGCTCATCTTACCGGGTGGGAGGCGTGCGATCTGTATGATC
Organism: Undaria pinnatifida; assembly: GCA_012845835.1. NCBI lineage: Eukaryota > Phaeophyceae > Laminariales > Alariaceae > Undaria > Undaria pinnatifida. The sequence goes on from JABAKD010000016.1 coordinate 14,393,281, forward strand.
TAGCAACTTTTTTTCAGGTTTCGATATGTACCCTCTACACACAGAACCTGAACACATGTCATAGCGGTAGCTACAGGATCTATTGTATATGATCTGTATGATCTGTATGATCTGTATGATCTATATGATCTATACGATGTATATGATCTACATATTATGATCTATATGATCTTTTATGATTTGTCCGAGGTATGTTATGCTTGCAGTGCTAATATGGCAAACGGGTCAGAGGACAGGAGCGCCATTCCACTTCCAATTCTAGCCTAGCATTGTCGCGCGTATCGACGATTCACCTTTCCACCTCTGCTAAGGGCTACTCCAAGGTTCTCTAGCCCTAGCCCCTGCACGTCGGCAGCTCTCCCAGTGGCGGCCAGCACCGTATCGAACTCCTGAAGCAACGTCCAACACAGGAAAGGGGGAGGGGAAAGCTTGATATTGAGCTTGACAGACGAAACGGAGGTGTCCCATATCGGTACCGGGTATCCTCATCTGGTATTGGGATCGGGTCGGGATCGGGGATCGTTATCTGGTATCGTTACAAGTATATGGTACCAAAATGCATGTCGGGTACCGATATCGAATCAGTATCGGATTTGAATACGAATTGTTATCGGTATCAGATATCGGCATCGGCTATCGGCATCGGGTATCGGTATGTCGGTACCTCTTCTCGCAAGGCGTCGTCGTCGCCCTCCTTCCAGCTAACGAGTAGCCTTCCCCCTCCCGTCTTGCATATCCTGAAAAACGAAACCATTGGGCTGTGTCGGTCAACATTTCATTGGTCGGCGGTATGTGAGACAACATTTCATTGGTCAGCGTCATGTATGCCAAGATTTCATTGGTCGGCGTCATGCATGCCAAGATTGCATTAGTCGGCGTTATGTACGCCAACACCTGATTGGTCGGCGTTGTGTATGCCAACATTTGATTGGTCGGTGTCGAGTATGAATATGCCAATATTTCATTCGTTGGCATTATGTACGCCAACATTTTATTGGTCGGTGCCATGTGCGCCAATATTTCATTGGTCTTTATTGGTCGGCTTCATGCATGTCAATATTTCATTGGTTGGCATCATGTATGTCAACATTTCATTGGTTGGCGTCGTGTATGTTAGCGTTTTAATTGGTCGGCGTCATGCATACCAATATCTTATTGGTCGGCGTCATGTACGCCACCATTTTATTTTTCGGCGTCAATCATGCCAATGTTTCACTGGTCGGCGTTAAGTCTGCCAACATTTCATTGGTTGGCCAGAATGTGTGACAACATTTTCATTGGTAGGCGTCATGTATGCCAACATTTCATTGGTTGGCGGAATGTGCGACAACATTTCGTTGGTCGGCATCATGCATACGAATCTTTCATTGGTCAATGTCATGTACGGCAACATTTCATTGGTCGGCATCATGTATGACAATGTTTCATTGGTCGGCGTATCGTATGCCAACATTTCATAGGTCGGCGTCATGCATGACAACATTTCATTGGTCGGCGTCATGCTTGCCAACATATCATTGGTTGGCGTCATGTTTGCCAACATTTCATTGGTCGATGTCAAGTATGCCAACGTTAAATTGGTCGGCGTCATGTATGCCAAGATTTCATTGGTCAGCGTCATGTATGCCAACATTTCATTGATCGACGTCATGTATGCTAGCATATCATTGGTCGGAGATATGTACCAGGTACGTATTGGCGGCCAGCATGCACGGTGAAAACGCTAAAAGTCCCACACTTCCTATTTTCTGCTATTAACATGCATTTTAAATAAAATGACTACAAATACGCCAGCCGATGACTACAAATACGCCAGCTGTGAGTTCGGCTCATTGAGTACGGTAGTCGAGGCACTAGGAGGGAAAATATAGCTACAGGTAGCTAGGCAGCTAGGTAAGGTAGTCGACGGTGTGTACTAATTGACTACCTGGTACTGTAAGTATTACAGTAATTAAACGCTGTAGTTCCTTGCGGTAACTTGCTGAGTTTTGCATTTTTGTGTCTGACTGGTGCACTTGCCGCTCACAATGTATCACGTATCGAGAAAACACTGTTAATAAAGTTGCTTGGTCTAAGTCCCGTCGTTTTTTTCTGTTTCAGACCCTTCACCTGGACTAGGCAGTCACCTCCAATATGCCATCGGGCCCTATCCCAATGACCAGCCGTCAAGTCCATCCAACTCACAGCCCTAACCATTACTGCTGGCATAGTGGTCCCAATATTGGCCAACACAGTGCCGGTAGAGTAGTGCCGGTTGCCCGTGATAACGCCTGGGAACTCGCTAGACGAAGATGGGAACAACCAGTAGCGGCATCATGGGGAGTAGTGCCGGTTGCCGCTATATCGCCGGCATTTCATTCTATATACATCTTAATACCACACACCGGCACTATAGACCATAGAGGGACGACTACTGTGTTTATGAGTGGTAGCTATCGGTGGGATAGCCGATACCTGGTATGTCGACAACAACATAATCCCCGTATGCGGTGATGATTACCTGTGCGGGACGGCCGGTCTCAGGAAGCGAGTCCCGTCCGCTTCCATGAACCTCCCTATTCGCTCCGCAATGCCTTGGTCGAAGCCCCTGAGCAGTATGGACCGCACCATGACCGTAGCGTCGATGCCGAGCCCGGTCAGGAAACCTTGTTATGTGATCAAATATAGGGAAGGAGGGAAGGTAAGGTAAGGTAAGCTAAGGTAGGGGAGGGGGAGGGTAGGGTAGGAGCCCCCTGAACAGTATGGACCGCACCGTTACCGTAGCGTCAATGCCGAGCCGGTAAGGAAAGCTTGCCAAATGATCAAATATAGACATGGGAAGGGAAGGGAAGGGACGGCTAGGGTAGTGTAGTGTAGTGCAGGGTAGGGTAGGGTAGGGTAGGGTGGGGTAGGGCATGCATATCGAGAAATAACGCGATAATACCGTACCATCAACGTTCGCAGCAGGAACGTGCAGTTGTATAATACGCGTATCGGCAACACCGCGTGCGCATCGAACAACTCCTCACGTTGGCTTCAGGCAGTCTACCTAATCCCAGTGATCCATCTTTGCGTTTTTTCGTTTTGTTCATGCTGTAATCGCCGTATAGTTTGGACACTTTCCCCCCTGAGTTCCAAACGGGCTTGAGAAGCCTTCAGCAGAACTGTTGTACATAGTTTCCCACGTATCCCGCACAAAATACCCACCCAAAAAACAAAGAGAATCTACTGCTGAGCTTAGTTTTCTACGCATTCCCCACAAACCACCCCCCCAGAAAACAGAACAAAGCGGCGCTACAGCAACCAATTTTTCCATTAACATGCCCCCAACAAAATCGCTATCGTCCATCGCAACAAATAGCTATCCATGGGCGTCGCAATGTATCGTCTAATCTCCTCACTGCGCTTTCGATGCACGATGTACTTTCTGTGCCGCGTATTTTGGGACCACAAAGCTCGCATCTCTCTATCAAAATCGGCACGGACTTTGCATGTAAAAGATGCATTTCGGTAGCATCGGCGGTTTGAAGCGAAACACACACACCTGCGCACTCGAGGGCGACGTAGCTGGCGCCGACAACGAGAGTCTTTCCAGGAGGAGTCTTCAATGAAAAAATGTCGTCAGACGTCATGGCCAGCTCGCCCCCTTCGCAGGCTAGCTCTTTAGGCCTGCCCCCCACCGCTATGACGACGTTACCGCAGCTCATAGCACGCTCCTTGTCACGCGCAGAAAGGTCGTGTGTACGTGGTACGCAGGGAGAGAGAAAAGTGGTGCGTGTTAGAGAGAAAGCGATGTCGAATGATTGGGTTTAGCAGAGAATGGAACACCGGAGGAAGCAAACGATATCCTAACGAAACTCAGTTGAATTTCCAGGCAAACACAGGCTAGAGAAAAACGCAATACTCACAACGCGCGCCACGTTGCCAGCGTAGCAGTACCGCATGCCGTACAGAACCCTTCACGCTCCTGCGTTAAGTACAGCATAACCAAAATTATCCGGCCTAAATCACTACTCGATTTTAGGAGTACATTAGGCATTTCATGCTCCTGCGATAAGCACAGCACAAACAAATGACCTGGCCTGGGTATTTCTCTCAGGATAAGAGCCGTGACACACTTGCTGCAAAGGCGGTCAACTATTGCGGCAGCGACGGACGGTGCATGCTGGCATGAAGGACCGTCGTGGATTCGAATGTCAGATGGCGGTATATTGCAAAACGGGGGGGGGGGGGGTGCAAAAGAAAAGGCACAAAGTTGCGGCTTGATTACCAAACCCGGCGACTAGCTCATGTTTGCTCATCTTTCCTCAGCCAGAACCCTTGACTCGCGTTGCTAATGCCGAGGACCAGACTCGCGCATAGATTATTTCTGCGCTCCCAAATCGGGAGGATGGGGAGGGGGAGGCATCCATTCGGTGCTTGCCGCGGGCATCTACCATTGGCCACGCATCGATTTCGAGACGGAGCACCGCTCCTACTCCAGCTAGAGACAACTCCAAAATTTGGGCGATCACTCGTACGTTGGTTCCGTTTATACAGCTGTTTTTGCACGTGTCATCCCCTTCCTGTTTGGCCGTCTGTGGCCACCATGTCTCCCAGGAGAGCGATAGTTTTCTCGCTTCGGGGAGGGGGGTAAATAGTACATAGTACATAGTACATAGTACATAGTACATGGTACATAGGTTCCTCTTGATCACCTTGCCATGCGTGTCTCACCTTTCCATGTTTGTCTGTTGCGATGACGGTGTGCTTGTCTTGCAGCCTCCCCAGCGCGTTCACGTACTCCACCTGGGATACAATACATACGACACATACAACACATACAACACATACAAAATATACAACAAACACGGCATATACATCACACACAACGTAGTTGGTAGAATAGGATAAAACATACCCACAAGCAGGTTCACTAGTATTTCACCTGCGTATAAGACATACCAGGTACAAGCTATGCAAACGTTGAAAGACGTGCGGTATAACGGAATAAAAAGTGTTTCGCACACATGCGTAGTGTGCCTCACATACAACCGGTTCAACGTAGTTCTATCATACTTGAAATACACGACGCATAAGGTATACAGCCATTGTGACGCATGAAGAAGAACAAGATAAAAGACCCACAAACGGAAGCAGTTCACCTGGCATACAAGACAAACAAGACATACAAGGCATACAACAGCTGCGACGCATGCAGTAGAATGGGATACAAAAGGCCCACATATGTGTGTAGTTCACCTGACATACACCACACACAACACGCACAGAACATGCACCACATACACAAGACATGGAGCCGTCGAGACACACGTGGCACATTAAGAAAATGATCACGAAGTGACATACAACTGGGTCGACAAATGTGACAGAACGGAACAAAAAATACTCAACAAACATGTGCAGTTCGCCTGACATACAATCGGTTCGGCGTATTATATTCCACTTATATTCTACCTGGCATACAAGACATACAAGGCGTACAACCGATTGGACACACGGGGTAGAACGGAGCAATAAGACTGCTCTACGCAAACATGTGTAGTTCAGATGGCATAACATCCAACCGGTTCCACACATGTGGTGGGAGGAATAAATATGCACACTTTACGCGGTAGAACGGAAAAAAGACATGTCACAAACGTGTGTCGCCCGCTTGACATGCAATCGTTGCGACACAAGCGGCAGCACAAAAACGGCTCACAAAACAAGATATTTCCTTCGCGAAGAATCATTACCATAACAATGTAAATAATGAACAAGCATGGCCGGCGTATCACGTAGCTTGAAAAATTGAGTATCGGCCATTCAACCGACCGAACTCACAACTGACGAATATTTACAATATTTTGACGACACCACGAGACTTCCTAAGCAGCGGCTGGTGATATGTGTGAAGCCACCGCCGAGGGCGCATGGTTTTGGCTTTCTTGAGTCGGAGTTGATCAGCGGCCGAAAACAAAACCGAGGGGTGAAAAAACACGCCAAAAAAACAAGGATAGCCGTTCTGAGGAATCGCCGAAAGAGAAAATCGAAACCATGACAAGGTTTAGAAACGCAGCAGTCGCGATTTCACGTTGCGTCACGACGTCTGGCTCCACAGCCAAACCCGTTTTGCAAAATAGCATGCCAATCCCAACCTAGCGGTACAACACGAACGGACATAGCATCACCCGCGTGCGAACCAGAAAAATCAGCATGCTAAAGCGTGATACAGCATGATACAGTAGTCGCCCGCCGTACGTTGCGGTCGTGGTCCTTCCATAGTCTATAACAACACCGTTATGATGGTATGCGCGACTAATAGTCGGAAATACCGGCACTATAGCGGCAACCCGCGCTACTCCGCATACTTCCACCACTGGTTGTTCCTATCTGTGCCACGCGATTTCAGGGGCACCATAGCGGGCAACCGGTACTATAGCGGCAGCCGGCACTGTAAAGGGACCACTGCGTTATCATCCGTTATCACCCAGGGGGAGCGATCAATATACAGCATGCTTGGAAAAGCCACTTGACGAGGTCCAGACCCAAGCAGATCGAACCAGGCCATCATTATGATGACTATCTCTCCTCAAAGTATCGCCTACGATCAACAACATGCGAATCGAGCAACGGAACAAGCTCTACGCAAAGCGTAACAATAAAACACAGCACGAAAACATGCTGTTGCTGGTGTAGCCCCTTGCTTAGCTTGATACCCATTATACTAGGAACTCTTTTAGCACAATTCGGCTTGTTTTAGATCATAATGAGCATAATCGGGGGGCGGGAAAAGGTAGCAAATTTTCCTAGTGCTCATTATCAGGCAAATGATACAAAAAGTAGAGGGAAAGAGCAGAGTAGATATAGACCAAAGCTTGATGATGCCTTGTGGGCAGCTAGCTCACCCCCTTGGAGCGAAGGTCGCTTCGGTACTTGAAATTAAGCCCTTTGATGTAGTTCTGCACGCTTTGAACCATGCTCGCCCAGTCGTGGTAGTGGGCTGACCACTCCTCTCCAGTAGCCCCTTCCCCGACTTCAGCATCTTTGGGCCTTGCTCTCCACCCAAAAACGCGTGCGTCCTCTACTTGCCCTCCAAGGAGAGAGGCCTGTTCAGCAACGCCAGATCATGGTATCGTGAGGTAGGAGAATAGAGCGGCCACGCTTAAATGACGCCATATCGCTGTCGCGCCCTTCGTTCCATGATTGTGAAATAAGCTACCTTTGCTAGTGCAGCATCGTGGAAAGTCATGACCAGCCGAGAGGCGCAGCAGTGTTGTAGCAGTTGGTATTGTAGTATTGGAAGCGTTTTTACTTGTATTATTGTAGTTTGATGACGTGACGGTCCGCTGGCGTTCCTTTATGACCAAAAAGAAAGGAGTCGCCGTAGGGTCCGTAGCATGGTCGTCATGACGGCGACGACGACCAACACTGTACCATCGTCATCATCACCACAATCAAGAATATCACGCTAAATATCGCCAAGAGAATGGTGACCAGCATGTCACGGAATGACAACAGTATTATAGTATCACCTGATGCATAAGCTTCTTAGGGATGCAGCCTACGTTCACGCAGGTGCCCCCCAAGCCCCACTTGCTCCCCATCGCGGACGGCTTCACAAAGTCCAAACAGGCCACCCTCTGCCCCAGCCGCGCTGCCTCCTTCGCGCAAGCTAGTCCCCCCGAGCCCCCCCCAACGACCACCAGGTCGTAATCATACTCAACCTCCTCGGCAGCACTGGCATCAGCGCCAACACCAGCACCAACGCCAGCATCAGCACCAACACCAACATCACCACCAACACCAACACCAACACCAACACCAGCACCAGCACCAGTCTTTTCAGGGCCGATACCGCCACTGTTGGTTACTGTAGTTGCCGATGACACCCCGGGGCTACTTCGGAGGTTCCTCAGCATCGGTGGGGTTTCCAATTGTTGTGGGATCGGAGCGGGTGGGGAGGGTCCAACGCGTTTTTTTCCGTGCTCGTGTTGAATCCTGCAGGCAGAAGAAGTGGCGGTAGGACGTCGGGTGTTGGTCCCCCTGACCCCTTTCGGATTGTACGAACTTTTTAGGGACAGACCGCTTGGAATTTGAGTGGGGGTATTTTCGCCGGGGTGAAAGGGTTATTACCCTGTTAGCACTGCACTCCTGTTTTCGGTTTTGGAACAAAATACTTGGAATTAGAGTAGGACAACCTTGGATTTGGAAGAAGGGTTCAAGGAAACGTGGTGGCACGAAATGTGGCGGTGAGCACTGGGGGGGGGGGGGAGTAAATGCGGTTTGATGGAAAAAAATGCAGCCGTATGTGGTGTTAGATGGTGGCCGGCGATCCTGAAAATGGCAACAGGCAGCGTTGAGTGTTGGGGGGTGCGCATGATGAGCTGTAGGGATCATGATGATGCCAATGTTTTTTTTTGTTTTACTTGTTCAGTTGGGTGCATAGCAAGTATGGCAGAAATAGAGGAAATAATTGACAAGGCGTAAAATGATATTGATTGTCCATCTAACCGGCCGTGAGGCGGATGAAGGAACTGGGAGTGGTCAGCGCAATGCCACGAGCAAGCAGAGCTATTATTAATAATAGGTTGGTAGTGATATATACAAGGTATTTAAAAGCGACTAAGTAGGTCAGTGGGTAATACCCTATTACCAGCAATTCCCGACGTATTACATAACCATTGTATCGTCAATACTACGCGTGGTGAGTGAAGCACTGACCGAAGAAATCTCTCAAGAAAGCGAAAGAAAACGGCCTCGGTCCCGCAGTCACAACGAGCTAATGCGAGAACATCATCAGCATCATTATTTTGCTTTATATTCCTGATGTACTATTCCACTCCGACGTTTCTAGAGTCTGACCTGTGGCCACGGACTAGAAAATGGCGACGACTCAATGTACGAGACAACAACAACAGCAACAACAACAACAACACAACAAAAACTTCAGCAAAAACAAAAACAACAGCAAAAACAAAAACAACAGCAAAACAATCAACATAGCGGTGTATCGCCAACATTTCGACACACGGTGTATGAAGCGTAGTAGCACTGACCTCAGAGATCGCTCGTGAAAGGCGAAAGAGGACGGCCTCGGTCCCGCCAGTACGCTGCTCCGGACAAACTCTAGCAGATCTTCCACGCCGCCTATGGCAACGCTCGTATCAACGGTCGCACCAACGGAAAAATCTTCCCCCCCCAGAGCCCCCCCCCCTCCCGCGCCCGAAACGCCGCCTTGAGTCTCACCAAGGACGGGCGGGCGGTCGATGCTGCACAAAACCCCTCGGTGCACCGCTGGTTTAAGGTCCAACTTCTTTTTCTTAGCACTTGACCAGCACGGAATCCATCTTCTCAATGTCCGAGGGCAAGGCTGTGCGGTGACCTCAGTTTCAATCTGTCAACATCGCAAGCACCGAACGGATCAGATCCCCATTGCATGATCTAGATCGTTCGCGACAGATATATCCCTGACTAACACGATCTGCCCCCCTTTCCCAAGCAATACACTTGGATGCGTGTCATATATGCCCTTCTCACCGAATGAAGCGTGTACCGGTCCTTCCCGTAGAGCTCCTCGAGGCCCTTCACCACCCCACAAGCCCGTATGAACTCCGGGTCTTTCCGCGACCCCTCCACCCGAAAAACCAACGGTACTCTCGCTGCCGGCACCACAGCAGTAGTCGATTCAATACCAACCACCAACAGTTGTACAGCGACAGCAGTAGCTGCCGCTGCGTGGAGGAGGGTCGACCGTGTGGCACCCCACCCTCGGCTGCGGCGTGCCACGAGCGACATGGGTTCTTGCCCCGGAGGCATGCCAAGATGCCAAGCCTGGTTGTAAGTAAGGGGTTGTTACGTGTTTAACGTTCAGGTCAGGAGTAGGGGCGATGGTGAGGTACTTCTTAGGGTTAGGGTTGGGGTTAGGGTAAGGGTTAGGTATCCCCGGTGGTTCATTAGTAACACGCGTAGCTACTGACGTCGAGATCATAGGTTCGAACCGCGTAGGGGACTCGTTCTTACAAATTCAAAAGGAGCGCGAGTTGGCGATATTCGATGCAACTCGACGAGCAAATACACCTGAAAAGTGGGAGTGCTGAACCCTATGCACGATAAAAACTAAGGCACATATCGGGGGAGAGAAGAGGAGACACCTGTGACCTTGGCTTATCCAGAAGGTCACTGAGGGCAAAAACTTCTTACGAGTGGAGCTGGATTGAAAAAGTGATACGATAAAAAATAGACACATACGAAGTACCTATATACGGTAGACGATAGGCAGCTTCACATTCGTCTATCAAGCTCTGACAGCTAGTAGTACTATAATACGGAGTATGTACCACGCAGCAACTATGTCGGTTGTCGCTCTAGTGTTGCCTCGTCAGGTCTTAGTTAGACTTAAAATATACCAGGTACTAGTTTTAGTCTGGCATGTTCCTTGACGGTTGTCCAAGGGGCAAGAACGCTGTCAACGGACGTACTTGCTACGCAGCCGACGATATATCAACGAGTGAAGAACGCAGATGATACTTGTTCGTATGGTATGTCCTTGGTACCATACCAGTATGATATATGAAGCCTTGTAGACATGCTCAAACAGAGTAAGGGCTGTCACACATCCTTCGGGGAGCAGCACACACATGTGCAACGGCGACATTGCAGCGTTGCACGTTGCTATTAATACCTACATGCACTACCTGGCACAGTACTGGTATGCACCTACACCGTACACCGCTCGTTGCGAAGCCAAACGCACGGAAAAACCACTGCTGTAGAAATCAACATCGTACAAAGCCCTGCTGTGAAGCATATACTCGTACCAGTACCTGGTACAGATACGCAACAGCAGACGGTATAACTCTCTGCATCGCCAAGCGGATGGTGAGCGTGGCGTTGGGGGAAGGGGGGGGGGTGGTCTTTTGGGAGTCCAACTTGAACCCACAAGCACAAGGCGAAACACGGATTGCTGATGAATATCGGGGACAAAAATCAGCAGCCAGCTTATCACTGAGATTGAACTCACCTCGAAGTGGACCAGTCCTTCCAGGACCGCTCCTGGTTCACCCAGCTGGCCTAGCTTTGCAGAGGTTCAAAATGGACGGAGGTTGATGCACTTGCGTCCCCGCTGCGACACGCGATGGAACTCCCTAACATTTGAACACAAAACTTCAAATGTGTCAAATGTGTCATATGACGGACTAGTTATGTTCCATCACGGCCGAACACAATCATAACATACTAATTTTAGTATCACTAGATCGGCTTGACGGAAACACGTCAAAGGGCAACAGTGCCGTCAACCGACATTTTTGTCAAAATGAATATTCCATATGGCAATGCTGCATGCTGCAGCACCTGGAGCCATGGGAGTGCTGCCTCGCCAATAGCACACGCACTACTGCTGTGCGAGTGGCTGATGCGTGATGATCTTGCGTGTACTGCTCCCGCTCCAGCTCCTAGGAATCCCCAGGCACGTGCTGGCCTTCCACGTGTTCCCAGCAGCTCGCCAGATGTTCCGCTCCTCGTTCAACGTGAAAGCTCTCCTCAGATCATCTCCGAGCGCGAGAGCTACCGTACTCGCACAGCGCCACCAAAAGCAGCAGCAGCAGCAGCAGCAGCACAAGCGAACAGGAAAGACACTAGCTGCGATTACTGCGAGGGAAAGCAGCACCGGAATGGCCAGGATTACAGACACCACCGAAGAAGCATCGAGCGCATGTTTCCTTGAAAATGACGGGCGATGGATAGACTACGAGGAGGCTTTCACCTCCCGAGGCAATGAGGTGAAGAAAGCATGCCACGAGACAGCACTTTCACCCCATCGATGACAATGCAGACAATAACTCGAGTGCAGCCCCACCCACTACCAAGACACATTTGATGTGATGGCGTTTTTGCGGCGGGCGATCTGAGTTTATGATACCTCAGTTAGTTAGTTGACTATGCGTCGACGGCTGATGCTACACCTTTTTCATGACAATAAATCCGCTTCGATGGTGACGATGATATCAGATGTTCTGACATATCAACTCATTTATGATTTCCCTGAAATCTAGGCCGCGGTCGCAAAAATGGCAGGAAAAAAGCATCATGTGACTTGACGGAAAAGGTTCCAAACCTGGTTCGTATCAAAGCGTATGATATGTGCACCGCAGTACTAGTATTCATAGTACACACCGGGAACGGCAGTACGGGCTTAGTGTGCCTTGACTGACACCAAACTACGACTAGGTTTTAGTGTGGAAAACTCGGCCCTACACCCTTGAAAGCGCACTTTTTATGTTTCCCTAACTTAACACGTCCCCCTACTCCTGACGTCATTGGCAGGGACAGGATGATGACAGCAATTACTTGCGGGAACTGACAGTGGTGCAGCTGAGGCGAGAAGCACGGGAGCGCGGGCAGACGAGCACAGGGCCTCGGGCAGCGTTGATGGAGCGATTGGTGTCGAAACAGGCACCAGGTAAGAACCACGCACTATTAATATTAATAATACGTACGGCGAGGATCTCATCATAATGCTGGTTGGGGTTGAATAGTAATAGCGCGTATTGCAGGCATTGTGCGTGTGAAATTGCTTGGCGCAGATGAGAAGAACCAGCAGTGTCAGTATGCGGAGTAGTGCCCGTCGGCGCTGTAGTGCCGGTGTTTCCGGCTTGCACTGTAGAGGGACCACTTCTTTATTCTTGCACACAAAGTATTAGTAGTACAAGACACCGAATATAAATAGGGTACTACGAAAGGCAGGCTATTGATAGTAGTGACAGGAACATAGTAATTCAGGGAGCCGTCATCCTGAAGTTTGGCAAGAACACGCCCTTCCCCCAAGTAGGAAACCCAACCTGGGTCAGTATTAATGTTTCTTGCGGTTGTGATAAGATGTGCCGTACTGTAGTCAAATGCCAAAGAATGAAACATTATCAATATGGAGAGTAGGAAGAATCACGTAGTCATGCGCGAGGCAGGTTCGCGAACAGTTAAGAATATACGAAGAGCAGATGAGTAGAGGTAGGTGTGGATTGGCATCGTCTCGTGTCGATCTGATCTAATCTGATCTGATCTGATAAGATACGATATGATACGATACGATACGATATGATATGAAGAATACGATATTCGGGCTAGGGTAAGGGTAGAAACTAACTCGCGGACAAGTGCCATTGTTCCGGCTTGCACTCCGGCTTGCACTTGTGAATTGTTGTGACCGGCTCCGATCGTCGTTGTACACCATACAGGCGATACATGCGATACATATACTGGTGCTGCTGCAGTCTTGCCATTTATTGCCGACGAGTTGCCATTGTCAGAGCAGGCCATAAACCTTGCTGTCGCAGTTTTGAAGTTCGAAGGTGCATGCACAGTATGCGTTTTTTTTTCAATATGATATGATACCGGTACGTCAATTCTCGTATGGATGATCTCTTACCTGCTGTTAACGTTGCCGGTACCAACAGTTAAGCGCCCAGCGTTCTCATTTAGTGATTCACGTTTCTTTGCCTTGTCGATGGGAACGGAGCGCAGAATCACGAATGAACACGAATAGCCAGGCGCAGTTTAACCATTTTTTTCATAACTGGTACCAGTACCTGGTATTCGACCGTGCAGTGGGGGTCCCCTTATAGTGCCTGTTGAATAGTGTCTATTGCCGGTACAGTGCCGGTGGCATCGCTTGGCACCACTGAAACCCGCTATACTACTAGTGCCAGTGTCTACTATACCGGTACCCATTAGTGCCGGTGTCCTGTATACTGCTGCTATTGCTGGCTGGCACACCTCGCCACTCTAAAGAGACCATCACATTTAGTCTACGCATGATCTACTTCGTAGACTACGAGTATTTATGTCGATATAGAGCAACTCGGCCTCGGCACAGGCGACCCCCCTCGCAGAGAGTTTACCGCACATAAAACACCTGCTCTTTTCTATTTGTGTCTTCACGAGTCTTGCGTTGCGTACACCGTACAATGCTGCTGCACACATTGGACAGATCAGGTCCCATTGCACAATCTGTGTCGTTCAGGGCAAATTTACCCCTGGTGTGTAATCCCTCGTGTATACAAGCTTCCCCTATGGGATGGCGTTGGATGCATATCCCTGGAGCATCGAAAGTTGAAACGGGGGAACACGGGCGTCCCAATGATATGTACAGGTATGAGCTACAGAGCATTATTTTTGCTGCAGCTATATGCTTCGTATACCTGGTATGAGGCCCGACGATGTATGTTGGACTACTCTTGCGTTGTACGTGTTGATGTTTTGATCATGGTACCATGTAATGCTGTCGTGGTTCGATCTCCTGCTGCTGTGCCCCAGCTACACACACACATACGCCATGACTACTGGCACAAAGGCGAGAGCTTGGATCACGGCTGCCGTTGTATCGCTGCTGCTGTATCGCTACTGCTGTACACTGTTTTGTGGCTGCGAGGCTGAGCGGCTGCTTTAAAATATAAAAATATCGCTCTTCTTGATCGTCTTGTGTGCCTATGACGACACGCACTCCGCGTACAGACGCACACATACACACGCAGAAGCACCGGCCGTGGCTGTCACGAAAGAGTGCTGTTGCTTCTGCTGCGTAGCAGACAGCAGAGAGGGTAAACAAAAAGTTGGACTGATGATGCTGTACAGCGGGTGGGCGAGCGGAGCGAATACAATAATGTGAGAGGGGAACGGGTCGTTTTAAAAGATCCAAATGTTGTTTTTTTTCCATGCACCTACTCAACACCCCTTGAAAAAGAGAGCGAACTCAGCGCCGTTGAATTCTCACGGTACCGCCGCGGAGCTCGGCCGGGGTCTAGACATGCGTCGCAGTGCACCGATGGGCGCCTTGCTTGCCCCCCGCAGCCCAAAGCGCGAGAAAACCCTCGACGGCCGGAGAAGAGTATGCCAGAAAATAAAAGTGCATATTTTACGTATACACATACGATCTGCATCATCTATTAATAGATGATGCTGGCGGAGGGAGCCGTGTCATCTGCATGACCCAACACATGTTTCCTGGGTTGGACACAATGTACCACACAGATCCTGCGCAACATACTATTGATATATGTATATATGTATAGTATATACACCTGGTAGATCATAACAACCGATACCGAGTGCAGGACTGAGATGATCTAGATCGTGGTGCTTCTGATGTATGCTCTGTATGTTGTTTTTGCTCATCCCATCTACTATCTTGGCATCTTTTCTTTCTCTCCCATTTTCCCTTCCTAGGCGTAACTCAGATCCGGGGTCACTATTAAAGCAGACTCTACTCTCCCCTCCTACTATTAATACTGCGGTACGCGCCTTTATATTTATCGCGAAAACAATTCAGTGCTTTCTCCTCTCGTCGACTCGCGTCGAATTGTGCGGTGCTGCGTCTTGCTTCTCCTGCTGAAATACGTTTTGGGGTGATGCTAATTTTCAGATCCGACAAGGCCGAGGAGACGAAACCACAAGCCGGTGCTACCTCTGCCACACGGCTACGTGGAAAGACTGGCCACACCAAGACCGCGCGCACTTCACCCCTACACAAAACAGCTGCGAGTCCTCTCGTGGAACGTGAACGGAATTAGAGCCCGGCTCGACAAGGAAGAAGGGAGAAAGGTGCCCGCCATTTATTTCATTCCATTCCATTATTAATAGTACTCCTGCGGAAAGATGCCGCAGCATTACCGTTATTACGAGTATCGCCGTTTTGGTATCATGGCACTTTATATATTTTTTCGTCGGCGTACTCCTCATGTTCGTTTTTTCGGGTATACGTATACAATGATGCCGTGAATAGCTTCGTGGTGTTATTTGCGTTGCAGGCGATACGGATGGTACACCGCAGCCCGTATCAACGTTCCCTTTGCGTCTTGGTACTGCTGCGGTAATAGTAAGGTTCGAACACATGCCGCGGTGAAGGTGCATAATTTTTTGCCCCTGAGGCTCCTCAATTGTCTTATGGACCTCTATGCCTCACCCCAACTGTAAGTATGGTTAAAAACGTAAATTACAACCATTGTGACGAACAAACCATCCCATGCCCTGGGTCTACAGACAATTCATGCTGCCAAACAAAAGTGGCATCTCGACCAGTTTGAGCTAAGGCGCCTCGTCTTTCAGAAACAAAAAACATCCAATGTTTCTACCTTTATTCTAGCACGCGTGTTGCTTCGTGCACTTACTATTTTGGACGTGTTTTTGCTCCATCGGGGGATGCTTTCTTAGCTCTTTTTTTTCGTGACCACAGCCTAGATTCCAGGGAAATGGGCTAATACAACAACATTCACATATTTTAACACTGTAGCTTCATACTATAAATAGCTGCTGCGAACTACTTGATGGAAGCACGAAAATGATCGGCTTGTCCCCTGTCCCCTGTCCGCCACCGCCCGCAGGCTCTCCAGTCGGTCATAGCGCAGGAGCGGCCGCATGTACTCGGAGTGCAGGAGATTAAAGTTGCGTCTCCAGGTGCAAAGGGCCATGGAACCAAAAAATCTTCCGAGTCTCGAAGCTACGTGGATGTGGTCAAGTCCCTTCTGCCGGGTTACGATACCATCTGTGAGCCACGCCCGTTTACGCTCGATCAGTACTACTTCATGCATTACGTCGGATATTGTGTTACTGTCGATAGGCACTCGCGCAGCAAGATGCTTGTGTGTGTGTTTTATTTCACACACACATTTACTTTCCAGCTTCTGGACAAGCCGAGGTCACAGGTGTCGTACCCTCTTCCCCCCGGTTCTTGCCTTCAATTTTTATCGCGCACAGGCTTGTATGCATAGCTGTCTAGGGACCAGCATTGTGTGCACTGGTGGTGTTAAGAGGGGCTCGCTTGAGGCATGCATTGCGTCATATATGTATTGTTTGTCTCTTGGAACTCCCGCAGCAGGATGTTTGTAACTGTCTGGGGACCAACTTGTGTGTGCTGGTGGTAGGCGGACGCTTGGGGCAACTCCAAACGGGTCTCTATTTTATTGGCTCGTTAAGTCAACCTTAGAGACTCAGATTCGCGCATGAATACCCGAACCAATCACTCATACAGAGCTTTTTCGGTTTGGGATTAAAAATCGTCCCATCCTGTCCGTGAATATAATCATCCTTTAAAGGTTAATATTCAAATAAAAGGTTAGTTATATTTAGGGACGGACTGTTGTGCGTTTGCTGCTGATAGTCCCGAATCACGAACAAACAATATGAGGTTTATGGAACCATATGGCGAGTGATTTTGGTGCGACCACAATTTATGGTGGTACGTCCTTGCTTAGGGCTGTACCAAGAGTATGCTTCGAAATACCAGCTACCTGGTATACATTAGTAGTACGAGAGCACTCTTAGTACGAAAATGATAGGATACGGCAGTACTTTTCATTTCATGCTTGACGCCTTTCTTCGAAGCCCCCCCAGGTGTGTATCGCAATATTTTATTGCGGCCGAGCATCCGAGCCCTGTGACGATTCTCTCTGGCTCTTTACTTTTCTCCTTTCTCCTTGTGCAGGGCTTTCCAGTTTTCCCCCCGCGAGGTCAGGCTACGCGGGGACTGCATTATTCATAAGAAAAAAACGAGAATGGGACACGTGAGTGATAGAGTGATACACTGATACACTGACTGATACACTGACTGATACACTGACTGATACACTGAGTGATACAGTGAGTGATAGACTGATAAGAGTAATAGAGTGAGTGATAGAGTGATAGAGTGAGTGATAGAGTGATAGAGTGTGTGATAAAGTGAGTGATAGAGTGAGTGATAGAGTGAGTGATAGAGTGAGTGATGAAGTGAGTGATGGAGTGATAGAGTGATAGAATGATAGAGTGATAGAGTGATCGAGTCGTCTGTCTGTTTGTTGCGGTGGGGGTTAAGTTTTGAGGGTACTTCTCTTGCCTTTGAAAATATATTGAGATGTCGAAATTTCGGTCACAAAATAGACATCGCTACCATTGATTATGCCATTCTGCGCCCAACATTACATGTTAGAGTCCGTTGTTTTAGAGTGATATTCTGCTAATCGTGCGAGTGACGTATACTCCGTAGTCAAAATGAGAGTGCAATGCTGTGTGTATTATTCTGTATAATACTATGTATAATACTCTAGCGCTATAATCACAGCTCTGCTTTTCGAGCAACCAACTAGTAGGACTACCGCGGCCTTGCGTTGTTCCCTATCATGCCAAAGCTACCAGGCCTTACTCGAGGTGCGAGGAGGCGTCGGGCACACGGAGGGAGACTTTCTCGACGTGTGTTTTTACTAGACCAAGTTGGATAGGTGGCTATACGTCGCCACCCACGTACTATCCAGCCAACTCACACAGTAGTAGATGCCAATGTAGTGTTTGTAGAACAACTTTTCGAGAAACCCACTAGCTACACTACCGCTTCTCTTGCGTTGTTTCCGGCAGAGGCTGCCCAACAACTGTTATTTAACGTTTATAGACGGCAACACTTTTCCAGCAACCATCTACTAATGCTACTCCTGCCTTGCGTTGGTTCCTCCAGAGGCTGCCCCACCTTGCTCAGCGTGCGAGGCGGCATCGGGCACACGGTGGGAGACTTGGAGGGTAGGGTGACCACGGCAGAATACGACATCGCATTCGTCGTTAACGTCTATACGCCCAACTCCGGCGACGGTCTGAAGAGGCTGGCCTTCAGGACCGACGATTGGGATGAAGCGTTCGCAGCGTATGTCAAGGGGCTGGAGAAAATCAAGCCTGTGGTCGTTGTCGGTGAGGTAGATCAAGGATTCAGAGAGAAAAAGAGTCATGTCTGAAGTGAAATCGGTAGGCTTATCGTGTACTTGGTATCATTTTCTCCTTTTCTGTTTTTCAGTTGTTGTGATTTTGCAAGATGCTTGTGGTCGTTGTCGGTAGCAGGGATCAATTTCTCGGATGTAACCTGAAACTAGAAAAGAGGGTTGTGGTGAGTGCTGTTGTATTGCTGTTGTAGTGCTGTTGTAGTGCTGTTGTATTGAGTGCTGTTGTAGTGAGTGCTGTTGTAGTGAGTGCTGTTGTAGTGTTGTTATAGTGCTGTTTTAGTGCAGTTGTAGTGCTGTTTACACGGTCCCACGGTAGGGCAGACCCCGTGACCGCTTCCTTTACGCCTCCTGTTCGCTTTTCGTCTGTGACGGCACGAAGGCGACCTCAACGTGGCCCACGAGGACAAGGACTTCTACAACCCAGAGGAAAAGCGCACGCGAAAATCGGCGGGCACCACTCCGGAGGAGCGCAGTTCCTTCGCCAGAAAGCTGCTCGGCCGTCACCCTCCCCCCTCGTGCTTCACGACAGACTCAAATTCTGCGGTACCACCAACTCATCCTGCCGAATCGGGTGAGAGGGAGAGCTGAACGTGGCTCTGCCCACAAGAGGGTATATCGTGGAGATTAGATTCGGTGTACGGTAGATGCTTGATGGTTTGTTGGGCTTTGAGCTGATTTAAATTTTCCTCTATATCGTAAACTGGCGTAAAAACCACCCGTGTACCGTTTTTGTTTTGTTTTGGTTCAGACAGTCAGATAGCGTGGGGGTTTAGCTCACAAAGAACCTCAGTAAATGTAGGAAAAAAAAGTGAATTTCGTGTGACCCGCGTGTGGTTGTAGTGATTGTAGTGGTTGTAGTGGCACTAGAAGGGTGTTAGGATAAAAGGATAAACCGCCACACTTGACCCTCAGGTTACACCTATTGCTAACCACTCACCACAACCCTTGTCGAACCTCTAGTCTATATATGATCGGACGGTGTCCGGAAAAAAATCTGGCATTTTGCTCCCGAAAAATATCGACCATATTATAGTTCGTTCGCATTGTTCAGGTACTTTCTACGCTGAATAAATGCCACAAAAAAATGTTTCGGCCACCGCATATACTAATGCCTCCGCAGATATTGAGCGGAACGGGCAGGTTGGCAATGGCGACGGCGACGGATTAGCCCTGGTCGATACTTTCCGGAAGTTGCACCCCGGCACAACAGGTGTTTTTACTTTCTGGTCAGTCCGGGCGGGGAACCGGCCGGTGAATAGAGGCATGCGGCTGGACTACTGCTTAGCGTCGCAATCGCTTGCCAATGGGGAGTGCGGTGTTGTGCACGATGCTTTCGTCTTGGATCGGGACACGGTCGGCATTAGCGACCACTGTCCCGTAGGGGTTGTGCTGCGGTTAGGCGATCACTACCACCAGGGGTGAATAGCAGCACCACCCCGGGTGGTACATCGCACACCACCCCGGGTGGTAAACGAGCATCGAGGAAAGCACACCCTTGCAATGGCGAATCTGGCGTTGTGCATGACGCCCTTTGTGTTGCATCGGGGCACGGTCGGCATCAGCGACTACTGTCCCGTTGGAGTTGCGCCGCGGTTAGGCGACCACTTCCACCGGGGGGAATCGAACTAACACCCCGGGTGGTAAGTCGCAGCACCACACCGGGTGGTAAATCGCAGCACCATCCTGGCTCGAAATTTGGGGGGTCGAAGGAAGCTTTCGATATTGTGCATGGAGCTAAAAAGAGCGGGCGAGGCAAGAGGCCCTTCTGCATGGAGCTAAAAAGAGCGGGCGAGGCAAGAGGCCCTTCTGCATGGAGCTAAAAAGAGCGAGCGAGGCAAGAGGCCCTTCTGCTTGAAATTTCTGGAGAAATAAAATTGCGCCCAGGGGTCATGGAGGAACTTGCCTGCGTCCACAGTTTTTGTTTGAACATTCGCGGTTCCGCGATTTCTTGCATCGATTACTACTCGATTCGTATTCCCGCGTCAGTATGGTGTTGATCTTCCGACCCCACTACGGTGTGTGGGTAGGGATATATAGGCACCGGGGTTATACGCACCGGGGTTTAAGTTTGCTCCCCCTTGAGCCATGGTTATTATTGCTCTCCCCTTGACCCAGGTTGATAGCAGACCCTTATCTTTGGAGATAACTCGCGCCCCTCCCCCCCCCAATAATAGCACCGGGTTAGGTTGGCTCTTGGTCCATGGTTATTATTTGTTGTTGCTCTCCGCGTAACTCAGGCTGACGGCAGACCTTACACCATACCTTAGGGTTAGTAATACTATCTTCAGAGATAGATAATCGCCAAACTCGCGCCCCTCCCCCCCGAACTATCAAAACCGGGGTTTTTATCTATCTCCCCTCCCCTTGACCCATAGTTGTTATTGCTTCCCCGTCACCCAGGTTGATAACAGTCCCGTACGTTCGAATATAATCGCCAAACTCGCGCCTCTCCCCCCCAACACCAGCTTAGCCGCGGCGATGACTGACGTCATGGGTTCGATCGCAGCCGACTTAGCGCCTCCCACTGACCCCATCAACAAGCAAAGGGCACCTGCCTCGACATTGGTACGAGGACTTGATGTAATAGCACCAGCCCTGACCAGTCATCCCACGCTAGTATTACTATGCTAGTATTAGTATGCTAGTATTAGTATGCTAGCTTTAGTATGCTAGTATTAGTATGTATGGTAGGGGTTGGGGTTGTTGCAGTTGTTATTATTATGGCAAATGTTTTTCATACAAGTATTCTTCGGACCTTCTGAGCTTCTGAGCTTCTGAGCTTCTGATCTCCTCAAGTGTATGGAACTATCTGTCAGAATCTGTTAGCCTAACAATGTTCCGAGAGCATTTGCTTTAGGACTAGTAGACTCATAGCACACTACACTAGTGTACTAGTGTACTAGGGTACTAGTGTAGTATAGTGTAGTAGGCTATAGTGTTAGTGTAGTATAGTGTATCATGTTGTATTGTAGTGTATTATAGCATGGTACATAGTATTAGTTAGTGGGTAGCGCATACAAGTGTCGACCGGGGTGAGCGAACGAATGAATGTGACTATCTCACCCCAACTCATGTTTCGGGTGAGATATTGACCTAGCCCCTCCTCATCATCATCATCATCATCATCATCATCATGTGATATATTGACCTCCTCCTACCTCATGCTACCTCATCATCACATGCTAGTTAACATGCGATTTAACATGCTAGTTAACATGCTATTTAACATGCTAGTTAACATGCTCTTTAACATGCTATTTAACATGCTATTTAGGAGCCCAGAAACTGCTTCTTGCTGCTGTTGTTGCTGCTGCTGCTGCACCCACGGCACCCACGGCCCTACATTATCCCCTGATTATTCCCTGATTATTCCCACCGTGATACACCAGGTACATTATTATCAGGTACACAGTATTATCAGGTGTTATCAGGATGTTCACTTGGGGAGCTCTAGGAAAAAAATATCATTTAATCATTCAATCATTTAATCATTTCATCAAACATCCGGTGCTTTCACACTGACTCACCGAGAAAACACTAGTACACCAAACCCGGTACGCAATGCCAACATGCATGCATGCGCTTTGATGCGAAAAATAACCTATAAAAATAACATCACATACATCGTATCGCGCGATCTCATGTTGTTGTTTTTGGTACTTTTAACCTCCGGCGGCGGATGGGGTGCGAACCAAAAAAAAAAAAAGAAAGCTTAACCTTACCATTCTTGCACGTATTTTCGTACGTGTCGTGTTTATTCATCTCAATCAATTGTATTCGCCATCTAGCGCTATTGATAGCTGTGGTATAGCTGTGGTATAGCTGTGGTATGGGATGGTATGTATCCGTCACTTCCCATGAGCTCGGTCATGAGGTCAGCCATGAGGGTCAGCCATGAGGGTCAGCCATGATGGTCAGTGATGAGGGTATAGCGACAGCGACCATTTTGGGGGTATGCATGGTATATTTTTATGTGCATACCGCCTCCGTTGAGGGTCCCGCAGCATGTTTTTTCCCTTCAAATATTTCAAATACGTCAGCTGTGGGTTTGACGAATTGAGTGGTTGATACTCTTCTTTGAAAGCTGCGTGATACTCGGAAACTGTTGTGATCGAAAGTGCAACCAAAGCTATCATGCGTGCGATTGATACCATAGATGCAGCAATAATATATGGCTAAATATTAAATGGCGAAATGGCGAAATAAACTATTTTCTGAATGACGGGGCTCCCCAATTTATTGATGACCTATTAATAACCTATTAATAACCTATTAATAACCTATTAATAACCCGTTAATAACCTATTAATAACCTGCTAATAACATCGCCGGAAGGTTATTCTTGTTTTTATATACAGTTTTATATGTATAAAAATAGAAATACACTTCAGCCGTAAGATCGAAGATTTCGTGAAACTCATCTTTGCAAGCTGTTTTTGATACTCCGATCGCGCGTATTACGGGTCGTGTGTCCTCATCAAGGATATAGGTTGGCGACTCCCCTTTCAACTACAGTGTAGCTTGTACCAGGATCAACAGGGTGATGTTAATCAGCCTGTGCGCGAAAACTATAAAAACCGTTTTGAGGGGGACAAAATCTGACAGCTGTGGAAGGAAATGCATCAGTTTATCAAGTATATTATTGAAGTCGTACAACCAGTGAGGGGAGGGCGGAGATTTTAAGGGCGAGGGGGCCGGGGTTTGAACAAGAGGGAGCGGGGGGGGGGACCGGCGGGGCAACAGTCTGTGCGCGGAAACTATAAATCCTTTAAGGGGAAACATCTGACTGTTGTCGAAGGAATGCATCAGTTAATCATGTATATCCTGTAAGTCGTACAACCAGTGAGTAGAGGGCCGAGTGTTGAGGGGGTGGGGGTGGGGGGGGGGAATTTTTCCAATAGCTTTATGCCGCATAGATGTAGGGGTTTGCTATACGCGTGGTGCTAGGTCTAGGCGATGGTGAGGGTGGTGGGGAAGGAGGGACGCGGAAATAGGAAATAAACGAATTGGATTTACGGCATGGCTGGTTGGATAGGTAATGTGCGTACCGCCTCCGTTGAGGGTCCCTCAGCATTTTTTTTCCCCTTCAAATATTTCAAATATTTCAAATACGTCAGCTGTGAGCTGTGAGTTTGACGGATTGAGTGGTCGATACTCATCTTTGCAAGCTGCGTGATACTCGGAAGTTGTTGTGCTCAAAAGTGCAACCAAAGCTATCATACGCGCTATTGATACCATAGATGAGGCAATAATATATGGCTAAATGGCTACATAAACTATATTATTATAAATGTATCTATTTTTATAACAGTATCTATCAATAGTATCTATTAATAGTATCTATTAATAGTATCTATTAATAGTACCAGGTATCTATAATTATAATAACAGTACTTGTATCCATTAATAGTATCTATGAATAGTATCAGAGTATCGGTTAATAGTACACCTCACCCACAAACTTATTTTATGATTTATTATTATTTAGTTTATAGAGTAAGCTGGAAGTGCAACCCGACATGAACAAGCAAACCGAACCAAACCAAACCAAACCACCCCATGGCCTAGGTGTACTGTACGAGTACCCAAAACTAAATATTGTATATAGAAAAACAATAATAACCTTCCGCCGATGTTAATAATAGGCTATTAGTCTAATAGGTGTTTGACAGGCTATTAACAGGTTATTAGTAGGTTATCAACGTGTTATTAATGGGTTATGAACAGGTTATCAAGAGGTCATTAACAGGTTATTATCAGGTTATTAACAGGTTAAGGAGCCCCGTCATTCGGAAAATATTTTATTTCGCCATTTAGACATGTATTATTGCTGCATCTCTATGGTATCAATAGCGTAACGACAACAACAACACATTCACACATTGAAGCTGAGGGTAGATCTCTCCTGAGAATATCTATACTCTTAATCCTATACTCTATACTATTTTAACAGTATGTGCTAGTAGTATATATTATTATAATAGTATATATTACTATACTCGTAACAGGATATTTTCTGAATGGCGGGGCTCCTTAACCTATTGATAACCTGTTCATAACCCATTAATAACACGTTGATAACCTACTAATAACCTGTTAATAGCCTGTCAACCACCTATTAGACTAATAGCCTATTATTAACATCGGCGGAAGGTTATTATTGTTTTTCTATATACAATATTTAGTTTTGGGTACTCGTACAGTACACCTAGGCCATGGGGTGGTTTGGTTTGGTTTGGTTCGGTTTGCTTGTTCATGTCGGGTTGCACTTTACTTCCAGCTTACTCTATAAACTAAATAATAATAAATCATAAAATAAGTTTGTGGGTGAGGTGTACTATTAACCGATACTGATACTATTCATAGATACTATTAATGGATACAAGTACTGTTATTATAATAATAGATACTTCGATAATAACATATACTAGTAGTATAAGTATTATAATAGTATATTACAGTATAGTATTACTAGAGTATAGATATCCTCAAGTAAGTGAGGTCTACCCTCAGCTTAAATGTGTTGATGTGTTGTTGATGTTGTTGTTGATGTTGTTGTTGTTGTTGTTGTTGTTGTTGTTGTTGTTCTCACATTAACTCGCATAATCAAATCCGTGGTTACAGGACAGGCTCCAGTCACTCTGGAGCTGAGGAATACCCCAGGGAAAAAACACAAACAAACCAAAGGTGGTACACGCATATATCACAGCTGACGCAATTCATGCCTCCGCCAGAAACATATAAAAATCGAAATCGGGAGTCAGCCTACGATGTGCCAGGTCCATACTGGTGCACACGTCTCACTACTCGCGCCTGGAAAAACCGACTAAGCCGCTTGTCACCCAGCAAAGATTACCACGTACGTAGTACCTATCACTACGCATATGCACGTCAGACTCAAGCCAACTGGAAAAAAAGAAACAAAGAAAAGAAAAGAAGAGAAAGGTTGAAAGGAAAGCAAAGAAAAGAGAGCGAAAAAGGAAAGGGAAAGAAAAGAAAGACAAAAAAAGCAAGAAAAGACAAGACAAGAAGAGGAAGCAAGGACAGGAAAAGAGAAAAAACGTCATGCTAGCAGGCCCTAGGAACTGACTAAAGACGGCATTGGGCTCATACAGGTTACCAAGTGCATCCATGGCACTGGGGAGAGAACGCAACGAGGCGAAGATTTCAAGGCGGCCTTACGCTAACTTGTGACGGCCATTGGAAGCCCCACAATTTTCAAGACGATGATGGTCAGTCTCTTGGGCAGGACGCACCCCCCCCCCCCACCCCCCCCCCCCTCCCCCTTCCCTCCCTCCCCCCTCCCCCCCTTACCCCCCCCCCCCCTTACCCCCTCCCCCCCTCCCCCCCTTCCCCCCTCCCCCCCCCCCCCCTTCCCCCCTCCCCCCCTCCCCCCTTCCCCCCTCCCCCCCTCCCCCTTCCCCCTCTCCCCTCTCCCCCCTCCCCCCTTCCCCCCGCCCCCCCTCCCCCTCCCCCCCCCTCCCCCGGCCGTTTAGAGATGTCGACGGTGGATGGCGCTGCCGCCTTGCGTGTCGCTCTGCAGCTCTGCGTCTCTCCGCCTCATGTCATTTCCGCATGAATAACTCGGCTCCCTCCTCTACCCGTCGAAAACATGTGCCGGCCTTCTGAGCAGCCTTTCGCCACCCTGCGAACTTCATTCCAAAGACCGGCATATCCTCCTTCAGATGAGCCATCCAGTCCTTCTCTTGCCCCCCTGAGTAGCCCCTACCCCCAACAAGCTCCCCAAACATCACCCTTTGTGGCAGACGCTTCTGCCCTATACGTTCTACGAATCCCGCAAACAATATCCTCCGTTTGCGCACTATCGCCTCTACGCTCTCGGAAGCTGTTTTTGGCAAGCGCATCGGCGTACGATTATCATAGGGTGTGGTCGTCGTGCTTCCGTTTCCGCCATCCGAGGCATCGGAAGAGCATGGAGTGGTGAACCCGTCGTAGTCTGTCATAGTCAGGGTTGTTCGGGCTCCACGTCATGCAACCGTAGAGTATTATTGTCTCGATCACCTCGGCTTTCAGCAACCGCACCTTCAACCGTAAGCGCACACTAGGGCGATCATAGATTTCCATCTTGTACCGCTGGAAGCACGCCCAGGCCCTCTGAAGACGCCGCGTTATTTCAGTGCTAAGTTATCTGTCAGCGGTGATAGCCCCGCCCAAGTACACAAACTCGATTGTTTGTATACCTGGCCGGCTGCATTGATTGTGAACGACACCTTCCCCCCGCCTTTGGTTTGCAGGCACATATTATCTCTTGTTTTCCCCTCGGATACTGTAACCCCGAACGCCGAGCACGCAGCCACGATCACCGCCATCATCCTCTCCAGCCCTTCTGATGATCGCGATACGATGCCCGCATCGTCCGCGTACAGCATACCCCACAATCTCTGCACCCCCTCCCCCTCCTTCCCCCTCCGCCCGTCGACTTTGCCTTAAGTGCTCTTCTTCTCGCCTTTTTCCTTTCGTTGGAGCTGCACCATGTTGTCCGTGATGGCTGCATCAGCGAGGAGGCGTTTCTCGGCCACACGCAGTACCGCCGTGAAAAACATGTTGAACAGCAGTGGCGCGAGCACGCATCCTTGCCTGAGACCTTGCCCCACGTCGAACCGATCCGAGCACTCTCCATCATCCAACCGCACGCATGCTTGCATGCCGTCGTGGAATTGGCGGATGACGGCGAGCATTCTCGGTGGCATGCCAAAACGAGCAAGGACATCCCACAGAAGGGTTCGGTCGACGGAGTCATATGCTTTGGCAAGGTCGATAAAGCACCAGTACAAGGGGGTGTCCTTCTTCCGCGCCAGTTCCTGCAGTCGTCGTGCTACGAACATCATGCCAACCGTCGAGCGTTGGGGTCTGCACCCACACTGTTCCTCCGGCAGAATGTTCTCGTAAATGTGTCGTCGAACACTGTCAATCAATACCCTATTAATAGTGTTGAGGTATGATGCTAGCAGCTACTACTCTCGCGGTACCCTGGTTGCCAAGGGGCAGGCAGTATGGGACCCACGCTATGCTATGCTATTGCTGTAGTCTAATTATTATTACTAGTAGAACTAAGGGTTTAAGGGTTCAAGGGTGCAGCCATCGCATGGCGCGGAAAAGGCGTGTGCACCCCTAGTTTTGTACTGCTGTACTACTGCTGCTGTACTACTTACTGCTGCTGTACTGCTGTATGTGTCTCGCGGAGGCTCTCCGCTTTTTTGGAGGTCGATACCAAACATACATACCAGGTACATAGTTGTTATAAGCCTTAGTTTGGGAAACCTATTGGTTAACCTTTTGCAAGTGGTCAAACGGACTATTAATATTAATAATACCCCACTAATTCCTTAGCGAATGGCGTCGTCGACAGACCATGGGTTTTTGGGTCGTGGGTTCGAATCCCACCATCCACAACAATAAACTTTTTCAGACTTTCCCCGTGTCGAGCTTGAAAAATATTCTCACTGCCCGGTATACCCAGGAAATGAAACCGCTTGGATATTGGCAGGTCCGCCCGCATATCCGGCCGACCTGCTTTCCCGCCGTTTCAGGGGGGAAGAGCGTTATAAGGCTTAGTTTGGGTAAGCTATCGGTTAACCTGTTGTTGCATGTGGTCAAACGGACTAATACCCCTGTGCCACTAAAATTCCTTCACAAAAATGGTAGTTGAGAGACTATGAAGAGGCTATTAAGATAGTGCAATCCGATCCGATGAACAATGCAACAGCAGTCGCGCTTATTAAAATAGGTGTACAAAAAACAAGCAATTAGACTAGTCTATGTAGCAAAAACCAAGATGAAGATGAATGACCCTCCGATGACATTGGGCTGAACGTGCAATCCGACCAACAATGCAATCACACAACCATAACACTGCTGCTGGTACCATGTAGATACTACTGCAGCATGCCGTAGGTACGTACAGTATACAACAAAACAACAAACCATTTTAGCGAAACGAGAATGAATGCCGTTCCGACGACGACGATGATGACGATGATGATGACGATTATGATGATGACGGTGGTGGTGTTGGTGTTGGCTTCATGTTGTTTTCGTTACCCCTCCGTACCTCAAAAAACAGTTTTGTTCCCAAAAAAATTCTACCCCTCGTATATCATCGTAGCACGCCGCATGGGGCAGGCTTAATTAAAAGGCCACCGTCTCTTAACCCCTTTGATACGTGAGGGGGACAAAATCGCGACGAAAATTGACGATTACACGGTTTAATCGGCCCCTACTAGTTGGCGATGATACTACAATTGGTGTCCGAACGACAAAATGCGAAAACTCGTACGGGACGGGATGGGGGCAGCATGATCCTACTACTCCTATATGCTGCTGTCTGTGCGCTCACGCTACTATTGACACACGCATGAAAAATATCGCCATCAATCGTCGTTTTCGTGGTTGCCATACTTTAATCAAGATATATATATACCTGGTATATGCAAGTCCCAAGAGGGTGGACCACCCACGTCGTGTTGATGCTATTGTGCATAGATAGCTCTTGCGTCCTCACATGACTTCAGAAGCTCAGCTCTGGGCAGAGGGAAAACACAGCTCCTCTTTAAACTCTTTTGAGGGCTTCGAGAGTAAATAGTGAAACGCCTCCACAACAAATACATAAGAGGGGGAAACAGGGATATGTACCACAACACCATTGGTCCAGCAGTAGCACGCCTCACAGGGTCGAAAGGTCCGTGCGCGACCGAGGAGGAAAACTCTGAGAGAACGGCATGCATACTACTGGCCCTCTCAAAAGAAAAGGCCGCACGAAAAAACTACCGGTAAGCCGAAAAAACGGGGAAATAAGAACTTGGACCTATTTTGTAGTCAAGTGTAGACGCCCCCCCGCGGGTTTGGTTTTGTCGAAACAGAGGAACGAAAGTGTTGGGAGTTATCTTGACATCAGCAAGCTTTCGACTGGTGCAAGGGAATACCTTGGCTGGCTGGAGCAGGCCAACACTTACTTGCTGGTGCCGTGCATTGAGCCCTTCACTCGCGACAAAAAATGAAGGCATGCGCCTCAGTAAGGGGGGGAGTGCAGGGGGGGGAGTGCCTTCCGTGTGACCCCGGATCTGCGTCACGAAAAAGGTTGAACCCGTCTCGCGATAAAAATGAAGGCATGCACCATATGGGCGGGGGGGAGGGCGCCAGCCATGTGACCCCGTGTCTGAGATATGAAATATGAAAAGGGAGGGATTTGGAGGAAAATTGAAAACAAATCATACGGGGGACGGGGGACATAAAAATAAAACGAGACTCAGTGCGTGTAATGAGCGGAACAAACCGATGCCCGCATCGTGTGCAAAAAAATTTCACGAGAAAACAAAAAAAAAAGCAGACGAAAAAAAGGCATCCATTACTAGTATCACATGACGAAAGCCGATCCACTTGGACAGGCGAGCGACCGTCGTGATAATATACATACCGGCACTTCGAAGTAAACCACTTGGTCGGCAATATGGAATCCTGCCATAAAAACGAAACGCCAACAAAAAAATAAACGCCAGAAAGAAAAACCAGCCAGCTGAAGGAGCCGTGTGGAGTCTTGTTGCACTCTTCCGCAACGCTTTCCATCAACGAGCAGAACGCCTGCACAAGGACTATGGACCGGCGGCCAGTAAAAAAGAAAAAATGTCAAGAAGAAAAAAAAAACAGCCAGCTGAAGTGGCCGCGTGGAGTCTTACTGCATTCCTCCGCAAAGCCTTCCATCAACCAGCGGCACGCCTGCGCAAACGCTATGCACCGGCGGCCTATTAATAAGTGTCTAGTGGTAGCAACCTGAAGTACAAGTACACACGAACATTACACCTGGTTGACTCGTACAACAAGCCCACGCCCCCCGGGGCGTTTCAGGACACTCGCTACGCCACGCAGTGGCTACCTATGCACTCTTATCATTACAGCGGCATACAAAAAACGGAACAGCGTTTCTAGGGTATGTTCAATAGGGTATGTTCAATCAGGCTCGCCCCCCCCCGGGGAACGGTAGAGTATATACCCGACTGATAAGCACACCCGTGCAACGCCGTTCGAGTGCCGAGAGAGGCAGTACGCAAATAACCCATGGCGGGCTGTCACGGCTGGCTATAAATGCAGCTGTCGGAGAGTCGACGGTAGCACACACGAGCCCTGCAAGGGTGTACCGGTATTTGGTAGGGTGCAGCAGGGTATACATACCGTAGAAAACACCGAAGACAACACAACCTTTCGGGCGACTTTTCAAGCCGGTTTTGTCTCCGACGGAGAGACTGCAAACTCGAAGCGACGCGTCCACGGACTGATCTCCACGAAACCATTCCAGAACGACCATTTTCGTTGTATGCGGCCCCCCTCTACGTTAAAACATTTAGCTCGGTTAAAAATCATCCCAGGGGGGCGCGTTATCATGCGCATAATACGGCATACTCTTGCCAGATGTACCCGGGTATCTACCCGGGTATGACCAAGATACCCATATTTGGTACCCGGGTACTCCAGAGTATACACTTACCCTACCAGGTACTAAGCACATCTTTGGAGTCTTACTCGTGGGCTTGTGCCATCAAATTGTCATCCCGCAAAAAAAAAAATAGCAGCAAATACGGGGCACCTACCCACCATCAACGTTGGAGGAGGAGAACGCACGCGCAGCTATGGCTGGCGCACTAGCACAAGCAAAAACACGTTCCAAACGATTACACTCCAGCAACCCTAAAGCCAGCCAAGAATTGGCAATTTCACAATTATTGTTTCCGAGCATATCCGTGAGAGCCACTTAACTTTTGCTATGCTAATGTAGACGCCTTTTCGCTTCGCGCTTTCACGACCCAGCCCGGGGGAAGGCTATGCACCAGCCCCCCCCCCGAACAGTCTTATAAAGGGCCTTCCAATCCACCTGCGGGACCCAACAAAGCCCGTCTAACCTCTCTATTCGTCACAAAAAAACATGCCACATGAACAACCCAAATGAACTACCCACGCACGAACAAAATTTCCCAACCATCGTCACCACAACCTAGCTCGGAGAACAAGTATAGCAGTACCTTTCGTACAACTAGCACGAGACACCACAGCGCGTCGCCACTCGACTCGCATTTAAATACGCGATGAGTCCATTGTAGCTCCGACAACCCCATTCGACCACCCCTCCCCCCCTCTCCTACCCCGGCCCCTTTCCCCCCACGTGCTAATATTACGATATACCTGGTATAGTTTTGCTACACAGAGGGCATTCTTCCGGCGCCAAGCGCTCGCTTCACTGGACTAACTACCGACCCACCAAGCAATGCCCGGCAAGCTGGGCGCGCTTTTATGGCGACCTCTCGCACCTACTCGACACACTGCGCGTGCTGGGGTTACCCCACGAAGATGCACGAGACTCGGACATTTCGCGACCTGCCGTCGCATTGCGCGTCAGAGCGCGCGAACTTGATACCTGGTACAGTATAACGCCCAAGAGCGATACCTGGTACAGTATAACGCCCAAGAGCTTGGAACAAACCTTGCAAGGGACGTGCTTAGCAGGGTAGTGGAATGTAGTACCCGGGTACATCCAGAGTGTATACCTCACATACCCTACTAAACACACCCTTGAAATCTTAAAGCACCTGGGCGCACCGCACCGGCTTTCACCTGGTTTTGCATGTGTTCCTCCGTAAATAAATTGAGCAAGAAACAGCGAACAATATCCCGTATGTAAAATAAATTGGGCAACAAAGCGCGAAAAAGAGCGAGTGAAGCAACGATATCTTACAGATAGGCGCGCTTGCGTGCGCCTTCTCTTTACCCGGCCCGTCACATACTCTAATAATACCCGGGTACCATATCTGATATATCTGATTATACTCCATGCGTGCCCGAGTGCCTCATCTGAGTATACCCGGGTATATACCCGGGTACGCGCAGGGTACATACCCTAGGAAACAACCGAGAGCCTACCAATTGTACGCCGGCTAAGAGTTTTCTCTCAAACACGCGACACCTCTCGATGAAAAAAATGGGAATGGGAATGGGAGACATAACGCAAAAAGACGGGACCAACCAAGAAACACGAAACCATCCCCATCTTTCACTACGACAACGGTGCACAGCACACAATACGGCAGCACAGGGCAGCATGGCAATAGGGCAGCACGCGGCAGGCATCACTGCCGGATGCCGCTTGCAGAGGCAGAGGGAGAGAAACCACCTCGAACCACAGGGTAATCTCCTACCTATTGCAGAGAGCATTAAACATTACGGACAACACCACGCAGCAACACCCTGGCATAAACCCTGACGCCATTTTCGAACCTGATTCTCTCGGCCACGGGGACAGTGCAAACGTCAAGCGGTGCATCTATGGAAGCATGTCAACATATTTCCCTTCACCATTTTCGCTGTGTGTGCTCGCTCCCTTGGCTATAGAAAAAGAATTCCGCTGTAATTCGGCCTTGGCGGTGTGTTATCATGGGTGTTAATGGTGTTACCAGGTAAACGGTACGCCGCCGCACACTGCAAGCCGGAGAAACATGCCACCTGGCCGCACACACACAAAAAAAAACCGCACGCGACGGACGTTTTTGACCAAATTTGATGTTCGCATCCGTCACGGCTTCCCGGACAAGGTTTTGCTAACAGCCTCTCCGACGTTAAAATGGCACTACCTTACGAAAAAAAAGCTTCCAAGGGTTTGTTTAGCAGGGCATACCCTCTGGATATACCCGAGTATCCACCCGGGTAAGATCAATATACCCAGATATCTACCCGGGTATGACCAATATACCCATGTTTGGCACCCGGGATCCCCAGGGTATATACCCTACTAAAAACCACACCCTTGGAAAACTTCATGTCCGCACTGCACCTTAAATTAATTGTCTGGACTTGTCGACATCCGACGAGAGAATACGCAAACCTCGTCGCCGTCTCGACGTATTCCCCCCTCCAACACTTTGGGGGGGCTGTCTCCCCCCCTCCAAACCCCCCTCCGTAACACCTCCAGCTATATCTCCCTGCGAGCCACCTCCAGTCGTATCGGAGTGCTTAAGCACCCGCCTAGAATGCGTCAGCGCAGCGTCTCGTCTCCCCCCCTTCGAATCGCCTCCTTCCACATCACCCTCCAAACTAGCTCCAGTCATATCACCCTTCGCATCACCTCCAGCCGTATCGGAGTGCCTAAGCACCCGCTTCTTGTGCGTCAGCGCAGCCTCTGCGCCCCATGAACCTCCAGCGATACCCCCTTCCAAACCACCTCCAGCAATATTCCCCTGCGAATCAGGTCCAGCGATACCCCCTTCCAAACCACCTCCAGCTATACCCCCCTGCGAACCAGGTCCAGCAATAACATCCTGCAAACCACCTCCAGCCACAACACCCTTGACACCCTTCGAACTACCCCTAGACGTAACCGAGTGCCTAAGCATCCGCTTCGAGTGGGGCAGCAAAGCGTCTACGCCCCATTCGGCCGAGTCCGAGGAGAGAGTCCCGGTAGGGAGCAGGGTTAATCGTCGACCCGGATCCAAAGATCCTCCCGAGTTGATGACCACGACAACCGCTACCACGGCTACGAACATGACGAAGCCCATCATAATCTGCACAAACAGCATCACAAAAAGGAGGAGATAGTTGTCCAAGTCAATAGGCAATTCAGAAGCAAGTGTGCTTGGTCCATCAATATTCGATACAACGCCATTTTAGAAGGGTGTGCTTGGCAGGGTACATGCATTAGAAGTACCCGTGCATAATATACCTGGTACCCGAGTATCCCATCAGAATCTGCAAGACAGTCATCTGTTCAAAGCATCCTCGTGCATTGATCAATAATACCGGGTATTCGATACGACGCTGCTAGTAAAAGCGAGTATGATTTAATTCAATGAAAATATTCTAAATAATCAGCTCTGGGTTCCACATATTTAGGGTCGATACTCATCTTTGCAAGCTGCGTGATACACCGGCGGCTCGCTACGAACGTGTTATCCTTTGAACGTATATGACTTGATATAAGTATGGGTGTTGCCAGGGGGAATATCAACGTAGAGTTATCAACAACACTAATATATTAGTATTAGGATTATTATTATTATTATTATTATTATTATTATTATTATTATTATTATTATTATTATTATTATTATTATTATTATTATTATTATTATTATTATTAGTATTACTTCATCTCAAGGGAGTACGAGTAAGTTGTCATGATTCGTCAATTTTTGACAGCCCCAAAACAGAAGGACCCCTGACCCCTGTCGGCTTTCTTGTTGGCATGTTCGCTTGTTCGCATGTTCGTCCGCGGACCAGCAACGCACCCAAGTTTGCGACAGTTCCAATACTCTGCTAAGCGAGTTCCTTGCGACGCCTTCAAAAAAATATGAAAGTTAACTATGGTTTTATGCTGCGTTACTGCTGTGCAAAACAGGCGCAATACAGAACCAGCAGACTACCATTAATCATATACTTCGTAATTGACTACCAGGTACAGTAGAGCAATACCAGTATACCGGTATAGACTATCAACAAACTAGATAACGTTGTCAAACAGGTGCACGAGACTAGAGTACAGGACCTGATAAGAAACAGGAATACTGACCCCGGCTTGGTTTGTTATTGTTTCTCACTCGGGAGAGGGTGCGTTCCACACTAACTTCAGTATAGCTTCAGTGCAAAGGCTTCCGATTTATTATTTCCTCGTAAATATCGGCCTGGATTTCTGATTACCCTGCTTCTCGTTTTTGATAGGTCCTCTGTATTTTGTACAACAGTGTGAGTAGACAACTAATAGACTATTAATAATACTTTGTCTAACAGGTACAGACACACTAATGATAGACAACATTAGACTATTCATTCACTTAATACGTTGTCCACAACTTGGTCGCAATAACTAATGTAGGGTTACAGCAGCTGTTCGTGCATCTGCCTCGCGGTATGTACTGCTGTTATTGCATTTAATAATATATGCAGCTCTTTCACTGCAACGTAACTCCAGTAGTTCTGCTGTACCGGCAAACAGTCAGGTCCGCAGCGCCTCATCCCCATGGATCAAGTCGCAGTCGGGTCGACTTACGCGTCCGTATAAAACGGCTGCTGGAGCAGTAGTAGTAGTAGTAGTAGCAGTAGTAGTAGTAGCAGTAGCAGTAGTAGTAGTAGTAGCAGTAGCAGTAGTAGTAGTAGTAGTAACGGTAACCGCCGGTAGGGACAGGACAGGTCGCGATGACGCTGCCACCGGAACTGAAGGATACATGACCTATCATAACCTGTCATAACCTATCATAACCTATCATAACCTATCATAACCTATCATAGCACTGGATTGCGAACGTAACTGAGTTTACTTGACACACGGTATACATCAAAATATGTGAACGTGTGGTGAGCTCAAGTTTTATTTTTCCCCATCCACCGGAGGATTAAAAAAGGAAACAACATCGAATCGACCCAGTGTCGTGGTGCTGTGGAAATAAAACCTGGAGCCAAACACTCCAAAAAATAACCCCATAACCACGCAAGGTCCCAAGAGCTCCTATACCCTTACAAATACTAGTACAAAAAGACTGGTATACATCACGCACAGGGATGGAAAGGAGATGCTAGACTACAAACAACCCCCCCCCATGAACCCAGTGCTGTGAAACCTGAAGCAAAACGTTCCACAGAACAGTAACCACGAATCACCCAGTTTACACGAGCTCCAATGATATACGAGGTGTAGGTGTAGGGATGCAGAGGTGTTATCACTAGACTATTTAATAGAAGCTCTTAGCTCTTACTAGGATGCACAAGAGCTCCTCGATGGGGATGGAGACATGTTACGAGGACTCACGGCGGCATAAGCACGAGCAGACTTCGCACGCCAACAATGCAGCATCTTGAAATTCGTGCATATCGCGAGTCGAAACGTTGCACACACAGCAGTAGAATAAGTACATACAGTAACAGTACCCTATGGATGATGACAAATCAAATAAAAACGATTTTTTCTACGGCTGTGAGTTGGCAAGACTTGGTCAAGACTTGACTCACCAACTAATCATTCGTCGGATTAGTACTAGTCGTTTCCCCATGTTGTCGACTATCCTACTTATTTGCCTTCCATCTTTGTAGGAAGGAGTTTTTGACAATGTGGAATTATTTTTTTCCCTTCTGAGGTGGTCCCCCCCCCTTGCCCAGCCCTGCCCAGGGGAGTCAATTTTGCTCGCTTCACTCGCCCGACTTGAGTCTGCAGGCCGGCTGGCCATCAGCCGGCATCGCCAGTCGACTTGGCGACTAGAGTCAGCTAGTCGACTAACGGCACCTACCGATTAGTTATTAGTCGTGACATCCTACCGACTAACAGCTCTAGTATTTTCCTTACTAAGAGGGCGTTTGCGATGTCCATAATCTGTTGGGATCGAAAAAATACAAGTACGTAATGAAACAATGGAAACCACGAACGTCATTAATCGAAGGCCAAAACGAAAAAAAAAAAGCTATTAATACGAGGTATCATACCAACAACTTTGCTTATCAACAAGAAATGGTATTAGGTATTAATAGGAACGCATATTTCCAACCCATAGTAGTTTTTCGCAGATTTTTCGAGGAGGTTGGGTTGGCGTTGGATTGTGACGTACGGCGGTTTCAATAATGAATATTAATAGTACTATACCTGGTATGTTTTACTAGCCAACCCCCACTTTTTTTGTTTTTCTTTTTTTTTTCATCCTCCGGCGGATGGGGAAAAATAAAGCGTTAGCTCACCACACTTCCACGTATTTTTATACGCGTCGTGTGTCGATTCCTACTCAACTAAAGTTGACTAAACTTCTCATCCAATGCATCCTATAATAATACATCGCAAACACCCTACAGGTGCGATCAGACTGTAACTCCACACCTTGGTACACCAGTGGACAGTATTACAGCAGTTCATCATAGCCGTGTGGCACATGCTGGACAGCAGGAACGCGTGCGACATTCATGGATTACCTTGTTGTTACTGTATTATTAATACAAGGCAGCAGACGTTTAGGAAAATATACTCGTACAACCTGCAAGCTTGCTTGCTGGGCACTCTTCGCACTGGGGTACTATTGATAGTTTAGACTAGTCATCTATCAACAGAAACACCCGGCCCTCGCACCTCGCACTAACATCCACGGTTAAGTGCCCAAAAACGACCACTTTAATTCCAAGTAGTTTGTTTTAAAAATACGTGGCGAAGGCTCTGAAGGGATTGTTCCAAGCATTTACCTGGTATGACTTGAACCAATTTATGAGTGCACTGCTGTCATTTCCAATACAAACCACTTGAAACTACTCGTAGAGTTAGATACCTGGTATATGTTTTCGTACGGCGCAATAGCAAAAGGGACAGCCTGTTACTTCAAGTGCAAGGGATACGTCAAGCCTTTCGTCGGTTAATAATTAAAAATCCCCAACCGGGGCCTTGCACGGGTATCTCCTCTTGTCGTGCCTATGGACACAAGTCTCATCACTCATCACCCATCAACATCGCCGCCATCATCTGCACCGCCACCCGCACCCAGAGTGTCTTCTCTCATCATATCATACGTACGGACGAAGCATCCTCCCTCATCACCATCACCGCCGCCCTCACCACCACCCCCACGTTCGCCCTCACCGCCATCACGTTTACCACCACCGTCACCGTCACCGTCACCGTTGCCGCATCGGTCATGAATTGGTCATGAATTGGTCATGAATTGCAGTAGCCCACGTCTATGTTCAATGTTCAGCTTGCATCGGCGCATAAGGCGCTCCTCCATGCCTAAACTACCAATCAACTGCGAAAAATAAACTCTTCGGCAAAATAAAGGACGAACTCTACTGCTTCCACACGTTAACTGCTTCCACGCGTCAACAGGTTACCAGTTAATCCTAAAAAATGGGAAGATACCGGGTGCATTCAGCGTACATTGCTGCTGTACTATACCAGATATACTGGTTATTGTATGCTGTATCATCGCTTGTCAGGTTTAGATATCATAGCGTTAGCATCGCATTAGCATGATAGCGTCAAAAGTCAGTGTTGCCACGAGAGCAACATCTACCGCCAAAGCACAACATTTAGGACGGCCGCGCTTCAGTAGCCACAGCATCCAACCACGGCTCGCCCCACAACGCAAGGCATAACGTAAGGCCTAGCGTTGCCACCTTCCGACCACCGCGCTGCTATTAACGGATTTTAGACCAACCTCATTCTAGGATTTTTCTTTGGTTCCGTACAGCTGGACTATAGGCTATACTATATGCATATGTACCATTTTGATTTTTTTGCCTAGTCCGTCCCTTTTTCTCCGCCGGCGCAGAGTTTTTTTGTGTGCTTTCTTCTGCAATGCGATCAGACTACCCGTCGGTATATTATCAGCCGTGTGCCGGGCTCATGGGACGTCCGTGGCGCGAGCTATGGCCGCGGAAAGCCGCCGAGACTGGCTCTATTTTGCGGGGTATGAGACACTTCTGTCCCCGGGCAACCACACACTAGACGTATTAAAGCCTCGAGGTTAGGTCTTAAGTACTTCCAACTGGAAGAGCTAGGCCATTCGATACTTCGACCTTAAACGCATAAAAAAAACAACATATGTCTAAAACTCGAAATAGTGGTCTCTTTCAGTACGCATAAAAAGAAAAGCCGAGGAAAGATCAAACTACTTGAAAATAGACTATGATATTTCTGCACTACTCCAGACGCAGATGGCAAGACGAGGATTTATGTCATGAGTCAGCACATGAGTGGGTGGAAACTTCGAGAAAGACCCTCCCCTGCCCATGCTGTGCGAGCTTGAACAAACGGCCAAAACAAATAACTGGTGCCTGGCAAAAACATCGAGTGCTTCGTACTCCATACTCGCTTCATGTATATGTAGGATACCTCGCAGGCGTCTGCCGCCTTCGGTGTGCCTCAGTGTGGCAGTCAGTACAGCAGCACAGCAGGACTGGCCCTCAACCCGGTACAATTTCCACCCTCGAAATGTAGGTATCCGCGGGAAAGAGGCAACAGGGTTGTAAACTGCAGCAGCAGCTCCGGCCATGCGCTACGTCGGGCACAAAAACCAAACAAAAAAAATGTGTCATCGAAAAATTACAGCCTCTCAGGACGAGAGAGCAGGAGCACGAGCGCGCGACGAACTATGTCAGAGTCCCAGTTCTCTGACCGCAGAGAACGCCAGGGTAGGAGGAGTCTCGCGGGCGTTTTCCACCGGCTAGTTGTGCTGTAGTTGGGTTGGCTGTTGGGGTGCTGGTTGTCTGTGTGTTGTGCTGTGTTGTTTTGTTTTGTGGTGTGTTGTGTTGTGTGTGCGCTCGATCCTCGTGAATGAACAAGTACTCCTTTTCAAGTAACAGTACGTAGAGGCATGCCGCTCCACGAGAGTGGGTCGCCTCTGACCACCGCCAACGTTTCTGATGGTGTTGTACACGCAGGTTGATTAACCCGGGTTGGGGATACACCAAGCGGCTTGCTAGGTTGAGCGTTGCAATTACTGCGTGGGTGTGGTGCTGTGCTGCTGCTGCAGAGTGTCTGATGTTTCCTCGAGCTTTTGTCGTCTGAAATGCTGTTGTTTGCTGGAAAATACTCGGAAAATTGCTTCAAATATGCACTTGGGCCAAAATGTGCCCAAGTGCATATTTTGGGAAAATCCACATCTCACCGTGGTGCCGTGGTCGTTAGGTCGATAAAATAGACCTATTTTTTAGACATTTAAAACACGATAGGGCTTAATTTGGTTTAGAGACAAAAATATAGGCATACCGTCAGGCTTAAATACGTCTACTACACACACGGTGGAACTTTAGTCCTCGCACGTACATCGGGGTGGCATCAAAATGTATTTGCGAGAGAATTTTCCCGCACTGCTAGACGCGGGCGCGGTGTATATGTACCCGCTGCAACGACGTGAACTATGTCATTACTGTGAGTTCTCCCTCACAATTGACACGGTGGTTACCATACAGCAGTAGCGAAACCTGTATAAAGAGATATAAAGTAGCAACACAACTCAAGCAAAAGTAACGATGTGCACACAACAGACCATATCGGCAACAAACATCGGTATAAACTGTTTAACTGTTTAAGCGCGCGGGGAAAAATACTGGACACAGAAAACAAACAACAAATTGACACCAATGATTCCTCTAACAGCAGCGACAGCAGTACAAACGTAGAATTAATTGCTGCCACGCAGTTATACGGAGTGAACTTTCGAATAACTTAATACACCGAGCCTCAGCAATATCCCAACCCTCCTCCTCCAAATGTCTGTGATATCTTATATTATCCACATTCTTTCCACTACGCATCCCTCCGATATACACCTTCTGCATAAATACTTCATCATCAGTTGTAGTCATTCGACTTGCGTCGCCCCCGGGAGGCACGTGTCCACCTCCCGAAGGGGAACCTTGTATTATACTATATGCTATGCTCTAGGTATCCGCAGAGTGGTGGTCGGGGGGGAGGCAACGCTAAGCCTTACCCTTACGTTATGCCTTACGTTATGTCTTACGTTATGCCTCACGTTGTGGGGCGAGCCGTGGTTGGATGCTGTGGTTCGTGAAGTGCGGCCGTTCTAAATGCTGTGAATTGGAAAGACGCACCACCCATAATTTTTTCTCGTCTAAACACAGTAAATAATGATGTGTACAGTACCTGGTACTCGTGATGAAATGAGGGCGAATAGGACATACCAGGTACCTGGTAAGGAGGTCATAATGCTCTCGCACCTCTCGCACTACCACGCCACCGCACCGCAACGCAACGCACCGCACCGCACCGCACCGCACCGCACCGCACCGCCTTGCTGCGGGACCCCTAGTACTGCTGTACTAAATACTGGTCTGCTTCGTACAGTACAAATAAAGGCTATAAATATTAATATATACGGGGCACATACACAGCACACAGCAAGCGGCAAAGATGAAGCCGCCAACCGTGCCCCAGCTTACCCAACGAACTACCAGGGTATTACATTAGTCTATAGAGTTATTATTTATACACGGGTGGTCGAGTAATAGTAGCCACCTAACACGACAAGTGGAGGAACATACGCGCCAATCTGATTCTGGGGCAATCCCGC
Source organism: Undaria pinnatifida (assembly GCA_012845835.1). Classification (NCBI taxonomy): domain Eukaryota; class Phaeophyceae; order Laminariales; family Alariaceae; genus Undaria; species Undaria pinnatifida. The sequence continues at coordinate 14,435,024 of JABAKD010000016.1, forward strand.
GTCAAATCTGCATGTATGTTGCATCTTACTGCCCAAAAAGATCTATCAATAACGGTATTGTTATTGTATTAAATAGTCTATTACCATGTCCAACTACTAACAGTAATAATAACTGCTCGGCGGCTTACTGCAGAGTAGTTGTACTTCGTCTACTATAACTTACTCATATTATTATACTACAATAATGTTCAGACAACTCACAGCCCAAACAATGGCAGCAAATTGGCAGCATGCATGTATATTCTAGCGCATCGCATGACTAACGACAAACCACATCACAGGCAAGCAGTACTATGAACTATTAATAGCAGTTTAATACTAGTGTTAGCATAACGGCGTCAAATGTTCACATATTACACAAGATCAATACCTGGTATGTACTACAGACAGCAGTAGTATACTTCTATATCAGAGGAGAGGACGTGAGTAGGATTGATGCGATATATTTAAAAAATGAAAAAATACGCTTCATTCAGCTGAGATAGACCAAAACGATTTTTGATCAAAAGTATATGCGATATATTATGAAATGAAAAAACAATCCAGCTGTGAGATCGAATATTTTGTTGAAACCCATCTTTGCAAGCTGTGTGTGATACTCCGATCGCGCGTATTACGGGTTGTGTGTCCTCATTAAGGATATAGGTCGGCGACTCCCCTTGCAACTACAGTGCAGTCTATTAGGGTCAGCAGGGTGATGTTAGTCAGTCTGTGCGCGGAAACTATAAATACCGTTTCTGAGGGGGACAAATCTGACAGCTGTGGAAGGAAATGCATTAGTTTATAAAGTATATCCTGTAAGTCGTATAACCGGTGAGGGGAGGGCGGAGTTTTCAAGGGCGTGGGGGCATGGGTTTGAACAAGAGGGAGCGGGGCGGGGGGCGGGGGGCGGGGCAAAAGGGTTTTTAACAGCTTTAGGTCGCATAGATGTAGGCGTTTGCTATACGCGTGGTGCTAGGTCTAGGCGATGGTGCGGGTGGTGGGGAAGGAGGGGGCGTTGGGGGGGGGGGGGGGGTGAATTGGAGCAGCGGCATGGATGGCTCTAGAAAGATAATGAGGTGATAGCGTTTGAGCAAGAGGGAGCTGGAGAAAAAAAAAAGGGGGGGGGGGGAGGGTTTTTAACACCTTTAGGTCGCATATATGTAGGGGCTCGCTGTACGCATGGTGCTAGGCTTGGGCGGTCGTGCGGGTGAAAGGGGGTGTTGGGGGGGGGGGGGGGGATTAAAGCTACGTCATGGATGGCTAGAAAAATGATGACGTGATATCAAGTGCGTAGAAGTGTTTATTACTCTGGCCCATTTCGATTTTAGGTGAGTCGTTTGAACAAGAGGGAACAAAACAAAGGGAGGGGGGGGGATGGGGCGGAAATGATATGGAGCTACGGCATGGATGGCTAGAAATATAATGAGGTGATATCAGCTGGCTGGTAGTGTTTACTATGGCAGATTTGTATTTTAGGTGGGGCGTTTGAACAAGAGGGATCGGGGGAGGGCGGGGGGCGGGTGGGACACTTCAATATGTGAGCGGAAACTACAAATGAAGGGGACAAATCTGACGGTTGTAGCAAGAATACAACCCTTTATATGCAGCAAGTGCTTTTTTCACTATCATGTGTTTTAGCGGATGTATGACTTGCTTCAGCTATATTATAAAAAATATGTATCACGCCCCCCCCCTTTGAAAACTCCGTCCTCCCCTCACCGGTTATACTGTACGACTTACAGGATACACTTGGTAAACTGATGCATTTCCTTCCACGGCTTAGCTGGTGTCAGACTTTGTCCCCGTCAAAAACGGGTTCTATAGTTTCCGCCCACAGATCGACTAACATTACCCTGTTGACCCTGGTACAAGCTACACTGTAGTTCTAAGGGGAGTCGCCGACCTATATCCCTATAAATAATGAGGACACACCCACTAATACGCGCGATTGGAGTATCACACACAGCTTGCAAAGGTGAGTTTCGACGAAGATTCGATCTCACAGCTGGAGCCTATTTTCATTTTCATATTATATTATTATAGAAAATGAAAAGACACTCCAGCTGTGAGATCGAAGATTTCGTCGAAACTCATCTTTGCCAGCTGTGTGTGATACTCCGATCGCGCGCATTACGAGTTGTGTGTCCTCATCAAGGATATAGGTCGACTCCCCGTACAACTACAGTGTAGCTATCAGGGTCAACAGGATGATTTTAGTCAGTCTGTGCGCGGAAACTATAAAACCCGTTTCTGAGGGGGACAAAATCTGACAGCTGTGAAGGGCAATATATCCTTTCATCAAGTGAATCTTGTAAGTCGAATAACCGGTGAGGGGGGTGGGGCGGAGTTTTGAAGGACGTGGGGGCCTGGTTTTGATCAAAAGCGAGCGGGTTCGGAGGGGGGGGGGGGGGGGGGGGAGGGGGGCAATTTGTGCATGTAAGCTATAAATCCTTTCGAGGGGATACATCTGACGGTTTTGGCACCAGTATATTATTTGGGGCGGGGGGGGGGGTTGGGGCGGGGGGGGGGGGGGAGGGGCGGGGGGGGCAGCTCATTATGTGCCTGGAAACTATACATTATTTTGAGGGGATATTATATGCCAGATACATACCATTTACATACCTTATACGTACCATATACATACATACCGCGTACGTGGACCACAATTTTGTTTTTTTTTTGTTTTTCTCTGCAGTGTTCTTCCACTCCAGATTGAGTGGAGCCTAGCAGCCTAGCTCTTGCCACCCTCAAGTGTTCAGCCAACCGGTATCTGTATGTCTGACGACTTGGTTGTCTGGTGCGATAATGTGATGCCCCAACGCCTTTCCTTACAACCTGCGCCGTTTCGGGTGCGTACCACCTTGTTCAACGCGCCTCTGCAACGCCGAACGTCTTGAGTGTCTCGGAGCCAGAGAAGCAGGCTCTTCCTACGAGCGTATGCCGATCAACAATTCGGATATTATTGTGTAATCAGATTGCGGATCTACAACCCCATTGTATCAACTACTACTGCTGTATTTTAGGCGCAGTTCATGCCCTGGTAGATAGATTTCTCGGCAGATTTATCGGCTATTCATCTTGTCTTTTTCTGCAACTGTTCCTTGGGTTCGCGGGGGCCTGAGACTGGTTAGTGGCTTCAGGTTGGCCGGTTGCTCCGATGTACCTTGGGACGCGTACGATCTGTGCATGTAATGTAAGTTCGTAGGCCTTCTTCTGTTATTTTGAAATGTGGCACGGGCGCGAGGAAAGGCTCATCCCTCATCCCCCGCACCGTATGGTAGTGGCCTCATGCACCTGCTACGCTGTTGTTGTTGTTCTCACAATACCTCGCATAACCAATCCGCTGTCGAGGAAAGCAAGATCCGAAGCAAGACCTCCCGGTCTACTATTAATAATAGGTCTCGCCTAAGCCGACAACAATTGTTCGATTTCTAGTTCTAAATTCCAGGCGAAACATGACACACACAACCGATGACGGAAGCGTAATCATCACCATGGTACTGGCTACCAGTAGAGCCTTTAATCGCATTTTTCACCTCAGGGGTTGGGAGGACAAGCTATCCTGTACATGTACATGTACACGTACTTCGGATTAAAGTATAAGAGTACACTCGTATCTCGTACTGGTATGTGGTGTGTGTATTAGAGTTTTTTGCAGTAGCAAACTAGCAGTAGGGTTACCTTACCCCTTTCAGAACCACCTTTTGGGGGGAAGTTAGTATCGGATGGTTAGGATGGCTTTCGTGGAAGAAAAAACGCGTTGCAAGAAAGTGAGAGCAAAAAGAAAGACAGCGACGTTCGCATTTGGTGTGTGATGGGAGTATGCAGCAGCCAGCGTCTAGCATTTACAAAAAATAACCAAGTGTGCGCGTCAAAGGCGAGGGTGACAAGAATCACAAAAAAACGAAGAACCAGGCCCGCTGTTACAAGAAGCATGAGCGAAGGGGCTAGGCATCCAACGAATCGCTTACGACTACGCACGCCTACGATACACCAAGTACCACCCTGTGCGGGAATGCAAGGTGATTGTTGTTGTTGTATTCATATTAATTCCCAAACGCTAGGAATTAATAGCTACATTCACGACCGACAGAGTGATACCAGTACCTCGTAAAAGGAGTAGCACAAAACTTCACCGTGACGCGAATATCTTAAATGTGTACCCGGTACGCACTCGAGGAAGCAAGTCGCCCAGCAACCAGCAACACAACATCAAACCCTTTACTCTTAACGCTGCCGCTGCCTGGGCTTGTCCTACCGCTTGCTACTATACCATGTGCTGTTACATCTTACATCTTACACCCTTGCTTGATCGCTCGTCGACACAGCTGATATGTATGCGACAGCTTGTACTGGTATATCACAATGCACGGCCGTATCGGGTACCTGAGCTATAATACAGCTGCGTCGCACATGTGTATTTATGGCTGGACCATACATGATACTGATCAACCAGGTAGTGTGTAGTACGCTGCTTGCTGTTGTTGGCATGATCATGCCGTGAAGCGCCGGATAAACGCACTGATAAGCGCACACATGAACGCTTACGGTCCGGCGCAACCCGACCGCAACGAAAAAGCTTCGTGATGCTAATGCTACTTATCATACCAGCGTTATACATGCTCCTGCTGCTGCGTCGTATCATATAATACGATACCACAAGACACTGTTGCGAGCACTATCACTGCTTGCTGAAATCCAGGTACATGGACTACATGTGATACCTCGCATGTATAGCTTTGGAATCACAATTGAGCAATGTAGTGTATGTACCCTGCCGGGTCTTCGGGCTTCCGACGGAAACCGTGTCGAAAAAAACCCGCAAAAAGTGACGATTGCAGCATCAAAGCAGCCGCGGCTGCTGGAGTTAGAGTAGTGTAATGGGCAATGGAAGGGTCACGCACGCAACACGACGACACATGCATACAACTCTGTAATACATTGCTGCTGCTATTGCACGCTCTTCCAAAAATACAGAAAAACAGTTATGATTACACGATTACAGCACAGCAGCAGCATCGGCGACACGAAGCAGCCCGGCCTGCTGAGGTATCGAAGGGGGACTGTTATGAGTCCCAACATTAGCATTAACACAAGGAGGATTACCACACGCACGTAGCACCGCCTATTAATATCACGACGATGACCTTGGACTGAGCGCTGCTGTTCATTTGTGTTGCAAGCACTTCCTACTTGATATTTCAAGGCCAGTAGTACCCGGCATGTCGCTTTGGACGTGACATGGTATCATACCTCGTACGTCGTAAGTCGCTAGGAAGATTACCAGATTACCGGATTACCAGAATACCACTATTAATAGACTCTAACCCTGCTGGGGGTGTCAGAGGCGTCAAAGGCGTCAAAGGAAGGCAAAAGGCTGAACATTACCACGCACAAAAAACCAAAAAATATCCATTCTGCTCCACAACAGTACAGCAGTAACGAATGGTACCGTTAACCGCCGTTAACCAGGCTAATATTAAAACGCAAGGGTATCATATACCTCGTGATAATATTGATGATAGTGACTATTAATAAACGGTATACCAGACGCATTTTTCGTATTTTTGTTTTTTGCCCGCGTTCTCATTGCAGTTGGCATTTGCACGGCCAAATCACCTTGCTGTATACCAGGTACATCGTATAGACTATATATAGACTATATTTTTACTATAAAAATAAAATTAAACTCCAGCTGTGGGATCGAAGATTTTGTCGAAACTCATCAAGCAGTGTGTGATATATTACAAAAATAAAAATACACTCCAGCTGTGAGATCGACGATTTTGTCGAATATACCTGGTATGTGCTATTAATAAGTATGCGTATCTCTTTGTCGTAGTTGGTGACCACAGAGCTCGTCGCTCTATATCGCTCTGTGAGGCATCAGCACGGACACTGGTTGTGCTGGATGAAGATGGGTGGAAATATAACGTGAACAGACAGACAGACAGCAGAGTCGACGCACCTTCCAAGGCCAAGTCCGAAAGCAACCACACACGGGCATGCGCTGTCCAGGCTCGATGTGCTCGCTCTCAGCGGTGGAAGGCTTCGTTATTCGCCCTTCCTCGTACAACACATCCTCCAAGCTCTGGTCCGTAGAAGCAGCAGAACTCGACCTCTTAGTAGCCCCCCCTCTCGATGACCCCGACCCCGCCGGAGCCTTCCTCGCACCCCCCCCTAACCCCCCTCCTCGCCGGCTGGTCGAATACCCTGACCCTAAACCCGCCTTACTGCTGTCTTTGGCCCCAACGCTATCCCCGGTAGTTTCATGACCTTCTTCGTTAATACTTCGAGTACGTGCAACCTTGCTCGGGAACTCGTCGGATAAGGAAGACTCCCGGGTCTCGGCTTTAGTCACGGGTGTGCTCGAGACCGTCCCTCGCTCGCTCCGCTCCTTGTCTTGGCTCGCATTGGTGCACAGGTTGAGGTCGGCCGAGCTCTCCCCCTCCTGCAACAGCCGCCGACTGTTATGCGAGAAGTACTGGGCGAGGCTGTTGTGTAAGCGCTCTTCGCCCACAGTGGCCGGAATTCTCGGCTCGATCGCGCGTCCGAAAGTCGGCCGAGTGCCAAAAATGTTCCCAGCAGCGGTATTCACAAGAAAGCTCAAGTCCGAAGACGCAGATGAGCTCTGTGTCTCGAATCGACGTTCTAGTTGTCGCCTTGACAAGGAATCAAGCGAACGCGGCGATTCCGCGACAGAGGACTCATCTGATTCCGAGACAACTCGGGGAAAGGGTAGAGGGGCCGCACCCGGGGCAACGGGGAGAGCCCGTAGAGACTTGGCTTCCCGTTTGTCCTCCCGAGTCACCCGAAGCTCCTCCCACGACTCAGGCGCGCCCCCACCCGTCCCACCGAAGGAGGCAGTATGCGGAGAACCACTCTGAGCCTTGCCTCGTCCGAGGGCAGGCCCCAGTGCCGCGCCCCCCTGGGGCGGCACTTTGGCCTGGGACAGTCCTGTTCCTGGGGCACCAAGACGAACAGGAATTGTCGGATCAAAATCTTCGTCCACGCCAACTGTCCGTTGCCACCCATGGAAGGCTACGGCTTGCGGCTTCTTGGGGTCATTCAGATCCTTGAACGACGAAGGGTCTGCAGTTGTCAGGGGATTCTTCTCGCTGAACTGCGAGCCTCCGAACTGCGACCCGACCTGGCTGTCGAACTGCGAGGTGGTGCTATCATCGCCATCGTGAACTTTTGGAGTTTTCACGGGCAGCGCCAGATCAGCGTCCTCCATGTTTTTTTTTTACGGCTGCCTTCTTACGGCGCCGGAGCTTTGCCAGATTCCAACAATATGCGCCCCCCAGGTCGACAATCAGCAGCAATAGATGTTCACCCAAGGTGGTTGCCAGGGCATCACCCAACCTCGTACGCCTCTCTTGTCACTGCTTCCCCGAGATGAAATGATGTGACGGAGAAAAGGCATGGAAAAACCAGAAAAAAACGTCGTGAAAAACGAGACCCTTTCTAAGATCCCATCTCCCTACCTATAACACGCCTCTGCAAGATTTGAACTCCATCCAAGCATCAAAGCTTTTTTGTTCCCGCGAGAGGAGCTGAGGAGCTTGTAGATTTGGCCAGCGAACTCCGAAGTGTGGTTGTGGATTACCTACTGCAGAGACAGATTGTGCGTGCAAGAGTACCAGGAATGGCTTCGCGTGGCCGTGGCGCCAAGGGAAAGGAAGATACTGAAAAGGTATCGTTATTGCTGCTAACTTCTGTGTGGCGTCTTTAATTTGAGCTTTTGAGTCACAAATCAATTGTTTCTCCATCGAGCACCAAATAGTAGCAAGAGGATACAACAGCCGTACGCGTGATGTAGGTAGCGCAACGGTGTTCTCCCTACTTTAGTGCTGGTATATGTGCCCGTCAACAATATCGGCAGTATACGGGACATCGACACTGTTGGGTACACTACCTGTATCGTATTGCCCGTTTCCACTCGTGCCAAGCTATTTTATCGGCACTATACCGGAATAAGGCACTACTAACTATGAAGACGACACTTTTTAGGGACCACGACTAGTAATATTAATGGTACGAAAGTTACAGCAGACAGCAGCAGTACGAGTAGTGCACCGGACGCTGCGCTGTCTATACTCATATTGATTTGACAACCACAACATTACGAGTAGTAGCTACCTGGTACCCCTGGTAGTCTCGTACGTTTTCGTTCATCCTGGTATTATTCTTGACTTGGCGCACGAAGAACGACAGCCCGTCTTTCGGTCGCATCTGTCTCTACTGCTGTAAACTTACGTATCCAGAGTAGAATACCACGATTACAACAACATTGTCTACTCCATCGCATCATCGCGTGATTAGTTCGTATTTTGTATTTTGCAGGTACCAATCAATGTTGAGCCTGGTTTGCGAAAACACCGTTTGTCAGCGAAGATATCTGCTACTAATACTGGTACTGCCTGTAGTGGCGGCAGAGAACCGTTAACCGTGTGCTATCCAGCTCGTGCTATCGTTCTATTAATAGTATCATCACCTCCGACAGATCACGATCTATCTATAGATGTCTGCTGGTAGTGTACGAGTAGATAGATCCTGTTTCTGCCGTTCTGAGATGGTGTGCAGGGTCTGTGTATGATACAGAGATTTAATTATGTGATCTCGGTGTCTTCGGAGTCCACCCTCGACAGTCCTCTGGTAGAATTAAGTACTATTGTGATCTCGGTGCCTTCGTAGCACACCCCCGGCAGTTCTCTGGGCTCCTAGGCAACTCTGGCAACTCTGGCAACTGTAGGCTCTTCATTGCCGACGAGAAAACTACGTTGCCGAACTGATCCCTGAATTGCTGCTTTCTTTTTGTCTTTTTTCCCTTTTTTTGTTTTGTTTTGTTTTTGAGCCTGCTTCCTCTGCGCACACTGCGAAGTGAGGGCACAAACCAAGCTCCGATAGCCACAGCAGAATCTATAGTACGTACCGCAGGAACAGCAGAACAGCCTGCAATCGGCCCTGCACATGAGGCAGCAAAGTATACCTGGTGTACAGATGTGGTGGCTGGAGCATATCTGTGGCATGTCCGCGGGGATTTCCAACTGGCACGTTGGCATGCAGTTTATTGCTCGAACCGTAACATGTAACCATAGAGGCCAAAGGAGCTGCACCGACCATGCACTCAATAATAATTCACCCTCTTTCTGCGTCATCAAGCTGGGTCCACCTAGAGATCTCGCGACTCGCCGAGCACTAGACCCACACCTACCCCCCTGTACTTCGCAGGATCGGGCCGACATCGTCTTGTACCCGGGTTGGTAGATGGACCTTGCTCAATGACACAAGAGGATACGTAGAGGGACATTGTTATTGTGTGCATGATCGGCACAAACTTCGAGACAGACACATACATCTCGAGTACTAACATTCGAGGTGCGTATGATACAATGCAGCACACTGATGCATGTGGCGTCCGGGTTGTTTTCCTGGAGCGTGGCGGCGGGACTCTTGGCATTGTCAACTCGTCAGTTTGCGCCGACAATCAAACGTGGTCCTCTGTCCGTTTCACATATTTTTCCTTCCTGCGCGAGTGCAATGGGCGGCGATTGTCGCCGGCAGAGCGAAGCACCTTGTAGAGAGTATAGATTCACCCCTGGAAACATTTGCTAGATCATGCAGATCATGCAGATCATGCAGATCATGCGGCGCCCACCCGGCAACATGAGCTAAATCATACAGATCTTCCTTGAAATATCTACTGTAGATCATCAAGTGGGAGTCGCTGATCTGGCAGACGTTTTACTCGTGTATGATTGCTATATTTGGTGAAATTAAAAAATGCAATGCGTAGACCGTTGTACAACAAAAGGCAATCCGATGAACAAAAAATATGTCATTCTCTTCGAAGATGCCACTCAAACTTTTCCTGGCCGGTTGTGTTTGGGTGCGATTTTTTACCGGTAGATTTTACTTATGGAACTTTCCAACTTTACAGAAAAATAGATTTCTGGGGGCGATCTTGGGCAACGTCTGCCTGAGAGTCTGCCTAAGAAATTGTCAAGCAGATCTGGGGTTAGGAGCTGCGAGGTTTCGTGTCCTGCACACACTTCGCTCGACGAAGTCAGTGGCAGCGTCGTACGATCTGAACGTGGTTAGCTCGTCAGGGGCTCCGACCCACCCTTGGCTGTTCGGCGTTGCTTGCCGGGTTACTTGCGCGATATTTGTTTTTTTAGTTTTCAAAGGTGTTTCCCGTTTTGGCTTTCAGTTGCGACAGCAGTTGCGACACCCCAGAGGTGTTGAGCTATTATTATTAATTAAGCTATTAATTAAGCTTCGTATTAATTAAGCTATTAATTAAGCTATTAATTAAGGTATAACTTGAGCTAATAATTACCTCGTGCGTATTAATAACACCAACAATAACGACATGCTGGTAATAACATCATGACCACATCCCCAGGGGGAAGCATTGATATTATTTACTATTAATATTAATATTTGCTATTAATTGTACAGCAGTATTCTCTTGCGCTACCGCCGATCAATGTATGCATTGGGTTGGATGAGGCCGCCTGCGCCGCAGCAGGTGATCCTCGCCCTGGATAAACTCGGCGCCGAGTGTGCCCTCAGCGCGGTGCCCGTCCCTGGGATTGAAATGACCGTGCAGGAAAGCAATACTTAGGCTTGTAGGGCGGGTGGGAACGTGTGTTTTTTTCCTGTGCCTGTTCCCTGTTCTCGCCAGGAAGCTAGGGTTAGCTAGGGTTTGAACGAAATGACCGATGATTGCGTTCATGTTTCTAGTGATTCGCACCTAATGTTGTAACCCGTTTTTGCCTCAAACATGGATTCGTCTCATTGGGTAGCGATTTTACTGCTTTAGAACAATGGGGGGAGGAGCGGGCGTGAAAATAACATTTTTTAGATCCTATAATCAATACCTGGTACCTGGTACCTGTGTAGGGACGGACGATACGATACCCGAAATAGGGACGAGCTGGTCTGGCTTAGAGCCAGTCAGGACAGTTGAATGGATTTGCGCAGCGCAGTTTTGCGATTTTTGGCCTTTAGTTTTGACACGTGATTCGCAGCGCATGTGTCGAGGCGTTCAAGCTGGAACCCGCCAAAAAAAGTCGATGAGGTAAAATTATGACCGTTTGAGTAAAACGCCCACCTAGAAATTGGACGAAATGTACGTTGAAAAAACCTTTTTTTTCTTGGGTTCCCGCTTGAAGGCCCAGACAAATGCGCTTCGCATCACGTGTCAAAATTTCACGTCAAAAATCGCAAAACTGCGCTGCGCAAAACATATTTTGTATCTCGCATCGTAGTATCTTGAAAATGGATTGGGATCTTCTGCGCGCCATATCTCTTGACAGAGAAGGAATCAAACGATGAGACGGGTATCGATCGTTTCCCGATGCCTCAAAGAACACTCACACCCAGTTTCAGCGGCATACGCAATACAACGTTTTCGGGCTTTGGTATACCTGGTAGACTTCAGTATCGATACACCTTCGGGAGTGACGGGATTGATTTGATTTGTAATTTCTCGACGAAAAAAACTCGGATTGAAAGAATTCCAACGCCAACAAACGCGGTACAGACCCAGACGCACAGCTGCAAAATCTGCCGTCGAAATACTTGTAAACAATTGAGAAAACGCCTCTTAAGGCTGGTCCAGCTCATAGTGGGGAATAAGTATCATGTTTTGATAGTTGGTGTTATTTTTAAGTTAACTTGAGTGGTTCCAGTTTTGTACCGTACGATATTGTATATGATTTCCATGTACCATGTACAGTACAAGGTACAGTACAAGGTACAGTACAAGGTACAGTACAAGGTACAGTACAAGGTACAAGGTTCCCCTTCGGGATGTGTTTAGCTTGAATTCCCGGGGGTGTCTTAAGTTGAACTTGAAAAGGGGAACAAACAAAAGGCATTCCTACCTTACTATGAGCTATATTATATTGGTATAGTAGATTGCTATATTATATTGGTATATTATATTGCTATCGTCTATTATGTTGGTATATTATATTGCTATATTATATTGCTATACCTGGTATGATATTGCTATATTATTTTGCTAAATGATATTGCTATATTATATTGGTATATTGTATTGCTATATTATATTGCTATATTATATTGCTATATTATATTGGTATACTATAATCAATACAAAGACGCATGCTACGATGGAGGTACCATAGCAGTTTTGGTGTGAAATGGTTCCTGAATGACGGGGCTCCTTAACCCCTTTAGAGCCCCCGAACCCCTCCCTATACTAAACCCAAGTAATGTTGTCCCCAAAAACGGGTTTCAAGTTGTAAAGGGGTTAATGTACTAATACTATAACCTACTAATACTGTCGTCGGAAAATACCACATTTTCTTTTTGCGTGATTCTCGTTGGGTGCTTAGCTAGGCCATGGAAGTGTTCATCCGGTACTTGAAGCGGTTTTATTTTCTCCAAAAATCGGTTTTGTGTTAGGACATGTCTTGAGCTCTCAAATTGAGGAACCTCAGAAGAAACAACAACAACGGTTGGTGCACCTGTCCCAACCATTGTTCGTATGGTACTCGTACGAGGTACTCGTATGATACTCGTATGACTTGAAATTTAACTCCTACTCTTTTGGTACTTTATTATAATGGTACTCTTTGAAAACACGTCCAGATGAGCTATCGCCTACAGCTCGAGCATTGAAAACATGTGCGGATTATGTAGCTCGTATAGCTCATCCAGGGCCAAAGGAGCTAGCTCATGTAGCTCGTATAGCTCATCCTGGGCAAGCATGTGCGGATGAGCCATCGACTCTAGCTCACCCTTCCAAAACATGTGGAGATGAGCTACCTTCTGTAGCTCAAGCTGGGAAAACATGCGCGGACCATGTAGCGCCCGTAGCTCACGGGTGAGCTACCGTCGAAAAGAGCTAGCTCGAGCTACGGTGAGCTGATCCGTCCCGGGTGTGCTATTAACAAGAATTGAAATACACTAAAGCTGTGAAATCAAAGATTTCGTCGAAGCTCATATTTGCACTCTGTATGATACTACGATATCGCCTGATGGGACTTGATTGTATCTTGATTGTAGTGGGCAGACCAAAAACGACGAGCGGGATATAATTAAGCGTCTGGGAAAAGTTTGAGGCAATCCAATCCGAGTATCGTCATGTCTCACGCTTGCTTGCCTCACAGCTACTTGTATATAGCTTCCTGCGTTGCAGTTCGAGCACACATCTCCTACACCGGCAGCTCGGATTGCTCGGATTGCTCATGTGGCCGATGCTGTAATCAACTCATCTTTCCCCCTCAATTTTATCATGTTTTTTAACATCGGAAGTCCGAAAGTGGTTTGCGAGTAAAGAACCAGTAACTACTACAAGTAACTACCATAAGTAACAATTACAAGTAACTATTACTAGTAACTAATACAAGTAACTATTAATAACTCCTCGGAGTATTAGTAACTACCAGGCATTATTTATACCGGGTAGTAGCTATTATTACCAGTAACTATTAGTAACTATTAGTAACTATTATCAACACGCCACCGTGGAAGTAACGCCGACCTGCCCAAACAGGTTTACCTGCACAGCAGTTTACTCTGTTTCTAATACGGCAGCTGTGAGTTTGAGTTTGACGAATTGAGAGGTCGATACTAACGCCGACGTGTTCAGTCGCCATGCTTGTCCTTCAGATACTTGTTTTTTCGTTGTGGCGGTCGACGCTACCACATCTCATGTACAAGCGGTAGCAGTCGGTGCGGCACTGCTACTGCTGCTGCATTTGAAACGCGTTTTTTTATCAGATCAATGGTGCTCCTCTCACTGCAATATCTGTCCTATGATACGCACAGTTCAGCAGCACAGCAGCACGCCGTACAGCAGTGCACCTATCGTATACGGCGGTCATGACGAACAGATACACTGATCCAGGCAGGTTTTGTAGTTTGAGCAAGGGCGCGTTCTACACTAACGTCAGTAGAAATAACGGCTCCCGACTTCCTTATGTTCCTGTAAATCTCGGCCTGGCTTTCTTTGTAGTTTTTCCCTGTTTTTTATTTTGTGTCCTGTGCTATCTACTGCTGCTGTACCACGCTGTGTCATGCCTGTGTCGCAGGCAAAGGCAAAGTGCGACATATGCTGCAGAGGTAGCTTTCCCGAGAGTCTTCTCGCGTGCAACCGATGCATCACGCTCCAGCACACCTTCTGCTTGCCTATTCCGCTCGTGGCCCTCCCAGGTCCAAAGGTGAGTTATGAAGTGTGTTGCCCTTACTTGGTTACCGGCCCAGCGTGCAACCAACAAAGGCTGCAGCACTTGCTGCACAGTTTGCACCCCAAGCCCTCGTCTTCATCGCTAGTTTAGCCTTCTCCATGCCTTAAGACACGTGCCTTGAGACACATTCCTTAGTTTACCGTTTGTGTGAAGACACATGCTACGGTATCATAAAGGTGCATCAACCATTGTGTTTTCTGAGGCTCTTGACATGACAACGTGATGAGCTCTAGTTTTCACCTCGAAAGTGTATTCATTGATTATGAAAGTGTATTCATTGATTATGAATGTGTATTCATTGATTATTAAACTGTAGCCATTGATTATGAAAGTGTATTCATTGATTATGAAAGTGTATTCATTGATTATGAAAGTGTATTCATTGATTAGTACTGTGGGGCACACTGAAACTGCAACCCGATGACGGAAGCCATACTACCGTGGTAGCATACCATACAATGTAGTACCATAGAATGTAGCTGTAAAACACATTCATACGAGTATTAGTAGTGCAAAACAAATAATGTCATATAATGTCATATAATATCATATAATGTCATATAATGTCATATAATGTCATATAATGTCATATAATGTCATATAATGTCAATGATGTCAATAATGTCGATAATGCCAATGATGTCAATAATGGCATTCCGACGACTTTGCAACTGGAAACCCTTTTTTTTTTTACAAAATTACTTGAAGTTAGTTTTGGGAGAGATTAAGGGGCTGGCTCTAAAGGGGTGAAGGAGCCACGTCATTCACGACAAAAAGCCGAAGAGTGCTGCCTTCATCGCAGCACGCGTCCTTAACACATACCGAAACGGCGTGCCGTAGAATTATTTCCTGCTTCGTGGGCAAGTCTGAAAACGTTTGCCGGGTTCCTTTGCGGCCGGCCTCCCCTAACTGCTTCAACTGCTTCAACTGCTTCAACTGCTTCAAGTGCTTGCCTTCGGTTGACAACTTGAACATCGATAGATCGCTTTCGAATCAAGCTATCCTTGCCCTCTGGAGTAGCCTTTGCCCCCCCCCCACCTCCTCGAACATGGCTCGTTTCGATAATCGCTCGTTACCCATAGGCGTAGGAGACGCTAACCCCGCGAAAAGTAGTCTCCGTCTACGGGCAGTCGTTTCGACGCGCTCACCACCGGTGTCGGCGATAGTGCATACGCTAGTTCTACGCATACGCACTCGCTAAGACCGGACTATGAGGGCGTTGAAACGACCGTGCGTCTCTGTCGCAGGCTCCGTTTTCGCGTGGTTCGCTCCTCATATTATATTTGTAACGTTCTACGCGGACGCATTCGCTACCACCGGCGTTTGTCAGCGTCGAAACGACGGTATGTGAACGGCCGGTACTTTTGGAGGGGTTAGGAGGGGTTAGGGTCCCCTGTGAGTAAAGAGCGGTGAACGGCGTTGCCATGTTCTCAAGGCACCGCAGTAATCAGGGACCACAACTGCCTCTATAGTGTATACTGTATACCGATCTGGACGTTGTAAGGACCGTTTGATGCTCATACTATGACCCCAAAGGTGGCCATGTTTCCGTGCATAGGGGTGCTGCTTTCATTAGAGCTAACCGCTCTTTGCAGAAGCCTGTTCATTGGTCAAGTGCAGGGTTTGGGTTAGGGTGAGCCATATTTTGGGACGTTTCATTGGTCAACACGCGCGCGCACGAACACGCTTACTTTGCACTTGGCTTCCTGGTCCCACCCAGACCTGACCCGGACCAAACTGACCACGGAAAAAAATGATGGTGTGTCAGTAGCCGCCGCCAGGGCTGACCAAGAACCCGGAGCCCACGCCACGCCTGCCAAATCGGGCGGCAGCAAATCGAGGGTCGACCACACAGCTAGCCAACAGTTTATGGCGTAAGTGGGAACGCACCCTCGTTATCTTGTCACCCCAGACATATCGTATTCTGCGACCTAAACAGCAAGAAGCGCGTTCTGAACACGCGTCGACGTGGAAGAGCGTGCAGCAGTATAATACTTTATTAACAGTGTTATGTCCTGCTAGTTGCGTGTCGTGTTTCACGTCTCCCTATAGACTGATGTATAAAGTATGTTTTTTTTTAATCATGGCTTTTTATTTACGTGTCAAGGTGTCAACTCGTAAGGAGCTTTTACCCTCGCCGACCTTCTGGACAAGCCGCAAGCCACAAGCAGTGGTCACAGGTGCCATCCCTTCCCCCCCCCGGCACGTGCCTTTATTTGGTACGGGCACAAGGTTCAGTATTCCCACTTTGTTGCATGTCGGGGACGTTTCCTTCTCCAGTGGCCTGTGTTGCTTAGTGTCGTCGATGCTGTCATCAATCATGGTAATTTTCGACGTCTTTTGGCGTCCTTTGGCGTCTTTTGGCGACGAAGCCCCGAAGCGAGCGACGACTTGCTGTGTAAGTTAGGATACCGTTGCCCTTTCGAGCACGCCTAACGTCGTTGCCTTGTGCATTTGTATAGTCTACTGGTACACTACAGCTATCCTCCGGCGGTACGTACGCTGTATCTGAATACTCCTCAAGCTTGATGCCGTCACCTCAAAGTACACCCCTCTTTTAAGTGTTAACAGCTTGCCCTTCTGCTCTTCTATGGTATCACTTCAATCCTCACAGCAGCAGCTGATAGGTTCTACCAGTCTGTTACCACACCATCTTTCCCTAGTCTTGACGGGTGGGTGCTTTGCATGCCCCATACCCATGATTGCGCCCTTCTTTCTCTCCTTGGGGGCATTCCTAACCAGCACAACAAATGTCGGTCGGGAATCGTGACAAAAGAAAAGTTGACATTTTCGCACCTTCGCGAACCGTAACATTGGTCAGGCATCCTGAGTTGAAATACTTTCGAAAACATCGGTAAACAACTGATATCAGGATTTCTGACAAGATAACGTGATTTTGTTTTGGGAAAAAACGCGGCTGTTCACAATTTCAACTTAGGGTTAGGAATCGTGATTTTGTGCGTTCGTTAGAAACGACTCTTAGTATAATGCAACTCCACCCACAGCTCGCTCTGTCCATTGAAGGTATCTCCCATCCTTTGCTCGGCCACACCTCCTATTTCAACAATCAGCATACGTCCTCTATCCCCTACCCAATCTCGCCTCCACTAGAATTGTATTCCCTCTCCCCTATCCAATCGCGCCTATTATATTAAGATGCGACACATGGTCCTCTATACTGTCGCCCCGGTGGCGTGTCAGGTTATCCTCGAGCCTGGTATAGGTCGGTTTCGCGAGTTCGAGCACCCCCGAGTGCATGCTCGTATAAATTCGTAGGGACTTTTTCTTGTGCACAAATTGACTTGCGGAAAGCGCGAGAGCATGAGTTAGCAACACTCGATGAAACATCGACGAGCAGTGGGATTGCTGAACCCTATGCGCGGTAAAAATTGAAGGCAAGAACCGAGGAGCAGAAAGGACGACACCTGTGACAACGGCTTGTCCAGACGCTGGAAAGTAGAAGTGTGAAAGAAAAAAAAAATCCCCCATCCGATCACGCCTCCTAATTTTTCATGCAATCATTGCGTCCCCTATCCCCTACCAATTTTTGCCTCCTATAGTTTCATTCGATCATTGCGTCCCCTGTCCCAATACCCAATCACGCCTCCTAATTTTTCATGCAATCATTGCGTCCCCTATCCCCTATACCCAATGATGCCTCCTATATGATGCCTTCTACATTTACGTTCAATATATCGCTTCAATAGCTCCATTTTACTTCGTTCAACTTTCGACAGAAACCTCAGCCTCCATCGTGAAGTTAGCAGCCGAAGGGTTTTCCTTTTCCCCCCGCCCACTGTCTCACTGTCTCATATTCATGCATGCTCCTGGTCTGTACCATTTCACCGCATCACTACAGCACAGTATCAACGTTATAGCGTACTCTCAGCAGTACTTTCAGCAGTACTCTCAGCCGTACCCGTGAGTTGCTGCAGAGTTTCGCTGTATCATTCGAAGGTCGTGCGGACGAAACGTGATGGTGTTACGATGTTATCATCTTCGCTCATACCAGGTTATCGTATCACGTATCGTTATCATATCTGTTGTGCATATTATATTTGGTCACATGTTGAAATGTACCAAAGGTATGTTATCATGTTGAACGACTGCTGTATTGCCAGCAGGTATGTACGAGTTTCAAGAGCCGGCCCCTTGTGCACTATTTTCGTTAGTCTAAACGCCGTACAGACATACCAGGTGTATCTTGAGACATACCAGGTGTATCTTGAGACATACCAGGTGTATCTTGAGACATACCAGGTGTATCTTCTTGTGAGTACCTGGTACGTATGACGGCAGTATGACAGCAGCACCACGTCGGTATCACCCGAATTTGTCCGTGTACCATTCTGTGCTCGTAGCATAAGCATTATAAAGTGCAATAACTTTTGGCGAGGGACCACAGCGATTCGAACCCACGATTAACACAAAAATCTGCATATTCCCGTGTTTTTTGTAACCTTTTGGTTCTGACTGCTACATACCAGACCCCGTAAATACTAAATGGAATGTGTGCGATAGCGACCCATTCTATTAATAGCAGTATGCCCGGTACATAACAGAGTTGCGGCATGCCTGTCACATGATAACCTTCGTAGGGAGTTATTCTTGCTTGCGCATAAATTGACTTGCGGAAAGCGCGAGAGCGTAAGTTAGCAACAACACTCGATGAAAAATGGCCTAGCAGTGGGATTGCTGAATGAACCCTATGCATGATGCGCGATACAAATTGAAGGCAAGAACGGGGGGGAAGGGACGGCACCCGTGACCACGGCTTGTCCAGAAGCTGGAAAGTAGAAGACTTCAAGTGTCAAAATAAAATAGAATAAAAAATAGGGGCATGTACGCTGTAAGCTGTATGCTATATTGACGGCCCTCTCCTAAGAAAGAGTTCCAGGACAAAAAACGTAATGCGATAATGACGGGAATCTGGAAATATGCAGAATAAGAAATTCGACAGGTATTAATAGTACTAATAATACTACTATTAATAGCAGTATTAATACTATTAATACTATTAATACTATTAACAATAGTATTTACAGCAGTAGTATTGATACTATGCTCAATACTCAGGCTATTGTAGGACACACCCACCCTTTCTCAACTAACGAGAACTAACCAACTAACTAACTAACTAACTAACTAACTAACTAACTAACTAACTAACTAACTAACTAACTAGTAGTAGTAGCAGTAGTAGTAGTCCATTACTGTAGACTAATAGCGTAAAGCGAACTATCTGTTTCTTGTCAGAAGGGCGGTAGTTTATGTATAACATTACGAGGTATATGTCATCAACATCAAATCTCCTGGTACCTGGTATGATATGATACCAGGGACTGGGCATCAAGTTTTTGTTGACTTCGGATTATCTATTGTTATTATAATATTATAAAAATTAAAATAAACTCCAGCTGTGAGATCGAAGATTTCGTCGAAACTCATCTTTGCAAGCTGTGTGTGATACTCCGATCGCGCGCATTACGAGTTGTGTGTCCTCATTAAGGATATAGGTCGGCGACTCCCCTTACAACTACAGTGTAGCTATCAGGGTCAACAGGATGATTTTAGTCAGTCTGTGCGCGGAAACTATAAAACCCGTTTCTGAGGGGGACAAAATCTGACAGCTGTGAAGGGAAAGGGGGGCCTGGTTTTGATCAAAAGCGAGCGGGTTTGGAGGGGGGCGGGGGGGGGGGGGGAAAGGGGCAATTTGTGCATGTAAGCTATAAATCCTTTCGAGGGGATATTGTACGATATGATACTGACATGATCTTTTTATATTGACACCGGCCACCGATGTGTTGACGTCTGGGGTATCCTGCCAATGTCATGATAGTATAGGCCGTGTTGTATGTGTTGTAGCGCTCGTACACGTGTCGCGCGAACTACGGCATGTTACAAAAATGCTACAAAAGTATGAGCTGTGAAATACTAGTATATCGCTATGATATGATACGTCCGTCTATTTGCGTGATATTTGTTTGTAGCTGGTGGCGGCCGGGGGGGGGTACAAGTCCCGAGGCGTGAGGTTGGTAGTACTGTAGATGTATAATGTGCCAGGTATAACACCGAAGATGGGTTGCGGAGTGCTGTTTGTAAACAAGGTAAACAAGGCAAGGACAATGATGCTAAAAACGTGTACGATCGTGCCTCGCTGTCTCCTGTTGCCTTCCTGTTTGGTTGGGTTGCGGAAACACAGAAGACGCGTTGCGGAATGCTGCTTGTAAACAAAGCACGAACACTGAAGCAAAACCTGTACGATTTGCCTCGCTGTCTCCTGTTGCCTTGTTACCTGGTAGAGCGGTACAGGACCCCTATGATTACACGTATGAAAACACTAGAATATAAACAGGGTAGTAAGAAAGGCAGGCCGACATTTACAAGAGTGTCTGTAATGTACCAGGTATGCTTTAGCCTTCGAACTGAAGTTATACTGAAGTTAGTGTGGAACGCACCCTCCCCCAAATAAGCCCAGCTTGGTTCATATCTACATTTCTTACAAGGTTCTCCTCCTCGATGAGGTTGGCTTCAAATCCCGGGGATGTCGCAAGTTGAGCGGGAAAAAGGTGACACAACACTCGTTAAAACACTCAAGCGAAAAAAATTAGCCACTGCCCAAGTAACCCGGCAAGCAGCACTGACTGTTAATAGCCCAAACGAATGTGTAGTTTAGACTGTTACAGTAGATGTCTTGCACTGTAGCATGTCTCTGTAAATGTAAGATTTACTACCGCATATCGCTCATATCACAACACCACCTATTAACGGGATGGATTTCCCATGAGACGATTTTTTCCGAAACAAGGGGGGGGGGCATACACAGCAAAGACCCGGGCTAAAAAAATACGAGATTATGCATAGTCTACAGACGTGGCATACCATTCGGCCTTTGCCCTCAACCGGATGTTGAGAAAACTACCTTCCTTGGAAAATCGTCGACATGCACGGTATATACGGTATGTTGCTGTACTTTAGTAGAGCTACTCGTAGAACAATATGGATTTTATGAGCCCATGCATATCCAAGAGATGGTCTTGACATATGCCGAAGCCTAAAACAAAGATTTCTGCTTGTAGGTGTTTCGATTTGTCGGAGAGTGTTGTCTTGCTTGCTGCAGACGGCATGCTTTTGCAGTCCAGCAGAGCTATGCATATACCGGTAACTTTTTTGGTGTTGCACACAAGTCCACGCTGCGGTCATGACAGAAAATCGCAACCCAAAACCAAGACCACTGCTTGTCTTCAGCAATTTTATTTTGTTCTGAATTGGACTGTTGTAGCGATCTGCTGTTGTTCTGACTTGGAGGCGTATGCGTCTCGCTCTCCCTTCCTCCCCCCTTTTCTCTGGCCCGTTTGTCACCTTTTTAGCGTATACAGCAGTATGCCTACATAAGACCAAGATGTACTTTACCTCTTTTGTGTTAAAACCTTTTTCGTCGCATGTCCTTTTCGCAGTGGTCGTGTGCCGCTTGCAGCGAAATCTCCCAGCGCCCCTACCCTTCAAGGACACGAAAAACTCGAAACGGTGCAATCGGAGGAGGTCAAGCCTCAGCTAAATATTCATCCAATGGGGTGGCTAAACCTTCATCCAACGGATCTCAAGCCAACGAATCTCTAGCCGACGGATCTCAAGCCAACGGATCTCTAGCCGACGGATCTTTAGCCAACGGATCTCTAGCCAACGGATCTTTAGCCAACGGATCTGAAGCCAGCGAATCTAAAGCCAACGGATCTCAAGCCAAAAGATCTCGAGCCAAAGGATCTCAAGCCAACGGATCTCAAGCCAACGGATCTCAAGCCAACGGTGCTATCGCCAATGAAAAGGGGATGGAACCGCCCCCTGCTG
Source organism: Undaria pinnatifida (assembly GCA_012845835.1). Taxonomy (NCBI): domain Eukaryota; class Phaeophyceae; order Laminariales; family Alariaceae; genus Undaria; species Undaria pinnatifida. The sequence continues at coordinate 14,457,082 of JABAKD010000016.1, forward strand.
GTGATCGCAAGCGCCCGAGGGAATCGCCTCAAGGAGCGGCAGACGCCACGAGTACGAGCGACGCCGCGCCAGCCTTTGACGGTGCTGTGCCGGCAAAGGCGGGCGGAGCGCGTTCACCTGACAACGACCGTGAGGAGACCTGTATCGTTTTGTATATTGTGTCCATGTCCCTAAAAAAGCGAGTCATATTTGGTTTATTGTCCATGGTATTGTCCATGGTATTGTCCATGGTGTTGTCCATGGTGTTGTCCATGGGGTTGTCCGTGGTATTGTCCATGGTGTTGTCCATGGTATTGTTCATGCTATTATTGTCGGGTCGATGTTCCCCAAAAAAACAAGCCACATCTGTTATTGCCCATGTCTGTACTATTATAGTGTACTAGTGCTGTGGTATCGATGTCTCTCAAAAGCGGGCTCAGTTTGCATTATTGTCTATATCTGTCTTCCTGTCTCAAAAAGCGAGTTCAATTATTGTCTACCAGGTATACCTGCAGTACTGTCTTGTCGACGCCCCTCAAAAGCGATACCCATTTAGATCTATACCTGCATTGTTATAGAGTCGGTGTCCCTCCAAAACGAGTTCCATGATTGTCCAGTCGAGTACCTGTGTTGTTGTCTCCACCTCTAGTTCGAGTATCTCTTTCCCTGTCATACTGTTTCCAAAGCGATTTCCATTGTCGTCTGTCTGCACGTGCAGTGTTGTCTCGAAATCGAATCCCATTGTTGTGCGTACGTGTCTTAGTTGTCTCAAAAAGCGAGCTCCGTTGTTGTGTGTACCTGTTTTATTGTCTCCATAATTTATTTATTTATTCCACTACTGTCTGGATGTCTCGATCTCTATTTAGTGTCAGTGTCCCTAAAATGCGAGTTGGATTTTTTTGTGTAGCTGTGTCACTGTCTCGATGTCTTACGATGTCTTACGGTCTAGCCTCACTCGAGTTGCGTTACCGTCTATACGTCTATGCGCGTCTTAACTGCCTGAAATCGACTTCAACTATTGTCTACCAGATACACCGCTTTTATTGTCTCCTACCGCAGGCGACTTCCGTTACCCTACTGTTACGAGCACTGCACCGTATTACTGTCGTGTCGTGTCGTGTCGTGTCGTGTCGTGTCGTGTCGTGTCGTGTCGTGTCGTGTCTTGTCGTGTCGTGTCGCGTCCCTTACAGGAGAATTTCATTATTTTCCGGACCTGTCTCAATTGTTGAAAACAAACGAGTTCCGTTTATTGTGCTATAAATCTGTATTTCTGTCTCAAACGGCGAGTTCTATAAATGTCTATACCTCTCGTTTTCTCGAGAGCGAGTTCCATTATTGTCCAGCCCTGCATTGTTGTCCATCCCTGCATTATTGCCGTTCCGCCAGTTTTTAAAGTTTCCAGTGCTTGCGATCGGATCCTTGTGTGCTTGTGTGCTTGTGTGTCGCGGCTGTCCCAACTCAGGAGGAGACCCGTCATACAACCCCGGGACAACCGTAACCATCTTTTGCCGGAGGGACTTGGATAGGTATTTACGCTGGAAGGCTCGGAAGCTGGCGCTCCAAGACGAGGAGAAGAGGAGAGAGGAGGAGACCAGGTACACCTTTGGCATCACACCGGTAAGGTCGTGATCCCTCTCATAACAAATTCATATATAAGGTATTGGTATTAGGCTATGATACATTTATTGTTTGAGAAAAGGTGTGTCCTGCACTAGCTTGAGTATAGTATGTATATAGTAGTAGTAGTACTGTTAATAGCTGTCGAGCTTCGTGTTTCCCCGTCATTTTTTTGGCTAACTTTGTTGTCCCGTGCCTCTTTCTCAGGAGAAGGCCGGTACTGCTGTTTCTTATGAGAGGACCGGTATTGCTCTTTCTTAGTTCTTAGTCGAGTTCATGTCGGGGCTCTTTTGAGAGGGCCGGCAACGTCGATAGTTGTATGCAGTGCAGCAGTGTGTAGTGTCGTAAACAAAGAATCACGCGCGGCATTTCCAGGTTCAACCAACTCTTTTGGAAGATGGCATAGTGCTGGTCCCCCTGTAGTGCCGGTGTGTGCCAGCCAACACTACCGGCACTATACAGGACACCGGCACTATTGGGTGTATTACCGATACTGGCACCAGTGTACCGGGGTCCGGTCGTGCCAAGCGATTTCACCGGCACTATGTCGGCAGTAGGCACTATTCAATCGGCAGTATAGGGGGACCCCCAGTGCATGATAACGTGTCGGCCTGTAGTAGTCGCTGTTAGTGGTCGTAATCCACGCTTTTTTTTTGTTTTGTATCTTGTGAAGGTGGTTTGGTGTAGTACCTGGTACCTGGCACTATATTACTGTCTAATATTACTAGTGCAAGGATAATCGCACACTGATTCCAAGTGAAGTGAAAGTGTAATCGTGTGCGCATTTCGAATGGGGCTATAACTGACGTTATAACCAACTCTTCAACTAATATATCGATATTACTGCTTGCGGTGTAAGAGGCGGCTACTACTAGCCGAGTGGAAAAGGCTTCACCGTATTGTAGAGGTTCTTCAATAAGGCGTTATCCCCATATAAGGCGGTATGCCGATATAAGTTGGTATCCCGATGTAAGGCGGTATGCCTACATAAGGCGGTATCCCTATATAAGGCGGTTGAAATGGCTTGACAGTTGACACGACTATTAATAGGCAATTGCACCCACAACCTGAAATAAATACTTGTAAGAGGTGAATAAGGCGGATAAGGCGGTCACACGGTACTGCTCTGGCACACCACGGCCTCGCGCCTTACTGGAGGACCCTGCTGTAAGGTGGTGTACCCTCTTCTGTCGTGCCCAGTGGTGCGGCTGACGTCTGGAGAACAGCTAAGATAGAAATGGCAATGCTATGTCTTTTTAGCTCGTCGCCCAGACCACACTACCAATAGTTTTTATGCAATGCACGGAAATAACGTACAAAGATGCAGGGCGGTGTATGTAGGGCGTAACCGTAACATGGTCTGATTGTCAGGAGGGGATTTATTTCCGCGGCCCAGGTCACAAAGAAGGGCGATATTTCTGCGTAGAACATAGCCGAAGCGTAGCAGACACCCATAGCAGTCGCAAGACAGGAGCGGCAGCAGAGACAGCAAGAGGAGGAGTACAGCTCGCAACAGCAGCAGAAAGCATGATGTGTCGGAAGCACGTGTTCGCAGAGGACCCACTGTAGCCGACGCACAGAGGCACGGAGGAGGAGTGTTGGGTGCACGAGCGCAACCTCAAAGCTGCGTACAGCAGTGTTGCAATAAGAACGCAACCTCAAAGCCGCGTACAGCAGTGTTGCAATAGGAAGGAAGGCAGAGTTCTGTGAGGTGTAGTCGAGAGAAGGAGCCCTACAACCCCTCAACAGCAGCAGTGTAGTGTTAGGTTGGCACGGCAGCCGAACAGTGCTAGGATGCAAATAGCAGTGTCGAACCCCCCCCTCGCCCCCCCCCCCCCCTGCCGTGGTCAGTGTTGGTTGTGAGGGTGCCGGCAGTGTGCCTTGGAAGCCCCCCCGACGGTGTGCGTTCGAAATATACGCACTTCGTATTGCAGTGCATTTTTAATAAGCATTGTCCACATGCTGGAGGTGTCTGTATTGTTAATAGTAGTAGTAGTAGTAGTAGTTGGAGCGGTGCTACGTCTTCAAAATGGGACGCGTGGTCAATAGTCCAATAACTAAGGCAAACAACAGCAAAGCACACATATTTCGCAGCCGTCATCCAAATGCAAGAATGTAATCGCAAGGTGCCGAGTCCGCCTCGCAACTGGTTCTTGGTAGGATGCAGCTCACCCTTCATGCATGCGACACGCTTATTAATAGCAATTGATTGATTAATAGCACCTGACGGCGCACCGCCCTTGGCGCGCTCGATGTCTGCCTGGTTGGTGAAAAACGCCGACGTGCTCCGCCAGGGCATTGTAGGGATGCGTGGGTCGATGGGCATGCAACTACGGCTATGCGTGACATGAGTACCCCCCCCCGACCCCCTCCCCCAGTGCATGTTTTTGCCTAATAGTCACCCTTGCCCTTCCCCACCTACATCCATTCGCACGCAACGCCTTGCCGCCCCTGGACATGCACCGCCTCCATCCCACAGGGCCAGGAAAACTTTTTCGAGCATCATCGCCAACTCCAAGACTTGATTTTGTGCGTGATACGACGTAAGCTCGCACCCCGTTCACGGATGCATGTCTGGCGCCTTCCGCTGGAACCCAATAGTCCTATTGGTGGTATTTTAGGGGCGTGAATTATCACAAATAAGATGCCGTGATGAATGCAGTGGTGGGCGCTTGCTGTGAGCCTAACCACCCTTACCGCTGCTTCCTTACTGCACCTTTTAGCGTCGATTGCGTCGGCCCTACGCTCGCCCGTGACAGACGGTGCTCGTTTTTTTGGTGACGGGATGCTGGAAGTCGGCGGGGGGGGGGCGAGCTGTTCATGCGTATTCATACGTTGCGGTGCGGTACGATCCAACGGGTGGTATTGTGCGTATTAGGCTCGTACCCGAGTTTTGAACGATAGTCTGGTGCCTTCCCTTGTGACCTAACTGGCGTGATTAGCAGGGGGAAGTCTTTGTGCGCGATAGGCTTGCGTCCGGTTTATGGGCGAACTTGTGGAACATTCAGTTCTGACTGCTGTACTTTGGCGTGATTTTGCGAGGGGAACGCGGAGGTAGGGTTCACGTTTTGTGGGATGTTGTTTTTCATTCATATTCATACGGCACGATCTATTTTACGATGCGTTTTTTTATTTTTTTACGATGGTACGATGGTACGATGTTACGATGTTGCGATGATGCGATGTTGGTGCCACTGGTTTTTGGGGATAAGGCGGGGGTGGGATGCACATACATGTTGTATTCTCGGCGACTTTGTGGTTCGGCATACCTAATACTTGGTATTTATGCTGTGTACGGTACGATGCGATGCGATATACTGTATGATTCGATGCGATACGATACGGTACGATGTGATATTTTATACGATATGGTAGGATAGACGAGAGGGTATAGGATTCGATCGGATGCGATGGAATGGAGCGGAATGGGATCGAATCGACTCGACTCGAATCGAATCGAATCGAATCGAATCGAATCGAATCGAATCGAATCGAATCGAATCGAATCGAATCGAATCCGGCCGTCGGATCGAATCCGGTCATTTACACTCCAGGTATATCTTAACTTGTTCATGCGGGACACAACATGCAACCAAGCAACAGCAACAGCAGTTACAATCAATCTTGGTACCAGGTGCCAATTATGCTGCAACTGCTCATGCTTGGAGGTTTTCGGAGGGTTTTGCTTGATTTTTATCGGAGTGAGTGAGATATATTTACAAGTTTGTTTGAATCAGACATGGTCTGACACGATTGATTTTACGTTTGTTTAAAAAATGCGAGTCTTGAAGGAAAAGTGCTGTCGTTCTCCCGTGCCCTGCTCTGCCCTGCATTCAGACCGCATACAATTCTGGGTTAGGGTTAGGTGGTGTTTGTCGTACTGGTTATTCGGTGTTCCGGGGATGGTGGTCGTTAGTCTTGGCCATTCAGGCCCAAAAATATCAGGAGACGTCACATTGACCCTTGACCGACGGCGATTTTCCAATAATTTACCTTGACGGACGCCAAACTACTATTAATAGGTTTTAGTGTGGAAACGGCGTTTTGGCCGCTTGACCGACGGCAATTTTCCAATAGTTTACCTTAACTGGTGCCAAACTACTACGTCTTAGTGTGGAGACGGCGCTTTCAGCCCTTTACTTGACGGACGGTAATTTTCCAATAATTCACCTTAACTGACGCCAAACTCTAGGTGTTAGTGTGGGGTGCGTGGATTTGCCACCCTTGACCGCTGGACGTTTTTCCTTGACTGACTTGACCGTCTCCTGACATCTTTGGGGCGGCCGCGGGTGCGGTTTTGCCATTCTTGTTGGCTATTCCGTGGCTATTCCGTGTGTGGCTGGCTGTCGCAAACGATGCCACGCTGTCGGAGGCACACTTGAGGTGCACTGGAGGTTGGCGGGGTATCACGGTCTACGCGGTCTAATTAATGCACCAGGTACCAGGTACGTGTGTGACTCTCGCTCGCTTGCGCTGATTCTCCGATTAACGACGTGGTGGGAGGCCGTTAGCCTAAGAGTACTACTCGTACAGCAGTGCCGCAGACTGCCCCGTTAACAGGGCTCGGTGGAAGTATTCCAATAGTCTACTCAAACATAGCCAGCACAATATACCATTGCAGCAGGTCCAGGATCTACTACAGATGATATATATATATATATATGATCTGTGTGACCTATACTAGGTATGATCTGTAAGATCTATATGATTTGTATGATCCATGTGATCTAGATGATCTAGCTGAATTCGATCGTGATTTATCTCTGCGAGGTGATAATCGGTTGTTGCTGTTGTAATCGTTTGTTGCGCTTGGCCAACAAAAATATGAATGTGTCGTAATGAATGTTGTATTAGTCCAGGTTAGTGAGGAGTGAGGTGCAGAGCAGAACCTCGGTATTCATATTGGTAGTAGTCTAGAGATAACGAGATAACGGGTGTGTGCTGTCTTCACTTTTTTTCTTTGCTGATCTCTTTCCTTCGTTTCGTTTCTCTTCGCACTTTTCCTTTTCTCCTTCTCCTCCATCCCTAGACAGTAGAAGTAACTTAGATCCGGGGTCACTGAGCAGGCCCTTCTCCCTCCTCCCCATGTTCGTGCCTTTATTTTGATCGCGAGAAGACTCCAGCTTTTCTTCCTCGTCGACTCGCATCGAACTGCGCCTACCCACGTTGTTAGGCCCTCTGAGTCAGTCAGTCAGCTCATTGATTCCTTCTTACTTTTGCAAATAATCTCTAAAATTCCGAGCCACGTGGGATTCGAATCCCAGAACCAACTCGAATACTTGTACAGTAGTATTGTTATTGTTAATAACAGCATTCATTCGAGGGTAACCACTAGACCACCAGGGCGACCGGTTCCACTGCATCGTTTCTTTCTACCCAACGTCGTCAGTAGAAGAAGACGACAGGGAGATGAATATCTCCACGAAATGCCTATAGAATCTCTACCCCGTCACCTGTTGATGGGATTTCCGGTCTAACGGCGCTATGTTTGGAGGATTTAAGGCAAATTCTGAGGCTCCAAACAGTCCTTAAGGCACCCGGTTTTGGAAAAGGGCACATCTCAAGGCATGCCTTAAAGGCAAAACCGCGGCCACCGCAAAAGTAACCCAACAAAGAACACAGAACTTAGTTTTAATTTATAAGTTGGTTTACATGTATGGGACACGAACAAGCGGCGCAACCAAGTACGGTACGGTAGGTAGCAAAAGTTCAAGTAGTGGTCAAAACCACTTGTACCGATTTTTTTTCAAAACATCCTTTTTTTTTTTTTTTTTTGCACACTTCTACTTTCCAGCTTCTGGATTCTGGACGAGCCGTGGTCACAGGTATCGTCCCTTCTTCCCCCCGGTTCTTGCCTTAAATTTTTATCGCGCATAGGGTTCAGCAATCCCACTGCTCGTCGAATTTCCATCGAGTGTTACTAACTCACGCTCTCGCGTTTTCCGCAAGTCAATTTGTGCGCAAGAAAAAGTCCCCACGAATTTATACGCGTATGCACTCGGGGGGATTCGAACTCACGAAACTGACCTATACCAGGCTCGAGGATAACCTGATACGTTACCGGGGCGACCGGTTACTAATTCCGAAGTATGAATGTATATAGTTTAAATCATTTACGAGTGAATGCAACAGCAACAGCAGACGATGCCGCGTGCTACGATGATGAGAAGTATGTATTATATATTATATCAGTTGTGGTGTGTGGTGTGGTGTGGTGAAATGAATGAATGGTTTCCGAATGACGGGGCTCCTTAACCCTTGCCTTAATGGTCGGAACTAGGCCATTTTTTTTGTACTGCTCGATTGATTGTGATCTTGGTTGTGTACTTGGGCCAATGGGAGTTTTCATCCGGTATGTTCGTATGATAATCGTAGCAGCAGTTTTATATTTGTTCCAATCAGCTTTTTGGAGAAAGGTGTCTTGACCTCCCAAACTGAGGAACCTCAAAGAAAAAACAATGGTTGGTGCACCTCTATCGTGGAATGTGTATGGTAATAATACTAACAATAATAGAAATAATAGTAATAATACTACTAGTAATAATACCACCTACCTAATTAATGACTAAAGGGGCTATGCAGGGTTACACTGAGGCTACGGTAGGAGGCTTTTTTTGGGGGGGGGCGGGGCTCTTTTTGCTGTGAGTGAACCTCGGGGCCACTCATGCGAGTGACCCCTCATTTTGCTTAGCAGTCGTTAAGGTTTTCCTGTGGTACCGAGTCACTCGGGCGAGCGGCTGCTCAGACCTGGCGGCGAAAAACAAGGGGCTATCCCCCCTACACATACAATGACAAGTACTACACATACAAGTCTACAGCCCATATCCATTTGTACCCGAGGTTATGTATTACGCAGGGCAAACAACCTTTCACGTTGTCGGATAGGTCCGATCCTGGAATGTATGATCTTTAAGGCCTATCTGGTACAAGATCATGTTGCCGCGTGAGAGCCGGATAATAATCTGAATGATCTATTTACGAGCACAAGCTTCCTGGTGTGGATTTATTTGTACTACAGTACATAGATCCCGCTCCAAACACCACAACAACAGACACATCTAGCATAGCATCTAGGTCATCTAGAGTGAACTGTAACCTTCGCATCCATCCCCTCCGCATCCCCTTCGCATCCACAACGTTCATTATTAATAGTGTACATTGTACCAACCACGCTTGCACACCAACCTGGAGAGCAAAAAAATCTCATACGAGTATACCGACCGTGGCCAAATTTAGATATACAAACACCACCAAAAGAACCGGTACAGTACTAGTCCCCCTATAGTGCCCCTACAGTGCCGGTATGCGCTATTAATGTGCTATTAATAGAAGGAAATACCGGCACTGTAGCGGCAACCGGCACTACATCGCATACTGCCACTACGGGTCGTTCCCATCTATGCCAAGCGATTTCATAGGCATTCATCATAGCGGGCAACCGGCACTATAGAGGGATCTTTTACCGTAACATAGATACAGGAGACCCACCAGTCTATCGCCTCTTCTTCGTCTCCCCGGGCTTCGCAACGATATTTAGCCCCCTCCAGCTCGATAAAATCACGCGCACCCCAGCGGCGGCACAATGTACCTTCCGGTAGTAAACCAGAACGATATAATGTTACCCACACACGCGTGCGCTTAGCGTATACAATACGGGTATGTACGTAAAACACCTGACCTACGCTCGACAAAGGTATTTGGTACCCGCACTCTTCGAAGGGTATGTTTAGTTTAGTAGGGAATATGCTCTAGTATGTACCCGGGTATCTACCCGGGTATGACCAAGACAATCAGGTTTGATGCCCGGGTACCCTAGAATACATAATCTAGACGTGCCCGTGGGTATGACCAAGGCAGTCAGGCTTGACACGCGGGTACCCTAAAATATATACTTTACATTTGCCCGGGTATCTCTACTCGGGAAATTACCAACATAATTAGGGTTGATACCCGGGTACTCCAGAGTATACGCTCAAGCTGTACCCGATTATGACTACCCGGGCATGACCAAGAGAATCACGGTTGACACCCGAGTACCCGAGAGCATACAACTGGTACCCGACTAGACACACCCTTGTAATTTTTTCCTGTTGTCCGGTAGCGACTCACAGGGCCCACACCTTAAAGAAAAGGACCGGTACGCAGGAAAGAAAACTTGCAGGCCACACAAAAAAACATCATTCACGACATGGACGTTTGATTCTACTTTAACCGAACGGCGTAATAGCAGCCCTGACCGAGCCATGTCTGCCCGGGAAAAAATACAAGGCAACAGACTTGGACTGCTATCAAACACATTTTCTACTATCGGACGCAGGTCCGGTCCGCCGGTGGCGAGAGACACAACAATGCGGTGAAGAGACTCCGTTTGACCCCCCGGTTATTCCTATGGTCACGTCAGTCTTTCAGAGCGTACAAACTACGAGGTACAAGTGCCTGTGCCTACCAGGTTCCGTACGACGCAAGATGACATACCCCTGCCTGCCCCCTGGCACGACTTTTTTGGGCCGTTTTGTTCCTCCTAAACAACGTGGGTACACAAAACGCTTTTTTTTTATTTTTCGCAAAAACCCTTGATGCCAAGACTTTTTTTTTCCGCCAATATTCTCACTACCAGAGGTTTTCACGGGTCGGTTTAGTTTTCGCGGGTCGGTTTAGTTTTCGCGGGTCGGGTCGGGTCAGAGCGAACCCAATCCGACCCGACCCCTGATATTTCAAAATCTCCTGACCCGACCTGTCTGAGATATCGAACACCTCCTCTCACTACACCGGGCCCGGCCCGCGAGATGCTGAAAACGTCCTGCCCCACCGACCCGCTGGTCGGGTCGGGTCGGGTCATGAGCCGCGAAAAACCCTGGGAAATTCCGGCGTCTGCACTCTCCCCATTGTCTAGAAAACTATGTATCATCATCTTCCAAGAATTATCCGAGGGGGAGTGTTACCTTGCGCGTTATTACTGCATGGAGCAGCTACAGTACGACTTCTTCACGCGAATGTGGACAAAAGTCACCGTGTGTATCCAACAGCAGCGATGCACTTGCTCCTTGAGAGTACTACTACTGTAGTGCAACAAGGGCGTGCGATTTAGTAGGTTATATACTCGAAGGTACCCGGGTACCAAACCTGATTGCTCTAGGCATACTTGGGTATATACCCGAGTACGCCCCGAGCATGTTATACGAAGTACCTTAGTATCCACACCCTCGTACCACTGCTTTACCGCATATGACAGCGCAGAACATACACCCCCGGCCGAAGTTCAACGGTGATTTCTGGCCGATCGGTAGAGCGGCGCGTCTGCGGGAATTTCTCCATGAGGTCGCCGCCATGTTCGTTGTTTTTGCCCCCTCTTTTACGAGGAAAGCGGCTCTGAAACACATCTCAGTAGGTGTGTTAATAAACTGCCATATACGGTAACCTCGTCGACAAGCCCCGCCCACCAACTTGACGGAAGGGTTTGCACAAAAAAGAAACAAAAATACTACGATTTTCTTCTCTGCACGACTCAACATCACACACATACACGCCGCTTACACCGTCCTCGCGCGATACTTGCTGTCCAAAAGAAACACCATCATTTTACCCGTAACATGAAACCATCCTGCAATAGGTACAGTACAGCCCGAAAACAGCAAGCAAAATTAATCAAGACAGGAAACAACGGTGTTCAGCAGCCGTCGTACCGCAGTTCTTTATCGTATGATACCATCATACCATCATACGTAGCGCTGTAGCCGTCGCGACGGGGCGATTTCTGTCGCTCTATGAAAAAATCAACACAGTCAGCCATCAGGTAGTTACCCATCCCACTACAGTTTCCCAGCCAACTACAGCGCGACAAAAAAAATGCTGTTTGGGTCTCTGTAAAAACGTTTATTTCCCCATTAAAAAAAAACAAAGGAAGGAAGAGCACACACCCGTCCGCCCCTAGCGCAGACAGCAGCACCCGACCAAAAAGTCACAGTACCATCATCATCACCACCACCACCATCATCATCCGACAAAACAAAATCACTCTGGCGGTCCTGTACTCGTCTTATCTTCGCGCGACGTTTTCGAAGGTCTTCGGAACGAGCCACCACCGCTTTCCCCCCCTTCCAGCACACCCCCCGAAGAACCAGCGCCGCTAAGTCCTCTCTGCCGGCGCATAGATAGCTCCAGCTCTTGCGAAACAGGCTCGTACGATTTCTCCTCCGATCCCAAATGATTTACCCTCCACGCGAGCACCCCAATCGCAAGCACCACCATCCCCGCAAACACAACCGCCCCCCTCACACCCACCGGGGTGGATTCATTACCCGACAGGGGTCTCTCACTCTGAAGGCGGTTGCTATCCGGGGGCGTGTACGCCTCCCCATTGCTCGCGACAAATATGGCAACCTTTTTAGCACCGGTAATCGTAATCGTCGCCCCACGTAAAAGCCAGTGTTGGTGAGAGGCAGCCTCTAGCGCCGCCGTGAGGCTTTCAGGGAACGTGGACAGCTTAATGGCCTTGCTCACGCGATCCGCGGCGACTTTGTCAACCTTTGGGGTCAGGTGCATTTCCACCTGCGCGGTGCATGGAACGCTCGCCCTCTTGCCCAATTTTTTAACGCCCACGGCTTTGGGATCGTCGGGGATCACGACAGCGTGGACGTTTCCCGCATTCATGGTCGCGACACGCGCTATCGCGTCCGCGATGGCGATACCTGCCCACTGCATCCAGAAGCCCGAGTCGTCGCCGGCAATGTCATCATCGTTTAGTTTGATGGTCAGTGCAAGGCCGGTCGTCAACAACAGTCCCGCTTTGCTTTCCGGACACAAGTCACCGACATGGCACGGCCTCACCTGCAAGATAAGCGCGAGGGGCGTGGGGGGGGGGAGGTACGGACGTGTGTGTGGGGGGGGTTGTATCCAGAGTGCGTGGTCATATTGCGTGCAAGTGTCCCCCTCGGGAAGGAATGTGGTTGTGGTTGGCTCGGGATGGGATGTGGTTGGCTTCAAGTCTCGGGGGTGTCGAAAGTCGAAACGGGGGAATGCCGGCGTCCCCATGTATGAGCCTCGCATACCAGGTGTAACATAAAGAAGTTATTGAAATATTAGAGGAAAACATAATTAGCCACTTCGCACCGCGTAAGCAACCGGGCAAGCAAGCAACACCCACTATTCACATAGTATTGCTAGCTAAAACGAGTTGAGTTTAGTGCACCTCGTACCTTGATAACTTGATAACTGTATTGTTGTTGCCTTCGTACACAAGTCCAGGATAACCAGAGTTGCGCATGGTACTCGTTTCGTATGAGGTTGAAAAGACGGTCTGCGTACGAGAGACTTTCGTCATGAAACATACACCACGCGATATTTATACCTACCAGGTATCTCACTCGTACAATAGTTGTGTGGGAAACACGTTGTATGGGACGAGTGAATTGGACGACATGTCGCCGTTCCGTCCAAGGCACGTCTCTTCACTCTCCAATAAGCGTGACATGAAGATATCGCTGCCGGTACCATGTTTGCAACTGTCGTCAAGGTGCGTGCATTGCTCGACAACTTGGATAAGGGTGTATACCGTAGATTAATCTCCCGCTGGCGGACAACAAAAAAACAAGGGCTTTAGCGGGTGATGCATGAACTGTCATGCATCACCCGGCCCGCGGGTCGGATTAGGAGGTATTCCAAACACCCGCGGGTCGATTCGGGTCGTGTTAGGAAGTGTTGTAAATGTCACGGGACGGGACGGATCGGGTCGAGTCGGGTCGTGTTAGGAGGTTTTCAAACGTCACGGGTCGGGCCGGGTCACCTTGACACGATTCGATTCGCGATAAGGAATCTGACCAATGGAAAGCCAAACAAAAAAACAGGCTTTAGGCAGCTCGAAAGGGGTTTCCGGTCCATTTGGGCGATGCGTAATGTTGAAACTAGTATCTGATCGTAACAAAAACCAACCACCCTGTTTACCGTGCAAGGCAAACGGTTTTTACCTCCGCCTCCTTCTCGCAGGCCTCGTCGAGATATCGCTCCTGCAGGCAGTCCTCCGAGCACTGCGTCCACACCTCTTGCTCAATCAAGCAATACGTCTCCGGAATCTCCGTCATGTCCACCACTGGTGGTCCATTCTTGTCGTCACCCTCACCTCCCTTCCCCTGCTCCACCACCGCATCCACGGAAGGATTGGGAGCTCCTGCAGGGCATTCTTTTTTACATTTTCGTCGCTCTTCCTCCATTTCTTCAGGACACACCCGACCCAGCCCTTTCGCGTGAGTTACGACCACGTCCACCCACGTCTGTGTTCCCACAGAGAGAGTATAGGACAAGGCAGGGTAGGAGAGGAGGGAAAAGGAGAAAATAGGATAGGACAAGACAAGACAAGACAGGACAAGACAGGACAAGACAGGACAAGACAGGACAAGACAGGACAAGACAGGACAAGACAGGACAAGACAGGACAAGACAGGACAAGACAGGGTTAGGGTTAGCAGGCGTTGTGAACGTTGGGGTCTGACCAGTATACAAAACCGCACCAAATTTCAAGTTACAGATACTTCATCTTCGACTATTAATACTATGTTTGACTCCCTCCGCGTAACGGGAAAAAAACAACGCCTGAAATACATACACATCTCGTGCTCACCTCGTAGCCCTGCAGCGTTTGCGGACACTTTCGTCGCTACAGTTTACAAATGTACACAAAATCGCTTCAAACTACAGACGCATATCATTCTATGTAACTAATAATATCTTCAAGTTTTCTCGTTCCCGTGCCAAAGAAACGCCCCAATAATAGACTAAACCCAAAATTGCAGGGCTATTCTAACTATTCTAACTATTACTAGTATTACTAGTATTACTAGTATTATTAGTAATAGTCCGTGTTACTTGTCGGGATAGTTGCACGGTGGCTGATTTTTATTCTTTGGTTTTGAAGAGTCCCCCCCCCCCCTTCCAACATGGGACCCCCCGGGACTTCAACTTCAACCCAACCACATCCCGAAGTGGAACCTTGTACCTTGTACTGTGCATGGTAATTATACACCGTAATTATACATAGCAATTATACATGGTAATTATACATGGTAATTATACATGGTAATTATACATGGTAATTATTCATGGTAATTATACATGGTAATTATACACGGTAATTATACATGGTAATTATACATGGTAATTATACACGGTAATTATACATAGCAATTATACATGGTAATTATACATGGTAATTATACATGGTAATTATACATGGTAATTATTCATGGTAATTATACATGGTAATTATACACGGTAATTATACATGGTAATTATACATGGTAATTATACATGGTAATTATACATGGTAATTATACATGGTAATTATACATGGTGCTCACTTCTTCGCCCACGATCGTCTGCGGAGTGTGCGCACCAAGCAAACATTTGGCATCGCATTGCTTCACCATTTCCTTAGCAGTTACGCAGTCCACGTTTTCTTGGCCGGACGGGCCCTGTACAGACAAGGAAGGCTTTTTGGTCTGGTATAGGGCAGAGGGAACAAGGAACACGTGAGAGGAACAAAATGCGGCGAGATAAGCGCGGGTGTGCTGCGACAAGCTTTGACCCATTAAAGTCGCGTTTTGGGCCGAATCTTTGGGTGTGGCAGGGGTGACAGGGAATACAGACAAAATGCTGTGAGATCGACATGGGTGTTCGATAAGGAAGGCTGTTTCTTCTGGAAAGGCAAGAGGAAACACGGAGTAGTCGACACAGGAATAAGTGCGACGATAAAAACGTGGGTCTTCGGTATGCTTCGACCCATCTTTTCTTCTGGCGCGGCCGAGGGGAAAACAGGACATACCTGGTACACATATCCGAGGAGAAACGCGGCGAGATAAAGACGGGTGTTTGTTATGCGTTGGCCCACTAAGCTAGCATTGTTAGGCCGTTTCGTCTGGTAAGGGAGAGGGGACATGCGGACACAGGACATGGGGACACAAACAAGGCGACATCGATGTAGGTGTTTCGTGGCGCGTCCGCAGGATTCATAAACCACACCGCATATCGTACCCGCTCCTCATCAGAACAACACGTCACAC
Organism: Undaria pinnatifida; assembly: GCA_012845835.1. Classification (NCBI taxonomy): domain Eukaryota; class Phaeophyceae; order Laminariales; family Alariaceae; genus Undaria; species Undaria pinnatifida. Next base: position 14,472,729 of record JABAKD010000016.1, read on the forward strand.
CACCCTGTACCCTATCCATGTTATACCCGCACTTCATCGCAACAGCACGGTACCATACACCACTTGTCTCCATAAGACACATATTCCGCACCCCATCGCAACACGTTACCAGCACAGCACTATTTATACTATTAATACTATATGCCGGGTTGCGGTCGCGCCATGCGATTTCATCGGCACTTTAAAGAGGAGTGGTTATCACGTTATCACGTCATCACTATTGGGAGTAGTTAGCACAGTTATATATCGCATACAGGGTACAGGGTTCGTTCTTGCCCGGGATGTTATTAGACCACCACACAGCTCCGGGGTCCAGTCCTAACTAGTTTTACTACACCACCACTGTATGCGTAACCGCATAGCACACATGACCCCCCCCCCCCCCCCCCGCAGTTATATATCGCATACAGGGTACAGGGTTCGTTCTTGCCCGGGATGTTATTAGACCACCACACAGCTCCGGGGTCCAGTCCTAACTAGTTCTACTACACCACCACTGTATGCGTAACCGCATAGCACACATGACCCCCCCCCCCCCCCCCCCGCGGACCGCCTTTCGAGCTGATCTCCTCGGGAGCACTGTATGCCTAAACCGGATAGCGCGCAGACAACACATTCCTGTAGGCGGGCGTTCCATGCTTAATTTTTCGGCGACGGGCGAAGCGTCTATATAATTTTTGCGATGAGATCTCCCCGCGGCTAGGATTTTGGAAGTGCGTGCGTCTCTCGTTCTCTTTTGTTTCCTTTTTTGTTTTTCGAGAAAATTTCCTCCGAACTTTAGCCCAGGATGCAGGTTATCTTTGGTGTAACATGGTAATCATACATCATATATATATCATACATCATCAGATCATCAGATCATCACCGCCTGCCCCCGAGGGAAAAGCCAAGGCGTCGGCGACGTGCGGTATTTGATATCCTTACCTCATCACCGCCTACCCTCGAGGGAAATTCAAAGGCGCTGGCGATGTACAGTAATACCATATCCTTCCCTTATCACCGCCTATACCCGATGGGAAATCCAGGGCGTCGGCGACGCACGGTAATACCATATCCTTACCTCATCACCGCCTACCCCCGAGGGGAAATCCAAGGCGTCGGCGTTGTAGCCGCACACCATTTGTACGCAAAGTATCCGTATTGATATCTACTACACAGATCCAGTCAAACATACTACAACGTCAGGCATAGGATCTACTGTAGACCATCTAGATCGTGATCTGTCCGATGTGTGATAAAACATAAATATCATACAATTCCTCAACAGAATAGGGCTGGCCCCTCCGCCCCAATGGCGGACGGGCCATAATTTGGACCCACAGTAAAACAAGATGTGTATGACATGTGTGCGGTAGTCGGTATGTTTGCGGCTTGGTTGTTGTGCAGTTAGCTGCATACTGCTTGCACTAAACCATAAACACACGCAATGCAATCTCTGCCGCAGCAGCTACTGCTATGAGAAAGAGTTTTCCGTCGAAAGTAATCTATGCAAGCCGCGTGTGGTATCACGCCGCATACGTCCACATGAAAACTTTCTACAAATGACCAGACAACTGTACGCTTCATTCAAGGGAAACAGCCATAGGATAGCGTTTTCTTTGCCCATGGGCGAGCGCCGGTATCGTACTGAGTGCCGTGCTGTTGTACGTACACATCCTTGCCGTGGCAGCATTCTCAAGCAATAGGATCACCGAAATAGTGCTGGTTGTAATTATTGATAGTAAGAGTACATACATACACCAGAATTGCTGGACGTTCACAGAGATGCATAGCTTCAAAACGGGAATCTTTGTATACAACTTGTAATAACGCGATAGTATATCAGCGCTCGGCACTTCAGACACCAATGACTCTAGTACCGTAAGGCCCTCGCCCGCGCGTTAGTCCACACCTGGTACGTATTGGTATTGCGCAGTGTGGAATCTGTACTCCTTTCACGACGATTGGTACACCAGAACTGGCAGTGCAGCGAGGTGGTTCTACAGACACACGACGCTCTGCACAGCCTACAGCGCAGAACAGAGGTCAAGCGCGCTCTCGACGCATTTGGTCTTTCAGCCATCTTGTGAATGCCACGCAGCAGGAAATATCGAGCATGTGCCTACATCAATACATACATCGTTGTTGCTTGGTGCATGGCCGCACCTGCTATGATACTGTACAACTGCTGCATACATGAAACCTCGTACATAACATCTGACATGACACATACCAATGATCTCCGCGCATCTTGGTCGCACACAGCAGTGTAGCTTCCGGAAGGCCTTTCTACTGGAAATAAAAAAGTTGATTATTTGTTCGACAGAAAAATAAACTGGACATTGTATACAACTGATACGCATCTCCAAAACTCCGTAGACAATAGAAATATGGAAAAGCCCGGAAGGACATAGGAAGACACGCGTGATCGTCGTCGATACGGTCGACAGAGTCGATACAGTCGACGCCCACACAATGAAGGCTACAGTAGCACAGATCTTGTTGCTTGTAGTGCCCTATGTTGCTCTCGCACGAGGTGTTCAAATGCACATTGAACCCAAGGTACAGCCATCCAAAAAACCGTTCACAATTTTTCGAAAAACACAAGCTATACATAGTTAAGTTATCCTTACCTCATCTCCGCCTGCCCCCGTGGGCAAACCCAAGGCGTCTGCGTTGTACTCGCACACGCCGTCTGCGAAGCCCACGAGGTGCCTGTCGTAGTCGAAGACCACGTTGTGGTCTCGCATGACATTCGCACCGAGCACGCCCCCCATCGACTCTGTCAGGTAGATCCTGTTCACAGTTTACGCCACCAAACATATATACATAGCAGGTAGCACTTAGTACTACTGTAGGTAGCCCTTGATACTAACACTATTACTAACACTATTACTAACACTATTACTAACACTATTACTAACACTATTACTAACACTATTACTAACACTATTACTAACACTATTACTAACACTATTACTAACACTATTACTAACACTATTACTAACACTATTACTAACACTATTACTAACACTATTACTAACACTATTACTAACACTATTACTAACACTATTACTAACACTATTACTAACACTATTACTAACACTATTACTAACACTAATACTATTACTAGTGTAGATACTAGATAATACCTACAGTATTAGTATTAGTATTAGTATTAGTAGTAGTACCGTTACAGGTTTCCCCTTCCGTACGGGATGGGGTTAATCTGATATACTTGATATACTTGATATTATTGATATAGTTGATACACTTTACACAGTTCACAAATATGATATAGTTGATACAGGTGATATTATTGATACACTTGATATAGTTGATATAGTTGATATAGTTGATACAGTTGACAAAGATGGTAAAGTTGATACACTTGATATAGTTACAGTTGATACACTTGACACCGATGATATACGTAGTTGATATAGTTGATATAGTTGATATAGTTGATACAGATGATACATATGATATAGTTGATACAGATGATAGAGTTGATACAGATAATATAGTTGATACAGATGATATAGTTGATACAGATGATATAGTTGATACAGATGATATAGTTGATATAGTTGATACAGTTGATACAGTTGATACAGTTGATACAGATGATACAGTTGATACAGATGATACAGTTGATACAGATGATACAGTTGATACAGTTGATTTAGTTGATACGCTTGATTTAGTTGATACACATGATATAGTTGATACACATGATATAGTTGATACAGTTGGTATGGTTGATATATATTTGATACATATGATACAGTTAATATAGTTGAAACGCTTGATATAGTTGATACACTTGATACAGCAGTTGATACACTTGATACAGCAGTTGATACACTTGATATAGTCGTCGCACTTGACATAGTTGATACAGATGATACAGGAGTTGATCGAGTTGATCGAGTTGATACAGCAGTTGATCTCCCAAGGGCGTCTGAAGTAAAGAAGGGGGAAGGCAGACGTTCCAATCATATGGACAGATTTCAGCCACAGTACTGCTTTTGCTGCGGCCGTATGGTTCGTATACCTGGTATGACGTCCGACGATTAATGTTTGACTCGTGCATTGTACATGTTAATCATGCACCAGGTAATGATGTCGTGGTTCGACCTCCTGCTGCTGCGCACCAGCCACACACAGATACCAGGTGCACCGTGGTTGGTGTAAGAAAGGACTAATAGACTATTAATAATAGACCCCCATCAGTGGAAGAAGTACCCCACATACACTACATTACATAAACTACATACACTACGTACACTACATACACTACATACACTACATACACTACATACACTAAATACACTACATACACTACATACACTACATGCACTACATACACCACATACACTACATACACTACACTACATGCACTACATGCACACCCTGGTACCTGGTACTGCCATTAGTCACTGCCAGCAGCACCATGCAGGATCGCTTGCGTGAACCTTTGAGTCACAAATCTGGGCGCACACGCGTCATCCTTCCCCAATGCGCCCATCTACCCTTCAAGCCTCATCTACGATACTACCAGCATCTACAATAATCTACTATGATAATCTACGGTAATATGATAAGAAAGGAACGACGACGTATCATTAATCACGCGAGTCACACCGTGAACAACCGGGTCACATTTGAGTCACGCACCTGGGGGCATGCGCGTTATCTTTTTTCATCTTCCATGCGTTAATGCGTCCACCTAAAACTTCAGGCCTCAAAGTGATACTACGAAGATCTACGATAATCTACGGAAATACTAACGCTACCAGCAGGGGCGCCAAACATCATATTCTTCCAAGTAAACACTTGAATCACACTGCAGTCACGAACCTGGGTGCATACGCGTTGTCCTTCCCCAGTGCGTCCATGTACGCTTCAGGCCGGACGAGCACTTCCACACCTCCGTCCAAATGAACCGTGATAACCGGCAAAGCCTCCAGATCCGCCGTACTCAGCGTCATGCAAAAATGGTTGTCATTGCAAGTCTTGTACGGCTGGGGGAGGGAAAGACGGGGGAGAGCAGGGCGAATAAAGCGCACGAGGTTGTAGTTGTAAGCTTTCACCCGTCGGACAGATGAGATGATCTATCACACCGATGATCTATCACACACCGATCCCCACAACAAACGATCAAATCTTTCAGGGAAATATGAATGGGCTAGCTCATGTTACTAGGTGGGAGCCGTAAGACCTGCATGATCTTACGAGTGCATGCGAAATGGGGTGGATCTGTACTCCCACGTACATAGATCCCGCACAACATTTCATAACGGCAGTTACAGGATCTACTGCAGATGATCTATATGATCTAGATCGTCATCTATATGATCTATGTGATCGTCGTCTGTCTGAGGTGCGCAAATTTTGTACCGCTGCAGAAGGGGAAAGCGGCGTGGATCGGACAGCACCGTAGACACGTCGAAAGTTCATCACACTACGGCATCATGCAGATAGCGTTGTCATTGCAAATCTCAAGTCTTGTACGGCTGGCTGGGGGAGGAGGAGGTGGGGGAGGGCGGGGCAGCTCGCGTTGGCAGATAGTATCATTGCAGGACCTAGCGCTTGGCTCGGGAGTGAGGTTATCATTGCAATGCCACTCATGTCCTCAGCGAGAAACGCAGTCTACTGCAGAAAGGAGTGTCATTGCAATGGCTTTTACGGCAGCGAGAGGGGAAGGTGGAGACGGGCGGAGCACACACGGGCACGATGTTTTATCATCGTAAATTTAGGGCCAAGGGCTAATAATAAGAGCACAACTATAAATAAATATGCTGTGCTAAAAACCATGAACGTAACGAGTATTCTCATTGTCCTCATTGTCCTCAGCGAGAAACGCAACGCCATGCAGAAACGATTGTCACAGAAAATTTCATCATACTATTATAAATACGTCAGCTGTGAGTTCGATACATTCAATGGTAGATACTCATCTTTGCAAACTGCGTGATACACCGGCCGCTCATTTGGACAGGTGTATTACTGTAGTCTGTAGTATTCAACATATGTGATTCCCATGGATGTCAGGGAAAGCACTAAAAGAGACACTAAAAGAGACACTAAAAGAGACACTAAAAGACAGAACATCAACAACCAAATTTTGATCAAAAATAAGAATGGTACCAAGTATATATAGCACCTATACGTACTAGTACTGTAGTTCGTCCCAAGGTAACTTGCTATGATTCCTACTTCCGAGTACATGTTTTGTACGGCTGAAGAAAGGGAAGGAGGACGAGGGAGGGCGGCGCGCACGCAGGCACGCGGAAAGTGGCGGACGGCAGGAATTACGGGGAAGGGTGGACGGTGGACGGGGGAGCGTACATGGTAATGCGGCAAGTGACCGCCGTGGTGCACGTTGAAAGTCACACTGTCTGAAGCGGCTGATTCTACCTGCCATCTCTAGCCAACTTCCATACTGAGTTCTTGCCGAAAAACGCAAACCACGCCGATGTGGCGGCACAAGCAGTACTCACATGATAACACGGAATTGTAATATTTCACCGACCCCGTGATCGCCTCCTTAGCCTTACAGACCCCTTTGGCGACGGACCTGGGCAGATAGGTGTCCGTAGTCCCGCTGTCCACGGTAACAGTGGTGCTGCTATCCTTAGTACCCGGGTATGTAAACAATCCGCTTGAGAAGTAATGATGTGCATGAGGTTCCGTCTCATTTATTACTGTAGTATTAATAGCTAGTGGCTGTTGATAGCTAGTGGCTACTAATAATAGCACTGCTTCACGCCGCTACTAACGAGCCGCTTGACAAAATCGAACTTCTTGTGTTTTGGGTCGACATAAAAACAGCTGATACGAATGCCCCCAAAAGACATGCTAGGACTGGAAGCCGCGTTTTTTTCTCACCGATCCAGTAACCGACTCCCACGCCTTGCTGAAGCCTTTCGCGACGGACTTCGGCAGGTAGGTGTCCGTAGTGCCGCTGTCGACGATGATGCCCTTCCCCTTCTGGTACACCGTCGGGTCGCTCTCAATGCTGATCCCGTTCAACGTGATGTCCAGCACCTGCATCCAGACCAGGGTTCCACACAAAACGCGCAATAAGCGGGGGTTTGATTTGACTGCCACAAAAATGCGCAAGACGTCCAAAAAAATTACAATACCGAAAAAACGCGGGTCGTTCTCCTTGCTTTCCCCGTTGAGTGCGACGCCCAGCACATTTAACCCAGCGGGTGGAAGCAGGTTTACACAAAAACGCACTACCTGGTATGTGTGAAGAGATAAACTATCAATATTAATGGACAGCATTGGGGGTCCCCGTATAAAATGCAGGTCGAATAGTGCCTACTGCCGATATAGTGCCCGTCAAATCGCTTGAATAGTGCCTACTGCCGATGAAGTGCCGGTAAAATCGCTTGAATAGTGCCTACTGCCGATGTAGAGCCGGTAAAATCGCTTGAATAGTGCCTACTGCCGATGTAGTGCCGGTAAAATTGCTTGAATAGTGCCCACTGCCGATATAGTGCCGGTAAAATCGCTTGAATAGTGCCTACTGCCGATATAGTGCCGGTAAAATTGCTTGGAACGATTGGAACCCGCTATACTAGTGTTATGCCAGTATCGGAACTGTACCCAATAGTGCTGATGTCCTCTATGCTGCCGGGATTGGGTTGCTGGCATATGCCGGCACCATAGGGAGATAGATCACTGCTGAACACGTGAAAAAAAAGACTAGACTACAGCGGGGTTACCCGGTTTTAAAAGCGGCCACAAATAGAGAAAACTAGGGCTGGGTACTGGCGCTGCGCGCCAGTACAAGTTATACTGGCTGCTGACGCAGCCAGTATACTGGATCCGGTCAGTATACTGGTGGCGCGGCGAAGCCGCGCGGTCGCGGCGCAGCCGCGACCATCGGCCCCCCCCGGCTGGTGAGGGGGCCTCGCCGGAGGCGCCCCCGGAGGGCCCCGCTGGAGGCGCCCCGCCGGAGGCGAATTTTTACGCGATTTGGCTTCACTAGAGCATAAAAAATGAGTGATTTTGGCTCATATGACAGAGGCACTTTTGTGGGGAAAACGGCACTAAAATTCGAGTTCAACGCCCAAATATGTACCGATTTTCAACATGGAGGATGTGTAGAATGTAGCACAAATCTTTAACTTTGCAACGCCCATATACTCCATGATCATGGGTGACGTAGCGTATGCATAAGCATGAATTGGAATGGATAGCACTCATTCCATGTCACACATACTCAACCCAGCGTATATTGGAAAAAAAGTAGATTGATAGCTATAGATTGACAAGAGTACTAAAGACGACGGCAAGCAACCAAGTCGATCACCATCATCAGTCCATCAGTTGATGTGCCTACGAACAGCGGTGCAACGGTAGCAACAGAGCAACAGAGTACACAACGAGATAACAACGGTGCCACAGCTATCGAAAGCTACCTACCCAACCAAAACCTACACCGCGCATAAATCACAGCCGCTAGATACCAGCACAACAAACAGGCAGCCTGAAGCTATGGGTTTCCGCTGGTTCTTGAGGCGTATATTGGGATCTTCGTCTATATGCGAATGTACTGGTGTACTGGCAGGTCGGTTTACCAGTATCAGGATACTGCCAGTACTAGTACTACTGGCAGTACGTACTGGTTCAGTACCCAGCCCTAGAGAAAACGGAATTTATGCACAGAGCGATCAACTCGGCTTGTCACATCTTGTGACGCCTATGCTAAAACCTACCTGATATGTTACACGTAATCTGAGATAAGAGCGGGAACACTACAACGCCTCTTCGGAGCAAACATGTCAGGAGTTCGGGGGGACTTTGACCCCTTGACCGACGGCAATTTTCCAGCGACTTACCTTGACTTGACACCAAACTACTAGGTTTTAGTGTGGGGACGGCACTCTTAGCCCTTGACCGACCCGACGGCAATTTTCCATTAATTTACCTTGACTGATGGCAAACTACTAGGTTTTAGTGTGGAACGCTTAATTTGACACCCTTGACCGCAGGACGTTTTTCCTTGACTGACGTGAACGTCACCTGACGTCTGCGGTGCGGAGGGTCTCTTGAATCGAGTACCCCGCTGAACCGAAAAAAAAACAGCGGGAAATGAATTCGAGTACTTACCACGGCAACGAGTACCGTTTACAACGTTACTCAAATAAGGTTCAACTTGCGGCAGCCCACAAGCTCAACAAAACATCAACACAGGTACGTACATAGGCATAACGGTTACTTCGAAACCATTACGCACCTCAAGCGTTGAGCATTACGAGTACCTTTGCTGTGAGCCACTACGTCGTACCGTTACCAATGTTTGATGTACCTTCAGTGCGAAGCAGTACCTTTTACAAGGTTCCCCTTCGGGGGAAGGGTGACGCAAGGGGCTGACGCCGTTGCATTTTGCACCTCCCCGCGCGTTCGCCCGCATCCTAACGGTAGAGTATGAGTATGCACCTATTATGCACCTATTAATATACTGCAATTTTACTGATACGGGTGTATCGGAAATGAAGGTAGTGCTGTGTAGGCCCGGATAAATGATGTCGATGCTGCTTTTGTAACCTACCTGGTACTAGTATTCTGCGCATACCTCGAACATGCGAAGTCTAACTTGACCGAAGCTAGAAGAGTAGAAGAGTAGCTGCGACATTCTTCGTCTACCGGGCGCATAACAAGCATTCGGGTGCAGCTTCAAACTGCTGCTTGTGGTTGTGCTCAGCACATTTGATGCGCGTACTACAACAGTCCACTATTTGCTACTACTAACAGCTGTGCTGAGCACAACCACAACCAGCAGAAAAACATCTACCCCCACGCGCATATGTCATCAAGCAGTCTACAGCAGCAGCAGCAGTATCCTGCGCACTGCTGGTGTGAGAGAGGTTAAAACAAAAAAATGTGCTCGTAGAGTGTAGTAGTGAATAGTAAAATTAAAGACGGCGGTGATATCCGTCGGATATTTATTCAAATTTTGAAGTCCCTCCGCGTGGCGTTCGCGATTTTTTTTATAATCCAAATACAGGCTCGTAGTTCACGCAAAAACAAACAAAATCGTTCCCCGGCGAATGTCCACGCCGTTTGTTCGATTCAGACCGTGAAATTTTGCACACGTCTTTCAAGGCCATTTCTTATACAGTCGGATTCAGCCAGTCGAAAACGATCCTTTTCGACTGCACTTTTTTTCGACCGGAATCTTCTGGTCCTTCTTCTTATCGTCAGTCGAGTCGATTTTATAGCTTTTGTGCTCTTCCTAGAGGCGGTTGGTGTGAGGGAGTACTGCTGTACAGCAGTCGATATCGGTTGGCAGCTCCGTGCTTCGTGCTTTCTCCGCGAGCAACGGCTCAACGACCCCTCGTCCCAGCGAGTTGGTGGCTTTGGGCCTAGCCGAAAGCCGCCAAAGCTACGTTCGTGGAGTTGCACTCAGCCGAGAGCCGCCAAAGCTGCAGCAGGCGCAGCCGTTGTTGGCAGCATGGGATCGATACCGCGCGCTGCTGCCGTCGTGTGATACACGCTGCTGGCGAGCGGAACTAGGAATGCGCCACGCTGACTTGCTGCGAGAAGCAACAGCAGGGATAGCCAAGCCAGCGTCAGCGCCTTGTATGATACTGCAGTGTGGTACCTGGTATGGGTGTGTGGCCGTGTGGCCGTGTGGGTGTGTTTGGTGGTGGGATGAGCGATGCGATCGGTTAAGAAAACACGTGCAAAACTTTTCGACTGAGTTTTTCGACTGGAGGATCCAGTCGAAAAAGTCGAGTTTTTCGACTGGATCCGCCAGTCGGAATTCTCAGTCGAAAAAAGTTGAGTCGAAAAAGCCCTTTTTCGACTGTGTAGGAAAGCCCGGTCTGGGCTTCAGTTGAAAAGGCCGTTTTCGACTGACAAGTCCGACTGTATAAGAAATGGCCCACGTGCCATTGCGAATACCTCACCCGTCGGGTGTCTGTTCTGTTTTGTTTGTTGTTTGTTTTTTTGTCTGATTTTTCGTCAGTTAAGATCTTTTGGAAATGTGGCCCAACTTAGACCAGACTTTTTCAGCGAAAAAAAAAGACGACAAAAACCTGGAGGTCAGGCCTCGGGATGGGTTCGTAGAACACGTGCGCAAAATTTAGGGTATACCTCTCAAAAACGGCGTGGACATTTATTTTTGGACTTCTGTGCGTAAAAATGAGTAAGATACGTTATTTCCTTCAAAATTACTTGGTTTTAGTCTAGAGTCCAGTTTTTTCGCTAGATTCTGCTTAATGTGGAACACAGGCAGGCCAGATCTTCGATATTGTTGCGCAAAATTTTCTACAGACATGCCTTGGAGTACCTCCAGCTACCTCCAACCGGTTCGTACAAAATGGGGCGCAATTTTGTTTCTAGCCTCCTCTTGGAACAAGCCTGAACATTATTGAAGGATACGAAGGCTTGTGATCTTGTGATTGGTCGATAGGAGTTTTGCTCCTGTAGTAGCTAGAGACAGCCCGAGGCCGTCAAAAAATAAAGTGGGCATGTGACGATGTGACGATGTGACGATGTGACGATGTGACCCTCTTACATTGGTCATGGGGGTCAGTATGATACCAAATGTTTACCCTTTGACTGGATATTTTCGAGCGGCATTCGCCGGGGAGACTTTTTTTTTTCTTTACGTGAACCAGTACTTATTTCCAGTACTTCTTGGAACATACACCGACCGATGGGTAGCCGGCCATGCCGGGCCATGCTGGGCCATGCGCAATAATTTGCTGGTACATTTTGATGTGCAAATCTGCGCGAATTGCTGTTTTGGTATCCTCGAAGCTGCAGTCGTGTCGTGTGATTCACGTGATCGTTTCAGCGAGACCACTCCTCGCGCGGCCGCAACAACTCGAGAGGCGCGAACCCCGACCGCCGCACAATATCACACAATAGTGGTATCACACAATACTGATACCACAGCAAAGTACTGGAAACCTCCCGCGGCCTGCATACTATGTTGGACAATCTGCACCAGCAGCAGCCTTTTCTTTTGCTACCAGTGCAACGACAGGCTGCCGGCTGCTGCGATGCATCTGGCACCAGCGAGGTCAACCAATAACACAAATCGAACCGGATTCCGGCATCAGCACACCCAGAGAGGCATACTGACCGCCTATCGGTGGCAGAGCCCTGCGCAAGGGCCTTCAGTTGATGCCACACGAGGGGGCGGGAGTACTGTTGCAGTGCTTTTCTGCACGCTGCACTCTGCTCTCTTTGCAAGCTGCCGCGGCAGAGGTTCGAGGCAGACAGAGTTAGTTGCGAGTGGTCATGCAAAATGAGACGGTTGATAGGTCTAACGCATACTTGAAAAACAAATGCAAGATGCACCTTGCCCACCTCCATCTACAACGTCAGCTGCTGCACACAACCACACAACCGCACAACCACAGAAGGACAGTTTAGTAGCTGTGACCGAACCTGCAACGAAACGTCAGCTGTGGCGTTGAATACATACAAAACCCACCAGCAGGCACGAAAAAGTCTTATGGACCAGCGGCGAAAATATTAAAGGTCCGCCAGCAGGCAACAAAACTATGAAAGGTCCGCCAGCAGGCACGGAAGCCTTACCGGCCAGCCGCATCGAATCCGTACGTACTTCTTCTATTTAGGGTTGGGTTTACCTTCACTGTGAACCAGCCGCTGGTCTTCGTTGAAGGAGTGTAAGCCACCTCCGAGCCCGGCTTGTTGAGACGCTGGTCGTAGCCTCCAATCACCATGGTCCCACCGTTAAGCCCAAAACACAACGAAAACGTGCGCTCCTGAAACATTGCACAGCAGATCAATGGCAAAATATGGCAAAGGTCAACGTGGGGCCACTGCTGTGCCACCTCGATATATGGCGCGCGGGCTTAACTCCTTTTGACCAGTGAAAAAAAAATCGTATAAAATCCCAGCAGTTTGTCCTCAGGAACGTGGCTGCAGTTAAAGGTATACAGGGTTTTGCATCAGTAATCTAGGACAACCCGTTACATCATACCAGATATATCATACCAGTAGTTGATTGAGGCTTGAGAGGGAAAACATGTAGGACAAAAACAGTGACTATGACAGCATCTACCGCACAAAGCGATGCTGACAGCTGGGTTACCCCCTTTAGAGCCCCGAAACCCCTCCCTATACTAAATCCAAGTATGTTTGTCCCCGAAAACGGGTTTTCCAGTTGTAAAGGCGTTAAGGGATGGTCGGTTTGCCTTACCAACTGCAACGCAACGAGTTTTACGACACGCGCGCAGGGCAGGCTCACGATACATGGTTGAAACGGCCGAACATTCTAGTCGTAGAGTTCGAAGTATATGAATAGGTATGAATAGGTATGAATAGGAGTCGTTTTAGTCGCTTTAGTCGTTTTAGTCGTATTTTTTTTTCTGGGCCTCTTACGAAGGGGTCGATTCCGTGATGGTCTACTAAAAATACAGTTACATGGTGTACATGGTGTACATGGTCTAGATGGTCTCGTATCTCGTACTGCTCGTATCACGTAAGAGAAAAGCGCAAGAGGAGATTTGCTACAACAGTGTTTTAAAGAGTGCGGCGGTTCTTCGAACTCAGAGGGATTGGAGCCTATCCCATGGCCACAACAACAACATCAACAACAGCAACAACAGCAACAACAGCGGCAACAACAACAACAACAGCAACAACAGCAACAACAACAGCTACAACAACAGCAACAGCAACAGCAGCAACAGCAGCAACAGCAGCAACAGCAGCAACAGCAGCAACAACGACAAAAATATCAAAAACAACAACAGCAGAAACAACAACGACAGCAAGTGGGACCAGCAGGTATCGAGGGATAGCTGTGCACGTTTCGCGCGACAACCGTGCGTCCAAGACCACACCAAATTCGTCTGGGCCAAAAAAAGGTACACCCGTTCCATTTCGAGTAAAATAAAGGCACATACTGGGACCACTTGAAAAACTCAAGCCACGAGCCCTGCGATTGGGTAAAACCACATGGTGCCTGTGGTTGCCCCAGACAATGAAGAGCACTTACGGTGCGCCCGACTCTTGATTTAGTCTACTGCACTCTGTTTTGGTTTCGCCTGTTTTTGTCTACTTTAGAAATCCAATTGACATGCTTACCTAAAGTATGGGATGGGGAGGGGGGGGGGGGGCATGGAGGAGTGGAAAGGGGGGGGGTTGTTGTGGATTCTATGTCAATGGCCGTACGGTTTCGAGGTGTTTTGCTTTGTGCTGGGGTGGGTCGTGTGGACACGGAAGAGCAGTTATGGTAGCATATCAGTGCGCTATTTGTTTGAGTGCGGTCATTATTTCGTTCTTTCCCAAAAGGCTCCTTGTACTGTTTCACATTGCTACTACTATTAATACTGATGTAATTCAAATCACCACTTGCGTTTCTTTTTCATATCGTTACTTTTTACTTTCCAGCTCAACTTGTGAGCAACTCGTGAGATTTTACCTTCAGGAACCTTCTGGACAAGCCGTGGTCACAGGTGTCTTTCCTTCCTCCCCCCCCAGTACCATCTAGCCACTTGGCTCCTTGCCTATGAATATAATACAGGCCGTTTTTATCAATAGCGGAACGCTGCTGCTGATTGGTAGTCTTCATGTGTTCGTGTGTTATCTTGGCATATTGAAACGTTTTGAATACAAGAATGAAGAATGTATTCAACGGCATGAGCACATGAGCGCATGCTGTGTCCGTCTTTTTTTGTCCCCAAATGATGTGGTCCCAGACTGCCGTACAACATAGAATCCAAAACCGTCCCCCCCCCGCAACAAAATCCAGGAACGCCGAAAAAACAATGCTGGACATAAGACATAACGGGGTACAAAAACGAAAACAAAAACAAGAACAAAAACAAGCCAAGCCAGAAAAAGGGCACCTAGAAAAAACACCCCCTTCCCCCCAAATGAATCATGAAACTCGCTACACAACAATACATCGACGAAAAAAAAAGAACGAGACAAGAAACAAACCGCCGTGCATACAATATGCAGAATAAGCACTCGAAAAAAAATGGACGTTCTGCACTTGCTTAATTAGTACCTGGTACACAAGTAGTACGTAATTAGTACAGCAGCGGTCGGTAAGAGTGGAGACCAAAGTTCAGTGGATGTCGATGGGTGGAAATAACAGATACAGAGATTAATTAACTCCCTTGAGACTTCAGAGGAAAAACCTTGACGAAAATCGGCGATTACGGCATCGGCCACCTGTCAGCTACTAATAATAGTAACATTAATAGTAATATAGTAATATGAACAGTAATGGCAACAGTGATTTTAATAGTGATATAAGTAGAAGCAACAGTAGTAATAGCCCTAACCCTAACCCTATTAGTAATATTCATATAGTATCGTAGTCTATAATATTAATATAGACTATAATATTACTATTAATATTACTATCACTATTAACAGTATGTTAGTGTTCATGAATAGTAATTTGATTTTTCTACTAATATAATATTACTACAGTACTAATGTCAATGATGGTTGGCGATGATACAATTGGTGTCCGAACGACGACGCCAACAATGCCAAGACTCGTACGGGACGGGCGTAGGCAGCACGATCCTGCTCCTGCTGCTGCGCGCTCATGCTTGTACTACTGACGCGATTGAAAATATCGTATAACATTATTCGCGGTACTTAATCGTGTTTCTTCTTGGTCGCTAGTAGTCGCAGGTAGTCGCTAGTAGCCCCTACGTAGCGGCTATTAATACAGTAGTAGCTAGTGCGAGTAGTCGTGGTGGTGGTGGTGGTGGCTATTAATAGCCAGACACGCCCCCCAAAACGGATGAGATGGTTGACATAATGGTTGACATATACTGTCAAAAAGCATTTCACGTGAAAAAGCGAAGAGTGTCAAGAGCACACACTCAGCACACAGCAGGGGGGGGCGCGCACCTTGATTTTGCCAGCCTTGGCGAGCTGCCACACCAGCGTGTGGCTATCGGCACTCATGCCCATGATGCCGTCAGCGAGCTGCGTCTTGAAAAGCCCGGTTTGGCTCTCGATGCACCCAAACATAAAATCTACACCATACGCGGACTCGTCACGGTGTAGCTTCTCCGATTCCTCTAGCGTAAGCTCTCCCACCCACAAAACATCTTCCACCTGGACGGCAATGGTACCGTAGCAGTACCGTACCACGTAGCAGTACCGTAGTAGTAGCGTACCGACCGGCGTGCAAGACACGACAACACGCGCAGTTGTTTTGTCAGCATCGATTGCGTCGATTGCATTTCAAGCGAACTAGGTTAAGCCTTAATACCAGTATTGCCGTAATGGTACCATAATAGTACCGCACATGTACCGTACCAGCACCGTGCCAGCACCGTACCAGCACCCTACCAGCACCGCACAGAGCGGCGTACAGGAAACGATAAAACGAGCCGATCTGTCTCTCAGCGTCGATTGCCTATTTTGAGCGAAGTTTGCTATTAATACTGATGGGACGGAGCACACCCGAACGAATCATCCGAGTACTTACACACGACCAAGGGGAATCACCGAAAAATACTACCAGAAGAGTAAAAGCAGAGCTATGCAAACAACACCACCACCAGCAGGAGTACCAGCAGCAGGTACCCTCGTCTACCTAGTGATAAGTGATAGTAAGTGATAGTTACTGATGTATAAAGCTACGTTAGGGGGGGTATGTTGATGTTATAATGTTGATGTTGATGTTAATAGGGTTAATAAGGGGTTATGTTGTTGTTTATAAGGGACTTTTGTTTGCAGTGGCTCGAGGTCGCTCGGTTGAGTGACACACCATACCCCCTGTTCCATGCGGTCATAGTCTTTCTTTCGCGCTGCTTAAATATTTCGATGTGAGTCCCCAGTGGGATGGTTAGCTATCTATTAATAGTACCAGGTATTAATATGGATGCTGCGCCAAGTAAATCGCCGAACGTGTTTTTATCAGTGAGGTACAGAGTCGCTCGTATCGTGCGAGTATGGTATGGTATGGTATGGTATGGTATGGTGTGATAGCTCAGACCTCGTAGTGAAAATCGGGGGTATCCCCCTACCTTAGCCCTACCTTAGCCCTACCTTAGCCTTGATCCCATGCGTTTCTTTTTTTCTTTCATTTCTGTTGTATTTTTTTTTAAAAGTATTAGCACCAGTCCACTCCAGCTGTGAGATCGAGGATTTCGTCGAAAATCATCCTTGCAAGCATGTGCGATACTCCGATCGCGCGTGTTACGGGGTGTGCATGTCCTCAACATGGGCATAGGTCGGCGACTCCCCTTAGTACTGCATTAGCTAGTACTAGGGTCTAGGGTCAAGAGGGTGATGCGAAGACGTCCAGTCTTTACGATAGTCTTTGGCGATTCAAGATTTTCTATCAACCCATGCACGGAAACTATGAAACCCGTTTTGAAGGGGACATAATGTAATGGCTATGGAACTAGCAGCTTACAAATATGCGTTGTCTTGTTACCGGCGATGGGTTCATGGGAGGGGTTGATGGGAGGGGTTGATGGGAGGGGGGTGGGGGTGAGCCATTGTTTTGGATCGCCTCAAGAATAGGAGGCACTGCACGAATGATGCCAGACCTAAATAGATTATTGGGGCGGCGGGGGAAGGTGTGTGTGTGGGGGGATGAAATTCGAAGGCCGTATAATGGCTAGGAACTACTGCATCGAAAGGTCAAGATAAATGATGGACAACTGCTGTATTAGTAATATTGCTATGGGTGCTAGAAAAAAAAAACATGAAAGCCGAGAACGACGCATCACGACACGAAGCAGCGGCATCGTACGTAGTCAGCATGCAACACTACACACCACGCTCACAGCAGCGATATCAGCCCCTCCGTGCGTAAGCTGCCGAGGCTCTTCACACCTTGACAAGTGCCTACTCGTACACAACCAATGTCGGGAGACGGTCAGTCACGGGAACGCGTCCAGCGGTCAAGGGTATCAACCCGATCGTTCCACACGAAAACCTAGTAGTTTGCCGTCAGTCAAGGTAAATTATTGGAAAATTGCCGTCGATCAAGCAGTCAAAGTGTCGTCTCCGGACATCTAACGAAGCGAAGCGAGTCAGATGATAATCCCACGGCCATGCGCCCCTGCCACCACGTACCACCACCACCACCATCACCACCACCACCACCACCACCACCACCACCACCACCACCACCAACTCCACGTACCACCGCGTACCACCACCACCCTCCTCGCTCGAGGCCTATGCTTTGCTTTGCAGCGACTCGTTATCATACCTGGTAGGCACTCCAAGAGCTGCCTTCGCTGTACCTCTGGTTGAACCCGCAGCGCTTGCTTTTTTGACACCTGGCATCGAATAAGCTGTCAGTAGTCAACTATCAACTGGATCGGGACGTCAAGCCAAGGTCGTACATCACAGTGTCATATAATACAGTTGTGCGCGCTATATACGCACATCAGCATGTACGAGTGGTATCCTACTGGTATCCTATTATCTTGTTATCCTATTATGGTACAGCATTACACTGCTGTATTAGCAGGGCCACTTTCGTCCAAAGTCGTACAGCAGACCTCATTATATGTACCAGGTACAGAGTACGCAGCACTGGTGCACAGCAGAGGTGGTGTGGTACGGGCTGTAATCTCATGCACCAGCAGACTGCAAAGTGCGAGGCTCCCAGTCGTGGCGGTGAAGTCGTTTTGCTCACTTCAACTCTCCTACTAATAACTATACTAAGTAGCCTTCCCAAAAGTAATCGTGCCAGTGCCCTGGATAGTGCCGGTATGTTGGTTATATATCATTACGAATAAAAAATGAAAATACACTCCAGCTGTGTGAGATCGAAGATTTTGTCGAAACTCATCTTTGCAAGCTGTGTGTGATACTCCGATCGCGCGTATTACGGGTTGTGTGTCCTCATTAAGGATACGTATAGGTCAGCGACTCTCCTTACAACTACAGCAGTGTAGCTATCAGGGCCAACAGGGTGATGTTAGTCAGTCTGTGCGCGGAAACTATAAAACCCGTGGTGAGCTAAAGCTTTATTTTTCCCCATCCGCCGGAGGATGATATATATATATATATAAAACCCGTTTCTGAGGGGGACAAAATCTGACGGCTGTGGAAGGAAAAGCATCCGTTTATCAAGTGAATTGTGTAAGTCGAATAACCGGTGAGGGGAGGGCGGAGTTTTGAAGGACGTGGGGGCCTGGTTTCGATCAAAAGGTGCGGGGTTGGAGGGGAGGGGGGAAAGGGGGGGGGGGGGGGGGGGGGGGGGGGGGGGGTGGTATTATATAGCACATAACTGCACTTTTTTCTGCTAGACTGCTGTGACACCTGGTATGATATAATAGGGGAATAGGGGACGGGGGCGTCCTGGCCAAGAGACTATCTGGGTCTGGTCATCGTTGTCCTGACGTATGTGTGCGTTCCCATGGCCATAAGTAGCTATTAATAGCGTAAGACCGCCCGGACTTCTTCGCCTTGCTATGTTCTCCCCTCAGTGCCGTGTGTGCACTTAATGCCCTCCATGTGCCCAATGCCGTTTTCAGTCAGTGTCTACAGTAGGATCCTTATCTTCGTTGTTTTTCCTTTCCGTTCCTTGTTTATTTTTTCTTTCTGTCTTGCTTATCCAATGGCCTAAACGGCCCCAGGAGGCCAAAATGGACACCATACGCGCAAATAAGGCGTAGCTCCACTCAAAACGTGCGGTTTAGGGTCGTTCTTAATTGTGCACACAACATTTCAGTTTTTGATGCAATTTCGGTATTTCACCGAAATTAACGAGGGTTGGATCTTAACGAGTACCAGCCTCAATTGGCCCGCGAAACAATCGTCTACCCCGGCACAGAACGGTCACTGCAGCAACAACGCTCGCGGAAGTCATCCTCATCCGCGTGTTTGTTCAACTGGAGTCAGGCTTACTCGTAGGCAGGCGTCGGCGCCTTGGGGAGTGAAATCCATCACCAACTCGTCTCGCGCTACAAGTACAACGCCCGAAAACGTGACAAAAAGTCTCAGCTACTGCCCTCAGCGAGATCGTGCGGTCGGCCGTCTCGGTGCGGTCACTTTGTCAACTCGACGAAGAGAGCTCAGAAACTCGCTGGCCTTCTGTGATTAGTCATTACATGCCAATGACCTTGGGAACGACCTTGCTCATGCTTGTGCGTTCGAGAGTGGTGGCACAGCTCGAGCGGTGCGGCTGCCCGATCCTCTACATCCAGGTATGTACCTAAATTTCATTTTTTTTCCTGAAAAAAGCTGAAAAACTTAGACCATTTCTTACACAGTCGGATTCCGCCAGTCGAAAATGGCCCTTTTCGACTGGATTCTTCTGGTCCCTCATGTTATTGTCAGTCGAGTCGATTTTATAGTTTTTGCGCTCTTCCTAGAGGCGGTTGGTGTGAGGGAGTACTGCTGTACTGTTGTGTGGCAGTCGAAAATAGGTTGGCAGCTCTGTCAGCTGTGCTTCGCGCGTTCTTCGCGAGCAACGCGTGATTCGCGCGCGACGAACCTCCGTCCGAGCGGGTTGGTGGCGTTGGGTTTAGCCGAAAGCCAAAGCTATGTCCGTGGCGTTGCACTGAATCGAGAGCCGCCAAAGCTACAGCAGGAGTAGCCGTTGTTGGCAAAATGGCATCGATAACGCGCGCTACTGCTGTCGTGTGATACACGCTGCTGGCGAGCGGAGCTAGAAGTGCGCCACGCTGACTTGCGGCGAGAAGCAACAGCAGTGATAACAAACGAAGCGTCGGCGCTGTTGTATGATACTGTTGTGTGGTACTCGTACCTGGTATGGGTGTGTGGGCGTGTGGGTGTGTGCTTCGTGGTGGGATGAGCGATGCGATGGGTTCAGAAATCAGGTGTAAAAGTTTTTCGACTTGAGTTTTTCGACTGGATCCGCCAGTCGGAGTTCTCAGTCGTAAAAAGTTGAGTCGAAAAGGCCCTTTTTTCACTGTGTAAGAAAGCCCGATTTGGGCTTCAGTCGAAAACGGCCGTTTTTGACTGACAAATCCGACAGTATAAGAACTGGCCTTAGAGGCCGGTTTTTTCGGGATTAAAGTTTTTAGGACTTTCCCTAAATAATTTCGGGAAAAACCGAACTTTCGGTAAAAACCGGTAAAAACCGAAACATTCGGTAAAACCGAAATAATCAACGACCCTTACACGTTCTTTTTCACCCTCTCGTAGTATGCGGGTACCAGGGATCCTTCTGCGCACAGAAACCCTATAGATATACTGGCACCAAGAAAAAAAAGTACGAAGGTAAACAAAAACAAATTGCACAAACGGAAACGAAAACAAAACATCATGTAAGGTCAAATGGTCGTGGACGACCACTTAGCTCAGGGCGAGCATCGCTCCAACACCCAAGCTTCCTCGTCCACTTGACCCACTTCGGAGTGAAACACAGCAGTGAAACATCTATAGACACCCCATTACCTACTACTGGGAACCCCTCCAAAGTATTGTACTTGTAAGGGAGACCGCGGTGGACGAAGGCAGGAAGGAGATGGCAGACAGGGTAGCAAGGTACCAGGCCGACTAGTAGGTACGTAGCACTTTTCTTTTTCTGGGGTATTTTTTTCCCCTTTATTCCCTCCTTGCGTGTCCAGGTTTTTTGGCTCGTGTTCGGATTATCTTATTTTGGTTTTACCTTACTTTATTTTATTTTATTTTTATTATGTTTCTTTTCCGAGCTTTGGCTCTCCTTTCCGGTTGGGTTGTTTCTTCGATTTCCCCTTCATTTAGTTTGTTTCATTTTTGTTTTATTTTTATCTTTGTTTTTTATATGTTTTCTTATTCTTATTTTGTTTTTGTTTTTGTTTTTGTTTATTTTGTATTCTCTCTTCCAATGTATTTCTGTTGCTGACGTATGTATGTTGTGCCTGTCGTACCCAGTACCTGGGCATGACATTGCGTTGTCGAATGCATTACGATGCATTATCTCTGTGTCGTAGCTTGTGACCACAGAGCTGATCTTTCTAGGGTGAAGAATCAGTACGGACACTGGGTATGCTGGATGTCGACGAGTAGAAGAACGGTTTAATGTGAAGAACACACACACACTTGTACTTAGTATTTTTATGCACACGCTGACGGTAGAGCTTACCACTTTTTCGACGACATGGTTGACGCAGACTGTGTACGAGACGAAGCGGGTTTCACCGTACAATGATTGGCTGTCGCGTTTCATTGGGTTGGGGTCAGGGTTAGGGATATTCAATTGAAAGAGTATGCCAATCATGTTGTCGAAAAAGCGGTAAAAGAAAAAAAAAGGTACGCTCCACCCTGATCCCTGATACCACCCCTCATGATTTTGGGGCTATGCTATCATGGGTTATGTGAGGACGACAAGGTTAGGGTTAGGGATTACCTGGTACGTAGGCGATTAGGCGTTTGATCGGGATGGGACCTGGTATCAGGTATGGCAAAATAACCAATGATAGGAGTATCACCTGCACAGCAGTGTTTCTGATGACAACAACAGCAGTAGTGGTGCCAATCACCAGGTAGGTTAAAGTCTTTGTTGTTGTTGTTCTCACATTAACTCGCATAATCAAGTCCGTGGTCAAAGGACAGGCTCCAGTCACTCTGGAGCTGAGGGATACCCCAGGGAAAAACACACACAACCCAAGGTGGTACACGCATATATCAAAGCTGGCGCAATTCATGCCTCCACCAGAAATATATAAAAGTGAAATCGGGAGTCAGTCTACAATGTGCCAGGTCCAGGCCGGTGCATACGTCTCACTACTCACGCCTGGAGGAACCAAATATTCCGATTGCCACCCAAGCAAGACTACCACGTATATATTACACGTAGTATCTATCACTACGCATACGCACGACAGGCATAAGTCAATTAGAGAAAAAGAAACAAAGGAAAGGAAAGAAGATAAAGGAAAGGAAAGAGAAGAGAAGAAAAACGAAACAAAACGAAAAAGTATAAAAAAGGTTGAGAGTATATGGTGCCTGGTAATAAACAATTAATAATTACGTTACGAGTACATTACGAGTACATTACGAGCATGGACATAACGAGTATGAACATTACGGGTACATGACGAGTACATCCGTGTGTGCCCCCCTGCCCCCTGCCTTGGAAGGAAAAAACATAACGTGGTAACAGGTATATCAAAATTGTCGCAGGGAGGGCGTTATCTTGCGCGCGCTTCACATAACGAGTATCAGTAATAATTACTGTGCTATTAACTACTCAGGTCGGCGTATCGGTACTGCTTGTTCTACGCAGTACTGGTACTATTAATAAGCATCGAATGCGAACGGTGCTATGATGTAAAAAGTAGTGATTGTTGTGCCAACTCAACCACTTGAGAGTACGAGTATCAGTACTGCTGTCTGTACCCACCCAAGAGTGGTACGAGTATCATACCGCCGAAACACGGCGGTGTTTACTACCCTGGTATAATATTACATGTATAAAATACCAGGTACACAATAGTGGAAACTACAGTAGTAAAAAAATTATAAAATAGATTCGTATGATGTAGATCTATAGCTCAAACATTGCCCACCTAAAGTAACCATACAATAGTACCAGCACCAACCATTAGACTATAGTGGAGAAAACATATACTCGGAGTATTATAAAATTAAAATACACGCAATTGTGAGATCGAGTATTTTGTCGAAACTCATGTTTGCAAGCTGTGCGTGATACTCCGATCGCGCGTGTTACGGGTTGTGTGTTATAGATGTAGCCTATATTCCGGTCGCCCCGGTGGCGTATCAGGTTATCCTCGAGCCTGGTGTAGGTCAGTTTCGTGAGTTCGAGCCCCGCCGAGTGCATACTCGTATAAATTCGTTGGGACTTCTTGTGCACAAATTGACTTGCGGAAAGCGCGAGAGCGTGAGTTAGCAGCACTCGATGAAAAATCGACGAGCAGTGGGATTGCTGAACCCTATGCGCGACAAAAATTGAAGGCGAGAACCGGGGGGAAGAAGGGACGACACCTGTGACCACGGCTTGTCCAGAAGCTGGAAAGTAAAAGTGTGAGGAAGAAGAAAAGCAAACAAGTCTACTTTTAAAAAACGAAAGAACAGGACCCGTCCCATTATGAAAAAACTCAGTATATTACAAGTACTCGTACCAACAACGCAGCTTGCTCAGATGAGTATTGACCCGGAATTCGACGAACTCACGGCTGACTTTTATAAAACACGCGAGCTGTACACAATGACCCCTTGACTGCTGCTGCTGCACTGTATACAGCTACGGAGCTACATGGAGCATAAGTCGGCCTTGCCGCGCGCACGAACTGATATATCATACGTACCACAGGGTATATACGAGCTTGCTGGACCGTACGCATTACCAGGTATATGTCACCATGACAATTCACAATAATTTCACCGTTGTTTCACGGCTCTTCATTTACTGCCGTGTTTAGTTCTTGCTCGCATCGTAGGATAGCTTGGGACCAGCATAAATATCCTGGTTTTAGTACGGGCATGCGAGAACACCGATTTCAACACACGCGCAAATGATGGTTCCGGCACTGTACCTGAACGAGCCATGACACTGATCGCAGCCAAAGATGTGCGCCGTGCTAGACTTGCTGTGATCCCAGTACAGGTCCGTATGGCTGCCACAGTTCTTGCACTCAGAGCACGGAAAGGCCGTGTAGTGGCTACCCGTATCAATGATCACAGACACCCTCTGCGGGGGGGTGCCGACGTAAACGTAGGCAAAGTGGGTTCCCCACCCGGGAAACAAGGGAGTGTCCTCAAAAGACATATACAACGACCGTCGGCCCTGCCAGGTCCGTCTCGCCAACTTCTTCTCCTCCACCGCTACCGAGAGGGCAGCGTCCGTCGTGTGGTTGTGCCATGCTCGCCCGAGAGCAAGCGAGTAGAGCTTCGTAGGCGTGCCATCAGCGAGGTCTGGCCCTGGCAGCTCCCTATCGAAGGGCAGAACCGACCCTCCGGGAAGGGGGAAGTACTTGTGATGTTGCGGATCGGTGAGCGCCGCCACTGCAGCCCCGGCGGCACAAATCAACGCCACGGACACACCATAAGGCCTAACGATTAACGTCATTCGCCTCGATCCCGCTCTCGTGCCGTCGTCCTGCTCCTAATGGGCCTCGTTGTTGTGCTGCCTTTCCACCCGCAACAAACAAAAGAAACCCCTCGGTGCAAATGGGGTTTCGTAGGAGAACCTCGATGGTTGTTTTTAACGGGACCCGGGGTTGTTTTTAGCCAAGCACCGCCACCGATGACCGGTGAGCGCACGCACAACAATATAATAAGGGCCATATAATACTACTACTACTACTACTACTACTACTACTACTACTACTACTACTACTACTACTACTACTACTACTACTACTACTACTACTACTACTACTACTACTACTACTACTACTACTACTACTACTACTACTACTACTACTACTACTACTACTACTACTACTACTACTACTACTACTACTACTACTACTACTACTACTACTACTACTACTACTACTACTACTACTACTACTACTACTACTACTACTACTACTACTACTACTACTACTACTACTACTACTACTACTACTACTACTACTACTACTACTACTACTACTACTACTACTACTACTACTACTACTACTACTACTACTACTACTACTACTACTACTACTACTACTACTACTACTACTACTACTACTACTACTACTACTACTACTACTACTACTACTACTACTACTACTACTACTACTACTACTACTACTACTACTACTACTACTACTACTACTACTACTACTACTACTACTACTACTACTACTACTACTACTACTACTACTACTACTACTACTACTACTACTACTACTACTACTACTACTACTACTACTACTACTACTACTACTACTACTACTACTACTACTACTACTACTACTACTACTACTACTACTACTACTACTACTACTACTACTACTACTACTACTACTACTACTACTACTACTACTACTACTACTACTACTACTACTACTACTACTACTACTACTACTACTACTACTACTACTACTACTACTACTACTACTACTACTACTACTACTACTACTACTACTACTAGTAGTAGAGTTGTGAAGTTTGGCCCGCTGTACAAGTGTACAAGTTGTTGTTGTTGTTCTCACATTAACTCGCATAATCAAGTCCGTGGCCACAGAACAGGCTTCAGTCACTCTGGAGCTGATGAATTCCCTTCGGAAAAACACAAAAACCCAAGGTGGCACGTACGTACACGCATAGTGTATATCACAGCTGACGCAATTCATGCCTCCACCGGAAACATATAAAAGTGAAATCGGGAGTCAGTCTACGATGTGCCAGGTTTATACCGGTGCATACGTCTCGTTACTCGCGCCTGCAAAAACCGACTGTACCGCTTGCCACCCAAGAAAGACCGGAAGAAAGACTACCCACCAGGCGTTTAATTGCACGTACGTGCAAGGTTTTTGGAATTGCACGTAAACTCAGTACTACAGCCCCTGCCGACCTCGAGAGCAGACCTCGAGCCCCCCTAAGGGTTGGGTTGGGGTTAGGGTTAGGGTCAGGGTTAGGGTTAGGGTTAGCGCTAGGGTTAGGGTTAGGGTTAGGGTTAGGGTTAGGGTTAGGGTTAGGGTTAGGGTTAGGGTCGGGTCTGGGGTTGGGTTGGTCTGGGCAGCGCAACCGTCGTTTTGGAGAAACCCTATTTGCAGGACTGGCCTGCAACGAATTCTTGCAGGACGTGCCTCTGATTGGCCACCTGCAGCTTTTTACTTTTTATTGCCCGCGTTTTTTTTTTGGCGAATGCCTGCCGAACGCGCGGCGAAGCCGCGCGAGGGCACCTTTAGCCCCACGTACCGATCAAACGGTCAGGGTTGGGGTTGGGGTTGGGGTTGGGGTTAGGGTTAGGGTTGGGGTTGGGTGGGGCCTGTGCAGGTACCTGGAACAAAAGTGTGCCAAAACGTCCTGCAAGAATTTGTTGCAGGTCCGTCCTGCAACTAGGGTCTCCCGTCGTTTTGTGCGGACCTGCACATAGGGAGCCGCCATACACGAATCGCTATTGAATTTACGTGCAAATCTGAGAAGCCTTGCACGTACTACGTGCAATTTCACGGGAGCCGAAGACTACCACGTATATTATATACGTAGTATCTATCACTACGCATACGCACGACAGACCCAAGTCAATTGGACAAAAGGAACAAAGAACAAATAAGAACTGGAAGGAAAGAAAATAAAAGAAAATAATTGGAAGTGTGGTGAGCTAAAGCTTTATTTTTCCGCATTCGCCGGAGGATGAAAGGAAAAAAAAACAGGAAAAAAAAGAAAAGAAAAGAGAAGAAAGCGAAAATAGAAAACGAAAAAGGAAAGGAAAGAAAAGAAAAGACAAGAAAAGCAAGAGTAAACCTTACTGAGTGCAATGTGCTGGTACTTTTCCAGAGTATGGGCATTCAGCTTGCACCCTCCTCTATCTATGGTATGATGCTATATATAGGTGCATTTTTTTTTTTTTTTTTTTTTTTTCCCCTAAAACCGTCAGATTTATCCCTTACAAGGATTTATGGCTTCCACGCACAAATTGCCCGCCCGTCCGCCCCCCCCCCCCCCCCCTTCCCCCCCCCCCTCCAACCCCGCTCGCTTTTGATCAAAACCAGGCCCCCACGTCCTTCAAAACTCCGCCCCCCCCTCACCGGTTATTCGACTTACAGGATTCACTTGATTAACGGATACATTTCCCTCCACAGCTGTCAGATTTGGTCCCCCTCAGAAACGGGTTTTATAGTTTCCGCGCTCAGGCTGACTAACATCACCCTGTTGACCCTGATAGCTACACTGTAGTTGTAAGGAGAGTCGCTGACCTATACGTATCCTTAATGAGGACACACAACCCGTTATACGCGCGATCGGAGTATCACACACAGCTTGCAAAGATGAGTTTCGACAAAATATTCGATCTCACAGCTGGATTGTGTATTCATTTTTTATAACATACAAATAAGAACAGAAGTAGTACCGTGCAGCAGTGGAGCCGGGGGGTACCTTGCCTGCACGTCGTCGCACGTATGCACATGAAGAAAGATATAAAAACTCACCCATATAGACTAGTATATTTCGAATATCAACAACGCAGCTAGCTGCTTGCAAAGATGAGTATTGACCTGAAATTCGTCGAACTCACGGCTGACGTCCTTGAAATATTTTTTACCAATATGTATATACTCGTATATTGTATGTGTTTTTTTAACAAAACAATAATATGACCCCTCCCATTATGGAAAAACTCACCCACATGGTATATTAAAGTACCAACAACGCAGCTTGCAAAGATGAGTATTGACCCGAAATTCGTCGAACTCACGTAATACGCGCGATCGGAGTATCACTCACAGCTTGCAAATCTTTGATGAGTTTCGACAAAATATTCGATCTCACAGCTAGCTGGAGTGTATTATTATTTTTTTAGTATAATTTTAATCACTCTTTGATTTCAGGGAGTTTTTTTTCGTCTCGGCCTAAGTATGCGATTCGCGGAACTGAAATTCTCTGCCAAATAGCTTCGTTCGAGCGCCGGCTTCGGGGGGCGGCTCCAACGCCCCTCTCGCCCTGCCGTGTCCGTTCCGCACATCGACGTGAACGCGGACGGATGCCGAGCGAGACAAGCGAGAAGTTGCAAAAATACCGCATGTCGAGGAGGAATTCCGGAGATTTTGGTTGTATCTTAATGTCTGCAGCGCCTGGATGATTTACAAAAATTGGCATCATTTCCAAACAAAACGGCTGACGGTAGTTGCTGCTGGTACTGTTTTGAATTTTGCGGTGGCATGACCTTCTTCCAACCATTTCCCTATTTTTCCGTCCCCCACCTCTTCTAATTTTATCTACTTCTGCCTTTCCCTACATCTGTTCATTTTAGCGGTTAGTCTACCCTAATCCTCATCGACTTTCCCACCGCAGGGCATTGGCCCCAGTCCTCCTCTTTCTTCTTTCGTGCCTCTTGCGGCTTGGCGGTCTCTCAGGCTTAGTCTATATCTGTCTGTTAACTGCGTGAAATCGGGACCTGAGTGAGTGGTCACCGAGACGATCTGGAAGAGACGTTCCTTGCAGACGCCTTTCTGCGATAGGGACGATTCGTCCATCCCTCCGACAATACTGGCCGCTACCTGTGGGATCATGTCGCTGTCTTATTTCCCGAGGCGCCCAAAGTGTTCCGCCGCGAGGGTGGTGAGTTTGTAGCTGCGCTCGTCGAAGGACGCCTGTCCAGGACAGGCGTAATGATTGCGCTTGCGCGCCTCAAAAGCGAAAACAGCTGATCCGTTTCGGTCCGCGCTGTCTGTCCGCATGCGGGCGCCCGCTTGTGTATCCGCATACATACGTGACGTCAACCAGTATCGCCTTGTTGCGATACTCCGATTCCGTAGCATCTCGGAGTCCTCGCGCCTCAATAACGATGTTCATTCGTAAATCCATGTTTGCGTGGAAGGGGGATCCGTTTTCCACCTGGTGGCGGATGGACAAGTTCTTAAAGGTGCGGGAAAGCGCGTGCACCAGGGGCTGGTGCTTGTTCATTTGCGCGTCCGATCGGTGACACAGTCGTGCATGCCGCGTATTAACCTCCGCTGCACCGCGGTAGGGGTAACTCATATCCAGGAATTATCTATTCCCAAGAATCTCCTTCCTGTAGTCACGAACTCTGATGTTGGGATGGTTGTGGCCGAGTCGACAGACCTCGCCCTTAAGAAGGCGGTAGCTCCTAGTCCCGATTGACTCCGCTGCCTAGCCTTGGCCAAGCCTCAGATCTCGTTATCTCTTTGAGAGTCGCCCGTTCCTCGCTGGGCCCTCGTCTCGGGGAGCTGGTCCTACGAAGCGACCTACCTCTCATAACGACCTCGATTTATTTACCAGTTTTCCCCGTCTATGCTGCTCTTTGCTAAAGCTGATAGTTCCGACGTCGTGTGCTGGCAACACTTCAACACTTCCGCAGCTGATTGCTTGTTTTCCGACTATAAAGGCTCTGTCCCGCCAGCTTTTCGGCACGCTATTCGCCACGGCTTCCTCTGAAACCCTATGCAAATCGCCGAGGTCCCTGTTCCAAATGCGCCGAACGAGGTCATAATCGAGCAGCTCCATCGCGACTTTGTCCCCTACAGCGCCGGACAGATCAGCAAGCACCTCCGGCACCGTCGTTACCAGTTATGACCGGTGCTGACATCCTCCGGACTTCAGCCGACGACAGCCAACACCCTCCGCCCCCCGTGAACAGGCTCGCCTTCGCCTGCTGATAGGGTTGCAGGGTCAGCATTTTTTTGTCGGGCACCCGTCCGCGAAAAACGACGCCTATCCATTCATAGTACATAAATGCTCTTATTGTACGGAAACCAAAAACCGCTGTCTATAGCATTACCACCGTAAAGTCCACACCAGCCACGTGTAGTTTGCTCCCTTCCACCTCATAGTTTATCTTTGAAATATTGGACAACTGCATTTAGCATGCAGGTAGAATCTGTTGCTCCCATCTAACTCCCCCCTCCCCCCCCCCCCTCCCCCTTCCCCTCTGCCCCGCCATAACTAAATCCGCCAGAGGTATCAACCCTACCCCGCAGGTGATATCGTCTCTTTACGTTTCGAGCCATCCGTGCAGCAGCTCCATCTCATTCATATGGTCTTCAAGTTTCAATAACCCCCCCCGCCCCTCCCCCATCCGTTGAAGCAGCAATCCAAGGAGTCACGATGGGGGAAGGTACGGTATCGGGGTTGATGTTTGCGGACGATTTCGTGGGGATATCAGAAACAAACACCCGAAGGGTTACAAGAACAGATGGAAAAGGAACTAAAGTGCACAAGGAAGGGGAGAGTGACAGTGAATGTACAAAAGTGCGCAGTAGTAGTAGTATTAATAGTAGTAGTATTAGTGGTAGTAGTAGCAGTAGTAGTAGTAGTAGTAGTAGTAATAGTAGTTGAAGTAAGTATGTAACGAAGACAAGGTGATTCCGGTAACTTTCAAATGGAAGTGGGGAGAAGATTACCTACCAATCGTAGACCAGTATACGTACCTTGGCGTAAAGATATCAAACGACTGCTCTTGGGATACACACATAGCGAAAGTAATAGGAAAGGGTAACGCGCAAGTAGGCAAGATGGATGCGATCCTAACCGACTCGCACCTTGACACTAGGATTAAGAGATGTACCATCTGATGAACGTGATTGTACCAAAGCTAGAGTATGCAGGAGAAGTATGGGAAGGGAGCGCGAAATTCGTAAAAGAATGGAAAATATTGCACATGACAGCAGCTAAAAAGACACTAGGATGCTCAAGTACGACGAGCAATACAGCATTAAGAGCGGAACTAGGAATATATCCACTTAAAACAAATAGAGACTCGAGAAAGTTGAGATGGCAAAATAAAGTAAGGAATATGCCAGAAAAGAGGTTGCCAGCCATAGCTGATAGGACGGCACGGGACAAGGCAACAAAATGGCGAACTGAAATAAGATGGGACAACGTAGTCGAGAAAACATGGAAGGGTTTAGGAGACCGAGAAGAGGTACTGTGTATAGAGAACTTTGGCGGGTACAAGACAGAAGTAAAATAAATTATAGAAGAAAGGGAAAGGCTGGCGCTAAGAAATATGTGAAAGAAGATAAACACTTGAAGATATACAGGGGGTTGAGGGAAGATATTGGAGTGAAAACATATTTGCACGCCCCGAACGGACGACGCAAAAAAGATGAAACTGCGATTTCGCGCAGGGGACCTGGACCTACCAGAAAGAAAGGGAGATACCAGTAGTCGGGAGGAGGAGAACGTGGATGCATACATGTGCCCGTGTGGCACTACAATACAAGTAGAGAGTAGGACTCATATAGTAGGAGAATGTGAACTATGCACGGAGGAACGGGATGTGTTAGAGGAGATGATGAAATTAGACGAATGTGACATGGAAGAGTTTGGTAAACTAGAGAGTAGCGAGAAAACGATCGCTATCCTAGGAGATAGATGGTGGCCACAGACGGCGAAACAGGAAGGGGATAGGGTAAGCGAACAGTTTCTATGTAATATATGGAAAAAACGTACTGAGCGCCCAAATGCTGGGGGTGTCTCTATTAGGAGTGGGAACGGTGCTCCGTCTCGAAAGGGAAGCGTGGTCAACGCTATGGTTAATTGACTAACGCAAGCAACAAATGAGTACGCCCCCCCCCCTCCCCCCCGATTTGGTGTCTCTGGAGTGGTCACACCAGAGAATAACGTAACTCATTGACGCTGTGTAATTCAAAGGCAAGAAAGGAGGCACAAGGTGCCAAAGTCCGTCTTACGAGCGGTTTTTGGAAGGATGCAGCTCACCTGTTGTGCGACTCGCCGAGCACGTCACGGCGCTTCACGTTTGGTGCAAGCAATGTCTGCCTGGCGGGTGCCAACCCGATGTGCTCCGCCCCAGCATGGTAAGGATGCGAGGGTCTATGGTCATACGACTACGGCCATGCATGAATATCGAGTACCCATTCCCCCCTTTTGACCCCTCGCCCCCCTCCCCTCACCGGTTGTACTAAAAACAAGTGACTACAGGATTACTTGTGCATTCCACAGCCGTCATATTTTGTCCCCCTCATAAACGAGTCGTATAGTTTCCGTGCACAGCTTGATCAACATCATCCTGTTGAACCTGGTACAAGCTAGTTCTAAGGGAGGTCGCCGACCTATCCTCAATGAGGACACGCACCTAGTAATACGCGCGATCGGAGTGTCACACACAGCTTGCAAATACGAGTTTCGACGAAATCTTCGATCTCACAGTATCAGTGTTTTTTTTTTTTTATCGTACTTACCTGGTACATACATCGGTCGAAGTGTGATACGACCATGCTCGGGCCATGTTGAAGCCCCCCGTGCGTGCGGCGCCATGCCAATTTTATTGAACGAAGCCTGTCGTGCGACCACAGCCCAGAGTACGACCATACGCTACTATTTATACTATTTATACTATTTATACTATTTATGGTGTGATACGTGATAACAACAACAACTGTTAACAGCCGGCGTCACCGGTAGTTCAATTGTAAGTCGCGTAGCAACAACTAATACTACTATTGCGTGAGGTTGATGTCGTAAGTTCGAGCTCCGCAAGGGATTATTTGTTACTATTAGTAGTAATTGACGCGCCGAACGTGCGAGGGCGCGAGCTCGCGAAATTCGATGCAAACGGACGAGCGAGCTGAAAAAGCTACAAAGCGGGAGCAGCTGAACCCTACCATATTTTGTTTTAGCTGTCTTTGCTCATGCCATCTATTATGTTCGCACTTTTTCTCTCCCATTTTCCCTCCCTAGACGTAACTCAGATCCGGGGTCACTCAACAGGCTCTTCTCCCCCCTCCCCACTACGGTACGCGCCTTCATGTTTATCGCGAGAAGAATTCAGCACTTTGTTCCTTCGTTGACTCTCATCAAATTGTGGGTACCCATGCTATTACGCGCTCTCGGCAATTTGTGTCTCTAGAAAACAAAAATCTTCCTATCTGTCGAGATTTGAACCTCTGACTCCCCAAGAGATCTTACTTGGTAGTATTGAAATAGTGCTCGAAAGGATTAGGAGTAGGAAGGGTGCTGATGTTCCGAGTAGGAAGGGTGCTGTTCCGAGTAGGAAGGATGCTGCTCCGTCTCGAAAGGAGTGCATGTGGTCAATGTACAGACGACAAGCAACGCAAGCAACACTGAGTACGCCCCCCCCTCCGTCTCGAACATCTCACGGCGCTTCGCATTTTCAGATTTGTTGTACCGATTGGTTTACAGAATTGTTTACCGAACTTCGTGGTGTTCGCGCGAAATGAGGAAATATAACCCACGCGTCCGCACTTAGCCGTGCCCGTAGAACTAGCCCTCGGGGTCGACACGACAGCTCTAACCCGGTTGTTTCTGCTTCCACCCCGACGAGCGAGCTAGCTGTGCAACCTCCGACTCCGACAAGCAGCCTAATTGAGCACCTCTGGCATAAGCCCGCAACTGGGGCGAAAGATCCGTCAACAGGGGCTTCGATCTGTGAGGATATAATACCTGATGGTGGTGGTGGTGGTGGTGGTGGTGGTGGTGGTGGTGGTGGTGGTGGTGGTGGTGGTGGTGGTGGTGGTGGTGCTGTTGCTGCTCCGAGGACTGCTCTTGACTTTGGCGTTTTGGTCATATTTCGTACCGGTGTGATATTTCTTAGGCATTTAATGTGTACGTACGTCGTACATGGGTTTTTGTACTGCCATGTGTCATCTCTACCAGGTATTATTTTATCCTGCAAGAGTGCGTGGCCTGGCTCTTTTAGTTGACTTGGATGGATGATAAAACACCTACGGCTTCATCTGACACGGGATTCACGTAATAAAATATTCTTGGTACGAATGGCTACTGCCCTGGTATGATTGTTCTACGCGCAATGATAGCACACGATCGGTATCAGCACGAGAGAAGTTTTCGTGCTGAAAGCGGCAAGTTTTCCATCATTTTCGGACCTGCGGATCGGCCCACGGGTCAGGCCCGCGGGGCGCCGGTACGACAAGGGCCCTCCGATAGGCAGCTGCAAGTTTGAAAAGGCGAATCTGAAGGCCAAATCCACGAGTTCGACCCGCGGTTCAGCCGAAAACAACCAGCGGTCATGGTGGCTTGCCCCCCGAATGACCCGTATCTTGACCCGACCCGACCCGCGATATTTCCAAACCTCTTGACCCGACCCGCGAGGTTTTGAAACCTCTGGACCCGCCCCGCCCCGTCCCGCCCCGTCCCGCCCCGCCCCGACCCGCGAGATTTCAACACTTCTTGGCCCGACCCGAACCGACCAAACCCGTGAGATTTTAAAACATAAGGACCCGACCCGACCCGACCCGACCCGCGACATTTTCAAGCGCTCCTGACCCGACCCGCGGGTCGCGTCATGACCCACCCGTGAAAACCCCTGATTAACTTAAGTTTTGTTTTACTAATAACCGGGTGGTGGTTCTCGTGGGGGGGGGGGGGTGATGTCGAGGGGGGTGATAGCCGTACGATGGGTAAGGTTGGGTAGGTGTGGCACATCCACCGAGGCACCAGAGGAGGCTCATATCACGGGGAGTAATACCACACTTTGCAATTGGAGGTCATTGGCACGCTTCGATGCTTCCACGCTTCCAGCCATAGGTAGGTGCCCGGGTCGGGGGGTGTACTCGATATTCATGCATGGCCGTAGTCGTATGACCACAGACCCTCGCATCCCTACTATGCCGGGAGGGAGCACGTCGGGTTTTCACCAACCAGACAGACTTCGCGTGTGCCAAGCGCGAAGCGCCGTAAGGTGTACGGCAAGTCGCATGAAGGATAAGCTGCATCCTACAAAAACAGTCATGAGGCGGGCTTCCGCACCTTGTGCGTACTTTCTTGCATATGGATGGCGTAATACTTTATTTTCTTGTGTGGCCACTTTTAGAGACAGTGATCGACGGGGACTCTATGTAACGGCCTCGTGGATGCCGCACAATAATTTGAAGGGTCATCCCACGCTACAGTGGTAGGGGTGCAGCAAATTCTAAGTATTTTTCGAGCGCCTAACATCAGGAAGTCAATCAATATCATCCATCATCATCACCCGGGCATTCGTTCGCGCAACCCGACCAACATTTCTGTGCGCTAGTCCTTATTAATATACTAATACTAATACTAACCCTAATCCTAATACTAAATCTAATAGTCCTAAAACAAGTATGTTCGTAAACTTATCATACTAACCCATAGTTCCATGCTGGGGAGCTCAGCCGGTAACATCGGTAGCAATATCACATTGATTGTCAGAAGCGTTCGTTTGGGCACTAGTTTGGGCACTAGTTTGGGCACTAGTTTGGGCACTAGTTTGGGCACTAGTTTGGGCATTAGTTTGGGCACTAAAAACTCTAACTCCTGCCGCGGGATGACTCGTAAAAAAACACACACCTTGCACACACCATGCACACATCATGCACGCATCATGCACGCATCATGCACGCATCTTGCACGCATCATGCACACATCATGCACACATCATGCACGCATCATGCACACATCATGCACGCATCATGCACATTATACAGTATAATCGTATCATGCACACTATATCATATAATCATATCACCATATCATCATGCCATCCCCCTTGTGCGGAGTCAAGGTTCTCCAGTCCCCACAACATGATCTAACTCGACCACCATCTCGGCTACCGCCAAAAAAAAGATGAAAAAAAACGAGGAGAAAAGAGACAGTACCTCCACCCCTTGGTGGTCTTGCTCATCTATTGAGAAGCGTGTTTTCCACGTCGTTGCCAACCGACGTCAACTCCAACAGGGAGCGGGGGGAGATGGCCTGCTTCAGTTACATGGAACATGCCACGTCTACTGTAGGTGCACGCACTCCCCAAATTGTCTTCATTTCCCACCGAACTTGATGAAATACGTTATTTATTTTTTACTTCTTTGACGAATTGGTCTTTTCGTCCCTAAGGTGAAAATGCCTGCTTGGTGATTCGTTTCCGACCAATCAGATGGACCTCAATTTGAACTCTAAACCACTCGAACTACCAGATACGTTTTTTTCATTTCTTCCATAAGACGGATGCCTAAGCGTAAGCTTTCATGGAAGATACGACTGTGCCACTAAGGAAGGCTCATAGCGAGAAGGACAGGGCTGGTTTTTTGGCTCTATTCGATTCAACGTGCAGTACCACCAGGCAGGTGAGAACTATTCTTCATACTCTTATCTATTTAGAAGATGACATCTGGTGGTAATTATCGTCTTTTTTCGCCCTCTGACAATATAGCGCACTACTATGTACCGCTGTAGATGCCGTTCCTATATAAATACAATACCCTTCCGTAAAGCATTAGAATCTCTCCTATGACTCTCTGCCGGCCATTTTTCAATTTCCCTTCCCCGTGTCATTTCATTTCCAGGTACAACCTATCCTATTCCTCGTCAACGTTCCATCTCCCGGTCATTTGCTGCATTCCTCGTGTTTCCTCCTCCCTTTCCCTAGCGACCTGGCTGTCCTTCAGATCTAGTTTTTACCTGTGCACTGGGCGCGAAATAGTGCCCTGGATGGTGACAGAAATCATCTAGAAAAAGGCGTTCCTTGCAGACGCCTTTCTGCGCTAAGGACGATCCACCCATCCCTCCGACGATGCTTGTCGCTACGTGGTCGATCAAGGTGCTGCCTTCCTTTCCGAGGCGCCCAAAGATTTCCATCGCGAGGGTGGCGAGTTTGTAGCTTCTCTCGTGGAAGGACACCTGTCCCGGACGAGAGTAGTGCCTGCGCTTGCGCGCCTCAGAAGTGAAAACAGCTAATCTGACTCGATCAGCGCTGCCTGCCTGCATATGGACGTCTGCTTGTGGGTCCACATACATAGGTGGCGTCGAGTAGTATCGCCTTGCTGCGATACCCCGATGCCTTCTGTATACGTTGATCTTATTCCATCCAACACTATGCATAAGCTCCAACATCGGCAACCCACGCAACGAGTACAACGAAGCCAAGGGAAATCCTCTGCAAAGCGGCAACCTGCGCACGAAATATGTTCCTACTTCCGGTTTAGCATCGATCGTACCCGCTTGCTGCTCTTAGTCCACCCCTCCTTCTCATTACATGTTGTTCATCTCGCTTCTAACCATAAAAACCTAAGCCGCGTTCGGGCTCTATCCTGTTCTCTACGCCATGGGCGTGGATCTGTCACCCCTCGCCCCCCCCCCGGTCTCTTCATTGCTTTCTGCCCATCCCTTACTAAGTTAGCTGGAGCTTAAATCGGGAAAACTTTCGCGAAATAGCGACCTGTGTGTGGTCGCCGAGACGATTAGAAGTAGGCGTTCCTGCTCTACCTATTCCCTTGCCCTTGCCCCCCACCATTCTGTCCCCCTTCAACGCTCGCTTGCTAGCTTGTGGACGGAGGTGCTGTCCTCCACCCGGAGACACCCAAAGCTTTCCACCGCGAAGGCGGCAAGGTTTCGTGGCCCCGTTCGTCGAAAGACTCATTCTTAAATTTGATCACTGATTTTGCCACCCGACAACGTGCGGCATCAACTTCCACGTCCAGCGCACGGGGTATTATATCGGTGTTTGTATGGAAAATAGATTGGCGCCCGACCCTGAGCATCGTTTCTTAGGTCATACATTTTCTTATTTATCGCGAGAGGTTAACCTTTAGCTTCTTACGACCGAAGGTCTTATTAAGAAAAGCTGGCACCCTCTGCATTGTTCTTTAGATGGAAATAAAATACAGTAAGCATACTAAAAACACACCAAAACACAGTAGAACATTCACCCTCCGTAAAATAAATGTTGCGTGCAGACGGGCGGATGAGTAGAGTCTAAAATATTGCATTATTTGTCCTCGTCTGCTGGAGGGTGCTAACCCAAAGTAGCCCTTCGCCCCGGTGGCGTATCAGGTTATCCACGAGCGTGGTATAGGTCAGTTTCGTGAGTTCGATTCCCCTCGAGTGCATGCTCGTATAAATCCGTGGGGACTTTATCTTGTGCATAAATTGACTCGCCAAAAGCGAGAGAGCGTGAGTTAGCAACACTCGATGAAAAATCGACGAGCAGTGGGATTGCTGAACCCTACGCGCGATAAAAATTTAAGGCAAGAACCGGGGGGAAGAAGGGACGACACCTGTGACCACGGCTTGTCCAGAAGCTGGAAAGTAGATGAGTGTAGAAAAAAACAACAAAAAGTAGAGTGTAAGCGTGCAGAATAGCACGGGTGAAAGTTGGTGCAAAGCTCTGCTCTAAGCTATGATGATGCCCTCCGTCGAGGCCCAGGGTGTGATGTCATGGTAAATACCGTGAGGGTAGAGGGCAATATGGTCCTGGGGACCGACTACTGTATGGAAGGCGTGCCTCGGGCTCTGCACTGGTCACCCACACGAGGGTTGCTCTGGATGCTGTACATCTTGTATTAGTCTGTTGCTGCCAGCCTGATGCCTTCTGACAAAAGTGCGGTTTCATCTCATTCAAGCAGGTTGTAACATCTACACAATTGGCATCGTCGAGGTCCATTTGGGTACTACATACCTGGTATAATATTATATACCGGTAGAGTATTACCAGGGGAGCTTCGCCGCGGCGAGCTACCCGCCCGCCTTGGCTTGTTCGACATTTTCGACGATGCATGAGATGTATTATGATAATAGGATTATAAGCAACTCGAGGCTGTACATACGACAACACTGCCAAGGGGTATGAGTCGAGTTTGGATAAAGAGAAAGGAACACTGGAATCAAAAGAAATAAACCACAGCATCAAACTGGGTGATCCGGCACACGATGACGAACAACAGCAGCAGCAGCCCCCGCACAACTCCTGTGCTCGTGTAATTTCAAGAACGGTAGGAGCGACAGCTTCCGCAGTTCGACAATGGCAAACAGCAGTTCCAGTAATGCAATCAAAATATTTTCACTTTGCTTTGAGCCCTTACGAAAAAAGCTAAAAACAAAGGAAACAAAAGAAGTAAAAGCGTACCTGGTATCTGATATCGGATAATAATGTACACGCCGACAAGGGAAGAAAAGAAAGAAACCATCTGTAAAAAAAAAGTCAGTTTATCGAGATTCGAACTCGTGGCTATTGATTGACAATTGTTCGGGGCTACCCCTCAAGTTACTGTTGTACGATTACTACATGGACAACATTTTGTGTTGTTATACCTACGACTACGCACATGACTTTTCGGAACAAAAAATGGCTAAAACACGATTTCGCAGGGGGTGTCACGACACGAAGCGAGAACCGCCGAGACTGCTCCCGGCAGAGTCGGGAGAGGGGATCAAGGTGAGGGACGTCCAGGAAACAGCGCGCCGAGAGACGGACCTCAGCTCGTGTTCTCTCGAAGACGGCTCAAAACCTGGTCTAAATCGGGCCTCTCGATCGCTGAGACGACAGGGCCAATGTATTTAAATATGTATTTATACATCTCATACTATTGTGCATAGTATTGTACGTAGTATTCTATATAGTATTATACATAGTGCTATACATAGTATCTTACCAGGTACGTAGTATTATACATAGAAGTATATATATATGATTACACATAGTATTATTAATACTACTCTGATGACGTTTGGTTCTGTTTTCTCAACTATATATAGCCATCCTCATTTGTATTCTTTAACTTTTTCGTTCAGGAAAGTTCGATCCTGGAATACCTCCATCTCCGACTTCGAATGGGTTTTTTCAGCGCGGTCATGGCTCGTATTACAATACCAGGTAGTGGTTTCTTTGTTGTGTTCCTACGATTTGAAGTCTGTGGCATACCTGGTACCTGATTGGAATTGTGGTCGATAATTCTTCGTTTTGCCGTTCTTTGAAATCAACCAGCAGGGCAGACGAATTTGGGATGATGTGTCCGAGTTTTTTTGTCTTTGAGTGCTTCTGCAAATCGATTTATGCTGGTGAGGTTGAGGAATTTTGGTTTTTCCATGCCTTTAAATCAATCTTTGTGATGTGGTCGAGGAATTATTGTTTTGACGTGCTTCTGTGACGTATTTCGTCTGTTCGATACTCTCCTATGCACCTCGTATGACCTCTCCTATAGTACAGTCGCTTCTTCTATGTACATGTTCTATTGGCGTTTGTCTTTTTAAGGCTGTGTTTTCGACTTTCTAATTAGAGAGCACATAACCAAACGTCATAAGAAATGTAGCCCCTCGTGCACTCTCTTTGTTTTTCGTCGGTTTCGTTTCTCGGGTTCAAAGCGGACGAGCGGTTAAAACGGTTTGTCAGACATCAGGCGTTCGTTGGTTCGTTGCTGGAGACAACAAGAAGGGTAATTGCTGCAGTAGGGCATACAAAATACCTGTCTCCCATGATCGGTATGATCGGTATACCATCCCTATCACTATTGGTGTGTTAATTGGGGAGGTGGGGGAGACAGAGGCTTAATCAGCGGGCATGGAACGGGCCGTTGGAACAGCATGGCAGCTGTCGCTTTACGAGACGCGAAACAGTTTTGTCAGGGATTAACCGTCGTTTTCCTTTTGCGGGCCTATGGCATCCGAAACTGTTGTGTGCAGTTCGTGACGGTTTACTGTTAAATCTACCCGAATCTTAGCTTCATCGTCGGCCCTGGCTACAGTAGGCCCCCGCCGAAGCCCCCTTGTACATAGTGCATATAGTCTGACACCCCCATTTTAACTCCAGTACAGGCCATTCACGCGACTGGCTCTGTAGAACCTCGACCAAAACCGGACTTAAAATAATGTACTTTGTTGGCACAGCGTAGCAAGCAGACTGTATAGTGGTATGGTGGTGCATGTCGAGAAACCGAAAAGGACACTAATTGCCTGACACTTGTAAACAAGGAACGATAGTCGCTCAAGCGACCTTTGAAAACAAATAACCCGCATCCCCTATCGTGGCCACCGTGGTCACTTCCATTCTCGCTCGCTTGGCTCGAACGAGGTCATATTGTGAGGTGGTACCCGACGGGATGTAGGGTTGTCGGTGTTGGGAAGCGTGCTTCTCATGGGGTTCTGGTGCCTTTATCCATCTCTCCTTTGGCTCGCTGCCTAAACGCAAAGCTGCTGTTACTCTAAAGGAACGCTAAAAGATAAATGAGCAGAGAAGGGCAGTGGCCGATGACGGGTGTCCTTCCTGGACCATCACCGTCACGTACGTTCTTGCCCATCTATGATGTAACTGAGACATCTAGTGTCACCTGATTTCACCTCAACCATGACATGGTTTCATGCCGAATCTGTAAACTACCCATCTACGGAGAGCACCCGACAACAAGCGGGTATCACCTCCACACTATCCTATGCCGACGCGCTTGTCCAAACAGAATTCGAGGGCATGGAGACGACGGCGCGAAGACGGACGACATTGATCGCGGGTTTCGTGGCCAGCATGGGAGAGGATCGCCTACCCGAGACGGTGACGTTAAGGGAGTTGGTTGGGGGCAGGGGAAGGGCTAATCTCGGGGGCAGGAGAAGGGAGCAAGGCTTGGTGTGATAAGATAGGGAGCACAGTTGTAGAGTGCTGTCTTTACAGCGGCTCAGAGGTACTGGAGCAAGTGGCGACCTTATTCCTGTTGTCGTTTCATTATATCGACAAGTACGACGCCATCGAAACACTTGCTATGAAAGGGGTTGGGAGGAAATGGGGGTATTTCCCGTACCGTGCTCAGCCTTGATGAAGGGTTAGATGGGGCGCATCCAGGAAGATCCGAAGGACCTCGACCTCAAGTTAGAAGGATGGCGCGATGCTACACAGAAAGTCGGCAGATTGATTCGACGGGTCGAGGTCAGGTAGTTGTTGTTTTGAGTTAGCTTCCCCCCCCCCCCCCCCCCCCGCTCTGCTGGCACGTCTACAGTTTTTTTTGCCAACTATTTAATAAAACTCTTCCTGTTTTCTCCTTGTTATCGAGGTATATTTAGGACCTTCCCCAATGAGCGAACTTATCTTTTAGCTTATATTGGCTTTTTGAGCTTATGGAAAAGCTTATGTCCGAGCGAGCATAGCCAACATGCTAAATAGCTTATGTGAGAGAATAACAAGGAAAATCGAGCATAATAAGGTGGTTATGCCCGCCCCCATTTCGGGTGTATATGTGCAATATATGTGCGTCTGGTTGTCTGGCAGCACGGTGGAGACGCCAAATGGGTGGCCGCACGGTAATAATGCAATTCACGAGGCTTAATTACACCTATTGTCGGCTCTGTTCATCGCCATGATATTAGACGGTCCTACATGAGAACACATAAATACGCGAAGGATGAGTACCACATCTTAGCTTCTAACGCTGACGCTGGGTACCATCTGTGGCAATTCTGGCATGACAATAGGCTTGAGCTGCCGCGTTGGTATGATGCTGCAAAGGACATCGCGTTGATTCAGCCATCCTCCGCGTTCATGGAACGGGTATTTTGTCTTCTGCGCGCTTGTATGGACGAGAGGCAGGAGTCTAGCTTCAGTGACCGCATTGAAGCATCCACTCTTCTCAAGTACAACATGGGGCGGGGAAAGTAGCATTGCGTCCTGCGGGGTGCGGGGGTGCTGGGTAGTCCGCTCTGTTTGGCTAGCTCGCTAGCTCTGTTTTTGCTGTCGAGTTTCAAGTACATGTAGCTCAAGAGAGTTCAAGCAAGTTTCCAACTGACATGGTGGTGCGGTGGTATGGAAAAGGCAGCAAGGCACTGTGCGCACTGTGCTGTATGTGGACACAACACACAACAACAGCTGCAGTAGTAGTATCATACGTAAATATATACAAGGGCTCCGCATGGGTGTCGGCATACGCCGGCACCCATGCTTCGGGCAGGGCAGGGCAGCACTTCGGATTGGTCGTTTCAATGCTTGGGAGAGTAAAAAAGTCACCACACACAATCATAGTCTGCGCGTTCAGTATGTAAGGTAATGCCATGAGTTCGATAGAGACTAACAATCATAACAATGTACTACTAATAAAAGCTACCGTTTTTAAGTGAATCCGATTCCGAGCTTCATTCATCAGATTTCGGTCGGATAAATCGGAGCGCACGCCGACTGACCCTTCAGTCTGGCGACGAAACGTGTCGAGTGCGTTTCTTATGATAGTTTTTCTCGATCAAGCATCCGGGCCCAGTAAGCTGACTTACCATGTCCGCTGGGTGTGATTAGAGAAGTTGTACATGGACCAATTGCATAATACAACAGCAGTCAGTCCAGATCGAGTCGATCGGTGCAACTTGCTTGGGTATCGTATTATTACAGCAACAGTATTACACTTCACTTATTTTTTTTCTCCATCCCATTTATTGTGATGCTCGCATTACTCTCGCCCTCCCAATGCAGTAGTACAACTTAGATCCGGGGTCATATAGCGCCCCCCCCCCCCCTTCCTCACTACGGCGCCTGCCCTAATTTTTATCGCGAAAAGAGTTCAGCATTTTCTTCCCTCGTCGATTCGCGTCGATTCGTACCTACCCACGCTGCTAGGC
The DNA here is from genome assembly GCA_012845835.1 of Undaria pinnatifida. Taxonomy (NCBI): domain Eukaryota; class Phaeophyceae; order Laminariales; family Alariaceae; genus Undaria; species Undaria pinnatifida. The sequence goes on from JABAKD010000016.1 coordinate 14,516,574, forward strand.
GATTTCAGCAGGTAGTTGATCTTTTTTTCCCATTTATTTCTGCAAATAAATAAAGCCAACAAACAAGCTCACAACGGTGGTTATTTAACTCAAGGACCAACGCTAGTATTAATAGTAGTAGTAGTATTCGAGTGTAACCCCACTAGACCACCGGGGCGACCGGCTCTATATCACTCACTGCCCCGCTGGCGTATCAGGTTATATTCTCGAGCCTGGTATAGATCGGCTTCGTGAGTTCGAATCTCCCCGAGTGCGTACTCGTACAAGTTTTCGTCTTGTGCACTAATTGACTTGCGGAAAGCGCGAAAGCGTGAGTCAGCAACACTGGATGAAGAATCGACGATCAGTGGGTGCTGAACCCTATGCGCCAAAAAAAATGAAGGCAATAACCGGGGGGGGGGAGGGAAGGACGACACCTGTGACATGGCTTGTATGTCCAGAAGCTTGAAATTGAAAGTAGAAGTGTGCCAAAAAAAACCCACTAGAGGAGATGATCAATCAGCAATTAGCAGCAATAAGGAGCACGTCAAGTACGAAGCAGCACAAACTTATTTGTCAGTTACGTACCAACACACGATCGCTTGCACTTGCCCGGCAAACGGCCACAGCAACGGAGTCAGGGACCACAGCAACAACAAAGCACGCCATCCTACTGTCTACTTACCACCACCTTCGTGTGGCGCAGCTTAACAACAGAGGAGGAATTTGTATAATACAACCCTCGAGGCCCCGGGGACACAGCCACTCGCAATGCTGCTATGTGGCTTTTCCTGGCGCAGTAATCGTAATCACTACTACCTCCTCCTCGTTTAGTCGTGCGTGCGCTTGCCACGTCTAAATCCATGTATGTACGCGTACCTACCGAAATTCACCATGGATGAATGAATGAAATGCATTCATAACGTCTCCAGCGCGCACGCTCCTGAATACCAAGTATGATCTGGGTGAGAATCGTACTCACGACATATCCTTCGTTGGTTATATAGCACTATGCCCACTGAGCCGAAAGGAAACGACACACAGCAGTAGTAGTAGCTACGATAGGGCATGCGCTTGGAGGCGGTCATGAAAAAAGCATCGTCGGGAAGTAATTTAGATGCCAATATGGAAATGACGCCAATTTGGAAATGTTGTCCCTTATTTATTCGTTCATGTTTTTCATATGCCAAGATCCAAGAATAGCTCGGGCGGACACCGCCCACATTCAAAAATAAAGCGCCCTTCTCGCTTGTCTCGCTCAGCGTCTATCCGCGTTCACGTCGAGGTGCGGAACGGATACGGCAGGGCGAGGGGGGTTTGAGCCGCCCCCCGAAGACGGCGCTCGAACGAAGCTATTTGACCGAGAATTTCAGTTCCGCGAATCGCATACTGAAGCCGAGACGAAAAAAAACTCCTGACCGAATCCCCGAAAAAAAGAAGGATCGTGTATATATATACAAAGGCTCCGCATGGGTGCCGGCATACGCCGGCACCCATGCTCCGGGTAGGGCAGGGCAGCACTTCGGATTGTTCGATTCAATACTTGGTAGAGTAAAAAAGTCACCACACACAATCATAGTCTGCGCGTACAGTATGTAAGGTAATTCCAAGAGTTCGACATAGACTAGCAATCATAACAATGTACTAGTATTAATAGCTACCGTTTTTTAAGTGAATCCGATTCCGAGCTTCATTCATCAGATTTCGGTCGGATAAAATCGGAGCACACGCCGACTGACCCTTCAGTCTGGCGACGAAACGTGTCGAGTGCGTTTCTTATGATAGTTTTACTCGATCAAGCATCCGGGCCCAGTAAGCTGACTTAACATGTCCGCTTCGTGTTCTCTTCGCAGCCACTGAGAGACGCGCACTGAGCCAGCTTCTGAAATATACAATGCATGCTATAATTGTATCATCTTGATCCGAGCCTCCCAGATCGACTGTCTGTGTGTTGCCTGATCGTGGAGAAACGTGCTGATGTTGTTCCAGGCGTGAAACACGGTGGTATGACTGCCTTCGTCATTCAAATCCTCGAATGCTATTGCAATGCTGCTGCTTGTTGCTGGCTGTGTAGATCGCTCACTTCTTGTAGATGCAGTACGCGACTACAGCGCTGACGATATTAGACGAAAATAAAACATGTCAGTTTTGTTTGATCGCTCATTGGACAGGATTCATACACAAAGTAGGCGTCACCCAGGCACGATAGGGGATCGGAATCCATCCACACATACATGATACTTCCCCGCACGGTGTGGAAATCCCAACCCCACCGGTCGATTTTCTAATTGGCCATGGTTCGCATGTTGAGCCAGCTCCACCTCGGGAGGATATAGGGTCCTATCCCCGGTCCAGAGGTCGTTCCACATCTCTAAACCTTCTATCAACCGGGGAAGCAAACCGAGATTTCTCGGGTCGACACGGTGCGAAAATCCCAATCCCGTTGGCTATTCGCTGATTGGTTCGAGCTCCACAGCGCCGTCCTAGGCGGATAGAGGCCCAGCAATGAGGGGCATTTCCGTCGCACACGGGGAAAATAGGGTCCCATCCCCGATTCATTAATCCCCCAAATCTATGCAGCTCAAAAAAGCGGGAACAACAACGACGACCTCCCGTGTCGACACCACTCCGCACGACGTGGAACCCCAACCATATTCGATTACCCCTGATTGGCTGGGGCTCGAAAATAAGGGCAACGCCACCATGGGAGGACATAGAGTCCTGTGCCCGTTTCAGAAATCCTGACAAACCGGGGACGATAATCGATTTCTGCCGCGGGTCGACCCAGCCCTGCACGATTGTGCGACAATCATCTATTATTCACATTGGCTTATCGTTGAGGGGCTGTACAGCTCGTAGAGCCAGGGACACCCGGGGAGGAGATAGACCAGCAAACGGGCGGGGGGCATTTCGATGCACCCGGTGAGGATAGGGCCCCATCGCCGTTCCAGAAATCCCTCCATACCCCATCAACGCCAACAAACCGGGGACGGAAACCGACTTCTCCCGCGTCGACACCACACAGCGTATACAACGCCAGCACCACAGAACAGGGTTCAACCCCGGTTCAGAAATCCTTCAAGGAATTTTAATTAGAAAAAATTGGGGCAACTCGCGCTACTGCTGAAGTTTAATTCGTATACCCCAACCGCGCGGTACGCGGACATTTCATTTGACCCTGCCTCGATACCACCCCGCACAGTGTAACCCAACCTTTCATTGATCGGCTCGACCGGGGTTCGTGGATCGAGTAAACCGCCACTCACTAAGAAGTTCAGCAACTTCAATGACTATCATCTCATACTGGCCTGTGATTAGAGAACTTGTACATGGACCAATTGCATAATATACAGCAGTCGGTCCAGATCGAGTCGATCGGTGCAACTTGCTTGGGTATCGTATTATTACAGCAACAGTAATACACTTTATTTCTTTTCTTTTTCACATCCCATTTATTGTGATGCTCGCACTACTCTCGCCTTCTCGGTAGTATAACTCAGATCCGGGGTCATATAGCAGACTCCCCTCCCCCATCCCCACTACGGTACATGCCCTAATTTGTATCGCGAGAAAAATTCGGCATTTTCTTTCCTCGTCGATTCGCGTCGAATTGTACGTACCCACGCTGCTAGGCGATTTCAGCAGTTAGTTGATTTTTTTTTCTCGTTTATTTCTGCAAATAAATAAAGCCAACAAAGCTCACAACGCGGCGATTATTTAACTCAAGGACCAACGCTCGTATTAATAGTGTAACCCCACTAGACCACCGGGGCGACCGGCTCTATATCTCTCCAGCCTGGTATAGGTTAATTTTGTGAGTTCGAATCCCCCCGAGTGCGTACTCGTGTAACTTTTCGTGAGACTTTTTCTTGTGCACTAATTGACTTGCGGAAAGCGCGAGAGCGTGAGTTAGCAACACTCGATCAAAAATTGACGATCAGTGGGTGCTGAGCCCTATGTGCCAACAATAATGAAGGCAATGACCGCAAGGGGGGAAAAGAGACGACACCTGTGACCACGGCTTTCATTTCCAAAAGCTGGAAAGTAGAAGTGTGCAAACACAAACACACACACACTAGAAGAGATGATCAATCAGCAATCAGCGGCAAGGAGTACGTCAAGTAGGTACGAAGCAACACAAACTTATTTGTCAGTTACGTACCAACACGACCGCTTGCACTTGACCGGCAAATGACCACAGCAACGGAGTCAGGGACCACAGCAACAACAAAGCACACCGCCCCTCGTATATTTCTCCAAAAAGTCTTCTTGGCGAAAAAAAACACCAAACGCGTACGATGCAATGCGGGACGAATGCATGCCACTCACTGGTTTCTTCCGTGGATACTGTCGACTTACTACGACCTTCGCGTGGCGCAGCTTAGCAACATGAGGAACGATAATTTTTCCCCTTGTTTCTTGTGTCGAAAATGTATGGTACACCCTCGCTCCATGCCATAAAATATGTCACAGACAATAAGCATATTGTGTGTAATAGAGCATTGCTGTGTGTGGTCGGTGTGGTCTTACTCGTACGTACCTGTATTGCTTGCACGAGAGTACACCACGTCGATTTGTCCGAACTTGTATAACACCACCCTCGAGGCCCCGAGGACGCAGCTACTCGCAATGCTGCTGTGTGGCTTTTTTTGGAGCAGTAATCGTAACCACTACTACCTCCTCCTCGTTTTAGTCATGCGTCCGCTTGCCACGTGTATATCCATGTATGTACGTGTACCTACCGAAAATTTAATAAATAAATGCACTACTATGATACTTACCGCAGTAGTACTGCTGTGGGATTTTTTTACGGTAAATATTATTTGTTTTGGGACAAAATATGACGCCAATTTGGAAATAATGTCTTGCTAACTTTTATTTTATCAATCTCTCCCTACATCAAGATCCGACGAACAACTGGAGAGTACCGTTCAAAATACATTTTTTCGAGCGCTTCTCGCTTGTCTCGCTCAGCATCCATCCGCGTTCACGTCGAGGTGCTGAACGGATTGACCAGCAACAACAACAGTCAGTAGCCAGCGCAATTCTTGCAACCACACAACAAAGCGTTCGAAACACCACTACCTTGATAATCACACCTACCTTTAGAAGAAGTGCATCCACGTTTCGTTTGTGGGGATAAATATACATGGAATTAGTGTGGGATATTTATTATGAGGTCCTGAAAGATGAATCGTTGAAATTGGACCAATATATACGGAACGACTCCTTGGAGCGGCGACGAAAAAAACTGACAAAACATTGGTTCTCGTACTGCGATTTTTAAAAGTGACCACTCCGTCTCGTTGTGTTTATTTTCTATTTTTTAAAAATACATACAATAGTTTTTCCATGTGCTTTTTCGAACGCACACTGGTGAGGGTCCTTCCAACGCACACTGTGTCGGGCCCGGGGGGGGGGGGTTGTCGCCCCCCCCCGACACTGCTACTAGCATCCAAGCACCGTTCGGCTGCCCTGCCAACCCAGCACATACATCAACACCAACACACACTACACTGCTAGTACCATCCAAGCACCGTGCGGCTGCCATCCAAGCACAGTTCGGCTGCCCTGCCAACCCAGTGCTGGTGGTGCATTTTGGGACACACACACCAACACCAACACACTCTACACTGCTAGTAGTAGCATACAAGCACCCTTCGGCTGGCCTGCCAACCCAGCGCTGGTGGTGCATGCGCTGGAACGTTTGCGCCTCTGCTGTTCGATCCTGCTACATCACGATGCGGGACGACAAAAAAAACACAACACACAGCAAAAACATTTCACTTCGTTGTGCCCTGGGCTGCGGACAAAAAAATCCCTTCCCAAAAAACCCTCCTCGTCCTTACAAAACCATAAAATTCAAACGGCTGCGATTCAAATCAAACGGCGTGACGAACTACACCCTGGCACGCAAACAACCACCTCGTGGGTGCATTTTGGGACACACGCACCAACACCAACACACTCTACACTGCTAGTAGTAGCATACAAGCACCCTTCGGCTGGCCTGCCAACCCAGCGCTGGTGGTGCATGCGCTGGAACGTTTGCGCCTCTGCTGTTCGATCCTGCTACATCACGATGCGGGACAACAAAAAAAACACAACACACAGCAAAAACATTTCACTTCGTTGTGCCCTGGGCTGCGGACAAAAAAATCCCTTCCTAAAAAACCCTCCTCGTCCTAACAAACCCATAAAATTCAAACGGCTGCTAGCGATTCAAATCAAACGGCGCGACGAACACCCTGGCACTCAAACGGCGCGACGAACACCCTGGCACTCAAACGGCGCAACGAACACCCTGGCACGCAAACAACCAGCTCAGTGGTGCATTTTGGGACACACACACCAACACCAACACACACTACACCTCCCTGGCACGCAAACAAACAGCTGGTGGTGCATTTCGGGACACACACACCAACACCAACACACACTACACTGCTAGTAGTAGCATCCAAGCACCCTTCGGCTGCCCTGCCAACCCAGCGCTGGTGGTCTCCGTAGCGTGCTGTGGGTGTCTGCTATGAGCCCCTTCGCTCGTTCTACGCTCCTCCTCCTCTGCGGCTGCGTGTTCTTCGCCCTCTTCAAACGTCACGGCGTACCACCACCTGGTGCTGCGTTTAAATCTCTGCACAACATGCAGCGGAACGTCCTTACAGCAGAGCGGTATCTTGACGACTGGGGAGACCAACTGTTCCAATACACATTTGCAGGGCTCTCTCTGCCTCATCGCTTGGAGTTCGTCCTACATCCTTCCGCCTTGCGAGGGCAACAACAATCCATTCAGCAATTGCACTGCCCGAATGGCCTCGTTCTACAGCGCCGGAACACTCGCACTGTTCCGTGCAGGGGGGATGGCAACTGCGGCTGGCACTCTCTGTTCAACGGGAACTGCACCTTCTTGGGACAGGTATGTACACGGCATTGCTTATACGCTACGCACTCAGCATGGTCACAGCTGTGTTTGTATGTACAGCGGCGTGCACACCGCTCTCGCCGCGTGTGTAGAGTACGTACATGTGTAGCGCAGCAGTGCTCCCGTGTGTTTGCGTTTGTAGCATACGCGTACGTGTTCGAACCTGCTATAGTCTACTACCTCACCTTCCACCAGCGTTCCTGCGGTGCAAATGCGTTCCGTCACCTGTGTATCCATCATCTCCTATGTATGTAGGCGTCTCCAGCTACGTGTGTGCGTCCTGTGCTTGCGTTTGTAGCATACGCGTGCGTGTTCGAAACTGTTCGAACCCGTCATACTACCTCACCTTCCACCGGCGTTCCTGGGGTGCAAATCCCTTCCGTCGCCTGTTTATGCGTCATGTCCTATGTGTGTAGGCGTCTCCAGCTACGTCTGGGCGTCCTGTAACAATGCTTCTTGTCTTTCAGCACGTTACATCCTACACCTGCGTACAACGTAACCCATGCGCACATTGTCCTCACACCATGCGGCCTTGCCCGCCGAATTCTGGTGTTCCCTTTACAGGGGACTAAATACGAGCATCCTCTCGGCGACATTCTCCGCCTCAAAAATGAAATCGCCAACTTCATCGTGCTTCACGTGACCGCCGGGCGCGCCCTCTCTTTCACCGACTTGGTACGGCAATGTTCAGCCCCGGAAGGAAACCCCCCTCTTCGTCTCCTCATGGGAAACCGGGCGCGTATGATGGGTTTCGATGTGCTCGACGCCATCGACAATATCAAGCACTTCTCCGACTTAGAGACTCATCTGCGCCAAAATTTCTCCCCACCTAGACGGTATCTCTCGCTGGGCGTGCTTCCGGCTGTTGCCGAGGCCTTGGAGGCTACCATCGTCGTCTGGGTTAGAGGCCCTGCGGACACCCTCGTCGTCCACCGCTCCATCCAGCAGGTGTGCTTGAGGAGTGTCCACCGCACTGATCATATTAAGCTTTACTTCGACTACGTACACTAGGCTTCGTCCCTCTGATTTCCCCACACTTAGGCCTCCATCGCACGTTCCCACGTTCGTTACAGGGGTCTACTGCAACCATCTACTCCCACCGCGCCTCCGTCAAGACCATCCACCTGTATTTCTACAACTCCGCTAACCCTAGCGATACCCGCGTCCACGACTGGGCGGCGACCTATTCAGGGCACTTCGAGCTGCTCCTGCCGGGTGGTGGTCTTGCTTCGGCGAACGATGTGGGAGTGACCCCTCGGAAAGGGGAAGGAAATCGAAAGCGTGGCGCCAAAACATTCCCCCTTCCACATTCGCCGGCGACAGATACCTCGGGGGCCAACCTGCCCACCCATGAGCGTCAGAGATTTCTGCGTAACAACAGGCGTGCTGAGGTATGTGGTTTACGGTGGCACTTTACGCAATAATAAAGGGTCGTCCCACTGCTCTTCACCGTTTCAGCATCAAACCATTGTCGTTCAAAACCACATCCGCTCGTCCGATACGTTGCTTACGACAACATCCTGCCCTCGCAACACTTCCCAACATATTACGGAGAACCGCCGGCGGAGGTACCACGAAGATACTAAACGGAATCAGGCTCTCTTCAAAACCACGATGGACGGCGCCGCCCCTCGTCAAACTGGTTGCGACGGCGACAACAAGCCTGGCATGGTCAGCAAACCAGTTGATACAACGAAGGTGAGCTCGGATCGTCCACGTCATACAACTTGGAACGTCCACGTCTATTTCACCGCTCCTGAAATATATCGCCTTATACACACTTGGGACCTCCGCCCGCTTCGACCTTCTCTGTCCCCTCTCCCTTCGCAGGGTGGCATGTGGGCGAACATTGACGCGTCTAAGGCAGGTGACCCACGTCCTCCCTCCGTCAACAACCCGTATGCTACAGACCACCCGGAGGAGCGCCCGGCCGGTGGGGCGTTCCAAACGCCATGTCCGCCCCGTCCTCCTGATTTCAGGGTGCAACAAGGTCACTGTTACGGGCGATACACGACGGTGACAAAGTCAAGGGGAACTGGCGTTTCGAGAGAGTTTGGCACGCTCCTCAAAGACCTTCCCCTCTTTCAAGGGACCTCCGCCGGCGTCGCACCCGTCCACGGCCACCCCTTCCCCTGGCCGCACGAAGATCTCCATCTCTCCGGTGGCGTCGACCACGACGGGGAGCCGGTCGAACCTGAGAACGATTACTACATGCTGCCAAACAACACCATGGCCGCCCGCCTGACCAAGTTCCACAACTTCTGCAAGGAGTTGCCGGACGTGATGTGCAACTACCGCAGCATTACTCTCTACCCAGAGGACGTTACGTGGGTGCCGCTCGGAACGGTGGGCGGTGATCTTCCTTCCGCCTGCCCCGCCTCGGCGGCGAACAAGCATGTCCCGGGAATCGAGGGTTACACCGAGCGGTCCTCTCGCGTACAGGACGGACGGCAGGAGTACGCGTTCTGCACCACCCACTCTTCGGAAAAGGGGAGGGAGGAATGGGTGTTCGACGATATCGGCCGCCTGCCCCCGGTCATAGCCTGCCTCACTCCACTTGAGCGGAGGGCTACTGCTCTACTCAGGATGCGCTGTTGCATGTTCAAGGGCGGTGGAGGCGTCGGGAGTGGCTACACCATCCTCAAGGGCGCGGCCGAGTACGTCCCAGCGGACTTCGACGGGTCCGTCGGAAACATAGCGATCGACCCCACGAAGACAAAGGACGTTCGCCCGGAAAAGGTCAACGCCGCGGTGCAGTGGCTCGTGCAAAACAATCCTTTGGTGGCGAAGTACCTGACGGTGTGGGACACGCACGAGGATCAGCTGAGTCAACCTTCACAGGATCAACAGGGTAACAGCATTCCCGCTGGTTTCCCAACCATCAAATGCCCTGCCGACAAAACCGGGGATTCCAACGATAACGTCCAAGGCTTGGTGCTGCCTTCGGGCCGAGACAAACCTGTTCCAGAGACACACAACAGTGCTATGGGCCTGCAAAACATCGTCGCGGGAGATCTCCTGCCCAGGGCTTCTGGCGGCTCTTCCCTAAGCAGGGACGGAGAAGTGAAGCGAGCATTCCCCGTGTACTACGAGCCTTACACCGGCAACGCCACAGATCCCGGTCACTGCATGGAAATGATTAGGTCTGTGCACCTCTTTCCCTTTGGGAGGGGTGGCTACATGCGGGGAAACCACGGCCCTCAGCAGCTGCCGGCCATGGACCACGCGCGGTACGTCAAGATGCGCTTGAATCAGGTCGACCCGCGCTTCCGAACACCTTCCGATACCCACTCTTTCGCCGCTGTCGACGACAAAACGAAGGCCCAACTTCATCGGGCCAACACCCGATCCACCACGTACAGCAACGTCGAAGACGCCAGTGAGGGCTTCATGCAGCGGTTAGACCAGGAAACCAGGGCCGAGCGTGACCTCGAAACCAACAAGGCTGTCGAGCGCATTTGCGAGCAGAACGACATTCCCACGCATTCGGGGCCGACCTGCAAGCTGTGCTCTCAAACTGCCGCAGAGACCAGCGGCGTCGTGAACTGCAGGCGGTGCGGCCACTTCGTCCACGACCACGATCCCTTGTGCCCATACTGCCATGGCCCCCCGGGTAAACCGCCGCGTGCTGGAGAGGGGGGTAAAATGCCCATGCTCGAAGGGCTGGAAAAAATCACACAGTCCCTTCCCTCTAAAATACCTGGAGGTAGCTCATTCTGGGCGCAAAGACTCAGAGAGCTTCTCGCTATGGTTGACAGCCTCGGCAGGCCTCACCTCTTCGTTACCAAGACGTGCCACGAGGGCTCCGACGACATGAAAGCTCTCCTCAATTTCTACGGCTGCAAGCACGCGGACTGGCCTAGGCATCAGGTCGGGATCACACGTCACTGGCGCCGGAACGTCATGGAGTGGCTGAAGAGGTAAGACCAGGTTCAACACTGCAACCCCTGCTTTCGGTATTCATCTCCGGTCCAATTATGAAGTGCCACTTGCGACCCCTTTCCATCACGCCAAATTCATCCGTGTCTGCTTCCCTTGCACACAAGGTTAGTCAAGGGGAAGGACAGCGTGTTCGGGACGGTCGCGGACTACTGGTACAGGTTCGAAGAGCAGGGAAGGGGTAGCTTGCACCTCCACCTACTCTTGTGGGTGGAAGACCCCGACGACCCCCCCTCCCCAACTACGGCCTCCGAGCAGGACGTCGACGGCAATGGCGACCCCATTGAGAAGTGAGTCATTAACCAGGCCCTCTGAAACGTGTTGCCTTCATTAGTGTAGCGGTGCGGCAGCCAGATATTCAGGGTTAGGGTCGTTGTCCCTTCGGTTTCGTACTTCGTGCCCACCTTCCTTCATCCCTTCCTTGGTGCCTACAAACTATCCCACATTCACCCTCTCACGCTCGTAACTCCTCCCCCGCCTTGCCACCAACAGAGACATCAACAACCCCAAGGTTTGGGCAATCGCGCGAGCTCCGCGGGGATCTCACCCGTTCGTCCAGAGGCTGCGTGCTGCCGTCCTCAACGTCAACAGGCACGCAAGGTGCGACCCCAACGCCTGCGCGAAGAAGTGCAGCAAGGAGGAAAACTTGCCGCCACACCACCCCCATATGCGGTGCGCCAAGGGGTACCCTTTCCCTCAGAAGGTGACTAGAGACTCCACGCACGAATGCGACGAGTGGTGCCCGAAGAGGGATGGCGGAATGTGCCGTCTTAGCGATCGCCACGAGTATTCACGCCCATGCCGTGAGGATGGTCGGATTTCGCCTTACCATCCTATGACGTTCGGGGCGTACCCCACTCACGAGAACATCCAGGTCGTCACCAAGGCTAGTTTCGCCGCCTACTTGGTTAAGTACGTTGCCAAAGTTGAGCCCGCCGGCAAGGTCTCTAACCCCCTCGACACCGTCGAGAAGTCGCAGTTGCCGCGTGATGGCCCGGAGCAGAGCGGCTTGCAGTCCGTCAACCAGAAACAGCTCCCCTATATCTGGGCCCGTAAGATTGCCATGTCGGAAGCAACGCTCATTCTCTCCGGGCAGCCGTTGTGCCTCGATTCGCGGGATTACATGTGGCTCGACACAAGGCTGCCGCACCTACGACGGGTAGTGGTCCAGCGACCCGAACAAGAACCTCCGGGAAGAGGGCAGGGAGCAGTCGTTGATGGCATGATAGAGAAGTACTTCAAGCGCCCCCAGGGTGTGCAGAGGGCGGCCAACATGCCCGACTTTGAAGGCGCTGAGGTCGACTTCGACAGCATCATCTACAACGAGTTCTGGACTGATTGGGAGATGATACATAGCGGCAGCAGCAGGCCCCCCCCCGTCCACTTGCCGCACTACTTCAACGAGGACGGCGCCGCGTACTGGAGGAGAAGAAATTCGACAAGGATCCTCGGCTACGGGTGCTACCGGCCTGACCGGGAGCCGTGTGAGCAATTTTACTACCACCATCCCATACTCTCCAGGCCTTCCCGCAGTCTACTTGAATTCGTCTCTGACGAAAACGACGAGGGCACATACGAGCGACAGTGCCATCTCGAGGGGGTGTTCGGCGACGACGACGCGTGGACCAAGAATATAGTGGCGGCGGTGGATAAGGACCTACGCAGGTCCAAGGTCGGAAGCGACCGGCGGGCGGCGACGACTCAGGAAGTTCAGGACTTCCTGAGTATCAAGGCCCTTCAGTAGGGGCGGTCTCAACCAGACAACGACTGCGGGGACGACGACGCGACAAACCCGGCCACCGAAAAACAGGTGGCCGAGTGGCTGGGCGAAGACCCCAACTAGCACGCTGGGACTACAGCACCGCCCACTATCGAGGAGCTCGCGCCGTCGCAGAGAGAGTTTGCCACCGTCGTGCTCGGAAGCGACCCTGGCCTATACTATTTGAGCGGCCGCGCTGGATTCGGAAAGTCGCACGTAGCTCGCTTCCTCGTCGACGCCTTCCGCAGCATGGGACGGCGCGTGGCCGTCACCGGAACAACGGCTACCGCCGCGGGGAACATAGGCGGCGTCACGCTCCATCGCTTCCTCCAGCTCTCCAACGGATTCGAGTCTGGCCTCAACCCATCTAACCCTCTCTGGCCCGCACTTCAAGATATCACCGTCCTCATCATCGACGAGATATCCATGGCCACAGCGCACTTGCTTGCCGCTACGGATCATGTCCTGCGGCGAGCGGCTCTACCACACAAACGGCGCGTGCCGTTCGGGGGGAGAACTGTTATCGCCATCGGGGACCTCTGCCAGCTACCGCCGGTGCCTCCTCGGCTTTTCGGAGTGGTCTACAACAACTGCGCCGTGTATGTCTTAGGCCTTTGGGCCAAGTTCAGAATACACGAGCTACGGGAAAACTTTCGACAACAGAACGATCCCGAATTTCAGGCCTGTCTAGACGACCTGCACGACGGCATGGATGACGGGGTCGCGTGGGACGTCCTCCTCAACCGGGTGGTGGGCCTCGTCGGCAACGACACCCTGGAGCACACCACACAGGACTCCCTCGTCAACGCCGCACAGGCAACACCCTGCATCGTCCCCTACAAGAGAAGCAGTCCCGACCAAGACGACACGGTACCTCAGTGCCACGAGATTAACGAAGAGCACCTGCGTGCGCTTGAGGACGCCGGGGAAGAGGCGAGGATTCTACACGCCCAGGCTTTTGTCAAGCAGAACGGCGCCAAGCTGAAGCGAGACAAAGGCCGTCATCCGATCGTCCTCGAGTACGCGGACTTGCCCGACACACTCGTCCTGCACCAAGGGCTAAAGGTGAGGGTTCGCGTCCGACCTCCACCTTCGGCGATCGGAGCAACAAGTTCACTAACGTTTCGCGTTTACCATGCAAAACCTAACGCTTCCATCCCTACCCCTCGCGTGCCAACTTCACGCCTCTCAGATAGTCATCACTAAAAATGTCGACCAACAGCGGGGGGTCGTCAACGCTACCTGTGGCGTCGTTAGAGGTTGGCAGGATACCGACGCTTCCTTAGAAGCCGAGACACACGAGACCACCCTCGCCCACAAAAGGCCGGCGTGGGTTGAGGTAGAGCTAAAGACTGGTAAGGGGAAAGGGAGCAGAGTCAAGCTGCAGCCTTTCGAGGACAAGGCCGTATGGGTTCCGTTCTGCAGGGGAGTTGCCGTCAGCGGAGCGTACATAGTGAAACAGTGGCCGCTCATGGTCGCCGCTTGTATGACCATACATAGGGTACAGGGTGTTGGGTTCGAGCGGGTTGCCGTGTGGATTCCGAGTAGAGGATTCTTCGCCCAGGGCCAGGGGTACACCGCTGTATCTAGGGGTAAAACTCTTGGGGGCCTATTCATAGTCTTGCCGAGTGCTGTATTGCGCGACAGAGGCGCCGCCCGCGATTTCATGAAGGAGGCCTTCCACCCCCCAATGGACGCCATCAACGCGCTCGCGGAACTGCGCCGAAAAGCGCCAGCGACAGTAACGATCGACACGCGGGGGAGAAGAGTGGCGTACGCCACTCTATGGGACGCACGGGAAGCGTATGACGCCCCCGACGGTTGGAGAGGGCTTTGGCCTCGGGACGTTCACAGTAGTGGCCATGGATTGCAGGGGGTCTACAACGTAAACTAAGTTTGGTCAAGCGAACCACGTCTGTAGCGATGAACATGAATATTCCACCAGTCAAGTGTGACAAAACATTCCGCCACTCCCGACCATCGTCAAGTGACTTCTCGCGCGGTCAAATGTGATAAAACATTCCGCCACTGCCGACGATCGCCAAGTGCCTTCTCGCGCAGCGAGTCACCAGTCATGTGTGACAAAAAATTCTCCACTTTACACCAAAAAGCACTTGACGAAACATGTATTGTTCTTGCGCACGAATTGACTTGGGGAAAGCGCGAGAGCGTGAGTTAGCCATACTCGATGAAAAATCGACGAGCAGTGGGATTGCTGAACCCTGTGCGCGATAGAACTTGAAGGCAAGAACCGGGGGGGAGAAGGGACGACACCTGTGACCACGGCTTGTCCAGCAGCTGGAAAGTAGAAGTGTGCGAAGAAAAAAGAAAGAAAAGAAGAAGATCACACGACGGCAGCAGCGCGCGGTCTCGATCCCATGCTGCCAACAACGGCTGCGCCTGCTGTAGTAGCTTTGGCGGCTCTCGGCTGAGTGCAACTCCACGAACGTAGCTTTGGCGGCTTTCGGCTAAGCCCAAAGCCACCAACTCGCTGGGACGAGGGTTCGTCGAGCCCTTCCTCGCGTAGAAGGCGCGAAGCACAGAGCTGCCAACTGATTTCGACTGCTGTACAGCAGTACTCCCTCACACCAACCGCCTCTAGAAAGAGCACAAAAACTATAAAACCGACTCGACTGACGATAAGAAGAAGGACCAAGAGATTCCAGTCGAAAAAAAGTCCAGTCGAAAAGGGCCGTTTTCGACTGGCGGAATCCTGGTTGTGTCCTTTTTATCAAGGATTTTTTTTTTTGATGCTGGTCGGCGACTATCAAATCGTGTAACGATCGTGTGTGTTCTTCACATGACACAGATCTTTCCACCCATTTGCATCCAGCATTGAGGAAGAGGAACACAGGGTGGCCGGTTCGCAAGCGCACGGTGGGCGAGGTAGTGCGTGGGGCTGTCACGGCGCTTGTCCACCGTCGAAGCCAGCATACTTGTACATGGGTAGGGTAGGACCAACGGGTGGCTATGCAAGAAACCAGAGGGTTCGGGCGTGGCTGCAGCGACATGTTTGGATGAGGGTGCCACTCAGTAATCCAACGGTTGCCGACAAACACCCATGACCAAAACACAACTTCCAGCAGCTCACTTCCAGAGCACTCCCGAGGGAGTGGGTTGGACCATGAGCACCGCCAACTCTTAGGGGTGCCTTGGGTGTGCGAGTTGGACGTATTCAGCTGCGTCGTTGAATACATTCGCCTCGAGTCGAGGTGTGCTGTGGTGTTTGAAATATTCTGCCAAGTTGCACCGCGAACCGTGAGTTTAGCGCGAAAGATCAATCGTTTAAAAAAAAAAGTACCAGGAATTACTTTACAGACAGTCCCGGGCTCGCTCATTGGCCAAAATCAACATAAGGAATTATTTAACTAAAATATAATTTACCTTTGTACTTTAACATTTTTACATCAAGGTCCTTATATTTACGTATGTTGTGGTGCGGGCTTTGAGTAACAGGCTAGCAGGAAATAGGGCGTCAGCTCTCTGTTCCATGCATTCCTGGCCTTCTATGCTCTTCTACAAGGCACCACGCTAGCAGTAGCCGTTGCTGCGCGTCCAAGACCTGGGCCTGAGCAAACAGCGTAACAGGTAAAGTTCATGTACACCTGGTATACCGGTAGCAAGCAGTGCAAGTTTTGTGTTCTTTTTTTTGGTGTGTTTCTGGCAGCTCTCAATTATTCCAGATTCATGCGACAGAGCACCAGCCACTACTGCTGTACCACGTGTAGACTATATTCCATTCTATTGGCTTTTAGAGAGGGTCGACTTGCTCTCTGCCTTGCCTTCCGCCTTGCCCTTCGTTGCTTCGCCTTGCCCTGCGTTGCTTCGCCTTGCCTTGCCCTGCCCTGTCCTTCCCTGCCCTGCCCTGCCTTGCCTTACCTTGCTTTGGCGTACATAGAACATTGCTTTGCTTCTCACGGAGTGCCATCCACAGACCTCTGTCGACTTGGCCGTACCTCTCGCCCTAAACCCTCGACCCTTTGAAGCCAACTGTGGTTCATCGGACCCGCGCACTGCTGTTAGAACGGTTGGCATGATGTTGGTATGCCGTCTGCTTCGAGAAGCGGTAGAAGACTGCATGTGTTGGTACACTTTGTACCACTTGACCTGCTACGCTACAAGTAGCGGCAGCACCAGTGAAACTCAAACCTCAAACGATACACAGCCAGCACACGAGTACAGCAGCAGCAGCAGCAGCAACCAGCTGTACTCTATTCTCTACGTACACATCCAATACCAAGCAACGTCGGAAAATAAAAAATAACATACGACGTACAAGTACTTGTATTCGTATAATACGACACCCGTACGAGGAGCTCTAGACTACGAGTACGAGTACACCGCAGCAGCACCAATACGTTACCACTACGTTACCAAACCTAAACCCTACATTTACGAAGCGAAGCAGATGCATGCATGCACGGGGTGTAGACTATGGGGTACTCGCCACATGTCCTATTTGCAGCAGGAAGCTAGGCATCTCTTCTTGCCGCATGAATTACCCGCACTATTCATAGACCACTACATACGACTACTTACCGTAAACTACACAAGATAACACACCCACATTAGATACCACACCCCCCACAGAATACGACACCCCGGTGATAATTTTGGGCGCATTTTTGCAACCATCGATTTACCACCGGGGCTACACAAGATACCACACCCCGGTGATAATTTTAGTTACGCCGCATACATTCACGGGCCCCCTCCTTTCTACCACCGGGCTCATAGAACATCTGCTCCGTGGGCACACAACACCACACCCTGTGTGCGGGGGGAACACCCCGTGTGGAGACCTCCAAGAACATGAACGTCGAGGGAGAGCAGAATACCTCTGCAAGTGCCCCCGCTTCTCCGACAACTGCTTCGACCACAGCAGTACAGCAGGCGCCACAGATCACGTCGTTCTTTCAACTCGAGCGCACTTCTCCTACACAAGCGACTCCTGCCACGAGTCCTCCTGCTGCTGCTGCTGATCTACCAGCAACAGCAGCAGGCACCAACATGACAGCCCCCGCATCGCCTCACCAGCAGCGGCTCAACTCTACAAGGAGTGTTTCGGTATCCCCCCCCAAGCACGACCTGTGGGTGTTCGGAGGTTATCACACCCCCTGGTTTATCACCCCCCCACATTTATCACACCCCCAAACGTATCCTGTGGGTGGTCGGACGTGCTATCACACCCCCTGGTTTATCACACCCCCTGGGGGCCGCCGCGACCAGCACTCTATCACCGGGGCTACACAAGATACCACACCCCCCACAGGATACCACACCCGGTGATAGTATTTTCAAGCGCTCAAATGTATTACCGGGGGTGTGTTATCTTGTGTAGTTTACGGTAAGCAGTACCACGGACTTGATTATGCGAGTTAATGTGAGAACAACAAATGGCTGCAAATTCGAACCAGTACGTCGTAGTGTTTGTGTATTCCACAGACAATGCTGCTTGTACCTTGCATCCCGGGATCTACCCTTCGTCCTCGAAGCAACGGGACAGAGGTATAAACAGAATATCCAGTTTCTATACCTCGGCGGCGTCATCCACGAAGACGCTGACGTCGCGGATGGTCTTGAAGCCCAGATTAACGAAGAGCACGGAAAATCGTAATTCGATTTTTTTTTTTGTCAATTTCATGAAAAATTAACCAAAAATTCAATTTTGGTTCTTATCAAGGAACGGCGTAGTGCGTTCTAGGAAATACTTCGAAGTAAAAAATTAAAAAAAAACGCAAAAGGGTCAACGAACACCCGTGGGCAACGACCGAGGCGAGCGATGGCTTGCGTCCTCCCCGGAGCGCCGCGGCTAGCGGCAGATTGTTTTTGCCGGCAGCGGCTTGGAGGCTATGGCTCTAGGCGTCTCTTGGATGGGCTGGCACCACCCCGCCGCCCGACACGGGCGGCAGCGACGGGGATATAGCGGTCGAACTTCTGAGCGAAGTCATCATGTATGTGGTAGTTGGTCGTGTAACTTTCGAGGTGCAGGGCGACGAAAAACTGGGTTTGCGGCGGTCTCGATTGTTTTCGAAGCGTCGCAGGCGGTTTACGCTGTGCTAAGGACCTTCGGAAGCCGCGCTGCGGCCGCTCCGGTGGTCCTACCTCTCGCAATGGTGGCTTCTCGCCTCTCAATTCGCCGACGACATGGCACCAATTCGCGTGGCCGGCTTCGGTTACACAGAACAAGCCATGTCTAGGTGGACAAACTCCCCAAATTGAATTTCGATTTTCGACTAAATTCGACCCAGAAAGTATTTTTTTGCTTCTTTTTTGTTGAATTTGATTTTTCGTAATAATTCTGAGAATGCCTGCTTGGTGATTCACTTTTTGACCAATCATATGCATATCAAATTCAATTTGAAAAAAAAAATCGAAATTCGATTTGGCAAGTTCCCCGTTAATTCGGGCCCTTAAAGCGACGGCTCTGGCTCATGAGGGCATACGGTTCGGTCCAGAGCTATTTGACACGCCGACCGCCAGGTTCGGCCCGAAGGTCCGCCGCTGACGGCCGAGGTTATTGAGACCCTGCTGAGCGGGTGTGTGGCGTGGACCCTCAACGCGGCTCAGTCTGATGAGCTCCGAAAGGCGCACCTCGAAGTCCTCCGGCGGGTCCGTGGCTTCCAGCGTGGTGCTGACCACACTTAAGACGAAATGCGAAAGCATCGAACGACCCTTCTTCGCTGCGGCAATGGTCCGGTCAAACAAGGGGCGATTACCCAGTCGGATGATTGCGCAGATAGCCGGTGGAGCAAACCCGGGACCGGGTGGGCCACCGAACAACTGGTTGAGAACCCTGAGAGGTAACCTTGCCGTTTTTCTATCCAACCAGGGCTCCACGGAAGACTCCCCACGGCAGTTTGGAGTTGAAACCGTAACTTGTGGGTCAATGCGGCAAAGAAGGCGGGCAAGTGGTACCGGAGGATCCTCGAAGAAGCCGAACGGTTCATGAGCAGGTGGCACGTAGAGGAGGAAAGCCAGAGTTCGGAGCGCCGCGCAGCCTGGATGCGCGACGTCTAATGGAAAATAAGGCGGAGGGGTGTACTCGATACGGAAAATAAGAATAAGGAAGGGGGAGTGGGGAAACCGCGGCTCAAGAAACCAAGGAGACGGCAGTCAGGGTAGCAAGGCACCACGCCGACTAATAGGTACCAGGTAGAACTGTCTACGCAACTTCAAGCTACTGCGACTACCTTGTATTTAGTTTTTGTTACTCCGGAGTATTTGTTATTGGGATTGCCTGCCCCATCCCCCTCACGGGTGCAGTGTCAGCCAGTGTTAGCCAGTGTCAGCCGTTACCGCGGCACTACCGTCGGAGGTATGTGGGTTCTTGCCGAACCGTTTCTTCCTCTTCCGTCCCTTTTGTCCGTTTCGTCGTCCCTTTATCTATTTAATTGTTTATTTTTCCTTTTTTCGCTTTGCCCTTTCTGTTTCCTTTTGGGTACCGTTCGGGGCTATCATACGCTATCATAGGCTATCATAGGCTATCATAGGCCATCACAGGCTATCATAGGCTATCATATGCTTTCGAGGCGATGATGTCGGTACGGACACCACTGTAGAAGATACAGTAACTAGAGGCGAGGTCAGACACCAATGCTCCTAGCCACTGTCGCCAGAAACAGTGCGCAGGAGATAGGCCATGCGGTAATGCTCCTACTTAGCTACTCCTACTCCTACAGTAGGGTAAATCTAAACGCAATATGCCAAATATGCCAATATGGTTGCTGCCGCCGACGTAAGTTGGATGGCTTCATCTGCTTTGTTGCCATTAATACCGTATAACACGGATGATAGCACACCCCCCTTGAATACCCCCCCCCCCCCCCCTATAAAAGCACACCCGGGGGTACATTTTTTGCATTTTTTTCGACCGTCACTTTATCACCAGAGGTGCGTTGAATACCACCCCCCCTTCGAACGTACGCCTGGAAATGGTCCAAGTCGAAAGTATCACACCCGGATAGGCCCCTTCTTCTGAGACGAGCGAAACGAGTAGTAACTCAGAGTTGAAAGGAAAAATGTGGAGTGAAACGTGCGAATTCCACTCCTCTTAACCCCCGGCTTTCTGCGAGGTGGCGGAACTTGCCGTGTTACAAACCAGCGCGCACCGCTACGGTGTTGCGGTAACAGTATGATTTGTGCTGTGCGTGGGCTAAAAAAATGTATATATGTACAAGGTTCCCCTTCGGGAGGTGGACACGTGCCTCCCGGGGGCGACGCAAGTCGAACGACTACAACTAACTGATGATGATGAAGTATTTATGCAGAAGGTGTATATCGGAGGGATGCGTAGTGGAAAGAATGTGGATAATATAATAAGATATCACAGACTTTTGGAGGAGGAGGGTTGGGATATTGCTGAGGCTCGATGTGATAAGTTATTCGAAAGTCCACTCCGTATAACTGCGTGGCAGCAACTAATTCTACGTTTGTAGCATATGCGTAAGGCTGTGACATGAAGTGGAGATACTCTTCAACACTCGAATATGTAGTAGGTTGAGATCCAGCGACTTCCACAAGTTCTTGATTTGCTCCAGCTAAGATGCTGTCGTGGAAAGTGTTGAAACCTGATCCTGGGATAACGGTGTACAAATTGGTTGTGATGTGGGCAATAATATGTGCACGGACGATGTGATGTAAAGCTGGGTTGTTGTGCACACGACGCGAGATACATCTTAATAAACATGCACCATCACCAATCTCGGGAATAATGGACCATTGACCAGAATTGTTATTGTTGCCGCTGTTGTTGTCTTGATCATTTTCGCTGTCTGATGGGTTTGTACTGCTGTCGCTGCTGTTAGAGGAATCATTGGTGTCAATTTGTTGTTTGTTTTCTGTGTCCAGTATTTTTCCCCGCGCGCTTATACCGATGTTTGTTGCCGATATGATCTGTTGTGTGCACATCGTTACTTTTGCTTGAGTTGTGTTGCTACTTTATATCTCTTTATACAGGTTTCGCTACTGCTGTATGGTAACCACCGTGTCAATTGTGAGGGAGAACTCACAGTAAACTTAGAGTCTATGGACTGCGTGCTGCTTGCTGGTGGTGCTGCTGACGGAACTTTGCAAGACAAACGGAACTTTTTCGGGCACGTTGGCGTTGTTTGTTCCGTTCAGAAAAATATATTGTCTACACCGACAAATGATTCTTTATTATCTACATGACCTTGATTTGCTCCAGCTAAGATGCTGTCGTGGAAAGTGTTGAAACCTGATCCTGGGATAACGGTGTACAAATTGGTTGTGATGTGGGCAATAATATGTGCACGGACGATGTGATGTAAAGCTGGGTTGTTGTGCACACGACGCGAGATACATCTTAATAAACATGCACCATCACCAATCTCGGGAATAATGGACCATTGACCAGAATTGTTATTGTTGCCGCTGTTGTTGTCTTGATCATTTTCGCTGTCTGATGGGTTTGTACTGCTGTCGCTGCTGTTAGAGGAATCATTGGTGTCAATTTGTTGTTTGTTTTCTGTGTCCAGTATTTTTCCCCGCGTGCTTATACCGATGTTTGTTGCCGATATGGTCTGTTGTGTGCACATCGTTACTTTTGCTTGGGTTGTGTTGCTACTTTATATCTCTTTATACAGGTTTCGCTACTGCTGTATGGTAACCACCGTGTCAATTGTGAGGGAGAACTCACAGTAATGGCATAGTTCACGTCGTTGCAGCGGGTACATATACACCGCGCCCGCGTCTAGCAGTGCGGGAAAATTCTCTCGCAAATACATTTTGATGCCACCCCGATGTACGTGCGAGGACTAAAGTTCCACCGTGTGTGTAGTAGACGTATTTAAACCTGACGATATGCCTATATTTTAGGCTCTAAACCAAATTAAGCCCTATCGTGTTTTAAATGTCTACAAAATAGGTCTATTTTATCGACCTAACGACCACGGCAGACCACGGTGAGATGTAGATTTTCCCAAAATATGCACTTGGGCACATTTTGGCCCAAGTGCATATTTGAAGCAATTTTCCGAGTATTTTCCAGCAAACAACAGCATTTCAGACGACAAAAGCTCGAGGAAACATCAGACGGATGCCTACATTTCGAGGGTGGAAATTGAACCGGGTTGAGGGCCAGTCCTGCTGTGCTGCTGTACTGACTGCCACACTGAGGCACACCGAAGGCGGCAGACGCCTGCGAGGTATCCTACATATGAAGCGAGTATGGAGTACGAAGCACTCAATGTTTTTGCCAGGCACCAGTTATTTGTTTTGGCCGTTTGTTCAAGCTCGCACAGCATGGGCAGGGGAGGGTCTTTCTCGAAGTTTCCACCCACTCATGTGCTGACTCATGACATAAATCCTCGTCTTGCCATCTGCGTCTGGAGTAGTGCAGAAATATCATAGTCTATTTTCAAGTAGTTTGATCTTTCCTCGGCTTTTCTTTTTATGCGTACTGAAAGAGACCACTATTTCGAGTTTTAGACATATGTTTTTTTTTTTTATGCGTTTAAGGTCGAAATATCGAATGGCCTAGCTCTTCCAGTTGGAAGTACTTAAGACCTAACCTCGAGGCTTAAATACGTCTAGTGTGTGGTTGCCCGGGGACAGAAGTGTCTCATACCCCGCAAAATAGAGTCAGTCTCGGCGGCTTTCCGCGGCCATAGCTCGCGCCACGGACGTCCCATGAGCCCGGCACACGGCTGATAATATACCGACGGGTAGTCTGATCGCATTGCAGAAGAAAGCACACCAAAAAACTCTGCGCCGGCGGAGAAAAAGGGACGGACTAGGCAAAAAAATCAAAATGGTACATATGCATATATATATATACTTAATTACTTAGTTCTCGACCCCCTCAGAGGTCTCGCTCGGCATATTCTTCCCCCTCTCGGCCCTTCTCAGCCCGTAATTGCCGAAAAGAAAATTAGTTGCTGGGGATAAGAACCGTCCCGAAGTTCCTTAAGAAAATTAGTTGCTGGGGAAAAATATCTTTGTGCTGAAAGCGCTCAGTTGGTGCATCCCTGGCATCTCCGGTGGCTCATCAGCTCCGCACCGCCCAGCACCCCACCGCAGCGCTACGAGCTCGCAGCAACGCAGCGCCGTGCAGTGCCCTGCGATGCCCTGCAGCTCTAGCTTAGCAGAGCACAGCGCTGTGCTTTGACGTGTTTTGCTGCTTTGCCGTGCTGCGTGCTTTGCTGCTTTGCCGTGCTGCGTGCTTTGCGGTACTTTATTAGTTCGTACATGCCAGTAACATTCATTCGCAGTATCATCCCACGTACCGGTACTATTAATAAGTTTGTACATACTACGTTGGTGGATCACAACGCACCCCCAGCTCCGGTCAGCCCGGCTATATATAGCTCAGCAGTGCAGCGCAGCATAGTGCGGTGCCGTGTCTTGCCCTTCGTTTCGCGGTGTTGTGACGTGCGGCGCTGTGCGTTCTTTTGAACATACAGCAGTAGTACCAGGTATGATGCAGGTACCATGTACCAGGTACCATTTATATGTGCGTGTCGTGTTCTCATCGCACGTACTGCCGTTCAGAACGTGACATCGACAAGCATCTAGCGCAGGGCAATTAGCTCTGCACAAGCACCTCTTGGCAACATTTTTTCACCGTTCCAGCTTTTCTTTGCTTTCTTCCACACTTTATTGGTTCTTCCATTTCGTCGTTATTATTGCATTTTTTTCGTTTTTCAGTTGTTTCTTCGGTCATTTTCTCCTATCTCCTTTAAATTTGATTCGTTCAAACTCGTTTTTCAAGTTCTGAACATTTTTTTAACCTTTTTTATATTTGTTTACTCTTTTTTCCAAGATTTGTGTTTGGGAGTTGAACTTGCAACTTTGCTTTTTTGGGAGTTGAACTTGCATTTTAATGGACGTCCATGCGCGGGGCTTGAACTTGCATTTTAATAGACGTCCATGCGAGCTTTTTTGTAATGCGCCCAAGGGCACACAACACAAGGCAACGGGAGCAAGCTGAAGCTGTGGGCCAGTTATGACAATTATTGTATTTTTTTTTGTTTTCAGTTGTTACCACAATGTGTCACAACAGCAGTGGTGTATCTACCAGTACTATTCCTTTACCAAAATAGACTATATATCATTTTTTTTACGAGGATCATTTTTTTTTATATGACCCCTGGATTCAACCAACGAAAACCAGGCTTATAAGCGAACAGTCTATCTACTAGAAGACCACAAAGTCAAATTGATATCTGATTATTTTTTTATGAGGATCATTTTTTTCCCCCGATGACACCGGGATTCGAACCAACGAGAAGACCTTGAGGCTTACAGTACATACCCGTACTACTACACCAGGTTTGTACATACTACGCTGTTGGATCACAATGCACGCCCAGCTCAGATCAGTCCGGCTATATATAGCCCAGCAGCGCAGCGTAGCGCCGTGCGGAGCCGTGCGGAGCCGCACGATGCGCTGCCGTGCCCTTCGCTGCGGTTCTGTATCGTGCTGCGCTGTGTGCTTTCTTTCGAGCATAGAGCAGTACCGGGTATAATACGTGTTGTTGTGATGTGCTACTTTTCTTCTTTTCTATTTTTCTACATGTATTTGATCTTTCACGGCCCCCTGTTTTCCCCCCCATGCAAATTACCCCCGTACTGCCGATCAAAACGTAACACCGGGAACAAAAGCACACGGCACAGCTGAGCACGACAGGGCAACTTGCTCTGCACAAGCAGCTCTTGGCATTATCAAATCGCTGTTTGCACCAAATCATGGGTCTCCTTCTTTCTGTCCCCTTTACATGTTTTTTGTTGCATTCTTCCTTGCCTTGCGCGAGCGTAGCGGGCGGCGTCAGCCGCCCGCGGAGCGGAGCCCTTGTAGACTATATATCAAGATGTCAGAAGTCAGTCTTTTCGTGGGACAAGGCCTCCGAAGTGCAATGCTCGGGAGGTTCTTAATCGAATGTGGTACCGGTAACCGTTCTCCAGTATCGCAGAAAGGCGTGTTTTTTCGCTGCCATCCCCGGGATTTAAGCGCGGGCCTTACTATCACCGGCATTGTGTGGGCATGGAAACACAAACGGTTTCAGACCAACGCCTCTCATGCGTTGGCACACCTTTGTTAACACCCCCCCTTATAATCACCCCCCCTTATTTTCACACCCTCTGCAATCTGGCCGGAGTCTGGTCACACTCCTTGGTGATCAAAGATACCGCTACCACACCTCCTCGTTATCATACCCCCTGTCATCTGACCGAGTCTGTTCGCTCTCGATAGCAACCGACGTCCCGTTAGCACCCCCCCTCAATATCACACCCCCTCGTTATCATACCCCCAAGCTGCGGGGCTTCTGTTCATGGTCCTTATCACCGGGGGTACGCTAGATACCACACACACTCTATATAAGCACCCCCGGTGATGCTATTTCAAAGTTCAAAAAGTTATCACCTGGGTGTGCTTTCATCCGCGTTATTTGGTAACCATGCAACAACAGCAGGGGTCTCCCAATAAGGCGGTATCCCCGATATAAGGCGGTCAAAACCGCTTGGCAAGACTTGGTAATAGGTAATTGCACTCACAACCCGAAACGATCAAGGTGAATAAGGTGAATAAGAAGGAATAAGGCGGCTTTCCCCAATAAGGCGGTCACATTGCTCTCTATAGTGTATACCGCACCACCGCCGCCTTACTGGATGACCCCTACTGGAACCGTGACCTCAACCCCAAGGCAATCAAGCTGTCAGTGTGTCAGTCTTGAGCCAATGGACCAGTGAGTGTTTTGGGCTTCTACAGTAGTAGCGCTCTTTGGCTCGTGCATCGTACACAGCAGCAGTGTGCGTTAGTCGTAGCGTGGAGACATGGTAAGATCTCCTTGGGAGGAACCCCATAGTCAAATCTAACATCATTTTCCCCACACCTTTTCTCTCCGTTCCTTCTTTTTTTTCCGGCCACGTCGGCTGCGGCTACTACCGCTACTGCCGCTCAGGGTTTTCGTATAATCAGAGGGGGGGCTCAGTCCGTGCCAGTTTTGTTGTTGTGGGGGAAAAAAGAGCTTCAGCTGTGAGACCGAGGATCTTGTCGAAATCCATTTTGCACGCTGCGTGTGATTGCTTCGGTCGCGCTTGCTTTTTTTAGGTGAGATGCCACTTCGTTCAAGATACGGGGCCCGGCTGACAATAACGCGGTGCGTGATTGTGAGCTGTTTACTGGTTGCAGGGATCTCAGCCGTCTCCGTCGAGGTATCGGGAGTCGCGCTCGACGACAGTCTGAGTTCCCGGCCAACGCTTCCTGACTACTTGGGAGGAAAGCCAGAAGACCACCAGGTGCGATCCATTTTCTAACCCCCTAAAATATGTATTCTGCTAATAGTAGTTAGTCTTGTTAATGGCGAGATTAATGGCGAGTGCTCTGCCCCATGTCCAGAGTGCTGTGCTTTTAACTTTTAACAGTATTCTGTGTATGCCGTGCGTGTATCATTATCAGGGTAGGAGGGTATCATGGGTTGGTTGCACGGCCGTAGGGGTGTGGCTTGTGGCCGGTGATTTTGAAGGGCGCGAGGGCATGCAGCATAAGGAAGAAAACGACACCACAATCCTGTAAAAGGGTCAGAATCAACAATCAATTATCAACAAATCAACCAACGAACAATCCGGAGCGCAGTCATCACAGGTCGAACAACAGCACAAAAATACATACTAACACATAATTTTACTTAATTATGTTCGCTTGGTTGTATTTTATTTCGCGTATATTCCGCTGTCTACAAAAAACACGTTGTTGCGGGTTGCCATGTTTTTTTTCCCTGCGGCCTACCCCTGAAGGCCGGGATATCCGTGAAGATGCCCTTTAGGATCGCACCCAAGTGTTTTTAGCGTACACAATTTGGAAATGATGTTGGATCATTTCTTGCAGTCGTGCAAGGGTTATCGGCGAACAAGGAGGCAACTACTAACACATACTCGGAGTATATAGATATATAGTACAACCATCAAAATCGGTCAGGAATCCTCTTGGACAGAATAGTTGTACCCAATTACACAATGCATCCCGCGCAAGACAAGGGCACTAACTATTAATAACTGTGTTTCAATAACTGTGTTTTACTACCTGTGTACAACTTAAGAGCGGTAAAAAATGTGCTTGTCTCGCCTGTACTAAAAGTTATATTATAGCTACTACAGACATTAGATGAGAGCAATGTGAGAGCAACGTGAATTTAACCGCTTTAGAACTGTTTGGCGACAAAATACTAACAATTAGTGTGGAAGTTTTTTTTCTTGTTCTGAAACGGTTAAGAGCGCCTGTTTTGGCTTGTCACGGGGTGGTCTTTAGTCGGGCTACCCACCGTATATCTCCGTCCGTATCGCACCGAACGTCATCCCAGCCGCGAGTATGCGCGACAACTTTGTGCCGTATAGAGAAACACCGATACACCGTAGATAGACCGTAGATAGACAGTAGATAGACCGTAGATAGACCGTAGGTAGACCGTAGACAGACCAAGGCGTATGTACGGCAGGGGGTGGTACCCCCCGTTTGATTCCCAGTAGCATGACAGGCAACAAGCACTTCTATGATGGCGATGCGTTTGGCGAAATGAAGAAGCGCAAGAACTTGTATATAGCACTTGCAACTGCATAGCGTAGTCACTCGCTTCTTGGAAATGATAACTTTTCGAACAGGCTAGCCGTTCGAACAGGCTAGCCGTTGGCGCGATTGGTCCTGAGGCGCTGAAACAAAAACACCCTAATTCGTAAAGTGCTCCCTCCATCGTGTCCTTGGTCCATACTAAGACTAAGCAGCCTATCCTTCTTTCGGAGAGAGCGTCGTACTGAGTGCTAATGCGATACGCGAGGTTGGTTCGTAAAAGGCATGCATGCCAATTTTTAACAAGTTTATAAGCTGAGAAATTTAGCAAGGCTCTAGCTATTACACGCTCTTGGTTTTCCTTGCAAGCGCCTTTGCACCGCCACGATGTAAAAGCACGAATATACACATACGGCACCGGGGCGTCGTGAGGTTAATGAGGGCATGGAAACGCCCCCTCGCAAGGCATGGAACGTCTTCCGACGCGTGTTACGATTAGAGGTGGTTACCGGATGTCATATTCGAAAAACCGAAACCGGATAGGAGCCGTTATTCTCAGGCCTTTTTTGGCCGGTTTTAACCCAGTAACCGAAAACCGGTTTAGCCGTTTTTGACACGTTAAAGCATCCATAACAGTGGAAATTCTAGGTGATTTATATTTGATTGGCACCCTTTTTGCCCACTAATTAAGTGCGTGGCTGGTTCTGTTCGCAAATGCTTCGATATATAATACAATGCATATTGATGTTGATGGAATGGAAATACATATTTAGAAATTGCCAGCGAAACCAGTACAACCAAACCCGCACACTCCACGTTCCCGAAGCTTCACACACCATCAGGACTAGCGTCTTGCGACGAGTACGAGCAACACTTGTCCTGCTCGTTAGTCCACCTGACACGACTTAAAACCTCTGCAAAATAAAAATTTCTCAACCCGCACGAAGGCATGAACTGGCGGGTAGGAGGGACCTGGGGGTACAAGGGAAGACACCTGTGAAGACGGCTTTTGTCCGGAAGGCCGTTCAGTGAGAACAATCCCGCGTGTTGGATTGAGAAGTAGATGTGAAAAATGAAAAATGAAAATATTTGCGTTCCGAAAATGCTGCAACCGTTAAAACAATATGCCCCTCCAGCACGTCTTAGTATCAACACATTCAACAGAGCGGTCACTTGAAGATATCATACCGCCAGACACCATGCCGATCACACCAGGAATATTTCCGCCCCCGCCTGCAGCAACATACCCAATGTCCTCCTGCAATGAAGTGAACACCGGTGAACACCGTTGCTATCCTCACTACAGCCGTGCCCTAACCCTTAGACTCATGCAAGCACCGCCCCCTACAGTCTGAACGCCAAAACTGGATCCACCGATTTTCAGGCTATCACCTTTCCCTCCCCCACAAGTATCATTGCCTTGTTCATTGCTGCAGTATTGTGTACGTTATGGTCTAGTAGGCACAACGGACGTTGGATCAACCAACTTCGACTGTCACGTTCAGTAACATGTCATTCGCTATTGATAGCTACTACTGCAGGACAATTTAGTGTAGATCGGTTATCCAGTTTGCCCGGCAGCCCGATAGC
Organism: Undaria pinnatifida; assembly: GCA_012845835.1. Lineage (NCBI taxonomy): Eukaryota > Phaeophyceae > Laminariales > Alariaceae > Undaria > Undaria pinnatifida. The sequence goes on from JABAKD010000016.1 coordinate 14,546,286, forward strand.
CGGTTAAAATCGGTGTTTTTATCGGGTGTAAGCGGTTAGCCACGGGTTAACCGGATGTCAAAAACCTCCATTGTGTCTTAATCAACTAATTACACACGCCTGCTGGGTTTCCAGAAACCGCGGTTAAGCGTTTTTTTTGTTATCCAGTGCTAACCCTAACCCTAACAGAACCGTAACCCTAACCGTAACCCTAAGTGGCCATCTATAGTCACGATAGGGGTATGGGCACTTTTTGGTCAAACATTTTCTGATGGTATGATACTCCTGAAAAAAAAGAAACTAGAGTGTTTGCGAAAGTACGTTTTTAGAAACTTACTTCTTCAAAAATTGTCCCGAAGGCAATATTTGCGGTAAAATTTTGAAAAAGAGGCAAAAATGTACTTTGTCGAAGGTAGGTTTTGATCAAAAGTTACGGTAAATTTTGTCTCTCTGTTTCATTGGCCTACAACACACCGAGCATTTGTCCGAGGCAGAACGCCTCTGCAAGGGTCTATAGCGCCCTAAGCAGGACCAGTTTGAAGCACCACGCTGTTGTCACGACACAACACAAGCTACTAATACGAACGCACGGAGGATTGAGAGGGTAGTACCCTGAGCACGACGCGCAGGCGTAACATCAGAGATATGCAGCAGGCCGGTGATGAACCGTCTGTTGCTGCCCTCTGCGTCCGTGACCAAGGGTTCAGCGCTTGCTGCAAGCTGTGGTGAACTCCTCGCAGCTGGCGGAGTCGAACGCACTCACGCGGAGAGGAGCCTCAACGCAGAGAGCGACACCACGCGCCTTGATTGCGGCTATCGTGTGCCGCATCTGGCAAGATAGGACTCGTATCGGTCCATCTGTGCGACAGCAGCCACCGCGCTTCTCCAACATCACCGCGACTGAAGCGTGGCATGACTTTCGGTTTAGGGCAGAGGAGCGGAAACTCCTCTGCCCTAAACCGTAGCACGTGTAATGAGGTAGTCCCTGCTCACAAGGAGTTTTTTACGCGCGAGACAGACCGCCATACCTCTGATTTGTAGTCTGTTGGGTGCTTGCATGTACCGTGTTCCAGGTACTGCTGCACCTGAAACGAGAGGCTCGAGACTGGAGTACGTACAACGAGTACTCGTATATCGTATAATAATACTACGAGTACTCGTACTGCTGCTGCTGTACTCGTACGTATATTACAATCGCGCACATCCCCGTTTCCCTACTAAATTTCGGAGGCGTCGCCTGCAGGATTTTGTTTACCGCTAGCGCAAACACACCAAAAACTCGGTGGGAAGGCAATTCACTTTTTTTAGCGGAAGGCAAGTAAATTTTTAGAAACGTATTTTCGCAAACACTCTACTAACTAACAATCTACCCAATGTTGTGTCGTTGGAAAGACATTCACGACATGCATGACATTCACTTGTGTGTGACAATGTGTTTGACAATGTTATCGGTTTTCTATCTGGAAGGGAGGATTGTTGATCGGGGTGCGCTTTCTTTTTTTCGTCTAAGGCAGCGGTTGGGTGAGATAGAGATGTATGTGTGAAAAACGTAAATATCAGCAAATGTAGGTGCTACCGGTATCGTAGCAGTATTAATATTAACTTGTCTATACTATATTAACTTTATAGTACATTAACTATAGTATAACTGTCGCTAGCGCCGCAGGATATTTTGGTATTTTGATATTTTGTCATTTCATCAGTCATCATCACGTGTTCGTTGGTCGACGGCGAACGCTTTAGACAACTCGTATCGAGCCCCTTTTGTTTAGCACCGTCGAAATGAGAAGGTAAGAACAAGCGACACGTACATATAGAGGACTGCAACTTGATTGTAGACGCCTTTCGCGAAGCAAGGTTAGTCGCAATCGTGAGTTCCAACCATTGAACAATGCACACGTCGGACATATCACGATCGAGATGATGACAGATCATCTAGATACTGTATATGCGGCTATAATATGATATATTGTGCAGGATCTGTGTGGTACATTGTGTCCAACCCAGGAAACACGCGTTAGATCATTGAAATCATCAGGCTCCCACCCGGCAACTGACATGGTCTACAGACCATGCAGATCACATGAACCAGCGATTTATACATCATTAAACCACCGGGCTCCCACCCGGTAACTGACATGATCTATAGGCCATGCAGATCACATGAACCAGATATTTATCTGCCCTGGAGGACCTCTATGAAAGTCATGAATCATTACCGGGGTGTACGAGGGTAATGTGTATCTGCCGGATCTCCCCAAAGTGTGAATCATTTTGATAATTATGTACATATTTATAATACAAGTAGAATTTGTCGGGCGACCTCGACACCATTGGTCTGATTTGTTTTTGGACAAACGGACGGATTTCTGGGTAATGATGCTCGTGTGCTCTGCTCAACAACATTTTGCTTCACGGGCTGTATCAAGTAGAAAGCTGGTCTATTTGTGACATGCGCGCATCACTATTAGCACACAACTACCGTCTCATTACCTTCTCATTACCCTCTCATTACCCTTTCATTACCCTCTCACTACCCTCTCACTACCCTCTCACTACCCTCTCATTACCCTCATATTACCCTCTTCTTACCCTCTGTTGGGCCCAGGTACAACAGACAACGCACAAAGCACATAACAAGCGCGGTCTCCCCCCGTGGGTGGCTGATCTGTGCTGCGAGTATTATCATGCTTCGAATTATGTATCTATTATTACCATCGCTTGTTAGAGTCGTTTCTAACGACCAAACGAAAATCTCCAAAAGCTTGCTATTTTGGCAAGAAAAATTGGCAACACTTTCCAAAAAGGCGACAAAACTTTCTAACGCGAAATGCTGCACATTTGGCAAGTTTTTCGAAATTTGTCATGTTTTGCCATCATAACGCCCTCAGATATGATTCAACCCCCCCACAGCAGCAGCAGCAGCGAGCCAACGGCACGCCGGCGCTCTCTATGGAGCAAATGCTGGCGAAGGGCTCCAGGCACAGCCCATGCGCCTCAGAGGTTGGCAGTCCTTTCAGCCCGGCCAAATTCGCCTGAGAAAAGCTGGGGCGGCTGCTGTTTTTGATGATGCTTCAGCACCCGCTCAAAACGACCCCATGTGGCATCCACGCGGGCCTCACGGCCAGTATTGCCAGCCCTATCACAGGTGCTGCGAATGACATCGTGTGTCCTCCGCACCTCCCGCTATTATAGAAGTTAGAGCAAGTCTAGCGTCGGGCGTCGCGGGGCGGTCTGGTTTGCACAACCCTGCGTTGGCGGTATTGGCTGAAATGGCAAATGAAATGGCTAATCTCACTTTCTAAAAACTTGCCAACGAAGCGGAACGGGAACACCCCAAAAAACTTTGGCAAGTGTTTTGCTATTTTGGCAAGTCCAAATTTCCAAAAACTTGCCAAATTGGCAAGAAACTTGCTAAAAAAGTGTCGTTAGAAATGACCCTTAGTAGTATGACGCTGCGATCGATGGTGTTGTCGAAGAACTCGTTCAAGTGTAGGGCCGGTGAAAATTTTGTGCCCCCTCTCGCCTCTCAAGTTGTGAAGTGGCTAAATATGGCTCATACGGTTCATTATGTACCTGAGTGAGCAACGGCTGACGTGTGGTACCTGAGTGAGCAACGGCTGACGTGTGGTACCTGAGTGAGCAACGGCTGACGTGTGGCATCAAACTAGCTAGAACTATAGTTATAGTCATAGTCATCCCACGCCAGAGGTGCAGCATAACTTTCTAAGAAGTTTCTGAGCTCCTAACGTGAGGAGCCCAATATCATCAACATCCATCATCCATCATCCATCATCCATCATCCATCATCCATCATCATCACCACCCGAAACATGATTTCGAAGAAAACATTCGTTCGCGCAACCCGACCGACATTTGTATGCACTATGCACTATTAATACTGTTAATCGTAATAGCAGGTACTCACTCCTGCTAATGAAACAACCAATACTACTGTACAAGTAGTGAAACTATCATACTATCATACTATCACATGCTATCATACTAAACAGATTGTGCCACCCTTGAGGAGCCCAACAACACTATAGAGGTAACAAGCTAACCAGCTAACAAGCCATCAAGCTAACAAGCTAACAAGGTCAGAAGGTCTGAAAAACGCTTGGCCAAAGAAGTGCAACCCCTTGCAACCTCTACCGCTCTATAGAGGGATGACTCTGCTATGATAGGGTACAGTACCTCTCTTTGGCCATTTTTTTCTCTGACCGGCGCGGAGTTTGTTTTATCCAAATATCGTCGGAATGACATTTGTTTTTTTTACGGTAAAATTATTCCTTGCATACCTTCGTAGGGTGTGGAATTTTTTACAGTAAAAGGATTTTCATCGTGTTCCACTTTTCGTTGTTTTCTGGAAATCAGTTTTGGGGTGAGACATAGACCTCCTTACCTCCTTAACTAGAGCTGTAAGTCGGCACGATTTCACGACTAACCACTAATCGGTAGCTGCTGTTAGCCAACTAACTAACTTTAGTCGGCAAGCCGACTGGTGAATCCAACTGATGGCCATCCAACTCGCCGACTTAATCCAGGAGAGTGAAGCGAGCCAAATCAGCTCCCACCGGTCGGGGGGGGGGCGCTTAAGGAAGAAAACTGCATATACCGTATTGCACAGTCCTTCCGGCAAGTATGGAAACCCAACCCAACAAGGCGGATAGTCGGCATCTGCGGGAAGCGACTATTATTCTGGCTAACAACAAGTTGGTGACGTAAGTATTTCCGATTCAACGCTCTATCCTTAACCCTTTCACTGCTCGATTTTTTTTCCAACACTAACCCAAAGTAGTTTGGCCCCAAACACGAGGTGCACTTCTGAAGAGGCTAAGTGAGGAGTCTAAGCAAAAAAAAACGCACCCCTACATCAGTAGCATGACACCATTCGTCGCCTATCGTCGTCTACCGTCGCCTATCGTCGCCTATCGTCGCCGATCGTCGCCGATCGTCGCCTATCGTCGCCTATCGTCGCCTATCGTCGCCTATCGTCGCCTATCGTCGCCTATCGTTGCCTATCGTCGCCTATCGTCGTTTGTCGTCGGCTAACAGGAAATAGGTCGAGAAAAACAGAGAAAAAAAAAACGAACTAAAGCGACTGCGGAATCTATTTAGGAACGAACAGAAGCGAACAGAACACTTGTTTTTACATGATACCATGCACAATATCCTACGCACCCTCCCTCGTTGCATGATACCACGCATCTTCGTTTATGCCGGGAGTGGACAGCAGCTGTTATTAGCGAATAAAACTGTTTTTACATTATACCATTCATCCTGTGATATGCCACACATCTTCCCTCCCTCCGGTGTGATTTTTTTGTTTTAGGCGCACACCTACGTTCCGGGTGTGCATGTAGCACCTCACACCGCCGCCGGACCCGGACTCCACTCCGCCATCGCTGGCACCCCGACGTCATTCACAGTCCGATTAGCCGGAGAAAACGGCGCTGACCTTGAGGGGGAATGGAATGTCGACAAAAAACACTTCATATATGTCTGGGTAGCCAACGAAGACAATATTTTCATCGCGGGGGTGGAGAACAACGGGGATGGAACGCTCACTGCCGAATACAAAGGTTTTTTCCCAGGCACGTACCTGGTGCACGTCGAAGATGTAAACCTGCATGTCAGAGATGAGACCGACAGAGTTCGACCAATCGTTGGCAGCCCGTTCTTGCTGACAATCTCGGGAGAGGTGGCGCTCGATGTTAATGCTCTTCCCGTGTGCGGTACCCAAGAGGAAGATGTAGAGGACAGTTATTGGCGAGCAGGGTCCTGGGTGTCTTCCAATGTCGCGAGCGCAAAGCACGGCGTTTTGAGGGATGGGTGGGTGTTCCAGCCGGAGGCGTGCGTGCACGACACGTTTTCGTACGACGATCTCATGCTCTTGGCGAGCCTGGAGGAACCGACGTGGCTGCTTGCTATGGGAAATTCCATCTTGCGAGGTATTTTTTTGTCTCTTGTGGACATGGTTTTGGCTCGAGGGCAGAAGGATAACTTGGGCACCAGCGATATGCAGAAGTGCTGGGGCTTCGTGGATATTCGGATTGGCAACCTTCGCCTCACGTACCAGGTAAGGTCACTCGCAGACCAAGATTACAGTTTTTGTCCCTCTATTTTGTCGATTGCCGCCATAGCGCCAGTTGCCCGCTATAGTGCCTTCGAAACCGCTTGGCACAGATGGGAACAACCAGTGGTGGCAGCATGCAGAGTAGTGCCGGTTGCCACTACAGTGCCGGTATTTTAGACTGGCACACACCGGTATTGTAGATTACAGAGGGGCCAATACGGCTGTGCCTCCGTTTTCATGGTACCTCATGCTAAAACGGGTTTCGACATACTTGGTTGGCGCCGCATAACAAACAATAAAAAAATACATGGCTGCAAATAAATTAGGTTGCCATTCTCGCCAAGTGGCTCCTGAGCAGCCATAAAGAAAGGGATCCCCTACCGTAACCTTGGTTTTTCTATTTCTATTTCTATTTCTATTTCTATTTCTATTTCTATTACTATTTCTATTTCTATTTCTATTTCTATTTCTATTTCTATTTCTATTTCTATTTCCATTTCTATTTCTATTTCTATATCTATTTCTATTTTTTATTTCTATTTCTATTTCTATTTCTATTTCTATTTCTATTTCTATTGCTATTTCTATTTCTATTTCTATTTCTACTTATATTTCTACTTATATTTCTTTTCTATTTCTATTTCTATTTCTACTTCTATTTCTAGACGGTTGCTCGTCTTTACTCACGCTAGCACGGTTGCACAAGACGATCCGCCATATAAACCCTAACCCTATCCCTAACTCTCAACTAACGGCACGATGCAGCTGCCGAGAGTGCTATCCAGGTTCCAGGTTCCTGACGTGTCTTATACGAAGAGTTTGTGTAGTGATATGGATGGATGCACGTGATTTTCGGCGAAATCCTCGACTTCATAGGTAAGGTGTCTTTTTAGTGTATGGAAAAAGTCTGTAGGCAACAGCCCGCATACAATCTGCACCTCTGCTCGAGTGATGGGGCTCTATTGTGCAACAAACCAACCAACCACCCCTTTGCGTCTTCCGGTCGCATTTATTCAGGATCTGATGCGATTTTTTTGCGTAGCCAAGGCGACAAAACTGCGCAGGCAACCGTCCGCGTACATTCGATTCAATTAGTAGAGCGCTGTTGTGCAACAACCCATCCCGCTTCGTCTTCCGACCTCTTTTATCCAGGATCTGCGGTTGTACACGATCAGGTCGGTGGAGAATTCGACCGTTTGCAACGACGAGAAGCTCGTAAGTGGCAGCACGGCCGCCTACGTAACTTCTGCACGGCATTTCTTCGAGAACACTATATTTCAAGACGACCGACCTTGGCCGAATGTGATCTGGGCTCCTTCGAACATGGTGGATTCAGACGAAGCTCCTAATGCCCAAATCAGCGTGAGCAAGCATTTCTATATTTTTCCGATTGATATTGGACTGGGATAGCAGCCCCAAGGCTGTCCAATTGCCATGTTCAGTGCATACGCTTTCCCCACGTTTTTTTGGTGACAGCACGCCATTTCGAAAACATTCGCTGGGAATTTTATTCATTTTGGAGAATCGCTTGTAGTTCCAGCAGTATGACATGCGTGCTTTGGGTTGGAAGTACTACTGTTCAATGTTTCTGTCTGCACGCGCAGACCTTCGTTCTGTTATCTACCTGCGATATTACGCTCTGCATCAATGCAGTGCTTATTGTAGGTGTTGATATCTGTTTGCGTCGTCACATTGCGTTGTGTACATTCGCTGCAAAAGTGCAGTGATTTGGATGCGCGGCGTTGATCATGCTTCTCGAACCTTTTTTTTCTACTTAGGGCTATCGCTTGATAACGTACTCTATATACCCCACCCAACTTTGGCTTGGAGACAAGGTGCAGCCCGATGAATTATTTCATTGCCTATGGGTTTCACGAATAACGTTGGTAAACACAAACTAGGATTTGTACGATATTGGCCAGTTGATGAGTTGAGCAGAGAGCCCCATCAGTCAAACACGTGTTGGCGAGAAAGTGCTACTAGTAAAATATACCAATAATACAAGCACGCGTCCAACAGTACAGTAGCTCTTGTCGTGATCGTATCGTCACCGCCGGCGGTGTTTACGCACCGTAACTCATCGTAGCTCATCGCACTCTATGCTCGTACCTCAGGTATTAATGGATGCGCTTCCGAAGGACTGGACTGGGGAGCTCGTGATGGTAGATCACATGTATGGATATGTAAGTGGATGTCATACCTGTTGTATGGATACGTAAGTGGATCCCATATATGGGCACGGGGGTGATGCGCACAGCATCCACTCCACTAACGGCACCGAAACTCGCTTCGTAAGATGCTACTTGAAAGGATCGCGTAGCAACCGTGTGCCAACGTCAAGTGTGGTACGCCAAGGCCGTTGATGAGGGCGATGATGTTGGATTGGCCCTCTAAAACTAAACACTCTGCCCTTGATTGTGATTGTCAGCATTGATGTCGCCCCGTAACCGCGTCTATTCCGTAACCATGTATTTTTCCTGGCAGGGTTGGGGATGGAATACTGCGAACCCCACGCTGGCTTCCCTTCGCGGGGTGAACCCAGTTAACGAATACAGTCCTAAAACGAGCGATAGCGGCGTTTCAAGAATGTGTCGGTATCACAGAGAGAACCCCAGGACCACGTTCATGAGCGTCTTTCCGGTGAGTATTGTATGACTTGTATGAACATGCCAAGGATATGGTTAGTAGAGTATATTTTCTGGAGTACCCGGGGACAAAAAAAAACAAGGCTATGTTGGTCATACCCGGTTAGATTCCTGGGTACATCCAGCGTCATACCCGGCTAGATTCCCGGGTACATCTAGTGTCATACCCAAAACGTATTTACCCGGGTATATCTTAGAGTATAGCCCCTACCAAACAGACCCTTGGAGTATTCTGTGAACATATTCCGCTCCTGTTCTAGCATGGTGTACCGCGGCCCCGTGGTGGCAGAAAAACCTGAGGTGATAGCCCCACCATATGTTGAACGACACACGATTTGATCTTGACACGTGCTACCATAGGGGCACGTTTACAGCACACGTTTTGGCCATTCTTTGACGAAAATATTTATCGCAGACGAAGGCTATGGTATTGGTATTGTGGTATCATACCCCCCTTTTTCTCCACGAGTACAGTGTTTTCACCACTATAAATAATCACACTCGCCCGAGTGGCTGTACCTCACTGAAGAACTATTTAGGCGATTTGTTTGGCGCGGTGTAGCTAGCCCTTCCTTTGTAGTTTTCGCATTGCAAAAATAAGACGGCGAGTCATCCCACGCTAGTAGTAGTAGCAGTAGTAGTAGTGGTAGGGGTCGCACTGCTGTTTGGGCCGAACGTTTCTGGCCGGTTGGGCTCCCCATGTGAGGAATTACCGGTTAATATGATGATTTTACGAATGTCTTTGTTTTAGGACTACTATTTCTAATGGCGCATAGAAGTGTCGGTCGGATTGCGCGAACGAATGCCTTCCAAGTAATGTTTCGCGTTAGATAATGAGTTTTTCATTTAAGAAGCTCCTAGCCTTGTGCCGCACCCCTAGCGTGGGATAACTTCAGCACAAAATCTTAACATCGCAACGGCAGAAGGGGATCACTCTCGCGAGCGACCTCGAGTTACTCCAAAATTAAACACCCAAAAGCGACCCCCCTACCGTAGCCTTGGTCTAATCAAGTAATCAATCAATCAGCCAATAGTTAGGCTAATGGTTAGTCTAATCAACCATTACACAACTAATCAACGAATAGACAAATGATCAACCATTAGCCAACTAATCAATCAATGGACAACTCATCAACTAATCGACAAATACTAGTTGGTCAAGTTATTACTGTACTAATTACTGCATTACCCATTCGTGCTGTACGATATATTCGATGATACACCTAGAGTAGGCCATGTCACCATGTCATTTGATGTGAGTGTTTGGTGTGAGTGTTTGGTGTGAGTGTTTGGTGTGAGTGTTTGGTGTGAGTGTTTGATGTGAGTGTTTGATGTGAGTGTTTGATGTGAGTGTTTGATGTGAGTGTTTGATGCGAACGTTTGATGTGAGTGTTTGATGTGAGTGTTTGATGTGAGTGTTTGATGTGAGTGTTTGATGTGAGTGTTTGATGTGAGTGTTTGATGTGAGTGTTTGATGTGAGTGTTTGATGTGAGTGTTTGGTGTGAATGTTTGATGTGAGTGTTTAATGCGAGTGTTTGGTGTGAGTGTTTGATGCGAGTGTTTGATGCGAGTGATGTGAGTGTTTGATGTAAGTGTTTGATGTGAGTGTTTGATGTAATTGTTTGATGTGAGTGTTTGATGTGAGTGTTTGATGTGAGTGTTTGATGTGAGTGTTTGATGTGAGTGTTTGATGTGAGTGTTTGACGTGTGTGTTTGATGTGTGTTTGATGTGAGTGTTTGATGTATGTGTTTGATGTGAGTGTTTGATGTGAGTGTTTGATGTGAGTGTTTGATGTGAGTGATTGGTGTGAGTGTTTGGTGTGAGTGTTTGATGTGAGTGTTTGATGTGTGTGTTTTGTGTGAGTGTTTGGTGCGAGTGTTTGGTGTGAGTGTTTGATGTGAGTGTTTGATGTGAGTGTTTGCTGTGAATGCTGTGAGTGTTTGATGTGAGTGTTTGGTGTGAGTGTTTGGTGTAAGTGTTTGATGTGAGTGTCTGATGTGAGTGCTTGATGTGAGTGTTTGATGAAAGTGTTTGATGTGAGTGTTTAATTTGATTCTTCACTGGGTTGCACCTTCGTTGTTTTTTCAACACCGGGGTTTGGGTGAGATGTGCGCCCCCACCGTACTCTTAGTACTATTAGTGCTATTAGTACTATTAATATTATATAATAGCGAGATGTGTGAGAAACCCTCAAGCGAGGAGCCATCTTGAGTGCACCCCTACCCCCTACAGTACTATTACTACTATTAGTGGCATACGTGTCACCCATAATCACATGCCGTGCCTGCTCTATCGTGGTGCACCTCGGTGGCAGAGCGAAATCATGCAAGGGTCCACCGTGTCTTGATTGACGCGGGAGGCGATCAGTATAAACAAACCACGTTGTGAGAATATGCCAAACCTGTTATGAGGTATTTTACCTGGTAGTGTAGAAGAACAACGCCATACAGCAGCTCCAGGACGTCTGGAATGAAGGAATGCTTTTTAACAACGGACGGAACGAAGCTAAATATGCTTTGCCACCTGTCGCGTATATTCTCCGCGGGCATAGTTGTGGCGTGTTGCTCCGTTTGACCCAAAGTAACCCCTCTTTTCTTCTCTTTTTTTGTCTTTTCCAGCCGCTTCTTGTCTTTTCCTGTCTTTTCTTGTCTTTTCTTCTTCTTGCTCCCTTTGACCCTAACAAGCCTCTTTTTTTTTCTGCCGGCTTCCTTTGACGCAAATGAGCCTTTCCTTTTACTCCTTCTTGCCCCCTTTGACCCACATCAATCAACGGTCTTGCCTGTTCTGTTTTACTGTTTGACTCCAATGGACATCTCCCTAGTCCCCTTTGCTCCGTTTGACCCAATCATTCTATCTTTTTTTGTTTTCGAATCAACCCTAATCAACCGCCTCTTTCTTTTGCTATGTTTGACCCAATTGAACCTCTTCGTACTTGTCATGGCTCCCTTTGACCCAAAGCAATCTCTCCTTTGTTTTCTTGCTGTTACCCAAATCGCCCTCTCCTCTTTTTCCGCAGATTTACCAGGCCAAGATTTTTGAGAACGAGTTTTCCAGGGTTGGGAAACGTTGCTACGGGTGCAGCATACACTACCACTATATTTCGGTCACCAACGCCTCTGAATCATACGATGGTGCCAAAATGGTTCACTCATCACTTACAGAAATGGTCGCAAATGTGAGAATACGATTGTGACGATTGATATTTCAACGCGCAGCAGTTAGTTTAGCTTTACCATTAGCTTTTGGTATTCTGTATCGTTATCCACAACACGCTATTTTTCAAAGTTTAAAAACGTTGCTACGGGCGCAAAAGGCACTAACTACCCTTGCATCTCGGCCGCTTATTCTCCAGAAGAATGTGTTGACTCCAAAAGGTCCACTCAGCCGTCACCGAAATGGTCGCCAATGTGATAATACGCTTGGGTGAACTAGCGAACGGGCTTTGAACGTGCAGCAATTTAGTTTGAGAATTAGCAGTAACAGTACTTTGGGCATCCGGTATCGCTGTCCACGATTCCAACGTGCAGCACTTCGGGTTCAGGATTCCCAGCACTTTGGCATTTCGCATGGTTATGCACAACACAATACGATATGCCGGTGTACTATTAACTTTCAACCCCACGCCGCGACGAGTTCACCGTGTGTGTCTCGAACGTTTGAGTCTGTGCCTGGCAACTAGCTTGATGTCGGGTAGGGGGCAAGGTTTGCAGCTTCCAGCGACCGCCACCGCCACCGCCGCCAATTGGTGTGCCCCGATTGTGGTCGCTTGCCGGTGCTTTATATATTTAGTTTCGTTGAGACTCCGACCCAACGACTACGGAAGCAGAATAAATGGCACTTACACATGGTGCTTGAGAACATTGCAACCGCCGAGCGCTTACACCTTTAAGGATCACTTGGGAATCACATACCATCTAACAAGTGGCAAACGTAGTTAGTACCATTTGCCGGCACTGGCACGAATGATTTTGTGATTTTTTCGACAAGAAGTGTCAAATTTGTTTTCCTAACGAAATCTTGACCATGGTTTTTTTTCTGAAAAAAGCATGCCAACAGCAGCCGACGCCATGTCAACTAACTCACGGATTTTTTACCGATCGCCCTTGAGAAAAGCACCACCAGATGCTCGGGGGAGAGGGGCGGGGTACAGAGACCACGTTAAAAATCTTGTGTACGAGTGATCGTCTGTAGTTTTCGAAATGCCAATGATAATTTGTAAAAATCATTCTAACATCGTCAGCTGTGAGTTCGACAATTTTAAGATCGATACTCATCTTTTTAAGCTGCGTAATACATCGGTCGTCCGTTTTCAGCAAGTTTTCATGAATGAACATGTTGTTCTCACATTGGGCACATACTACAGCATCATGAAGGTTAAGATGCAGCATTGCATCAACCATTGTTGTTTCTGAGGCTCCTCACTTGAGCTGGATTTAGTTGCACCCGTCGAAGGCAAAAACTTTGTTGAGTAAACTGAAGGTGCAACCCGATGGCCTAGGTGTGCACAATATGAATCAATAGTTATGTTGAAAAATGAGAATTTCATTCCGAAATTTTGCATTAATAGGTTAAGAAGCCCCGTCACTCCAGAAGAAAAGTGCCTACCAGGTATTAATACAACTATAGCCTCTATCGTCTTCATTAGCTCTTTACCCTGAAATACAGATTTTAGACCCGAGTCGCCTACTCACTTGCTGTGCTCACAAAAAGAAAGACCCGAGTTGCCCATTCACTTGCACGGGTGCTGTTTCGGGCTGCCTGGGTTGTTGTGTGTCGGTCTCCAGATAATGGTCACTAAGGCTGTGGGAACCAAAGCAGCTCTGTATGACAAGGTGGCCGGCACACCGGACATCTCCTCGCGACGTGTTGAAGTTGCGAACGTTTTTGAGGTGAGGGGTTTAGCGAGAAGTCAGAAGTGCATGCATTGCGTTTGCTCCCGAAGTTTTTTTTTTTTTTTTTTTCCGTTTTACAGTTTGTGACCACATACAAGTAGTTTGTACGTCTCTCCAGGATGAAGAGTGAGGATAGACACTGGGCGTACTACTGTAGTGCCGGGGTGGAAATAATGGTTTAATTGTTTTTTTTAACGTGAAGAAACAAACACACGCATGCAACCCTGTTGGAAGAAACGACAAAGAAATCTCCTACGTTGTTGACCTGTAAACGCCCGCTATCTCCCCATTCTCGCTTAATTCGGTGCTGCCAAGGCTGGCAGGCTTACCTGAGTGGTACCATATGCAGCGCATTGTTTGTGTTGTTTGTGTTGTTTATATTACTTGGATGTTTGTGTGGTTTGTATTGTTTGCGTTGTTTGAGTCGTGTTTGTATTGTTTGTATTGTTTGTATCGCTTGTGTTGATGGTATTGTTTGTATAATTCGTGTTGTTTGTTTGTAATGTTTATGCTGTTTGTGCTGTTAGGACTGTTAGGACTGTTGAGACTGTTAGAACTGGACCCATGCTGTGATTGGGGTAGCTCTTCCCCCCCGAATAATCGGCACCGACGGGCTTCCTCAGATAAGGGCATACTTGGACGTGACTCGTATCTCGTCCCGGTATCATTGGAGTACTGTTTCTTTGTTCAACAATACTATGATTTCTATCATCAGGCCATGGACATTCCTACTGGTTTGCTATTTTCGGGCATCTCAAAGAAAGGTTTGCGCGAGGTATTGAGGTCCTCTAATATGGCAGGTGTTAATGGCATCATGCGAAGGCCCTCAGAAGATGCAGGCACACCCCGAGCATAGTAACGTATTGACATATTAATGCCATGCGGCGGCAGACTGGCAACTGAATCCCCTCAATAGTCTGTTCGGCGAAGCCCGAACATCGCACCCCCTCAGTTGCTACTTGTTACGTGTTGCGGTGACCCCTGTGCCTTATGGCCTCCGCCGCAGGTATGCACGGACTGCCCGGCAACGTTGATCCCGTACCACGTAAAACCAGAGCCAGAACTAGCGTGCAAGACCGTCAGCTACTTGCCTGGAAATGCCTCGGTGGGTACGGCGTGGGATGAGGAAATGTGCCCCGACTGGTGTTTGGCGACTGATCCTGTCGGCCAGACTCGCACGCGTTCGGGCTTTGTAGACATTCGGGATTGTGGGGCCGCCAGCGTTCCGCCCTGATCCACCTTGAACCACAGTCGTGGTCCCTCTATAGTGCCGGTTTCCGTTATAGTGCCGGTCTCCCTGCTATAGACTATAGCACCTGCGAAATCGCTTGATACATGTTGGAACAACCGGTAGTAGCAGTGTGCGGAGTAGTGCCGGTTGTCGCCCTTATTTCGGGCTGGTACATATCGGCGCTACGGAGAGACCACGGCTGTATCGATTTGTCGTCGACGCCAAGGTGATGGCGTAGCTAGTAGTCGCTTTTGCGGCGTTTCCTGTTTGATGTTATATTATTTGGTAATATCTCGGTGAGCACGGCGTGGGACGAGGGAGTGTGCCCGGACTGGTGTATGGTGACTGATCCTGACGGCCAATTTCGCTTGGGTTCGAGGTTTCTAGACGTTCGGGATTGCGGGGTCGCCAGCGTTTCCCCCTGATACACTTTGGACTATCGACTTGTCGGCGGCGGCAAGGCGATACCTATTATAAAGGTGTTTCTACAGGCGGTGCTCTTGATGCGTTTCCTGTTGGGGATGGTTTTGGTGTTAACGTTTGGTTGATATCAAAGCTCAGAGCCGATTGTGGAAAAAGACTCCTTTAACCCCTTAGAACCCCACCAACGATTTGGAGGACAAACAACTTAGAATTAGTGTGGGGGTGTTTTCGCAGTAGTGAAAGGGTTATAGGCCCTTCGAACCCCACCCCCGAGTTTCGGGACAGAAAACTCGGCATTCGCGTGGGATACTTGTTGCAGTTGTGGAAAGAGTAAACAGTTTGCCTAATATAGTGTGTGTGCATTGTATTAATAGCTCTTGCTACTCCTGGTGAGTGTGTCTGTACCTGGTAGGTGGCACGGGTGATTTGTTGTTCGTAGTGTGTGTATTATGTTGTTTTTTGAAGCTTTGAAGGGTATAGTATAAATAGGTACAATATTGTTCCGTGGCCGTGGAGTTGGCGCAGCAATGGGAGATTTCAACCTTGCGTTTGTTGTCGCGTCTGCGTGGGGATGCTGCAGGTCGCTGTCGCCGTACATGTAGTAACTATGTGG
The DNA here is from genome assembly GCA_012845835.1 of Undaria pinnatifida. Taxonomy (NCBI): domain Eukaryota; class Phaeophyceae; order Laminariales; family Alariaceae; genus Undaria; species Undaria pinnatifida. The sequence continues at coordinate 14,562,150 of JABAKD010000016.1, forward strand.
ATTAAACAGCACTCCATGGCGTTGTCACAATGGCAGAGCACGTAGGCCGCGTGACCATCTCAACAGGAAAATGCCCGAGGCGAGGTTTGCAAGGGTCCTCTGAACCAGAATGCAGTCGTGAAGAGGCGGAGGGTAGGCCACTACCTGCTTAGCAGAAATGGTGGGAACGGTTGATACCAAGTCAGCCTCCTTCGCCGATTACTCATACAGTATCGTCAGCACGTTGAAAGTAATTGCGCGTGAAATATTAATGGCATTTACACTCAGTTTGGCTGTTCGTTTTAAGGCTATTTTCGAGGTATCACACGTGCTCTGCACAAAATCCCTACCTTGAGCAGACGCGAGACAGACCAGGTGAGGCCTGTGACCCCAAGGTTACGTTCGCGCGGTCCCCCTTTCGAGCCCGATCAGTGTAGCCCAACGGGAGTGCGAGGTATGGTCTGTTTGTACACGCGTACTACGACAGGGGTAGACGTTTTTTGGCTGTAATGTTGGCCTAAACAGCTCCGGCCGATGGGGATTTCGAACTGACGAACTGCCCAATATCGTTTGAGTACCGTTTGAGTACCGTTTGAGTACCGTTTGACTTCAGTTTTGCATCGTAGGCTGGCATGGCACCATGGGATTGTTCATCGGGTTGTAAGTTCCATTTTGTGTCGAAGCCAGTTTCTGGGTGACATGGTGAGGTATAGAGCTCCTGACGCGAGGCGCCTTAGAACTCATAAAGGTACTATGGTACACCCCTACGGCACTATTAACACTATTGGTAGTATTATTAGTCGCATGCCTCTGTAGCGGCAAAATGCCATCGAGCGCTAAACTGTTCGGCATAACGGCTTAAAGCTCTGCAACGTGCTCGGAATAGGAACGCGTAGTGTTCGACTGATGCTAAGAAGCCCCAGGATCACTGTACGGGCCATATTCTATTTCACCTCCCTCGTCGTCGTGTATGCATCGTGGTACAAGCAGATTAATAGTACAGACTATGCAAATTTTCGCTGCGGAGTCGTGTTATAGTGACGGGGGTGATGCAACATGTAAGAAGAAGGCCCAAGTCAACCCGTGACCGAATAACTCGCGTATCTAGTCTATAGCTTTTTGTGTTTGGTTCATCCCCTTTAGAGACCAAAGTCGCCTCCCTATACCAATTCCAAGTGATTTTATCCCCAAAACGGGTTTTCAGCTGTCAAGGCGTTGAGACACGGTTGGAATTATGGCATACAAGCGCTGAGGTCGTGTGTTAATTGTTGTGGTTGCACCGAAAACTGAAAAAAAACTGGGCAGAAGAACTGGCGGTAGCAACAAAAAACACCAAAGTACGATAGCACGGCACACTTGCTTAGTTACTGCTGTCACGGGCAAGCCATACCCAACAAGCAGCAGCAGCAGCAGCAAAGCAGCAGTGCCGAGGAAGCAAAAAGCTTGTACACTCGTATGATTTTCGTCAACGGAGCGCCTGGTATTAATATCACATCATACAGCTACACCAGCAGCACCAACATCGATCCGTGGGGAGAGCTGACACAACAACACTACGTAGTCAGCCTGTGTGATGAGAGCCACACCTTGACTGAAAATATGGCAAAAAATAAGCTTTAACTTGTTTGCCCAATCCGCATGTGGATGGCTGAAATATTTGTTAAAAACTTCCACCCATCCGCATTCTGAGGGCCTGCTGCACTATTTGCTATCCCCATGGAAGTTCATGCAAGCTTCCATGGAAGCTTCCATCGCCTCCATAGAAGCAGTGGAAGTTTTCGTGGAAGCGTGGAAGCTTCCATGGAAACCTCCATGCTTCCATCGCCATGGAACTTTCGCGGAAGCTTCCACTGGAAGTTTTCGTGGCGGAATCTTCCATCGATACTTCCGTGGAAGCATACGCCCATGGGCACCCTCGGAAGCTTCCATGGAAACTTCCGGCGCGTGGACGCTCCCGTGGAATGTTCCATGACAGCTGCTCCCACGAAGCCGTGGGCGGAAGCAGTGTCCCGGGAAGCTTCCGTGGAAGCGATGGAAGTTTCAACAGTAGTGCGTTTACTTCCCGGAAAGCTTCTGTGGAAGTTGCTGGCCCGTGTATGTGCAAAACGTTAAAGGTATTAATAACACCCCCCTCCGGCACTTACACGGAGGGCACGGAAGCTTCAACGGCTTAAAGGGAACCAGTCCAAGCTGACATGACCCCCCCCATCCCCTAACGTCACATTTTATTTGTTACCGAGCAAACAACAAGCACACACCGCAGCAACTGAACAAACCGGCGTGCCAGCGTAACGCATGATGGGGCAACAGCAAGACAATATTTCGCTCTCCCGTCGTCCAACGACCACCACTTACACACAACGTTAACAAACAACACACCCATCATGGCGTGGGCCGTCTAACACCACTAATGGCTACGGGATAGCTGCGTGAATAACTGAAAACGTCCTTCGCCGCCGTTCACCACGATTTCTTTCTTTACTTCAACTTACACGAATCCTCACGAACATCACGAAAAAAGCGGAATCCAGACCGGGGCACGTACATAGGCATGTGCGTGACAACACCTCGGACCCCCCCGGTGATCGCCGCTTCTCACTTCTCAGTGCTTGCTTAGTTGATCACCCGCAACCACCAACACATGCATCGATCGCGAGTACATCACAATAACGCGATAACCCAGGAAACGGCATGGGTGCATGGGCTATGACATAGTGTCCATGACACTGAACCACTCTTACCCCGCAAGCCTAAGAGCCGGGGGCCAAGCATTCTGAAGGCGACGCCACAATCCGTCCGCCCACCCAAACACACTCACCCATCCCCACTCGGTCCGCAGTTCACAAGCAAACCTACTCCACCGATCAGACCACCCATACCATATAGGATGCGCCCGTACAACACCTACTAACACCAACTCTGTTGTACGATGTACGGCATGCACACAAGGGGTACATACCCCCAGGTTTACCTACAAAAACCCGGCAGCGACGAAAACATGCCCGCCGGGGGTAGTGTCAGTGTCCCATGCCCGTACGAAAACGCCTTTGGTCCGAAAGGGAAAGCGAAACAGGGGACGCCACAAAGCAACCCGGGAGGGGAAAACAAATCCTACCGAACCTGTTTTAGAACCCCTCTCTTCCCGCGTATCCCTCCGCCCCCGGCGACGGGACCGAGAAACCTGTTCCTGGCAGGGCTACTTTGGACGCCCTAGGCTTGTTGAGTTCGGCGGCGACGCTCTTTCTTTCGCGGGCGACACGGGCGGGATCGGGTAGCCGTGGGGAGGGCCGGCGTTTCACGGGGGACACTAAGATCGCATTAATTTCAAGGTACCAGACGAGGTCCTCACCACCGCCACAAATCAGCGCTAGACATGAAGAACGCACGAAAGCTCTGTCGCCTAGCCTTGACAAAACTTGAAAGACCGGAGGACACAATAAAAAGTACATCACCTCTCCTAGCTTTCACGACGTCCGCAGCCGCACGTAACAACAAACTCACGGCGGGGGTATGTTAAATTTGTCAGTTCAGGTTTCGTATAGGGGTCATGACGACGGCAAGCCACCCCGGTCCAGCGTCCACCGTTTCCGTTCACCGAGGTCTAAAAAATGCCCCAGTTCAAACAGAAAAAGGGCGACCGTGTCCAGGCCAACTTCATTACGGGTAACGAACATGGCCAACCTTCCCCGCACTCACCATATATGCTAGTAACCGTAACCAGGTACAAACCCAGCGTGTATTCATCGGAATGAAAACGTCACAGAGGCAACTCGACCATGACATCAACACGATCTTGCAGCGCTCGCCCCAACTCTCATCAACACCACCAAGAAACCCACCTTAACAACTGCACTCCAACGTGCCGCGTGGAGGCTAGGACGTCACAGCACACCCTCCCGGCGTCCTCAAGATACGCTTCATTACCCGCAACCACCTAGGATGACATCGCAGCCACTGAAACAAACGCAAGTCGAGTCGACGGCGTTTAGGACGCACTTCATCACCCCCTCCCCCCTCCCCCCCCGCGGACAACGGACTAAATCCGAAGCCTTTCCCCCACCCCCTGGCGGCCACCACCCAACATAGTTAACCACCGCGAACAAGGCGTTGACGAAGGGAAGAGTATGGCGCCTATCCTGGCAACCCAGCGTCCACCACGTATAGCACCCCTCCAATCCACGTGGACGCCAGACCAGAGTGCGGGGTGAAAAGGCATCAAGGCCTTCAGCCCATCCGCATCCACCGCCCGCTTCTGGTCCCAACCACGCATAGCCACATACCCCGTATTACTATATAATCCGAAACGTCCTTCGTCATTTTGGACGGCTTCGCCACAAGAGAACCAGCCCCCCCCCCGCCACAACCCACCTCCACCTCGACGCCGGGGCGTCGGCGAATGGACAGAACGATCGCAATACCCGCCGGGCATTGTGCTCCTGCAAAAAGAACAGCAAGAAGAGGACGGTATCTAACCCAGGGAACGGCACACGCTCATGACGAGGATTGGCTGACGCCCCCCCCCCCCCCCCTTTTCACGCCTCCCGTCCCCCACCCCCAGCGTCCGTCACTTGTACTATACCCCAAACCACGCACAAACATTCCACACCAACGTAAAACAGAGGTAGGGGCGAAGGTATGCGGGGGGGGGGGGGTGGACAACGTCACCCCCTCCCGCGGTGTACCTGTCCGTACGCACCCCCCCCCGACGCTAAACCCATATTTCGAAGTATAACTGCAACTTGCACTGGTGCAGGCGAGGCCTGAAGACATGAATATGGAAAAAATTCACTCAGTTTGTGGCAACAAACTACCAGCACACTGCACGGACCCAGTACAGGCTACGGGCTGGACGCACCTACGACGCCAACCCCAGCGCCCACGGCATAGTTCATAACCGTAACCAACAACACCGCACCGTAACAACGTAATAAACAGTCAGACCCGGCGGCGGTCCTGAGGCCAAGAACACAACACCTTCCCAACGTTTACCACCTTCTCTATTTAACCACAACCAGCGACGAATCCGTTACATAAGAAGAATAAGACGCTAGCCCAGAGTGCGAGATGAAAAGGCATCAAGGTCTCCAGCCCACCCGCAGCGTCCACCATCCGCTTCTGGCCCTAACCACGCATAGCCACATACCTCTACATACCCCGAAACGTCCTTCACCCCTTTGAACGGCTTCGCCATAAGGGAAGTAACCCCCCCTCCCCTAACCCCCTGGCCTATATTATATAGGATGAGTTGGCGTCGGTTGGCAACGACACTGTAAAATACGCCGCTCACTACATGAGCTAGACCGCCAGGGTACCGTTTTTGTTGTTTGGCGTCGATCACAGCTGGCGGTCGAGTTAGATCATTTGTGCGGGGTGGAGCACTCTTACTCTGCACGAGGGGAATTATCGTATCACGTAGTACTGATGTTAAGGCACCTACGGGGCAGTTACATAGTACTCCCATTGCTGTCTCTGGAAGTGGCCGTCCCGGAAACTAAATTAATTAATTGAAGCTGTTATCCATCTGCAAGTCCGCCTCATAAGCAGTTCTTAGTAGGATGGAGCTCACCTGTTGTGCGACTCACCGAACACCTCACGGCGCTTCGCACTTGGTGCAAGCAATGTCTGCCTAGTCGGTGAAAACCCGACATGCTCCGTCCTGGCATCGAAGGGATGCGAGGGTCTAATAGCGACGACGGCCATGCATGAAATATCGAGTACGCCCCCCCCAACCTCCACCGCGACACCACGACGTCGGTAAATGGACGAGGCAATCGCGGTACCCGCCGGCCATTTTCTACTTCAACAAAACGGACAGCAACAAGAGGATAGCATCCAATTCAGGGAACGGTACAAACTCATGACGAGGATTGCTTCTCGACGCCCCCCCCCCTCCCGCCCCCTCCCCCTCCCGCCCCCCCCCCCTCCTGCCCCCCCCCCCCCTCCCGCCCCCCGCCCCCTCCCCCCGCCCCTCCCCCCTCCCCCCCCCCCCCCCCCTCCCCCCCCCCTCCCCCCGCCCCTCCCCCCCCCCCCCCCCCCCCTTCCCCCGCCCCGCCTAACGCCGACTTGCCTCCCACCCCTCTCTCTCCATTCCCCTTCCAACAGGCGCGCAGGTAAAATTGAAAGGTCAACCTCCCACCAGCTGAACCTCAGGGTTCAGCACAACCCGCGCATATCTCACCGTATATTAATATTTCCAAACCCATACACCCTGCACTGTCCGTCGGCTCACCCTCCTACAACAGCACAAGCGCTACGAACAGATAATGGTACGTGCGGTAGGCGTGGGGGGCTCAACACCAACGGTCTCAGACCGGAGGCCGCGGTGCTTCTTGACGGCGGCCTCCACTGGGTCGGATCCCTTGCAAAAGGCTTCTTCGTGGCAGACGTCCACGTTCTTCAATAGACGAAGCCACCTGAACAACGGCAGCAAAGCGGGTAAGACGTGAGCGACGCAAGCATAGTTCGTGAGAAAGCGCCCGTCACGGTTTCCATCGGCGTAGGCGTGGTGATCCCATGCGCGAATCGGGGCTGCCCTTGTCCGTGGGTGTCCCCTCCCCCCCCCCCTCCCCTTCTTACGGAAAAATGCCCATTCCCACACCAACACTACCTCCCAGCGCCGGACCAAGAGATAGGGGGCTTTTTGAGAGTCAGTGTCACTTCCACGCACATGCCATGTAATGTGCCTTGCGGTGCAAATGTTGCGCTGCCAGCATTGCTTTGTGAGCGGTTTAAGTGTTGAATAAGATGCTCGTACGTACGTCTACCTGGTTACGCTTTACCAGGTAATTGACAATGGAGTTACCCCTACCTGGTTACCTTTTACCACGTGAATTGACAAAGCGAGTTTCCTCCATCTCTTGAAGGTGACCCTACCTCCCGTCAAACACGCCGGCGCGTATCAAATGCCGCTACCATGTACCTCAAAGCGAACGTGTTGCTCTTGTCAGCGGTGCTGTCAAGCGATGGAGGGGAACCGTGAAGGAATACCTGTTCGGCGTGGGCATCGGGCACCTGGGCCCGATCGGCGGAGTTCCTAGTGCCGGGTTTCCGTTTAGGGTTCTGGTCATTCTCTTTCCGTGGGGCTGCTTCCGTGACGCTTTAAGCGTAAAATAGGCCGTCCGCCAAACTCTAAGCTTCCGTGCGGTTTGCCCGTTTGTCATGCCGTGCAGGCAACGCCAGAATTCTTGCAGGGGTTCATCCTCGTCATCGGGCACGTCATCATCGAGGTCGTCGGTATCCTCCGCGCCGGGAGGTGCTTCAGTCAAGAGGACCTTGACACGTCAACGTCTGTCGCGGGGGGGGGTGGTCAGAGATGCGTGGCCGGATAGATCCGAAATGACGAACGGGAGGACAAAGGCAAGGCCTCGACGCTCGGTACCAAGAGGTAAATGTTAACTGAAAATACTAAAACAACACAGAGCAGAGGAGCGTGTGACTTTCATTGTAGCTTCGGCTTAGGCCATGGCGGTACTTGTGTGTGTTCGGGTCTGCACGGTGTGGCGCCTGGTGCCTCAGTCGGAAAACATCAGACAGAACGAAGACTGTCTTTCACCACGCCTTGGTGTGGAGATGCTTTGGCCAGGGCCCGGTTTCCATAACGTTTAGGGCAAAAATTGTTATTTTTGTTCATTTTTTTAATAGGTTTTGTGGGCGGTGCAACTCAGGTGTCTATCACCGGTTGCAAAACACACGACGTCAAATGGAGTGCATGTGGCTGCCACGCCGCGTGTCTGGAAAAATCGCAAGTGTATATGAGCGTGACGTGACCGCCAAACCGGGGGGGTGGAGGTGCCTGTTGCAGTATGCTTTACGGCAACAGAGAAATTAGCATTCAGACGTCCACCATCGAACATCGATGCCCGAGCCACACCTTCTGGAGCACTCCGTAGAGAGGGGACTTCCTTTTTCTTTCCGTCAATACTTTGAGACATCGCTGGTTGCCGTTATGACCCAACCTCGAATTCGTAATCAACACGAGAACAGTTCATCGTTTTCTAGGCAATAGGGTCACACCTGGTGTAACATTTCATCATCAGTACTGGGCGTTCGTGGCCATTTCAACGACGCTACGTACGCGGGCAGGATTACGGGTCCTCAAGCCAAATATCCAACAGCACGTCATGGAGACAAGGGCTGATTCGTCTTCATCGCGAACCCATCTAGATTTTAACTGCCATGCCCACGGGCGCCTTTGCACGCACCGGTCCGGCGGCGTTGCCCCCGCTGCTCGCGCGCTGCCTCCACTGACAATGCTGGTTCGCGATCGATTGACAACCCCCCTCTGCACGTGGCGCCCGAACATCGCACCCGTCATGGCCGACGGGATCACCGTGCCCGTGCTGATGGCCACGGTAACGTCCGTCCATATCGTACCCGGCCCGGTTAACCCCGTGTCGGTTAAATCCGAGCCTGTTGAACCTGTTGAAGGCGTGCGTGTTCCCGCGGGGGTGCCTGTAGCCATCACACTTGAAAATTTTCCCCAGGGGGAGGGGATGAATCCCCATGTTGATTTCCCCGGTTTGGGGGAAGTATAGGTAGAAGACGGGCCTGTTCGGGTTGTCCCTGACGGAGAAAGCTTCGGAGGCCCCCGACCTCCGTCCCACTCCCCACGAAGCGCTCGCCGCGTTGTTTCCCGGGTCAGCGGGGGAAAGCCAAGAGCTTACGAGCCCCGTTGGAGAACCCTCGGCGTGAACGGCGCCGGTTGCAGCCGTCTCCCTCTCTTCTCACCGAACTCGGTGCGCCATGGCGGCCATGTCCGCCTCGGTGTACACCTGATGGTTAATCGTCAAACGTCCAAAGCCGGCGTGAGGTGAAGCTTCTGCTATCGGGTGGAATCAGATTTGTCGCCGACGGGGCCACTGTGTGCATCGAAACTGCCATAACATGTTCAGAAGAAACAGTTCGCTGTCGTTTGAAGCAACCGTGCTTTTCGTCTGAGACTACAAGGGCCTCACTCTGCGTCCCGCGGGCGGCTGACGCCGCCCGCTACGCTCGCGCAAGCAATATTTCAATTAAATGTGAAGGGGGCGGAAAAAAGAGACCGGTGATTTGGTGCAACTAGCGATTTGATAATGCCAAGAGCTACATGTGCAGAGAGGTGATCATCCTGTGCTGTGCTGTGTGCTTGTTGGCGACGTCACGTTCTGATCGGCAGTACGGGTTTAATGTGCGAAGAAGAATGTCGAAAATGACCGAGAGTGACAACAATCAGGGAAGAAAGCAAAAGACGAGTTAACACTTCCATACTGATAACTGGTACCTGGTATTTTGGATCTTACACGTGGTACTGCGCTATGTTCGAAAGACAGCACAGCACAGCACGGCATAGCAGCGCACTGCAGGGCAAGACACGACACCGCACGGCACCGCACGGCGCTGCTGAGCTTTAGCTAAGCTGAGCTGAGATGAGAACATTTAACTACATTCATTCAACAATGGAGTGCGTACAAACCTGATGTAGTGAACCTCGGTACTGCCGTATGATACCTCGGCGAATGAGACCTGGTATGTACGAAAGAGTAAGTACAGCAAGTACGCAGCGCGGAACAACAACCCACAGCATTGCACCGCACCACACGACACCGCACGACACCGCACGGCGCTGCTCTGTTGAGCTAACGTTGCGGTGCGCTACTGAGCCGAGCTGAGTTCAGCTGGGATCTGGTAACATGATACTCCGTAATAAAGCAACAAAAGAGAAGCCAGGTTTCAACGGGTTAAAAATGGCGTTGATCAGATGAGAACGCTTTGAGGAGCTCTATTTCAAGCATCTGAGCCCGCTCAGCGGTCCGGAGAGGATCACATCTTAAAGTTATTGTGCGTGTTAAAAAAGGCGTTGATCAGATGGGAACGTTCTCAGGGGCTCTATTTCAGGCATCTGAGCCCGCTCAGCGGTCCGGACAGGATAACATATTAAATTTAGTGTGTGAAAGGAACTCAATAGAGGCCGCTAAGGAAATCTATATTTGTAAGTAGTTCTATATTTTCATATTATACCCCTCCGTAGGAACCGGCCAGGAGGAAGACTAAACGCCACACAATAACGGCGGGTGCACGATTTTCTCTGACCATCATGAACATCATTGCCAGGTTTTGTTTGCTACCAATCAAAGCCCACGGCACAAGCCTCCCAAGAGTAAACGTTTCACTCACACCAACACACAAAAGCCACAATTGCGCGAGAAACATTGTTCTTGCCTTGGGTGGGCCAGCGTTGGCATGCTCCCGGCGCGCCACCGCTCCAACCTTGTGGAGCCCCATCGGCTTCTGGAAATACCAGAGGAGGGCAACATCGGCGAAATTCGTAACAGCATCACGCGTGGGCACGGCCGGGAGGATGTGCCCAACGGTGGGGGGGGGGCGTACAAACCTTCCCTACGGCGCTGCTACAGAGCGATCGCCCGAAAGCGCAGAGGAAGACGTTCATGGGGTAACGTATTTCACACTAGCCCGGGGGGGAGATGACCCTTCACGTGGACCATGGTCGTTCATGGAGTGTATAAGGAGGTCACAACCCATCCACGACCAAGTGGACAAACAGACAATTGTCCGGGAAACGTAAGGACGAGTCTCCTTCTAAAGACAACAGTGGTGGGGGGACAAAGTACGGCCCCTTCATACCACCAATCCCAGCACACGCACCTACAATGAGCATCCATGTTCTGGGCGCACTTGCTGCTTTTCCCTTCGCATTTTGCTCCTTTCCTCACCTCCATTCGCCCAGGCGCCCGCAGCCTCTTCAAGGCAATCGATGGAATATTGTTCCCATATTCTTTTCAGCGTGGCCCTCGTGTGAGGTAACTCGAGTATCCGCGACTCGGTGGGAACGGCACAGTTACTCCTTCCCCCGTTATGTCGGCCATCCCGCCCGCCGCGGCCAAGGTGGCTCCGTGCGCCGGCGCCGCCGTCGTTCCCGGCGCAACCCTGGCCACGGTCTGCGCCCCGTCACGGCCCAAGCCTTGGGACCGACCGCGGTCCCCGTCCGTGAACCCCAAGGCAAAGGGGGGCGGGAGAACGCCAGTCGCACCCACCAGCGCGGCTGAATCGAGGCGTTGGCGGTGCAAGCCCACGTCCGCGTGGGGAATGGGGGTGTCCCTGAGTCCTCATCCTCCGTGGGCCTCGCGCGTTGGGCACGCCCACCGTCGAACTCGTCGTCAGTGCCTCCGTCACTGTCGTCCAGAACTCCGTCCACGAAGGTCGCGCACTTCTGCATCACGTAACTTGCGTCGTCGTCGTTCGCACGCACGCGGAACTGTGGGTGATGCAAGGATGCGGCGGCCGAAGAGGAAGGAGGGCGGCGGCGGCGGTGGGGGGGGGGGTTGGTGGGGAGTGGGGCTGGGGAGGGGCGACGCATGGTCGAAAGGCGCGGATGTCGAAGAGGGTTGACGACGCGGGAGACGAGTAGCGGACGTGGGCTTACGTGTACGTATGCCTTCACGTCGGCAAAGGCTAGATTGTACACGTACTTTATCCCCGGGTTTGACACAAGTTTTTGTCTACGTCCATGACGTCCGGGTTCAGCTTTCCTTTCCGCTTGTTTGCTGCGTCGTGCAACATGGCGTGTGCTCTCCGGGGAGGGCTCGGATTAAGGGGATACCTCGGTAGGTGGAATCATCGCAACCACGACTTGGTTTTGGCTCGGCGTAAATATATTTGAGAGTTGGAGACGTGTCAACAATGCCTTGTGCCACCTGGTACACGAATGTACTCCCGGCCAAAAACAACGGCGGAATACGTCACGACGCAACAAGTGTCCGACAACCACCTCCAACAGAATAATTGCCTGCGCAACAACGGACGTCCCGCCCTCAACCCGGGATGGGACACACGCACCAGCGGGTCTCTGGCGTCGAGCCTTGCGATGTTTTTGGAAAGCTTGGCCATGAGTTCCTGAGCAACCCTTTGTCCATTCCGTTGATGGCGCTGGGGATGAGCTTGTGTCGCTCCACCCGGTTAAGGCGCTGGTCTTGAGAGTGCAGAGGCCGTACCCGTGGGCATCAACAATCGTCGGGAAAACATGAACAGGGTCGTGTGAGACTCAACCAGCGCAAACAGCAGCACCGCAGTGGCAGCGCCGACAGCACGAGGGGTCTCGGCGCAGCAAACGCACGCGTCGCTGTATTTCCGTAAGCAGGCTGCATGCAGCAATCTCACACGGACCCTACCTTGGTTAGGGTGGTGTGGCATATCGGCGCTTGAATGACGCGGGAAACGGGGTTGGTATTGAAGCCCACACTACGAGTACTGGGTATGTGTTCGTATGTGTTCATTCTCATGCATTCTGTGTTGGTTTATGCATCACACGCACTTCGTTGAATCTACAGCGGACAACACAGGGGGAGGTGCATGTCATTGGGGTGTCCTCATCGGTGGGTTCCGCCTTGTGATAGACGACGATAACCTCCCTCCTTTTTGAACCGTGCCTTTCCCAGCAAGAGACCTTCATTAGTCGGCGTCCTCACCTTTCGTTAAGACCTCCCCGTGTTGGCCCCATTGTTGAATAACGGCGTACTTCAAAACCCTAGGACAGAGTGGACGCGGTAATGGCGCAAAGGAGACGGGTGCATCACAGAGGGCATGGGGAGCATTCCTGGACGTGACGGTCGTGTCGACATACAACCTCGAAATACTCGGTACTAGATAAGACGAGGGTAAATCAGGAGTGAGAGACGGGGGTAGAATACATTTCATGGTTGGCAACGGAGAGGCTATCGGTATCCTTGTCCTCGATAGAAGCTTTCATGGAAGCCGGCGTCGAAATCGCGATGAAAGTAGCTTCCATGGAAGCTTCCATGAAAGCTCCACGAAAGTAGCTTCTTTCTTGAAGGTAGCTCCCATGGAAGCTTTGATGAAAACAGCTTTCACGGAAGCTTCCGTGGAAGCTTCCGCGGATGATCTGCGTTCAACTATGCGAAACAGATATGCGAAACAGACACAAATGGAGCCAAGCATACCCTGAAAAAAGCATTATCACTTCGTAGGACGAGCGTTTATTAAAACCTATTACAAGGGCTCCGCATGGGTGCCGGCATACGCCGGCACTCATTCTTCGGGTAGGGCAGGGTTAGGGTTAGGGTTAGGGTTATGGTTGGGGTTATGGTTAGGCTGACCCTTTCAGGGCCCTCGCGAACACAACCACGCGTTTTGTCGCACTTTCTTGTTTGGATCCCCGGGAAGACATTTCCCTCAACAGGGCACACGCAGTTACCGCATGCAAGATTGCCCTTTTGTAATTCCATGTGCTCGATGTGTAAGAGTATACGACCCAGGGGGTGTGAACGTTATCTGACAGAGGATGCGTTCTATTATCATTTCCCGGATTTCTCCCACCTTTGCAAATATTAATGCTGCGGTGGCTTTCCTTGTTTGTTCCTTGGGTTCCTGTGGTGAATTATGTGGGCTTTGAAGTTAATCCTATTACCTGGTAGTGCCTAGGCGAATGATGTTGAGTGATGTTAAATGCTGTTGAATGATGTTGAATTATGTTGAATGATGATGTTGAATGATGTTGAATGATGTTGAATGCTGTTGAACTATGTTGGATGGTGTTGAGAAATGTTGTTGAATGATTGCCTCTAGACCAAGGCCACCGTGGGTGGAATGCGATTGGATCCACTTCATTTATAGCGGCCCAGGGTTACTCGCGTTAGTGAAAACCCTGGTATCCCTTTGGATATTTTCTTGGGCTTAGCGATATGCACCGACATATAATCGTCGATTACGCTGCGGCAGCAACGTGTGTTTTGTAGTCCTATTGTAAGCGAGGCACAGGGCCGCTGGCGCTTGAGACCAAACCCGGCAGTACGCACATATGTTAACCATCAACCATTCAGAGGACGTCACATGTGGATTGAGTACACAGATATATATCGTAACACATGGATACAGTTGCCAACGGATCGGCGCTGTGTATTCAACTGGCCCGTCCCCAGACCTGCCGTCACGCAGTACACAGCATTGATCGTGCTAAACGAAGTATTCCCGTTTTCGGATGATTATATTTTGAATTGTTGACGTGTTCTGACAACGTAGTGTGTGCTTCGTATTGGATCCTCCGACAGCACCACTCTTATGAAACTGCGACTATGTTGCTGAATCCTACTATCACCCATGTTAAACGGAAATATCCTCCCATTATGAGATAATTCGTCGGGTATGTAGACTATGTACGTGTACAGATAGGCGGGTTAAGGGTAGGGTTAACACCGTCCTGGTCAGTCAACTTTGTAACAGTTCTTGACTGTTGCGACATCTTGTCGTCTTGATAACCTGGAATATCATCCGACCTGGCCCTCTTGTCACCCATTTGAAACAGCTATTATTATATCCAACGATCACCTAACAACCCCACGGGTTAACGTGCCCTTGGCACCGCCCTGTTCAGTCCGCGTTCATGTACGGCAATAACCAGTCAACACTACCACAGTTCCAAGCTACGTCTACACAAGACATCATCCTCGGCTTCGTCGAAGCACACAATTCTACGGACCTCAACAACTCGACGGGCGATCAACACGTTTTGATATTTTTACTGCGACATCGCCTTCCTGCCAGCGATAGAAACGAAGCCTTCTTCCTCGAGAAATTGCTTTAGTACTCCTTTACATCGGCGAAGCCTTTTAAAAAAACTCCTTCAAAGCTTTCTCTACCTTGGGGAGGATTTCTCTACAGTACATTGGCGACGCGTTCTTGGCGTTGGCGAAGCAGGTGCGACTTGCGGACCGAACCCAATGCGTTTGATCTACACAAAAACATACACGACATGAGCATCACCCAGTGGCTAGACTATATGTTGGTCTGTTGTTCACACTAAGGGCTTGATGACTACGGGTGAGGCGTTGGTTTCACTCATCATGCTGTGTCCGCGTTCTGGTGGCCAAAAGTTGAGGCTGGAAAATCCGGGAAACAACGAAGCAATTGCGATAGACGATGATTATCAAATCGAGTATATTTGTAAACGCCCGCCCTATAAAGTATTGTAGATGAGTACCGTTTTCGAGCGAGGATCGGATGTTCTCGGCCGTGTTGATTCCACGCGCATTTCGGTTCACGCCGAGCTTGCTATTGAAATAACGTAAGGCATTACTTAGATCTCCTTTGCGCGGCTGTCCTGAGCATCGCAGCGCACACAGCTAGTCACAACAGTGTAGTTAGTTACAGTCACTTATATAATTAAACTCAATTGGTCAAGGGAAGTCGTCGACTGTTAGAAATGAATGGTTAAACAAGTGGTATCGTCTTAGGTCTTCGCCACGGACCGTAAAACAGCCAAACCAACCAGCTACCTGGACGATAGACGCAAGGACATGTAAATGGTGAACACATGGAACTTGTTGTGAACTGTTGTTGTGCTAAGTAAGGCTATCCCATGAGGATACATGTTGACAGACGACGAGGCCGAAATATTCGATCAAGAACGAATAATGACAAGAAACTAATGACAATGACTGTGCTATGGTCTCAAGTCTCAACCATGCATCTAGATAGCCCGCGGAAGAAACTGAGAGGAAAGAACACGAGCATCGGCTGTAGTATATGACCGGGAAGGCCGGAAAATACGTGTAGACAGACGTCGGCAATAGATCAGATACACGTGACCGGTTTGATGCCTTCAGGGGCTATAGATTTTTTTTTTTTATATTCCACCGTATTACCAACTTTACACTGCTTGGGTATGTAGGATATTGGTCGTCAGGCATATTGCCTACAGGTAGATGATTTCCAACAGTTTGCTGATGCAATCATTCCCGAAGACCGCTTAGCAAGGAGGGTAGGGATTCAATTTAGAGCTACTACCTTAGGGCACGTGTTGGGTTGGTTTAGTACCTTTCTCGCTAGCATTATTGCGTGTCAAAACCCCAATATGTAAGTACACGCCTTCCCGTTATGTCGCACGCCCTTTTTCTTGCTACATAGTACAGGTGGCAAATGAGGCAAGAGTGCCACAGACTTAGAATGTGCCACGTGCACTCGAGGTCGTGTTCGGCGGTGCGTATGCTGCAGGAAGTAACAACAAGGAGATGCAGCAAACAAACCACATCCTTTCAGGTACAAATCACACACAAATCAAACACAAATCACACACAAATCACACACAAATCACACACAAATCACACACAAATCACACAGCACACGGGCCTATATTACGCACTCCAGCACGGCGACCGCAACCAACTCGGCACATCTTGCAACGAACCAGCAAGTTTCCACGACCTAGCCTAAGACAGAGCCTGATTCTGTACACGGCGACCAGTATTCGAAATCTGTTATGCATAGTTCTCTCAATCAGCCAAGATTGCGAGCAGATGAACGTGCCGATAGTCTCATTACGATATCCTCAATGAGGACACGCAACCCGCAATACGTGCGATCGGAGTATCACACACAGCTTGCAAAGAAAGATGAATTTCGACAAATATTCGACCTCACAGCTGGAGTGTAATTCAATTTTTATAATATAACTGCCTTGTATCAGAAACGCCCATACTCTTTGTTCTCTATGATTTCATGACATGCTGCTATGTAATAATAGGGTGTCCTGTGAGCGGCAAACTCCAACTATTAATACTTCGTATAATACAAGTAGACTAATAGTGCGTAGCGCGGTCTACCCCGTCAGTAAAGGCGACTGAGGAAGGGGATGGCCCGGGGCAGACACGGTGACATGGTCAAGCTCATCCCTGTGAGCTCTCTCTGAGGCCGAACCATTGTAAACTCGATGAAACAAAAGAAGACTTCTAACGATTAATAGTACTCGTATAGAAGTTCCACCCACCCGAGCAAGGGGACACTCTAAAAACAACATCGGACATCACTCTGACTTTTCCGAGAGCTCAATAGCGGAAGGCAAGAATTAAACCATCTAAATATATGAATCGCACATAAATATCATTCCTCCTATTTGTTTCTGATTTCGCCCTTCCTTGCTATTTTCATAGGAGAGTGGTGCCCGTTCGTTTTTTATGCGATGTTTTCCTGACCGGGCTATAGACTAGTGGTATTGTGGTATTGTGGTATCGTGATATCGTGGTATTGTTTGGCTGACTCCGAGAGGGAAAACGCGAGGAACGACGAGATAGATGCGTTAGGCCCAAAACCATGTAAAAAATACCTGACAACCAAGCACAAGCACATGTTTTGCTTATGCACCTTTCTCGCAGGGTCGGCCCATTTCTTATGTCGTAGACTATAATACTAGCAATGATAATAATAGTACTCGTAGCAGTAATTCAAAAGGAGGAGACAAAAAAAAGAAAATTCCTACTTTATTAATAGTATGATATGATACACATCATGATACGTATGTACTTCGTATGGGTACCTCCTCCGTGCCGACTTCAGCCAGGATACATGAAGCTGTGATCGTTTGTCAAACAATCGCGCTACCGAGGCGAAACGATCCGCGATATCCAACCACTCCCTTCAACTATACGCATCACAATGTTTCCCACTATTTTCAAGTAGTTCACACCCCACCCAACAAATGTGGGTGCTGCTCTGAATACTATTAGGTTATCATCGTTATCGTCGCGGGATTGTTTGGCACGGAGAAACTGACGGTTTTGTTACGGTTCATATCCGATCCTTTGGTTTACAGCTTACAGGAACAACAGGGAAATAATCTGAAGAGCTTTAAACTATTTCCGGTATGCGGGGAGACCGAAGTAAAAGAGGATCCGTTTCCGTGTAATAGAGGAACCGTTTCCGTATCAGATTACACTGTTCTAACACATTTTCCCCCTCATGAACTGAACAACCTCAACAGCCGATATTTGCGAGCCGAACAACATTTATTCATGGTACTGCTGTACGTGAAAAGTCGCTGGAAGCGCGAGGATATGATCAAGTAGAAAAATCTTACGAGAGTCGATATCTTGTGTAAGTGGGCCGTACGGTGTGCATTGACCATGGTCGAAGTACAAGTAATTGTAAGTATGATGTATGATGTATGATGTATGATGTATGGTGTATGATGTATGATGTATGATGTATGATGTATGATGTATCATGTATGATGTATGGTGTATGATGTATAATGTATGACTGAATAAAGCTACGGTAAGAATGCGCGGAGGCACCCAAAATCTACTTCATGACCTCTAAACCCCACTCAAAAAGTGTTACCAGAGAAAATGTGTATCTGGTGTTATCTCCTTCAGGAGAGCTCTACAGCCCTGTCGACAACAAATGAGATACTATGTACGGTGATATACATTGTTTGGATAAATCATGCCATATGGGGTACCTCATGGGGTATCTCATGGGACACAATTGTGCCCATGGGTTGTCCCAGCGATCAACGTACCCCGTGGGGTACCCCATGGCATGGCTATACCACGGAATCCCTGACGTACCCCTTGGGATCCCATACGGCACCACATTTACGCCATGGTGTATCCTATGAGGTACATGGGGTATCGCATGGCGCAACCCATGGTGTGCATTGCTCCATGCGATACCCCATGGGCCCCCGTGGGATAGGCCATGGCTTAATCGGCCCCATGGGATAGGCTATGGCTCAATCCGCCCCATAGGTTTCGCCATGCGGTACATCTTGAGATTGGCCATGGCCCCCATGGCGTAACCCATGGATCAAGATGGATCAATGTGCTCCATAGCCTATCCCATCGATTCCACGGGATCCTATGGGATATGTCATGGTGCACTTTGCCTCCATGTGGGGGCGTAGTCCTCCCGATTCCACGGCATAATCCATGGACTGACCCGCGGCCTATTCCGTGGGGTATACTGTATTGAACTATGTTTCATGGTGTACCCCCTGGGCTGTCCCGTGATTTATCCCATAATAACCTGCCCCATGGGTTACATTCTATATGCCTTGTGGGTTATGACATATATGCCTGGTGGATTATGGCATGGGTATTTGGTTATAGCCCATGGGACTATGCTATGGGCTACGTCATGGGCTAACCTATGGGGTATGCCATGAGCGAACGCATCGGGGTATGTTATGGGTTACTCCATGAAGGTTCCCATGGTATAGCAAATGGGGAATACATTTGGACCCACGAGGTAGCCCACGGGGTAGCCCTCGCTATCATAGCCCATGTGGCGTCGGCCATGCGATACCCCGTCGGTTACGCAACGGGCAACACCATGGAGTAATGCATGGTGTATCTTGGTTACCCACGGTCTGGCGACTTCGTTCGTAATAGCAAAGACCCAATCTGGTCGTACTCCTGTACACTGAACAGTTGTACAACCAACCTATGACCAGAATACCTACTCGGCACGCCGTTCATTACTAGTTTGTACCAAGTTAAGGCTGGCGGTCTCGCGAAAGTGCATACCTGGTATTGGACTTACATCCGTTCTGTTGAAACAACGATACTATTTCCACGACGAGCCGTGTATGCTCGTCCAAGTATTGAGGCACGCGAAGCGCAGAGCGCGCGCCTGTTTTTTCTCCGACTCCAAAATACCGTATATTTATATCGGGTCATATGGTCATATGTGGGGATATACTTTCCTCTGGATTGATTCATGTGTTCGTGCGTCCGTGTGTGCATGCGTGCATCAACACATATTTGTGTCCCTCTCGACCACCACTCTTAACGCTAAACGCGCACGGTACCAACGTCAATCTCGGCGGGACATGTACCCGCACAAACCTTATGCAGCCTTTCTCGTACGTGGACTTGTGGACTGTCTCGACAATAAGTATAAAACTGCCATTTTGGAAACTCGAACTTTTCAGGTTCATTGCCATGCTATCGTGTCACCGGTGGGGAAGTGAGATACGCCTTAGATACGCATTCTAGAAGCTGAATGCGCAAACACGATATAACCCCTCCCTCCCCCTCCCCCCCCCCCCCTCCCCTCACCCCACCCCCGAGAACGCTCCGCCCTTTCCTCACTGGTTGTACGACTTACAGGATATACATGATAAACTGGTGCATTATTTCCAAAACCGTCAGATTTATCCCCTTGAATGATTTATTGTTTCCGCGCACAGATTTAGCTGCCCCGCCCGTCCCCCCCCCCCCCCCGCTCCCTCTTGATCAAACCCAGGCCCCCACGTCCTTAAACACTCCGCCCTCCCCTCACCGGTTATTCGACTCACAGGATTCACTTGATAAACTGATGCATTTCCTTCCACAGCTGTCAGATTTTGTCCCCCTCGAAAATGGGTTTCATAGTTTCCGCGCACAGACTGATTAACATCACCCTGGTGACCCTGAAAGCTACACTGTATTACAAGGGGAGTCGCCGGCCTATATCCTTAATGAGGACACACAACCCGTAATACGCGCGATCGGAGTATCACTCACACAGCTTGCAAAGATGAGTTTTGACAAAATCTTCGATCTCACAGCTGGAGTGTATTTTTATTTTTATCATATCTGCCGACGAATACGAGACGGCGCAAGATGTATACAGCTTTTAGTCACACTAAGGTATGACCAAAACAAGGTCCCATTCGCGCAGCTGGCTCCCAAATAAGCGGTCGAAAAGATCAACAATAATCAAACTATACTTGAAGATTCATCCAGCGGTTGCGCGACAGCAGCCGAAGGGTCCAATTTAAATCCGGTTTTCGGCTGCCTTTGAAATAACTCAACAAGCCGAGATTAGCCTCTCGGCGCGCTGATTCCTGGGCGTGCTTTACCTTTGCTCGCCCCTCTCGACTCTGCCAGCGGCGGCCTCGGCCGTTCTCGCTTCGTGCCACGTCTGCCGCCGAGTCGTTCTACTGTAACCCCCCCAACACGCCTTTAACAAAATCGCCGGTTTCGAAACCAGCTCCCGGCCGTAACTCCTGAAATACGGTGCCCCGTGCCCCCCTGACGTCATCGTTCGATAGTCCTTTGCAAACACGAAAATATATGAAGATTCTAGTTTTCATACCATCTTTCCTCGTGTCGAGCAGCCATGAAATGTTCGTAAAAGAAAATGGCTGATTTTAGCGGCGGCTGTTGTAGAATCAGTCCGCCAGAAGAAGCACGCTTTTGGCCAACCCGAATCGTCAAGCAAGTAAGTGCGTACAGGCTGATTCAAGTTAAAAAACCCAATTTTATTTCCTGGCGCATGTCCACGCCGTTTTTTCGATTCAGACTGTGAAATTTTGCACACACAACCGTTGACATGCAGGCAACCTATCGACTAGACTACGACTAACAAGCCGGCAGCATAATAGCAGTTAATCAACCCATATATTACCACCAGCCTTGTTTACGCCCTTTACCTCTTCTTGATAATACGATGTGGTGTGCTATGCTCGAAATGACAATGTTTTTGCGATGGTACGGACATGACAACAAATTGGGCTGTGTGTGGTAAACACTATGAACGTCGTCGAGCTCCTATCTCTGCGAACGCACTCTGAAACCGTTTCTCCTGGTGATGTTATTATTTTGTTTAAACACACTCAGGGAAGGCGTTAGTAAAGGCCGTACTATAAGAGGTATCCCAGGTACGAGACCCTGCTCGGATCCGGGGTTCCCCCTCTGAGAAAGAGGGGGGGAGGAACGACAAGTTTGTAAGAAAATAGGCACAAAGTTATCCTGCAACAACAGTAGCAGGAGCTAGTCATGGCACTAAGGGGAGTTGCCGATCTATATGCTTCTTGAGAACATACGCAGGGCACAACACGCGCGGTCGGAGTACAGCGCCTATCTTGCAAAGGTGAGGATCGACCAAATCTTCGATCTCGAAGTTGAAGTAACTGTACGTTTATGTTTGAAAAATTAAAATCCTTGGACCCATGGTTCGCGGACATGCTGCATAGAGGCAAAGTCGGATTATTTCTGCAGTTGTAGTCCATGGTATCATCGTATCAATAATCGTATCATTGTTTGTCAAGGAAGGGTTGTTGAGAAGACGAGGGGAAGGGAGTGGGCTCAGGGTTAGGGTTAGGGTTAGGGTTAGACATAGCAGTACCTATTACAGTATTTATTGTGGGCGTCTCCATGGTTCAGGCTTAGACCGCGTTATAGAAATCTGTGGGTGTTTGCCAACCAATTGCGCCGGCGGGTTAGACTAACATGTTCAGCGATAACGAAAAGCATTCTTTGCTGCCATATATATCCCCCCCACAATAATTAGTATGAGTGCAGTCTGACGGATTAAATATTACAGTTTATTAGTATTATTAGTACCAATAGCAATCGCGTGATCTCGCCGGTAACCTGGCGGAATCTTTGGGAAGCAGCAACAACTGGCGATCTTTGTTCCGACCTTGTGGGCCTATCCAATACATCATCCAATAATTTACAAGCCCCCCCCCCCCCCCCTCTCTCCCTCTCCCCCCTCTCTCTCTATCTCTCTCTCCCCCTCTCTCGTGGAGTTAAATTCTACTCCTTCATGCTATCGCGCTCCCAGTCGCTCGTCCAATCACTGTAACGTTGTCATTGCATATCCCACCGTTGTTTATATTAATATGATATACAAGATGTTGAAGTTGATAGGTGCGGGAAAACGTCAGAGCATACGAGGTGGAAAGAAGCGAGTATGCGTGACAAATTGTCAAATCGATACACCTAGACTAACGCATCCACACGCACATCTACTGTATATCAAGGTATCCCCGGCGAAAATAGTATTAAAAAATGTTGTAACTCGTTCACACGAGGTGTCAACAAAGCAACAAACTAAAAATAGTTTCGAACCGTTCCTTGCGTCAAACCAAGTAATTCATTGGATCCAACGATGAGCGCAACAAAGGCTCGTCAATTTCCACCCCCAAAGATCCCGCGATTTCAAGGGAGGACACACGCGGCTACTGATCAATCGGGATTCGTGTGATCCGCTGATATAGATAGCGCAATGCATTCATAACGCCAGTAATGCCCACCAGTAGAGTCACGTATCCTGCCCGCTGGAAAAAAATACATATATGGGGGAGAGGGTAATCTGCGGTGGTAGAGGAAAATTTTTATAAGTGTTTTCGTAAGTAAGGCTAAGGCAACATGAACATCTCTACAGCCTTCCTTCCCTTCCTACCCTTCCTTCCCTTTCTTCCCTTCCTTACATTTTTTTTTTTTTCCTACCCTTCCTTCCCTTTCTTCCCTTCCTTACAAAAAAAAAAATTTGGAGAAAGAAGGGTGCGCAACACGATTAACAAGGCCATGACCTAGGTATACAAGACAAAATGTAATTATTAAATGCCGATAAAAACAAATGTATGGCGTTCCGAAGAAATTGCATTGTGGAGTCCCGTCATTCCGCAAACATTGTGTTGCAACACGGGCTACGAACTGGGCCAGCCAAGACTAGCTTTTAAATTGGTTGCGCACATTCTCAGCCAGCTTTGCTTGAATTTTGAGCTGAAAACTTGATATGTTCACGATTCGCTATAGTCTTGCCTAGAGACTGCTGACGGCATCAAATCATCACTTTTTTTATCGGGCGCTAAGGGATGTTTTCAAACGTAAAAAACCCCCGACTTGTTTGTTGACCAAAACTGATGAAAAAACAAAACGTTATGTGGTGCACGCAGTGGGAACCCCCTTTAAAGTTTGTCTTGCCCATAATCATAAGAAAGGCGTGCTATATGAAAGGTATGAGATCGGCGCGATAATCTCAGATATTGTGGGTCTCATCGCAATATCTTAACTTTGTACAGTATATCATGTACACGCCACATCTCCTGATGGGTATCGAACTAGGCGATAGATATCGATCATGGGGCCATACCTTATGGAATGTTCACACCCTGTACTTTCTAATAGCGGCATCGCTTTCGTTTTTTCGCGTAGACTTTAGTGTTGACATTTGACGGAAAAAGGTTTTCCTCCGCTCTCTTGAATTCAAATTGGATTTCAATTGTCCTACGTCGGCAAAAAAATGCGCTGCCAGACCAGTACCTCTGCTGCCAAATAAATTTGGAACCAACCATAACAGTTCCAAATGATTGCGAAATCGCAGGACGAGTATAAAATGCTATTGTTGGCTAACCCAGCCTGTACCTTTTTCGCAGCATAAGTGCAAACCCTAAGAACGCAGCGTACCGTTTGAACGATCATGACGCAGGACGCGTGCTACTAATGGTAGGGTACTCCTGCACCAATATCGAATGCTTTCCGAAGGTCCTTCACTTGCCTAGCTCCATACAACAAGCAGTACCGCATCATGCCATATGCCAGACTCCCAAACCGATTTGAAGAAAGCGCGAAACCGGTGTACACTAGTTATGTATACCACACCGTACGTACAGATTGTCATTGTAAAGCACATGTATGCTTCTCCAACGACACCTATTAATAATATAATACACACTTCTTCAGTTTAGGAGGCTCATGAACCACCATCACACTATTACACCATTCATCATTGCATCATCATTAGGCTACATCATTACATGATTACTTTGCGAAAATTTGCGGCCAATCGTAGACACGGCCTCGGCAAATGGCTGCGGAGGGGAGGTAGAGACAAATGCCTTTGAGCACGTTTTGTTGAAGATTCCCACAAATCGAGAAAATACCCTTGAAGATGGGAATGAAGCACTTGGCGCTGTTGGTTATATAGAACACTTGGTACATCGATCATTCAATCTAAACATTTAGACTAGTCTGTTCCATGTCTGTATTCTTTTGGAATGTAGGCAAGTTCTCGGGTGTGTAATATGCGCAACGAAGTAAGCCGATGCTCGCCCCCTGCCAGGACCTGTTTCCAGCGGAACGGGAGCTTAATAAAATTGTGACCACGCACTATTAACAGGTTATGGCGATTGTGAGTTAATTTTAAAACAATATCGAAAATAATAAAAGTGCGCCCGTGAATGGTTCATTCAGCTACTATACGTATTAGAAAAGCGGAGGATGTGAATCCCAGCGATGAGTGCTAGGCCCACTCTACAACGCCGGACGACGGGCTCAATCTTCTGACGGTGACGTTCCATGCGATCTCGACAGCGGTGTAGATCGTGTTCAAGCATTGGTTTAAAGTAGCACATTTGCGGATGGACAGTGCATCCTCTATAATCAGAGACTGACCTGTACTTAGAATTAAAACATTACAATCAATAAACAGGGATTGCATCGTGTCCATGGACGATCAAATTTGAGGCTATATGTACGACTGGTAAGCGGTTGGAAATATTCGATGTATACGGGTTAACTCTATAGTCTAATTGGATACCAACTCTTGATCACAGCGACATATCGTTGGTTTCCTCTAGCATGAGTGGGACATACGTACTACGTGAACCTCCGCTACCTCGTTTCCGCGGTCATTTATTTTATTGTAGGCTGTGGAAGATCCCCAACGTCTCATTAACCTACTAACCGTATTCGTAACAAATGACGCATGGGCAATGCATCAAAGCAGTAAAGGAAAAACACGTAATTGCGATGAACAGCCATACGAAGAAACGCGCGAAGAGAGGTAAACGCTATTAAAAAAGCTAAACGGAGTACTGTAGGTAGGACATTGGAAGACGAAAACAAGGAAACACGAGACATATTCGTAGAAGGCAAGAGTTCATGGTATGCTGCATTTAGGTCGATTTCTTCGCCCCCACCAATGTTGCACATTTGGCCGATAGGCGTACCGGGCATATGCCTGAGTGTATGATCTTACGTACGATACACAACGGTCGAGTAGGTAATTAGAGTTAGGTCTCTCCCCGTTTTTTTCTTCTTACAGTTCAAATGATCTCTGCCCCGTCTATCAAACGAGATGGAAATATGCCTCCTCTCCAGAAGAGAATGATGTACTGCACGAAGTACCTTCCAAACCATTTAGACACAAGCAGCACACGGTATGTTGATGTATGCTAATGTTATTAGCCTTTGAAACATCAGCAGTACGCTGAGATGCTATAATTATTCAAATGAAAACACTACACACAACACAGAATGTAACGCACATGCACACCATATATCAATGTGTCACGACTCTTGGGATCGCTCCGCTGATTGTGGTGATGAAAGCCGCACGAACCTTGTGATTTCTCGTGTCTCCAATGTAGCCCTACCACTGACCCTTGCCTGCACCAAAACCAAGCCAAAAATGTGCGTCGCAGGATAGTGAGTCCGTCTAGGATCCCTAACCCTAACCCTAACCCTAACCTACACTTCCTTGGGAACATTTGGCACCCTCTCCCTCTCAGCTTCGACTGGTAGATGCACAGCAAACACAGGCACCACCGGGCTGATTGGCCGCCTAAGATTACGCGCCCTACACATTACATGTCATGTCAATGAAACCACCTCGTATTGCCGCAATATCGCGGCACGCGTCGAGGGTTTGTTGTTGCTCACTAATTGGCACTCACTTAAACCTTGTTACACGCCTGAGGCATGGCTACTTCCATTAAACTGACCGTGTTCATTCACGATAGATCATAGTCTAAAGACCTATATGTAAGATCGGAGTATCACATACAGCTTGCAAATATGAGTTTCGACAAAATATTCGATCTCACAGCTGGAGTGTATTTGTATTTTTATAATATAGACTATGTACATACGCCCAGTCCCCGAAGAAAATGCTAACACTATTTCCGATTGAATGCCGCGCCCCCCCATAATCCACTGTGTGTTGCCACTTTGTGTTGCCTCGACAAATATCTCTACATCCACAACGTGGGTGCGCAGGCGCTTGCGATACCTACAGCGACCTCGTCCCCATCGATGACTAGGAAGTCAGTCAATAGCTTTGTCGTGGCCGGCAACACCAGCAGGTCTGCTCGACCGCTCCGGAGGCTGTTCATACTCGGTCTTCTTCGATGGTGGATCTGTTGTAGTGTGCTTGCGGAAGAAACCCAGAGAGTAGAGACGTTTCAGCTAGTCGAAGATGCGACAGTCGAGAGCGACCACCTAGTGGAAGAAGTGGGCGTTGAGAGTGACCAAGACGCGAAAGTTGAGAGCGAACAAAAAGACGACGACGTGAGCGTTGAAAGTGAGCACTTGCTCGAAGACGGGGGTTTTGACAGAGCCCATCCTGCGGAGGACATGGGCGCTGAGGGTGACGTTTTCTCTTTACCGTGGCTGGAGAAGTACGACGATGAAAAGGCAGGGTGTGGACTGGGGAGAGGGAGCTACGTGTGGAGGAAGCACGGCCTCGGGAGCAACATGAACAGTGAGTCACTCGAGACCATTGTCAGCATTGATTGACTGAGATCGTAATCAACAGTCAGTGAGAAATTGGGTGCAAATGTTACAGTATGCAGCAGAGGTCATTAGCAGCGGTGGGCATCTTAGACCATTGACAACTTGAAATATCTGAGAGCACTTGTAACCAAGAGTACCTAATATCAATGTTCAGCAGTATACTGTAGCTAAGAATATTAGCGACAACGAGAAACCGAGATCAATGACAACTGTGCGTAACCGAGATGACAATAAACAACGTGTAACAGAGATGAACATCAACGGTGAGTAACTGAAAGCATCATCACCATTGAGTAACTGACATCAATGCCGGCAGTAAGCATTTGAGAGCACCGGCGACAGTGAGCAATATATATATATATAAATATTTATATCAGCAGCAGATACTGGTAACATCATTCTCAAACGCGAGTGGCTGAAATCGATATCGACAGTGAAGGATATACGAGATTTGAGAGCATTGCGAATACTGGCAGTGAGCAACGGAGAGCAACTACAACGGCGGCCATAGATATCAGATGAGGGAAGCATCAACAGCGAGTAATCGAGAGAGACGCTCGTCACGACTCTGAACATGTTTAGGTTTCTGTGTTCACGTTTACTGCTGACACGACGCTATTGTAGACCCAAAGCAAACTGAGACGGGCAAATCTTCCGCTGTACCCTTGGGCTTACTTTGACCAAAAGCAAAATGAGACTAGCATATCTTCCGCTGTACCCTTGGGCTTACGTGCTTCTAGCGTAACTCTTCCGTCTCGACCGAAAGTAATGTACAGGCTATACCGATCTCCCCTGTAGAAATAGGTCCCCACTCCTACACAGCATCAAACGGGCGAAGCCTTCGCCGCAACGTCTTGTCCCACAAACATTGTTTTGTTGAGCCTTGTTCAGCAATGCCTGTTGTTGTTCGAAGCAGTAGGGCTAAACGACCTTCGTATGCTATCGGAGATGCCTTGACCGCGCCCGCAGTACTTGTCGTAGATTTCGTGGTACATTGCCGACCGCCCGCGCGGCCGTGGACCGACCTACTGTAAATCGCATGCTATCTATCGGTAAGCTATCGGCATGGTATCCGTATGTTATCGGTATGGTATCGGTATGGTATCGGTATGGTATCGGAGACGCCTGCTACGATAGAGGTAGCGCCTTTTTGGCGAAAAAGGCCGTTTGTTTTGGCGAAAAAATGCTGTTTTGTTTTGTGGATGACGAGATCCCTCCACCCCAAAAGGTGGTGATGCCATTATAGGTTGACAATGTCATTGGCAATGTCGTTGGCGATGCCATTGGCAATGTCATTGTTTTACAACATTTGGTTTCCGATTCATGCCTGGAAGACCACAATGCTGTTCATGGGGTTGGCGCCGTCATTTTTTTTCAATCTTGATAATATTGTGTGTGGATTGAAGTAAAGGTTATATAGGTTTTCAAGAGACCACGGCGAATACGGTAGGGCGGGTACCCTTTTGTCGTTACCGGGTTGAGCCGCACGCACGCACGGGTGGCTCTGTACGTCACGTACGAAAATATATTAGTCTATGCTATATTATGCTACTTGTTTGGCGAAGCGTGGCTAACCATTTCATTGCGGATACGCACAGCGAAATTAAAACGGCCACAATGCTTAACATCGCAAAGGGAGAGAAGGGGAGGTCACTCGCGCGAGTGACGTCGAGCTAGTGCGAAAATAGCCCCCAACGAACTACATGAACATAACCCTAACATAGGTTTGGTATAAATACTCACGTTACAATCATGCTGATCATACTAATCACACTAACCATGCTAATCATACCAATCATACTAATCATACTGGTAGTCACATACAACCCGATAAACCCCATGAAACCCCATAGAACACATCGTGCGTCTTTGCCGTAAGTGGAATTTAGGGTGCTTCATAACCAACCAATCGTACCATATGTATCTTCTGGCATGATTTCCGTCAATGCCATCGTAGTCGCAAGCCTTCATCCCCACGAAATCCTTGCTTTGTCACGATGCCCTAACCGATTAAAGCGCAGTTCGAAACCTTGCAAAAAAACAAAAAGTATGGCCACGCTATAGGCGACATCGAAGTGATAGTTCGAATAGCGCTTGCCGTGTAGGGGATGTGCGACATTGTTGACCTCCACCAAAATCTGCATCAAAAGCAATCCCGCAAGCCAAAATGCCATACTACTGCTCGGGCACGTGTGCCGTCCATCTCATAATATTCAAACTCCTACACCCATTCGTCATGCTCTTCACCCGGTGCTCCAAACGGGTTACCAGGTATTCAGTATTCACCATCTAACACTTTACCGCATATAATCAATATATATATACATTTTGGGTTCCTTCTTCGACGTAAACAGCCCGGGCGTGATGCTCCACCACATACATATGATTTAAGTATGTAGGCTGTATGCCGGCCGCGGGTGCGCACAGGCTACTCTAACCCTAACTCATTGGCTTCGTCCTCGTTTCCCCGGCTAAAATACATGGGGACCAGACATGCTGAACGCTTGGGTTTATTTCCTGGCGGTCAAACAGTGGAAAGACCTCTCCCTCATCTGCGACGACACTCAGTTTCAAGGCCTGCACTGCTCCGACGAAAGTGACGGACTGGTGTCCCACGGCTGGGACTGCTTATTTAGCAGCATTCCTCATCTGTGCGTCTTCGACACGGAAAAGGTCAGAGTTGGAAGTCTTTTCTCATTCTCACGTTCCCAGGATGATATTGGTTCCAACCGTTGCTTCCGAATCATGGGGTAGATAATTCTACAGTGCCAGCGCATTACGGCAGGCGATATGGGTGACATGGGTGATATGGGTGATGTAAGGTATATGATTGACATGAGTGATGTGAGTGATATGTGTGATATGAGTTATACGAGTGATATGCTTGACATGAGTAATGCGAGTGATATGAGTGATATGAGTGATACGAGTGATACGAGTGATATGAGTGATATGAGTGATGGGAGTGATATGAGTGATGTGAGTGTTATGGTCGATATTTGGGAGTATTGTAGCCGCTCGGTTAAAA
The DNA here is from genome assembly GCA_012845835.1 of Undaria pinnatifida. Lineage (NCBI taxonomy): Eukaryota > Phaeophyceae > Laminariales > Alariaceae > Undaria > Undaria pinnatifida. The sequence goes on from JABAKD010000016.1 coordinate 14,592,231, forward strand.
CGCCAAGCACGCCATGAAAAATCAAAACAATAATATTTCTTTTCCGTCGCGATACCTAACCCTAACCGTGTAGTTATACGGCTACTATTAATACAAGTGTTACTACAAGTGTTACTACAAGTGTTACTACAAGTGTTACTACAAGTGTTACTACAAGTGTTACTACAAGTGTTACTACAAGTGCTACTATAAGTGTTACTACAAGTGTTACTACAAGTATTACTACTACTAGTAGTATTACTGCCAGTCTTTTGTGCAGTGAAGGGGTGGCATAATTTTCTGATACGGATTTTCGAACAAGATTTTCGGAAAACTATGATGTACATTTGGGGGAATGTTCCGATGAAATATTCCATCTCACACGCAGCAATGTATTGTAAATATATATAGGAGTCGCCGACCTATATCCTTAATGAGGACACACAACCCGTAATACGCGCGATCGGAGTATCACACACAGCTTGCAAAGATGAGTTTCGACAAAATCTTCGATCTCACAGCTGGAGTGTATTTTCATTTTTTATATCGTACGCGTAATAATATATACCTCTGGTACTGGCAATAAATATTGGAGGGCTGACCATTGAAACTGAAGTAGTTGGTGCCAACTCCATAATAATATTAGCCTTGATACTACTCAAGATCCTCAAGATAGTGATATATTTTGATGTTCGAGGGAGACGATATGGAGAGCCACTCTCGGGTCGCTTCCCAACGCACGAATCGAATGGGGATACAGGAAACATGCGAGATAAACTAGTAATAATGCTTTATCGACAAGATGTGGAGACCCCTTTCGCATTGATTTTCGGCGGGCGGGTACATGTCTGTCCCACGGGAAAATAATGCAATGTGATCATTTCAGTGGAACGTCAATTCATTTAGGTCATTTAACCGAGAGCAGAGAACGATCGAAATGAAACTGATTCTCCTTTCATTGGGATGCTGAAACCCATTTGTTTCCCGCCCGCAGGCCTGGACAAATCACATGATTGCGGCAAACGTTTCAGCTGAAGACCAGAATACAACCTCCAGCCTTGATCTCAATACTATTCGTAGGTTGGCAACAGATACCGCCAACTCTCTCCAGGACTTGAACATCGATCATTTGGGCGCCTTGGCGGTGAGCTTGTGTCCATTTCACGAACTAAAACTGGAGATTGCTGGCGTACTGCATCTGTTAACCAAAGAGTAGAGCGCTCATCCTACCGCCAACGAACGGCAACGCCGCTCTGCACCGATTGGAACGTTGATCAAACATTTTCCTTTGTAGCCTCCTCTCGTCGGGTCGTTGTGAACGCTATAGGTATGTTTGGCAGTCCGGGCGTTGCGCAACATAAACGGAGCATGCCCACGCAAACATAGTCGAGCTTTGTTTTCACCATACCTCAATGCTTATGCCCGCAATATTACGTAGGCGTACGCGACTAAGACATCGCGGCGTTGTTCAGAGCCTCGTGGCTCAGGACATCGAAGGCACGACTCTAGATATGCAAGCAACACGCGGCGATCACGCTTGCATGTATGTGTTGATCCCATTTATCCTATTGTGACATGTATTGCCCCGTCGTCATGCAGGTGGTGGCGAAATACATGTGGAATTACATGACGCCTTGGTTCCGAAACGACGTGGACTTTGTGACCCATGCAGAGAAAAAAGTTAACGGATCGCCTTTCGTGGGCATTCACGTCAGACGTGGGGACAAACTACACGCTTGCATGTATGTGTTGATCCCATTTATCCTATTGTGACATGTATTGCCCCGTCGTCATGCAGGTGGTGGCGAAATACATGTGGAATTACATGACGCCTTGGTTCCGAAACGACGTGGACTTTGTGACCCATGCAGAGAAAAAAGTTAACGGATCGCCTTTCGTGGGCATTCACGTCAGACGTGGGGACAAACTACGACACGAGGCCCATGCGGTCGCCGTGGAGGTACGTTAGGCACTGGTGTATTGATTTTTGAAATATTGGCGTAGCCTCGAAGCCCACCCGAGCGTTTCTCCACGATACACACATGGGGTCCCATTGGAACTACCATGGGGTCCCACCGAAAAAGAAGGCGTACACCCGCAAGGAGAGGAAGCGTTGGAAACTAAGCGGCGAACAGCAGATCGATAACCTCCTGTCTCACACGCGTGTGAGGAAGGTTTTATCTCCAAGAACGACAGGAAATTCGAATAAACAAAAGCTGGATCACCCGCCGAGCTCTCACAGTAATGTATTTTCTATCTTCAGGAGTGTTGCATCCATAGTTTCATCGTAGAACGAACGTGTGTGTACGAGCGTGTGACCGTCTAAAACGCGCGTATTGGAGTACGCGCATGAGCACGAATTTGACCAAAACAGCCAGTCGCCGTTTTTGAAATGCCTGTGCGTATTATTTTAGTGTTCCATGAATACTATTCGCAGTAAACCCAACCCTGAACTAACTGGTCACTTGCCGGGTTGTGTTAACGCGTGTATTCCTAAATTCAGGAATACTTGAAGGCAGCCGTGGAATACGTGGAGGAAGAAGCGACTCTAACGGGAACGAATGGTATCGAAGCCATATGGGTTGCCTCGGACGACCGAACGGTTGTGGACGAGGTTCGATCCCTTGCCCCGGCGTACTTTCCCAACGTTAACAGAGGGGCAATTGTGTACGTCGACGATGGAGTGACGGGAGGGTCTAACACCACGGGCGTGGACACACACACCATCACACAGGTGCGTGCTGCAATACAGCAATACAGTACCGGCCCCCTGATACGAAACCAAAATACCTGGTACTGGTTTGTTAAATAGTACGATTCACAAGGAATCCATCGGTTAAAGGTAGATGAAATTCCCCTACCAAATAGGTTAGGTCATAATCACCCTCATAATATGCTGGTTTCAACCGTAGTTTAAACAAATACCGTGTCAGAGTGTGTCATCTTTCTCAGCTCAACTTTACCCTACTTTCCTTGTCTAAGGCGTTGTTTTCAGAAACAGTATCGTGTCCGAGTGTATCCTCTTATTTCTGCTCAGCCTGCGTATGTATGCTATGTTTTAGATCTTCCGAAGATTATTTCACCGCTACCCCCGTTGGCCGGTAGGTTTTCTCTAACGATGTTGTGCAACTCAGCTCTCACCTTATCAAATTTTCGAACAAAATAACAACAGAAACTCGATCTAGTTGTACTCCGTACGCTGCACGACGAGCCACAAGGAGCAGCAGGACCTTTTGCTCTACTCAAAAACTCAATTTCGTATAACCAAATAGCTCTCCGAAAAACTGACGATTAAAATCTGTACCCTGAAATCAAGATATAACTACCCTCAATCCGAAAAAACGCATAAAATTCATCAGAAATCCCGGCGATAGCAAAAAAGACGTGTAGTCAAGCATCTTTGTCAAGACGTCTGCATGCTGATCATCCGACTCGACTCGAGTAATAACAAACTCCCCCTCAAAAATAAGCTCCCGCAAAACGTGGTGTCGTACATCAATGTGCTTCGAGTTCGACGTGCACACTAGGTTTTGCGCCAGGTTCTTCGCCCCCTTGTTATCCTCGAAAACCGTAATGCACGACGTAAACCCCGGAAAAATCAAATTCCATACATACCGCTCCAAATTGCTTATCGGAGTAGTCTTCGACACCTTGCTTGATGGTCCAGTTGGCGATCTCCGCCGCTGCCTCTTCTCTGTAGTTTTCTTCCTGGAAAAGAAACCTGTCGTACAAGCGTGTTCGCCGCTCTTGTCCCGTAGCTATACTGTCGTCGGAAATATCCCCGGTGTGAACCTCCTCGCGTTCCTGGTTGTCGGACATGGTGTAGATGTTGATATAGTAATGTGTTAGAAATGTGGTGGTGCCTGACCGATGACGGTCTTCAGAGGCTAACACAGAGTCGCGGCGAGACGAGCTCGAGCCTGACTGATGATGGTTTAGACGATGGTGGATTACTTTAAATGGGCTCTCGTTGGGCCAACAAAAACTTATGTCACTATGAACTGTCCAAGTCCAGATGCAGATGTGAGGAGTGAACTCGATGTGCAAGTACTCGTGTCTCGTCCTTTGTACTCTAACAAATTATCTCGTATGGTGGTATCCACTACATACGACACCCAGGTCAATCTTACGCACGTGACGTAGTAAACACTTCGATCTTAGGCACGTGACCTAGTCAACGCTTTGATCTTACGCACGTGACCCGTCAACGCGTTATTACTTGGTGGAACGCAGTACCATATATGTGTCCTCTTCCATACTAAAGAAAACAACTTCTATCACATGGTTCGACAGCTTACCCAGTACTCTGCATACACTCATTTGACTATGTAATGAACATCTAACTTTAACTGGTGGATTCCTTGTGAATCCTACTATTTAACACTCCTCCTCAGATGAAATTATCATACCAAATATGTTATGCCATAATCACCCTTACAGTATCCTGGTTTGAACCGTAGTTTGCGAAAATACCGTGCCAGAGTGTGGCATCTTTCTCTGCTCAGCTTTAATCTATTTTCCTTGTCTGAGGCATTATTTGCAGAGACAGGATCGTGTCAGAGTGTATCCTCCTATTTCTGCTCAGCCTGTGTATGCTATGTTTAAGGTCCTCCGAAGACCATTTCACCGCCCCCCCCCGTTGGCCGGTAGGTTCTCTCTAGCGATGTGGTATAACTCAGCTCTCACATCCTCAAATAAACCTGATCTAGTTGTACTCCGTACGCTGCACGACGAGCCACACGGAGCGGCTGGACCTTTTCCTCTACTCAAAAACTCAATTTCGTATAACCAAATTGCTCTCCGAAAAAACTGGCGATCAAAGTCCGACCCTGAAATCAATATATAACTATCCTCAATCTGGAAAAAGAAAACGCATAAAATATTCATCAGAAATCCCGGTGATAGCAAAAAACTGTGTAGTCAAGCATCTTTGTCAAGACGTCTGCATGCTGATCATCCGACACCACATGAGTAATAACAAACTCCCCCTCAAAAATAAGTTCCCGCAAAACGTGGTGTCGTACATCAATGTGCTTCGAGTTCGACGTGCACACTAGGTTTTGCGCTAGGTTCTTTGCTCCCTCGTTATCCTCGAAAACCGTATTGCACAACGTACCAAACCCCGAAAAAAATAAAATTCCATATATACCGCTCCAAGTGACTTATCGGAGTAGTCTTCGACGCCTTGCTTGACGGTCCAGTTGGCGATCTCCGCCGCTGCCTCTTCTCTGTAGTTTTCTTCGAAGAAAAGAAACCTGCCGTACAAGCGTGTTCGCCGCTCTTGTCCCGTAGCTATACTGTCGTCGGAAATATCCCCGGTGTGAACCTCCTCGCGTTCCTGGTTGTCGGACATGGTGTAGATGTCGATAAAGTTATGTGTGATGACTACCTGTGGCTTCGTCCAAATGGCTCCTCCTGATCTCGATCCATCTTGCTGTCGAATTCCTGTATTTGTAAAAAATAGGAACATTGTCGTCACAACTTGGTATCCGTTCAGGTCGATCTTGGATTATTCCCTTTTCTCTTTGTCGCTTCTTGACGTGTACTCATTGTCGTCTACATTGTGGAATCTCTTCCTTTGGGTCGATCTTGAGTTGCTCGTTTCCTCCTTAGATCTAGATTTTTGTGGTGTATGCCTCGATAAGGTTCAGTAGGTGCCGATGCGTGTTCTTCGTGAGGAACTTAGTCCCTACGTCTGCCAGTTGTTTCTGTGTTGCCACGTGGTGGATGTTGATTTCGCCGTTCTCGATTAGCTCCTTCAAGCAAAAGAAGCGCAGAGCGATGTGTTTCGTGCGAGAGCTGTAGGTGCTGTTTCCTGCTATGTGTAGGGCTCCGGTGTTGTCGCGAAAGAGCGGTACACTTTCAAACAGCTTTCTAAATCCCAGCTCGGCCATCATGTTGGATAGGTACACCGCTTCCTTGCTTGCGTGTGCCATTGAGATGAGTTCCACCTCTAGAGTCGACTGCGCCGTCACGTTCTGCAGCGCAGTCTTGAAGCTCAGTGGTCCTTCAGCAAGAACAAGTAGCCGGAGGTTGACTTGCCGTTTTCAGGATTGTTTCCCCAGCTTGCATCGCAATACCCCGTCATTTACGAAACACTCTGTCTTGTACGTGATTGCCAGGTCCATATCTCCTTTAGGTAGCGGAGAAGATGCTTTGCTGCTGTCATGTGTAGTTTGGATGGTTTGCTCATGGCTCGGGCCAGTTGGTTGACGGCGTAGGTGATATCGTAGCGCGTGCATTGGCTCAGGTACGTCAGAGACCCCGTGATGGCCTCGTAAAGTTGGATGCCCGTAGAGTCTAGCAGCATCGTCCGTACAGGCTCTTCTTGAGTTTCATCACGTTGGGACGTCCAATTGTAGCTTCAAGCGATTCGTAGCCTGGAGTAGTCTTCACATACACCTCCTTCTGCACTTCGGCGTTTAGAAACGCCGTCTGTACATCAAGCTGGAATACTTTCCAGTCCTCGCTCGCAGCTATGGCAAGTGCCATGCGAATGCTCTGGATACGGCATACTGGTGCATATGTGCAGCCAAAGTCGATTCCCGGTACTTGTCCCCAGCCCTGAACCACAACTCTACCTTTCAGCGAGTGATCGGCTTTGACCTTAAAGACCCATTTGGTCCCGACCACCTTTTGCTCCGGTGGTACTGAGTCTGGAGATACCAGGTCGAAGACTGCGTGTTTCTGGAGGCTGTCCACTTCCTTGTTTGTGGCTTCTTTCCACTTGGTCGTCTGTGGCGATTCCATCGCCTCCTTGAACGTGTTCGGGATCGTAATGACCTCCCCATCCGAACTGTGCTCACAGACGGGGTTTCCAGTATCTAGGGCGTAGTCAAGGTATACTTCCATCCTGTGCTCTTGTGCCCCATCTGACCTGTGTTCTGTTTCACCTACCAGCGCGTATTCCATCGTGCTTTCTTTCTCGTGCGCTACCTCTGCGTCACTTACCATTGGGCTAGTGAGCAATCCCAGGTTACGCAGTTCTCGCTGCTGGTGAAGGTAGAGTCTTTTGCGTGAGACCGGACTTACGGCATAATTTGCGCGTGTGCCCAACCATGTTGCGCCTCCGAGTTCGTGGTCTGTCGGCCATGCTCCTGTCCTGATCGTTTCGAGCGTCTCGTCACTGCCGGCGCCTTCGGCTACCGGCTCCTCCTCGCCAGCTGATGTTGAGTGGTCCAAATTTCTACTCGTGAGCTTCGACACTTTCTTCAGGAGGCTGTCTATCTCTTCGCTGTACGTGATACAGATGTCTTGGGTGTTTTCTGCCAGCGAGCTGTCTTCGTGAGTACTGACGGCGTCGCCAGTGGTGTTGCCCCCTGTGGAATCAGCCAGTGTCGATGCTGGGGTCTCGATGAAGGCGACGTTGCGGCTCTCTGTCACTCGCGTCGTCTTGTTTCTATATATCTGGTATGCTGTGCTGTTCAAGCTGTACCCACAGAGTACCCCATCGCAGGTCTTGTCCTCGAGTTTGGGCAGCAGCAGCAGCAACAGCAGCAGCAGCAGTGCTAAGAAACGATTATGTCTCCCAGGTGTGACCAAGCCTGCATGTTCTACCGGATGCTTGTTGCCGTCCGTGTCGATGATTTTTCCCGAAATCGTACCGGTCGCTGTTCCCGGCAAACCGTGTCGTCCTGCGGTCAGTATCTTGTGGGGTTTCTCGAGTGGCTTGTAGTTTAGCAGCTTGTCCTTCAGACCCGAGTGAAGTTCATCATCAAAGTAGTGCCCGGATGTTCCACTATCCATCACCATGGTCAAGGTTTTCGGAGCAAGTCTGGGTGTGTCAGCACTAGTCTCCCTTCTCTCGGTTGGTTGCGCAGTTTCCTGAAACTCTGCTGATGGGGTCCACCCAGCCGTCACGAAGGCATACCCAAATTCGTCTTCTTCTTCCGTCGCCGTCGACTCAGTCGCTGTGTGAGCAGTTTGTACTTCTCCCTGCGGTTGGTTCTCCGCATTGTGCTTCTCTTTCTGGGCGTTGCACTCGGCATCGCTGTGTGTCGTAGAGTTGTGTAGCGAGCACCATTTTGGTGTATCAGATCGCTTCTTCTTGCTGTTTGTGCAGTCTCGCTGCATGTGTCCGAATTCTTGGCAGTTGTAGCATCGTACCTTCCGTGATCCTTTGGTGGTTGTCATTGCCGCTCCTCTACCGGCTAGCTTGCTTACATGTCCTGGTCTCGAGAGTCGGTCGATGTACAAGTTTCTCATCATTGATTGAATCTCGTTAATGCCAAAGTTTGGGCTGTGAAAGCTCGTCATCTTTACGAACTCGTAGTCGTCGGTCAGGCCTTGCAATAGAATGTCTTCAAACCTCTCGTCCGAGATTTTTTCACCCATTTCATGCAGCCGCCCTCGAATCTCCAATAACTTGATTGTATAGTCATCAGGATCTTGCCCTTCCTCCATCCGGAAGCTCACAAGCTTCTCGTAGCAGGCTCGACGTGCTTCCTTGCTGTTGCTGTTGTACTTGGTATACAAAGCGTTCCACGCCTTCTGTCCGTGTCCCAGACCCCCCGCCGAAGTCCTGTCTTCATATTGTCGAACTAGTGTAGCTGCAGGGCCACTCGTGACAAGGTAAAGTACGGAGAAGAGGGTCTCGCACGCTCGCTTCCAGCGTTGAAGTTCCACCAGATTCGTCGGAGTGTCCGGGGTGTCACTGTCTGTGACTGCTGGCACCGGTTCAATCGATCCGTTCAGAACATCAAACACGTCTTTGTTTGACATAGACAAGACTACGCGGGTCTTTGAGCTCCATTCGTGATAGTTCTCCGGTTTGGTCCCATCAAATCTGGGCATATTCCTTATGGTCGATGTCACGACGTTACCGGGTTCCTCCATGACTGCTCTAAGTGCGTTGCTTGCGCTGGCTCTGTACTGTCGTGTTTATTCTCGCGCTTATAGCTCAATCCTGTCCGTGGGACGCCTGAGGAGTGCCGACCCGCTCGCCGGGCTTTCCTCTTCCCCTTTTTTTTCAGCTCGATCTTGTACGCAGATCGCCTGAAGCGTGCCGGTCTGTCCACCGCGCTTCCTTTTCTCGTTCAGCTCGTTCTTGTACGCAGATCGCCTGAAGCGTGCCGGTCCGTCCGCCGGGCTTCCTATTCCCGTTCAGCTCGATCCTGTACGCAGATCGCCTGAAGCGTGCCGGTCCGTCCGCCGGGCTTCTCTTTCTCGTTCAGCTCGATCCTGTACGCAGATCGCCTGAAGCTTGCCGGTCTGTCCGCCGGGCTCCCTTTTTCTTCGTGCACGTTGTTCCAGTGCCGTTCGACTCGATTCACGTTTGGTTCCAAGTTTCTTGCGTAGTGTTTCAGTAAAAAACACCAGTCTTGTGCTCCACCGCAGGGGATGTTGATGCGCTGTGTGTTACACGCTAACGAGGCTCATAACCTGTTAGAAATGTGGTGGTGCCTGACCGATGACGGTCTTCAGAGGCTAACACAGAGTCGCGGCGAGACGAGCTCGAGCCTGACTGATGATGGTTTAGACGATGGTGGATTACTTTAAATGGGCTCTCGTTGGGCCAACAAAAACTTATGTCACTATGAACTGTCCAAGTCCAGATGAAGATGTGAGGAGTGAACTCGATGTGCAAGTACTCGTGTCTCGTCCTTTGTACTCTAGCAAATTATCTCGTATGGTGGTATTTACTACATACGACACCCAGGTCAATCTTACGCACGTGACGTAGTAAACACTTCGATCTTAGGCACGTGACCTAGTCAACGCTTTGATCTTACGCACGTGACCCGTCAACGCGTTATTACTTGGTGGAACGCAGTACCATATATGTGTCCTCTTCCATACTAAAGAAAACAACTTCTATCACATGGTTCGACAGCTTACCCAGTACTCTGCATACACTCATTTGACTATGTAATGAACATCTAACTTTAACTGGTGGATTCCTTGTGAATCCTACTATTTAACATAATGTGCCATGATGACGTGTGGCTTCGTCCAATTGGGTCCTCCTGATCTCGATCCATCTTGCTGTCGGATTCCTGTATTTGTAAAAAATACTCACTTGGTCGTCATAACTTGGTCTCCGTTCAGGTCGATCTTGAAATATTTCCTTTTCTCTTCGTCGTTTCTTGACGTGTACTCATTGTCGTCGTCATTGTGGATTCTCTTCCTTCGGGTCGATCTTGGGTTGCTCGTTTCCTCCTCAGATGTAATTTCTTGTGGTATATGCCTCGATAAGGTTGAGTAGGTGCTTATGCGTTTTCTTCGTGAGGAACTTAGTCCCTACGTCTGCCAGTCGTTTCTGTGTTGCCACGTGGTGGATGGTGATTTTCGCCGTCCTTGACTTGCTCATTCAAGAAAATGAAGCCCAGAGCGATGTGTTTCGTGCGAGAGCTGTAGGTGCTGTTTCCTGCTATGTGTAGGGCTCCTGTGTTGTCGCGAAAGAGCGGTACACTTCCAAACAGCTTTCCAAATCCCAGCTCGGCCATCATGCTGGAGAGATACATACACCGCCTTCTTGTTTGCGTGTGCCATTGAGATGAGTTCCGCCTCTAGAGTCGACTGCGCCGTCACGTTTTGGAGCGCAGTCTTGAAGCTCAGTGGTCCTCCAGCCAGCATGAACAAGTAACCGAAGGTTGACTTGCCGTTGTCACGGTTGTTTCCCCAGCTCGCATCGCAATACCCCGTCATTTCGAAACACTCTGTCTTGTACGTGATTGCCAGACCCATATCTCCCTTTAGGTAACGGAGAAGATGCTTTGATGTCGTCATGTGTAGTTTGGATGGTGTGCTCATGGCTCGGGCCAGTTGGTTGACGGCGTAGGTGATATCGTAGCGCGTGCATTGGCTCAGGAACATCAGAGACCCCGTGATGGCCTCGTAAAGTTGGATGCCCGTAGAGTCTAGCAGCATCGTGTCCGGTTGCTTGAGGAATAACTCCGCTCCTGCCCCCGTCGTGTGCACTGGGTTGCATTCTTTCATGCCAAATCACGCTAGGACTGGCATGACGTAATGGTCTTGACTAATGGTCAGAGTCTTAGCCTCCCTGTCTCTGGTGATTTGCATGCCTAGCACCATCGAGACGTCTCCCATGTCGGTCATGGCGAATCGGTCCATCAGCTGGATTCTAAGGTCCTTCAGTAGCGGCGTGTTTCCTCCAAGAAGAATGAGGTCGTCTACGTACATGGCCAGAACGCTGAGGTTGTCGTCTGAGCCGAACATGTACACACATGGATCGGACGCAGTCGCTGTGAACCCGATATTCCTCAGTGAATTGTCGATGATGTTGAACCAGTTGCGAGCGCTTCGACGAAGTCCGTACAGGCTCTTCTTGGGTTTCATCACCTTGGGACGTCCAGTTGTAGCGTCAAGTGATTCGTAGCCTGGAGGAATTCTTACATACACCTTGACATTTAGAAACGCCGTCTGTACATCAAGCCGGGGTACTTTCCGGTCTTCACTCGCAGTTATGGTGAGTGCCATGCAGATGTTCTGGATGCGGCATACAGGTAAATATGTGCAGCCACAATCGATTCTCGACAATCTTCCCCAGCCCTGAACCACAATTCTTCCTTTCAGGGTGTGATCGGCTTTAACCTTAAAGATCCATTTGGTCCCGATCACCTTGTGCTCCGGTGGTATTGAGCCCGGAGATACCAGGCTGAAGACTGCGTGTTTCTGGAGGCTGTCCATCTCCTTGTTTGTGGTTTTTTTCCACTTGGTCACTTGTGGCGATCCCATCGTGTTTTCTCTCTCGTGCGCTACCTCTGCGTCACTTACCATTGAGCTAGTGAGCAATCCTAGGTTACGCAGTTTTCGCTGCTGGTGGAGGTATAGTCCCTTTCGTGAGACCGGAGTTACGACACAATTTGCGCGTGTGCCCAAACATGTTGCGCCTCCGAGTTCGTGGTCTCGACCATGCTCCTGTCCGGGTCGTCTCGAGTGTCTCGTCACTACCGGCGCCTTCAGCGGCCGGCTCCTCCTCGCCAGCTGATTTTGAGTGGTCCATATTCCTACTTGTGAGCTTCGACGCTTTCTTCAGGAGGCTGTCTATCTCTTCGTTGTATGTGATACAGATGTCTTCCGTGTTTTCTGCCAGCGAGCTGTCTTCGTGAGTACTGATGGCGTTGCCAGTGGTGTTCTCCCCGGTGGAATCAGCCCGTGTCGATGCTGGGGTCTCGATGAAGGTGCCGCTGCGGCTCTCTGTCACTCGCGCCGTCTTGTTTCTATATATTTGGTATGCTTTGCTGTTCAAGCTGTACCCACAGAGTACCCCATCGCAGGTCTTGTCCTTGAGTTTGGGCACCAGCACCAGCAGCAGCAGCAGCAGCAGCAGCAGCAGTGTTAAGACACGATTATGTCTCCCAGATGCGACCAAGCCTGCTTGTTCTACCGGATGCTTGTTGCCGTCTGTGTCTACGATTTTTCCCGAAATCGTACCGGTCGCTGTTCCCGGCAAACCGTGTCGTCCTGTGGTCAGTATCTTGTGGGGTTTCATGAGTGGCTTGTAGTTTAGCAGCTTGTCCTTCAGACCCGGGTGAAGTTCATCATAAAAGTAGTGCCCGGATGTTCCACTATCCACCAGCATGGTCAAGGTTTTCGGAGCAAGTCTGGATGTGTCAGCATTTGTCTTCCTTCTCTCGGTTGGTTGCGCAGTTTCCTGAAACTCTGCTGACGAGATCCACCCAGACATCACGGAGGCATACCCGAGGTCGTCTTCTTCTTCCGTCGACCCGGTCGCTGTGTGAGCAGTTTGTACTTCTCCCTGCGGTTGGTTCTCCGTGTTGTGCTTCCCTTTCTGAGCGTTGCACTCGTCATCGCTGTGTGTCGTAGAGTTGTGTAACGAGTATCATTTTGGTGTAGCAGATCGCTCCTCCTTGCTGTTTGTGCAGTCTCGATTCATGTGTCTTTCTTGGCAGTTGTAGCATCGTGCCTTCCGTGATCCTTTGGTGGTTGCCATTGCCGCTCATCTGCCGGCTAGCTTGTTGATATGTCCTGGTCTCGAGAGTCGGTCGATGTACAAGTTTCTCGTCATTGACTGAATCTCGTTAATGCCAAAGTTTGGGCTGTGAAAGCTCGTCATCTTTACGAACTCGTAGTCGTCGGTCAGGCCTTGCAATGAAATGTCTTCAAACCTCTCGTCCGAGGTTTTCTCTCCCATTTCCTGCAGCCTTCCTCGAATCTCCATTAGCTTAATGGTATAGTCATCAGGATCTTGCCCTTCCTCCATCCGGAAGCTCACAAGCTTCTCGTAGCAGGCCCGCCGTGCTTCCTTGCTGTTGCTGTTGTAATTGGTATACAAAGCGTTCCACGCCTTCTGTCCGTGTCCCAGACCCCCCGCCGAAGTTCTGTCTTCATATTGTCGAACTATTGTAGCTGCAGGGCCGCTAGTGACAAGGTAAAGTACGGAGAAGAGGGTCTCGCACGCTCGCTTCCAGCGTTGAAGTTCCACCAGATTCGTCGGAGTGTCCGGGGTATCACTGTCTGTGATTGCTGGCACCGGTTCAACCGATCCGTTTAAAACATCAAACACGTCTTTGTTTGACATAGACAAGACTACGCGTGTCTTGGAGCTCCATTCGCGATAGTTCTCCGGTTTGGCCCCATCAAATCTGGGCATATTCCTTATGGTCGATGTCACCACGTTACCGGACTCCTCCATGACTGCTCTGAATGCGTTGCTTGTCCTGGCCTGTGCCGTCGTGTTTATTCTCGCACTCAGCTCGATCCTGTCCGTGGGACGACTGCGGCGTGCCGACCCGCTCGCCGGGCTTTCCTTTTTCTTATTTCAGCTCGATCTTGTACGCAGATCGCCTGAAGCGTGCCGGTCTGTCCACCGGGTTTCCTTTTTTCGTTCAGCTCGATCTTGTACGCAGATCGCCTGAAGCGTGCCGGCCTGTCCACCGGGCTTCCTTTTCTCGTTCAGCTCGATTCTGTACGCAGATCACCTGAAGCTTGCCGGTCTGTCCGCCGGGCTCCCTTTTTCTTCGCGCACGTTGTTCCAGTGCCGTTCGACTCGACTCACGATTGGTTCCAAGTTTCTTGCGTAGTGTTCCAGCAAAATCACCGGTCTTGTGCTCCACCGCAGGGGATGTTCATGCGCTGTGTGTTACACGCTACCGAGGCTCATAACCTGTTAGAAATGTGGTGGTGCCCAACCTAACATATTTGGTAGGGTATTTTCATCTAAGGAGGAGTGTTAAATAGTAGGATTCACAAGGAATCCATCGGTTAAAGGTAGATGTTCATTACACAGTCAAAGAAGTGTATGCAGAGTACTGGGTAAGCTGCCGAACCATGTGATAGAAGTTGTTTTCTTTAGTATGGAAGAGGACACATATATGGTACTGCGTTCCACCAAGTAATAACGCGTTGACGGGTCACGTGCGTAAGATCGAAGTATTTACTACGTCACGTGCGTAAGATTGACCTGGGTGTCGTATGTAGTGGATACCGCCATACGAGATAACATGTTAGAGTAAAAAGGAAAAGACACGAGTGCTTGCAAATCGAGTCACTCTTCACATCTGCATCTGAACTTGAACAGTTCATAGTGACATAAGTTTTTGTTGGCTCAACGAGAGCCCATTTAAAGTGATCCACCATCGTCTAAACCATCATCAGTCAGGCTCGAGCTCGTCTCGCCACGAGTCTGTGTTAGCCTCTGAAGACCGCCATCGGTCAAGCACCACCACATGTCTAACAGGGTTTAGTCTAAGTTTCTCTTACTATGAATATTACAAATACATTTGCGTCCTGCACAAACTTCAGTACAACAGCCGTGGAATAATTTTGCTTTCCCGCGAGGGCGCACAAGGTTTTTGCCCCCCCCTCCCCAGGCCCAAAATATTTTTTCTTCCAAGTTTATTTTTATTTTTTTTACTTTGTTTCCTTGCTTGGTAGTTCGTTTCTTGGAGGTGCTCCTGTGGATGGTTTACTGCACACTCTTGCGTTAACAAAGAGACTTGACAAGCATGCCAACATGGCAATAGCAAGGGATGTCAAACTGTACTTTAGGTTGTTTAGGTATGTAAATCCTTGCGTCAATGCAAGTTGGTCAATGTAGTCAGAAATAATCAACGGTGGGCAAGCGCCGCGCTTAGGCACGAAACCCTGTAAGCCTTCGTGCCCTTGATGTCCAAACACGGCGCGCACGTGCCTCCTGGTTGTTCCACCGTTCCCGCACAGCCTGGGCGCAAGATGCTGCCGGAGGCAGTTGGCACCGCGTGGAGAGACACGCGATTCAGGTTTATCCGAGCCTCCCACGACACCCCCTGGTTGCCAATACCATGGAGAGTTGATGGGTAGTGTTGGAGAACAGGCTCCCGGACAGCCGGACGTAATCCCGCGCAGTAGATGGGAGCGTGGACAAGCGTCCTATCGGCGGGACCACTCCCGTCTGCAGCGTCGGAGAAAACTCCATCCATATCAATGCCCGCGCCTTCACAATCCTCAAGCCCGTTCACAACTCCCGTCGCAACCACACCAGCGAAACTGCCCGCGCCCGCACCACCCTCACCCTTGCTCACAACTCCCGTCACAACCACGTCGGCGTCACTGCCCGCGCCCGCACCACCCTCACCTCTGCTCACAACTCCCGTCGCCACCACGTCAGCGTCACCGCTTGCGCCCCCGCCGCTACTACTGTCCATTAAAACCGGTAACTCCTTCGCGCTGTCCGTGGCGCTCTTCGGTTTGAAAAAATCCAGCAATATGCGCCCGCTCTCCACCGCCGCCGCGGCACCAGCACCCCTGTCGACACACGTTGGTCGACATGCAACTTGCGACATGAGCAATAGCAATTGATCAGCCGCGAAAAGAAAATACGAATTTGCTCCTGCTTTTCACATACACACATCGACAAGGCCTGCAGCCTCATACACTGCGCGACTAAAATACGCCCAGCGTGGCAGTTCCCAAACTGCTGAACACGCGCGAACGGCCTCCCGTAAAAATTGTGAAGCAGTGTATTAACAACCAGGTATATTTCACAAACACCATATCATAAATGAAACATAGATCTAATGTACCACGCGGCTTGCGAAGTTGAGTTTCAACCATTGAATCGTTCGTACTCACAGCTGACGTTTTTCAATATTTTATCGAAACTGCTTGTGCTAGCTGCGCTGCCGGGGTTGTAACGAGGACCACTGATAGGGACAGCTCAATCGCCTGGCCCTCGTCCATTCCTGAACCGTCACCGAAGTTGTCGCCGCAGCAGCAGATGAAGTCCTCGCCATCGGCTGGCTTTCCGCAGACGCTTTGTAGCCAAGCTGTCTTGTCGAAGGAGGGTTGTAGCAGGGGTCCCTTCACCGTGGAGGCTGTGCTCATTGTGACCACTCTCTCTTGCTCTCTCCCTTTTTCTCCGTTGCTCTGCGCTGTGCGTAGCTGGTACGCAGGCTGCTGCTGCGCGACCAGGGGGCTGCGTGTCTGCCCTCCCTGCCCCTTTATTATATAGGATTTAGAATAGAGCTGTTTTCATAGGAAATTGGCGTCATGGGGGTGGGGTGGGGTCTTCGTACCCTCCCCTCTGGAAGGGCGAAAAAACGTTTTGGTACGTAGGTGTTGATTTTTTCTCTTTTTGTGCGCCCTTGTTTCCCGTAACTGTAGTCTAGTATTATAGCTGCGTTTTGTTTAGGGCTATTTATAGAGTGAGAGCCTCTAGTGCACGTGGGCATGTAGGAGGAGGTGGTTGTGAGAAGTGTGTCCCGTATTGTGGTCATTGGGCCGCTGACGGGTGGCAGTCGGCTTTTGAAGGGTGCATAACCTTTCGTGGCTGGTGGGGCTCTTCAATTACCTACCGATACCACACTATTACACTACTACATACACTGTTATTGCACAATAAACAATACCAGGTACCAGGTACACTACCAATTGCCCAAATACAGTCAGGTCTCCGTTCGGTTTTACAACATTATTGTATACCTGCTGTAGGCCCATTGGATTATATATGGCCAGGATATAGCCAGGTCTCCATTCGGTTTTACAACTGTTAACAGTATTCGTTGTATACCTACCTACTGTTGGCCAATCGGATTGTTCATGGGTTGCACGTTTCGTATTCTGTCCACAACCGTCGTTTGGGTGAGATTATCAAGTTTATTGTACGTGCACCTGAACCGTAATAGTAGTAGTATAGTACACCATAACTAGCGCAGCTCCGTTGTGTTCGCGTGTCGTTGTGCCATTCATTGCGAAAGGGCCCTTACATACATTTTATTAATACATATTCTCCGAAGCAGAACCTGCGTGCCTCGTCGGAGTCCTGCTTGACTCCCATCTCCTGTAGCTTGGTTTGTTTTAATGCCTTCGCGCCATAAGGTCGACGCCCATTGAGTGCCTACTGCAAGGAAACTATCAGATGTAGCGTAAGGTCGTACTTCCTCTGTCCCATAAGTCTGGGGAGTTATGTTGGGAGAGACCGTTAACGGTCTCGGATGCCTTCGGCGATAATTTTTTTGGAATCTTGAGCGTTTTTTGGGTTGAAATACACTTCATTTTTTTTCTTGCGCACTACTCTGCATGTGCCAGCGGCTAACAAAGAAGTAGTCAGGCCAAAAATGGGCAAATTTTGACGCCTTTCCACTAGGGGGTGGGATGGGGGCACGATGAAAACCAAACCTAACCCCCCCCAAGAATTATCCCTCACCCTAAACCTAACCCCCGTCTAAACGATCCATGTCGCCCCCATACTTGAACCAGTATAATAGTGAATCCACACTTGAACCAAGACACATTTTGGTCCCACACTAAAACCAAGACACTTGGTGGTCCCACACTGAAACCAAGACATTTATTTGGTGGTCCCACACTAAAACCAACACTAAAACCAAGACACTCGGGGGTCCCCAGGAGAAAATAATCGATTAGTCGTCCTCGCTGTCACTGGGACTCGATGCCACCCATTGCCAGGCCTTGTCGAAGGCATCCTTATCGTATTTTACCACCCTCTCCAACGTTCCCTCCCTCTGCCGTTTCCTCACCCCGGAATGTTCCACGAATTCTTATAAGAATTCTCCAAAAAAAATCTCAAAATAATTATCAGGAACGGGCCAAAATGGGCATTTTTTGACTGCATTTTAGTATGAACAACGAGCTTTTTCTTTTTTTTCTTTCTTGCATCAGCTGCGTTGGGACTTCAGCTTTCCAACGAACCTAACATTAGGATGATCGGAAAATGATTAGACTAATGCGCAAACAATTACACGCCCATAACTCCCCAGACTTATGGGACAGAGGAAGTAAATCCTTCCAACTATTTGTTTTATCAAACCATTCTAACGCCAGCTGTGAGTTCGACGATTTTAAGGTCTAAAGACTACCAGGTACTCATCTTCTTTGCAAGCTGCGTATTGCATCGGTTGTCGCCCATTGACCATTGAGTGCCTACCGCAAGGAGGCTATGAGTTACAGTAGCGTAACATCGTAAATCTTTCCAACTATTCTTTTACAGTGGGGGTTGCGGTTTAAGATAGCCTAGTTTAAGAGAATCACGTGTTTAAGAGAGTCAAAAATGGCTTGGCACTCCTTATCTTAAACCGAACATCGATTATCTTACACCGAACATACCCCCAACCCCGCCTGCCCGTGTAGTGCTGTAGCCTAGAAACCCTGAGTAACTACCACCCGTAGGCATGTAGGCATACAGCAGAACAAGGTAGACACACAGCTCACAGCTTTACTGGCTGTAGCACAATGCCCTGCGCCGCGGGTTCGAAGTGCGCTGTGGTTCCGGACCACACGCCGGGCCCTCCGAACTTTACGACTCACAAATGCCGTGTCTGTCAAGTCTACCTTCATGGAATCTGCGGTTTGGCGGACCCGCGTGGCGACAACGAGATGCAACGTGTTTGCCACGGATGTGTCAACCCCGACAAGCGCAATGGATCGAGCGCAGGTTCTGCTGCCGGGGCTGCGTCTTCGAAGCGCCCATGCCCGGAGGGCGAGGGCACGGGGACGGAAATACTGCTGCTGTAGCTTGTGTTTTTTGTTGTGTTCTGCTTCTTGTTTTTTGCGTCCGAGATACAATAATACGTACAGTAGTACCGTGAGTGATGCCCATGCTGCTTCACCTCTCTCTGTGTTATGTTGGCTGCTTACAGGGTATAGATGATGTTGGAATAACCCTGCCGAAGAGAACAATTCATTCGACAATATACTCTACGTAGCCTGGTGAGCTCATCTCACGCAGGTGTTTCTTCTTTATATTTACTCTTGTTTTAATATACTCCGCGAGTACGCAACAAGGAAGGATCGTGCTGCGTGTCGGCCCTCCAACGCACGGTAAATATTGCGTAAACAATACGAAATGCGCTTTCAACACTTCGAATAGGCACAACGGCAACATCCTGCCCGTTAAGCGCTCTTGACCCCAGGCCCGGGCTCTCTAAAACCCATATGTTCTGTTGTAGATAAGTTTATTTTAACCCAAAATCTCGCTTTAAGATAAAACATATCTTAAACCGATTTAGGAGAGCTACGTGTTTAAGATAGTTTTCGTTGGTATGGCACACCGCTATCTTAATCCGCAACCTCCACTGTAATGAAATTATTCTAACAACGTCAGTTGTGAGTTCGATAAAATATATTCATCTTCGCACGCTGCGTAATACATCGGTTGTCCGTTTTCAGTAAGTTTTCAGTTATTTTTCTCATGGGTCAAACCCTAGTCTAAAATAAGGTTGTATTCTAATACTTGTCTATACGGCCACCAGACATGCTCTTACACACTCTTCCACACTCTTCCACACTCTTCCACACTCCTAATTCAAAATCAAACCGAAGAAGGCAGTGCGCAAGATATGTCCACTCTGGGATGGACAAGCATCGTACATCTACGGATTTACCACACTGACGAAAGCCGGGTGCGCTTGCTTTCCTTGGAGCAAGCAGCGCACAAAATAGCCTCCAAATCTCGTCGGAGTGAACATTGTCTTTCACCTGGTAGACTATACCTGGTATACCTGGTATACTGTACTGTTCAATAAGCTCTCACACTGTTTGTTTTCTCCCGTTACTCCTTTCCTGTTCGCTGCGTTCGTTTCACAATAGATACGGCTCGTTCGCGTACATCACAGCACACCTCAAATATCTGGCGCCGGTCGTTGGTTTTGTCGGCACATTCGTCGTATACGTAATTACCACTCAAGTGTAACATGTTTGGCCTTACAAGGTCCCAACCATTCTTTTCGACGGCATGCCTACTACCTCCATCTTCTATCGTTTCGCAATGGACACGATTTGCTCATGCACATTATTGCAGACCTCGAGCAGCTGGCGGCGACCCGAGGTGTGTGTCGGCACCTTCGTCTTGTGGATAGTTCACGCTCGTACGTATGTAGCATACTTCGCTATTCTTCAGTTCCATGCCTCGGCACGACCCACTCCCGATCTATTGTCGTACCGCAAGGGATACAGATAATCGGTTTACATCACAGCAGAACTCAGTATATCAGTATGGAGCTGCTGGCGGCGACCGATGTCTTTGTCGGCACGTTCATCTTGTACACTAATGACGCTCATGTCAGATATCACTCTCCCAACATTCCCTTCCTCGCCTCATTTCACTTCTGCTATCAACATTTCTGTTGGCAAGGGATACGGGTCGTTTGTTTTCACTGTAGAATATCTCGATCGAGCAGCTGGTGGTGGTGACCCTATTTCTTTGCCGGAACCTTCGTTCTTCAAATTATTGACATGACACTGTTGTTCATGGTACCCCGATGTAAGCCATAGATCTCGATCTCTACAAGATTCGCCTAACGTAAGATCTGTGTACACTGCATGTGGAGACGAATGTTGGTTCTGAATTTCCAAGATCGGAAAATACACCGAAAAGGGGTGTTTCGTCCCGATCTCAGCCTGAGATCGGGACAAGGGATCTCTTCTCCACACGTCGCCTCGAGGTTAGGCTGCAAATTTGCCCCCGCGCGCACACACGCACAGAACAAGAGTAATTCGCGAAGATGCAGCAGCCCCCTGGGCAACTTGCCGAGCAGCTGCCGTTTGACCTTCGCGCACCTCGATCGCCATGGTCTGTAGCGTGTTGTGGCGCTGCGGCGCGTTTGTGTGTGTTTCGCGTTTTCGGAATCGCACAACCACCCCTCTAAAAAATGCCAACGAATATACTGAGCAGTGCTGTTAGCTTCTACGGAGTACATCTAAACTCGTTTTATCATACACTGTTTAGAAATCTTAAGTCGGCATATTGATCTTCACGCGGCGAAACGAATGTGAGGAACATACGTGACCTGGAATCGGGGTACCATAAACAATGGCCTCAGATATAACTCCCTCCCCATTCCCTTCTTCGGCATCCCTACCTTTTGCTCCGTCATCCTTTTTAAGGGATACGGGTCGTTCGTGTACATCATAGCAGACATCGAGCAGCTGGCGGCGGCCGACGTGTTTGTCGGCACTTTCAGCTCCAACGTCGGGAGGCTTGTGGCGGTCCTAAGGGAGGGTCTTGGTAAAACACGAAATTCGAGCATTAGCTTGGACGCTAAAGCATGGTACCCTGGGAGAAGCCGTGGTCTCCTGTTGGACTGAACGTGCCTCACATGTGCCATTCGAGGCATTTTTTTCCTTCTCTTCGATACTGTCAATAATTTCATCAGAGGTTGTGGCGCAGTGGAAGTTGTATGCTGGCTCTTTAGTTTCTGCTGCCCCTAATTAGAGTTTGGTCAGGACCAAGGCTAATATGGCTACTATCAAAATATGGCTACTATCGCATTGCATTATTAGCTGTATCATACCCCCATTCTTGCCTACCGGGTTTTGAGCACTAACACGAGCGACTCTTTCAAATAGCTCACGGACACAACGGCTTAGTTGAGGAGAAGTTTCGGCGCAGCGTAGCTTACCATTCCGTTGCGGATTCCTATCGAAAATTAAAGCAGGATGAGGCAGAGTGAAGCAGAGTGAAGCAGAGTAAAGCGGCACTTAGGATTAAGATCGCAAAGGAACAGGTAGGTCACTTGCGCGAGTGACCCCGAGCACTGCGAAAAAAGGCGCCCAAATCAACATAACCCTCCTACCGCAGCTCCAGCCTGGGTGCGGTGTATCATATCAAGGGGCAGTCAGGGGGCTGTTGGAGGCTGTCGGAATAAGACTAAAATAGCACTGTTTTCTCTTACGAAGCATTGGTTGCATTTTCTTGTGATGTTGTCCATCGGTTCATGCATCGGGGTATGTGGTGTTTTGTTGTGTTGATTGTTGCAGCTCGTAATAATAGATTGTTGGTCATGGCTTGTCGGTGAATCTGTCATTGGATGAGCTGTTGGGGTAACGTGCAGGCGCATTATTCTATGCCTGATAAGAAGTATTGTAGGCCATTTCTCTGACTTCAATCAAAGCTAAGAAGTTGGTGGTGTAATGGACTTGGTATGTTATGATTGGGGTTGGCTCATACGAAGTATGTGGTGGTCGTTTCGGGCAAGGCAGTCAGTGTGAGTTTATTCCACGAGTTGCCGGGGTAAATCCTGACCCCCGTAATCTATGCGAATCACGCTTGGTGTTTTATTTGGTTATACCGATGCCATTTGGTTGGTGGTACAGTGGACTTCGTTTTTGTTTTTCTCGCTGCAAATCTACCTGCATGTTTTTTGTTGGTTTTGTGGCGCAGCATGCCAGTGGGTCAGCCATGCTCTGCCTGCCGGAGAAATTGTCCCTGTTCAAATCGACCCATGTCTGGTGTAACACGCTTGACGTATAATGGCACTTCTTTGATCATGTCGGCCGCTCATGCCGGGCACGCGGTTTCATATATATATGTGGTGGTCTCTCACAACTAGACTAGGCGTCTATCACCGGACGAAGTTCGGTTTGGCTCGAAACGTTCGGAAAGCGTTAAGGAATGTTGATTTTCGCATTTATTTGCTGGAAAATGTGATTGCTGCCTGTTCTATCGGTGAGCAAGTTCCTTACATCATTCCATGGGATGGGGGCGCGCCGTGTTTAAAAGATGAGGAGATTGGAAGGCTGTTTGCCCTCTTAGACGCGGTCGCTGCTGAAGATTTTAACATCTATGTGCAGATGTTTCCTACAAGACCTGATCAAGCAGCAACACTGAACGGCTACACCCACCATGTACGTTCACCCATTCCCACCGGCGCTTGCGCTAAACAATGCGTACATCCTGCTGGGTGTATAGTCTACTGTAGCCTGATTACAGCTTGTTGGCATATGATATGATATGGTATGATATGATCAATATGATACGATATGATACGATATGAAATATGATATGATATGATATGATACACCATTACATGGTATGATATGATACGATACGATATGATATGATATGATATGATATGAAATATGATATCCAATCGCTTGCACACCTCTAGAGCCGGCTTGTTTCGAACACACTTCACGCCTTTTATGCTCTGTTCTCCTTTCCTTGGCATCCCTGCCCCCCATGTATCACGCTGTATGCTGGTCGATGAATGGCGTTTCATGCTACACATACATACTCGAGCAATCGATATGACGCCAACATCGTTATACTTCACCTATCCATGATACTACGTAGGATACGACTTGAGGCGCGCGTTTCTTATTACAGGGCATATATATAGAGAGAGATCACTTCGGAACAGTAGCGATCCACGTCCATCGCATGTCCCATCATGGCATGACAGCACTAACAACCCGAGCATCAGACCTGGGCTGGACCTCCGCTGGCCTGCCACATATACAGGGAGTGCACAGGAACTTGCGTACAAACCCGGTAGACCCAAGTAGCCCACTCCAACAGTTAACATTAATAATTTCATGCATACTGAATTCCACAGATGTCTGGTTTTGTCCCCCTCCATGCGGGTTGTAAAGTTTCCGTGCGCAGAACAAGGCTGAACGTGTTAGTCCTGTTGACCCTGGCATTGGCATGAGAGTCATCGATCTGTATCCTTCCCGAGGGTACACACCCCGCCGTGACACGCGCGATCGAAGTATCACACGCAGCTTGCAAATCTGAGTTGTGATCATCAATCCCTTTTTGGTCGATCTCACAACGGAAGTGTATTTATTCATTTTTTAAATATACAGACTATAAGTTTTTGATCAAGACGCTTCTGACGGACGGTATGACACAGCGATAACGAATTGCACTAACAACTATATGTACCGGGTGTCGGTTATATTACTATTACTATTTGTCCTTTGCAGATGGTACAACTTGTCGCATACTGGGTGTCGGTTATATATACTACTATTTGTCCTTTGCAGATGGTACAACTTGTGGCATACCTTCGTGTATTATTGTGTACATAATTGCTCACTTGACAGCATTATAGTCTCTTCTGAAAGTAAGTGAGGTTTGTGTGAGGTTTGTGTGGAATTTAGAGCTACTTAGTTGAGGATGACACCATATCGTGTGCCTCGAAGGTGAAAACTAAATACTGTTTTCAATTAGTATGAACTAATACCAATTGTATACCGTATACCTTGAAGGTGAAAACTAACACGTGGTGATTTTCACACAGAAAAAGCATAGCAAATCAATAAGCACCTTGACAGTCATGATCTACAGATATTTTACGACATCTAGCAAAATGCTTACATCATCTCGGCACGCTGGTCGACGCCCCGAAGTGGCGACTCGATGACCTTGTCCTCGATAGAGATCGACGCCTACAGCCCCGCCCACACCCGTTTCGTAACCCCCGATTTTCAACGATGCCGATGGTTGGGTTGTCCGTCCGACGATGGGCGCGTCCTCTTGGGTCTCCCGTCGATAATTGCTTAATCGGTGCGTCCCGGAAATAGCAGCATGACATTTATGCCTCTTCTTGTTCTCGGGAACTTACTGCCTGGATCCAAAAGATTCCCGGGATTTAAAGGTTGATGGTTATAGGAATCATTCTATTTTGCACGTGTTTATCCCGAAGAGCACACGACTGCACGCACTCTTATCCGGTGCAGGGGCCCAACCCGAGGTTTTACGGTATACGGCAGAGATACGTTTCGCTGCCGACCGTGCATGTCGCAAATTGCTTTCCCCGCACCCTATACACGAATGCTAACCAATGATCTGGCGCCACATCAGTCGAAACTTCTCGGCATGGTCCTGTAGTATATATACGGAGAGTTTATCTATCACTAGGGTACACAAAAACATATTTCTGGTCTCGCGTGCTGTGTGCAAAAACATGTTAATAAACAACGAAAAAACCGCGTACCTTGTATGACACGAAGAAACAATAGTTTATGGACTGCTCGCCGAAGGCGACCAGTGGAATGTTTACAAATACTTGAAAACAATGCTCTATTTGGCAACGAAAAAAGTGGTCAGTGAACAATCCGTTGTGGACAAGGGTAGCATACACAAAAGCGGGACAAAGTGCGCATTCATGAACGAAGGACGGGATTCTTCCCTGCGACCATCTGAAGACAAAATCGATAAAACTCTATCCCGCTTTTCACACCAACGGCACCAACGGCACCAACGGCCACTAGAACTGACGCTATTGGATGAACTCACTGTGGACGAGACGACGAGGGTTTTTACACCCTAGTGCGCCTTTAATAATTAATTGTGTTAAAATCGTTTTTGCAACACCATCCCTCACACCCATGCCGACACCCCTGCCAAATCGTGTTGAAAAATCGTCGTGGAAACGGAAGATATGCTGCCTTCCACTCCTTCAAGAACGCCCCCTTCACGCCTTCGCCCAGGACAAGAAGAAATACCACCAATCTGCTAGTGTTTTACACCGTAGTGCGCCATTGAAAAATATTTGTGTTAAGATCGTTTTTGCAACACTATCCCTCACACCCATACCGACAACCCTGCCAAATCTGGTTAACAACTCGTGGTGGAAACAGAAGATATGGTGCCTTACACTCCTTCAGGAACGCTCCCTTCACGCCTTCGCCCGAGACAAGAAGAAATACCACCAATCTGCCAGCGTTTTACACCCTAGTGTGCCTTTAATAAATCAACGTGTTAAGATCGTTTTTGCAGCACCATCCCCCACACCCATACCGACACCCCTGCCAAATCTTGTGAACAACTCGTGTGGGAAACGGAAGATATGCTGCTTTACACTCCTTCAAGAACGCCCCCTTCACGCTTTCGCCCAGGACGAGAAGAAATACCACCAATCTGCTAGTGTTTCACACCCTAGTGCGCCTTTAATAATTAAGTGTGTTATAATCGCTTTTGCAATACCATCCCCCACACCCATACGGACACCCCTGCCGAATGTTGTTAACATCTCGGGGAGGAAACGAAAAATATGCTGCCTTACACTCCTTCAAGAACGCCCCCTTCACGCCTTCGCCCAGGAGAAGAATGAACACAACCAATCTGCCAATGTTTTACACCCTAGTGCGCCTTCACTAATTATTTGTGTCAAGATCTTTTTCGCAACACTATCCCTCACACCCATACCGACAACCCTGCCAAATCTTGTTAACAAATGGTGGTGGAAACGAAAAAATTGCCGCCTCATACTCCCTCAAGAACGCCCCCTTCACGCCTTCGCCCAGGACAAGAAGTAATACCACCAATCTTCCAGTGGTTTACACCCTAGTGCGCCTTTTAAGTTTTTTTATTGTGTTAAGATCGTTTTTGCAACACTGTCCCTCACACCCATACCGACACCCCTGCCAAATCTTGTGAACACCTCGTGTGCGAAACGGAAGATATGCTGCCTTACACTCCTTCAAGAACGCCCCCCTCACGCCTTCGCCCAGGACAAGAAGAAATACCACCAATATGCCAGTGTTTTACACCCTAGTGCGTCTTTAGTAATTACTTGTGTTAAGATCGGTTTCGCAGCACCACCCCCCACACCCATACAAACACCCCTGCCAAATGTTGTCAACATTTCGTAGAGGAAACGGAAGATATGCTGATTTACACTCATTCAAGAACACCCCCTTCACGCCTTAGCCCAGGACAAGAAGAAATACCACCAATCTGCCAGTGGTTTACACCCTAGTGCGCCTTAAACCTTTTTAAATTTGTGTTAAGATCGCTTTTGCAACACCATCCCCCACACCCATACCGACACCCATCTCAATTGTTGTCAACAAATCGTGGTGGAAACGGAAAAAATGCCGCCTCACACTCCCTCAAGAACACCTCCTTCACGCCTTCGCCCGACACAAGAAGAAATACCACCAATCTACCAGTGTTTTACACCCTAGTGCGCCTTTAATAGTTAATTGTGTTAGGATCGTTTTTGCAGCACCATCCCCCACACCCATACAAACACCCCTGATAATTTTTGTAATATCTCGTGGTGGAAACAGAAAATTTGCTGCCTTACACACCTTCAAGAACGCCCCCTTCATGCCTTCGCCCAGGACGAGAAGAAATAACACCAATCTGCTAGTGTTTTACACCCTAATGCGCCTTTAAAAGATATTTCATTGTGTTAAGATCGTTTTATGCAACACTATCCCCCACACCCATACGGACACCCCTGCCGAATGTCGTTAACATCTCGTGGTGGAAACGGAAGATATGGTGCCTTACACTTATTCAAGAACGCCCCCTTCACGCCTTCGCCCAGGACAAGAAGAAATACCACCAATCTGCCAGTGTTTCACACCCTAGTGCACCTTAAATATTTAAACGGGTTGAGATCGGTTTCGCAACAACATCCCTCACACCCATACCAACACCCCTGACAAATCTTGTTAACAACTCGTCGCTGAAACGGAAGATTTGCTGCCTTACACTCCTTCAAAAACGCCCCCTCCACGCCTTCGCCCGACACAAGAAGAAATACCACCAATCTGCCTGTGTTTTACACTCTAGTGCGCTTTTCAAAATTAGTTGTGTCAAGATCGTTTTTGCAACACTATCCCTCACACCCATACCGACAACCCTGCCAAATGATGTTAACAACTCGTGGTGGAAACGGAAGATATGGTGCCTTACACTCCTTCAAGAACGACCCCTTCACGCCTTCGCCCAGGACGAGAAGAAATACCACCAATCTGCCAGTGTTTTACACCCTAGTGTGCCTTTAATAATTAATTGTGTTAAGATCGTTTTTGCAACACTATCCCTCACACTCATGCAGACACCCCTGTCAAATGTTGTTAACAATTCGTGGTGGAAACGGAAGATATGCCGCCTCACACTCCCTCAAGAACGCCCCCTTTACGCCTTCGCCCAGGACAAGAAGAAATACCACCAATCTGCCAGTGTTTTACACCCTAGTGCGCCTTTAATAATTAATTGTGTTCAGATCGTTTTTGCGACAACATCCCCCACACCCATACCGACACCTCTGCCAAATGTTGTTCACAACCCCGTGGTGGAAACGGAAGACTTGCTTACGGTTAGGGTTAGGGTTAGGGTTAAGGTTAGGGTTTGATTCCGTGAAAGCTTCCGTAAAAGCAAATTTACTCCCGCGAAAGCTTTGGTGAAAGCAATTTACTTCCACGAAAGCTTCCGTGGAAGCTTCCGTGAAAGCTCCTGTGCAAACTTCCGTGAAAGCTTTCGTGAAAGCGTCCGAGAAAACTTCCGATCAACAAAATTCCTCCAGTTTGAAAGCTTCAGTAGAAAGCTTTCACCAAAGCTTCCACGAAAGCTTCCGTTAAAACCTCCACGAAAGCTTCCACGAAGGGTTATGGGTTAGGATTTGAGTAAGTGTTAGGGTTAAGTTCCGTGAAAGCTTCCGTGAACGTTTTCGTGAAACCTTCGTGGAAGCTTATTTACTCCAGTTCGAAAGCTTCCGTAGAAGCAAATTTTCGTCCGTGAAAACTTCCGTGAAAGCTTCCGTGAAAGCTAATTTTCTTCCACGAAAGCTTCCGTGAAATCTTCCGTGGAAGCAAATTTACTTCCACGGAAGCTTCTGTGAAAGCAAATTTACTTCCACGAAAGCTTTCGTTGAAGCTTCCGTGAAAGTGTCTGTGGAAGAAAATTCCCTGGAAGCTTCCGCGAACTACACAACTTCCACGGAAGTTCCCACGGCCTGGAAATGTGAAAGCTTCCATCGCTTTCATGGAAGCTCCACGCTTCCATGGAAGCTTCCACCACTTCCGGGGAACCTCCCATGGAAGCGATGGAAGCTTCCATGGAAGCCTTCACGAGTTTTCACCAAAAATGCAGATGGTGCAGGTGGCCCTAATGGTGCTGCTGCAGAACTCGGAGGTGTTTTAGGAGAACTAGTTGAAAAAACGTTGAACGACCGAGATTCGTGGGTTTCCTCAATTCAATTATACCAGAATGTTTTTTGCTGGTGCAGCAGGGTTCTTGCTGTCTATCGCTAAAACGAGGCACATGGTGGGAGTCTCCTTCATCAGACAGCTCTGCTGTCAGGAGGCGCTCTAAATACACCTGTCGCTTGGAGTCTGACGAATCCAATCTGGGGATTCACGTCTGCAAATAGCCCACGATACAAGGTGCGTTGCCCTCGCTCCTTTTGATGACGTACGCTTCTTGGCTGTAGATTTTTGTAGGGTCCCTACGACGATCACGCGAAGTTCCCTTATCTCGATTAGAAATCAGAGCTCTATTAGCAGACAGTAGACCAAGGTTACGGTAGGGGGGGTGTCCCCGTTTTCGCCGCCGGTTATGAGGTTCTTACACGAGTGACTCTGTGCTTCACTGACAATAGTATAACTCTGTGCTTCACTGACAACAATATTTAAGGGTTTGGGTAAGGCGACAGTTTTGTCGCAACGTAGCTTTAGCTATATCTCGAGATTAAAACGGTACGGAAAGGAACGGGGCGTCACTCCCGCGAATGAACCCGACTCACTGCCAAAGTGGTCCTTACTGTGACCCCCCTTGCCTCAGCCTGGACCAGTACCTAATACCGTCGATAGTTGCTTCTATAGACTACCGATGTTGCTCAGAGTGACCGGGGCTAACGATCCACGATATGGATTACACTGCAGCGGATTCCCTTAACCTTAGCCCGGGTTGTAATTCGGAGAATCAGATGCAGCGTCCGGCAGCTTTTTGCTCAAGTTTCGGTATTTTGTATGTATTGGGCTCCCGCAAAGGTCCCACTCTCTTTCATAGACAGAAACGCGAAAGAGTTTGAGATTATCCAACCTGCAGTGTGGCAATGTGGTGACGCTGTATATCTTTGGGTACCTCTTATCACAGCTACACCTGGAAGACTGTGTACGACCCTGTAAATACCCCTTCTCACTCACCACGGGTTTCCAACGAAGTACTCGTAGTCCTCCGATGCTGATTTGTTCACGTCGTACTCGTAGAGAATAAGCCTCCCAGTAGGCAGTAGCAGGTTTCTTGACCGTCCGTCTGTAGCCAGTTGTGTGGATCAACTGTAGTGCCAGCAGCTTGTCGCGTTTAGGCGATGCCAGGCTCGTTACCTCGTGTATATTTTGACGGCGCGTAGCCTGCATCAGCTCGTAGCTGGTGTACGCTTACATCGGTTGGCTTTCGGACGAGCCGATAAGACACAGCCTTTACTATTTGAGAGGCTAAACGCACGTCACGGTCGGATGAACCTGTAGAAAAGCTTCAAGTAAAAGAAGAGAAGTGGTGTTGGCGACTCCACGTAGATGTTGATTGTAACGAACGGATAAGAGCTATTTTAAACACACGCACCCAGGTCTCCATTCCCTTGTCCCTAGTATCTCATCGCTTCTAGTTCGTTTCCCCTCCGTGTATCCGTCCAGGCTGATTCCTCCCGTCTGCTAGTTACAACAGCTGCCTGCAAACACCAGTCTTATCTCACGCAGTCCTCTTCCAAGCGCTAGTGCTATAGTCTATAACAGATCTCCGGATGAAACCTTCACGAATACCTTACGGTAACGATCGCGGTACTCAAGCTCGGTTCGCAGTCACTCACACTCGTGTCAGATCAAGTTCATGTTCCTTTTCCCCTCGTTTGGTTTGTTTGTTTTTGGACTGAGACCGTGAGCGATATGCTTTCTAGACTGACTGGAGTTGTACAGGTCTGGGCAGCATTCCGCTACTATTTTACGTGACGTCATGTTAATCCGCCGCAACATGATTATTTGATTTGCCCAGGAGATGAACGCTGATGGTAAGCAAACGTTGAGTGAGCCCGTGAGGGCGTTGTGCGTGTGCGCTGCTCGTAAGATAGCTAAACAACAAAATACCCTCAGAATCCGGTAGAAACTAAAGGGAAGGGGGCCCCCGACTAGCAGTATCAAACAAAATCTTATCAGGGACCGAACACATGACCCTGTGTAGCATATCTTGTTACTTCAGCAACATCTAATGGACTTATGACCCCATGCTACCGGTTCTGGAGGGATATTAAAGACTGTCCCTACCAATGTACCAGTACGTACTACGTGTACCAGGTATTGGATAGGAAGCCTGCAAACTGCTGTTGATCATACATCCAAGATATTACTGCTGAGACGGAGGGAAGATTGTGACGACACAGCAGCTACCGTGGAGTGCCAGGGCGGATTGCGAGTGCCTAAGTTAGGTTCATCGGATTAAATTGATATTTCACTTCGTCATGCCCTCGTGTGAGTTTCGCCCTGCAGCCGTCCATCGAACATTTGAAAACCACTACGTACTACGCGGTAGTGCTGTTAGCGATCTCTGATGTACGAATATACGTATTATGTTGCGATGGAAATCAGCAACAACAGGCTGGTTCGCGGTAAAAACCCCAATTGTATTCCCCGGCGAATGTCCACGCCGTTTTTTCGATTCAGACCGTGAAATTCTGCACGCGTCCTCTATGTGCCCTTGCGGAAGATCGCATTAGTTAGTTGTTGTTGTTTTGCCTGATTTTTGTCAGTAAAGATGTTTCAGAAAATGTGGACGACGTTACGTTTTTAACCCAAATATTTTCGGTGAAGAAAAAAAAAAATCCCGGACGTCAGACCTCGGGATGGGCACGTCAAACACGTGCGCACAATTTCAAGGTAGACCTCTCTTTAACTCTAAAAACGGCGTGGACGGTAAGATGCTTGTGCGTAAAATTGAGTAAGAACCGTTATTTCCTTTTAATGACTTGGCTTTAGTGCAATTTCCAGTTTTTTCGCCAGATTCATCTTAATGTTGAACACAGGCAGGTCAGGTGTTCGATTTTTTGAGCGAAAAATTCTACAGACATGTTTTGAAATACGTCCAACCGGATCGTGCAAAATGCCGCGCAGTTTTTTTCTTCGCCCCCGCTTGAAAAAAGCCTGAATATTCTTGAAAAAGTGGGAGGTTTGGCATTGGTCGAATTGCGCTCCTATTAATAGATTATTAACCTGTTAATAGTAGAGACAGCCCGAGGCCGTTGAAACAAACTGGCCGTGCCTCCATGCCACCATGCCTCCATGCCACCATGCCACCCTCTTCCACTGGTCATGGGGGGTCAGTACGATACGAAATACTCACCTTTTGACTAGAAATAGCGGGCGGCGTTCGTGGGGGAGGTATTTTTTTTTACTTGAACCAGCCTGAGTACAAAGTACAAAACAGGATGCGAGCAGCAACACGAGTGCGCTGCTGCGTAGTAAGTGTGTAGCCATCGCGACCGTATCAGCGACTGTAAACATAATCATGGACATCTGCACGAAATCCCAACGTCCCCACAGCTTCATCAGCGCCGACTTCACCCGTTCCATTTGGATGTGATACCTGGCATGATCATGTAGTAATTCAATTTTATCCCTCCATGGCTCCGCCCGCCATAATTTACAGATCAATCCACATCCTAAAATGTAAAGTATGATGTGTGGCGTGCGCAGCAAAACCTCACATGCGTCCGCAACATAATGGACAGCGCTAGAACCCACATGATATCACCGCAAAAGCCAAACACATCGAAGCTCTCTGTTGTTTCCTGCATCTGACGCACCTCTCAGTTGTCTGCGTGGGCGCCTCGCGGGCTGTTGTTGATCTGATGTACAGCCTTACAGCGTTTGCTTTATTTTAGACGGGGGTTTTCTTGTTGTATGGTGATACAAAACATACACGTGTAGCAACAACCACGCGGACACAAAATACTATGGATTCGAAAACACCATTCTGAAACAACACGATAACGAGGTAGAACATCAATCAAAACATACACGTGTAGCAACAACCACGCGGACACAATTTCTTAAATCATAAGATTGTCCACAGACTAAAACCACATCCACGTCCACATACGAAACCCGGTCAAAAGATGGAACCCATAAACCCTGGGTTCCAAATTGACGTCCCTACGAGTCAGAAACATCACATAGT
Source organism: Undaria pinnatifida (assembly GCA_012845835.1). NCBI lineage: Eukaryota > Phaeophyceae > Laminariales > Alariaceae > Undaria > Undaria pinnatifida. Next base: position 14,625,322 of record JABAKD010000016.1, read on the forward strand.
CTTTTGAACAAACCTAATATGCGTCAAAACTGCTCGTTGCCAAACAGCAGGTTCATCAAGAACGCAAGAACAAACAGAACAAGAGACGGGGTAATCGTAGCAGCGCCTATCATTATAGCATTCACCCACCACATCACCTCCTTTGCAACTGGTTTTGGGCATCAGCGAACTGGGTCCAACGCATGCCCGTAGTGTCGTAGGTTGAGTGAGGAGCGATGGTAAAAATGAAGTGCGCTGCTCGATAACCTGTTCCTGACCGTCGGTATACTGAACAATCTTCGGGCCGCGTCCTCTGTATCAAGTGTGTGAGGAATTTTATTTATTTGTCGTTATCAAGCAAGCAGTTGCGTTGATATATACTACCTGGCTTGATGTAAAGGAAAGGAACACCACTCAGCGATCATGTACTACACGCTAGGGCATGTTTTCATGAACACCATTAGCAAGATCACCAGACATGGACGCGGCATCTACAGGACCACAACATCTTCAACGACAGTGGGGAGAAAACAGGGCGTATAATCGTTCCCTAGATAATATCAAAGTGAAAACAAAGTAAGACAGATATGTTAACACTGCGGTAGACCATACTACCAACCTAATACGCAGGGTATTCCGTGCCTCCGGCCGTTTGCATGATCGCCTGACAACCTCTACCAAACGCAGTAGCATATGCCTAACGAAGTAAGTCACCCTCGCGTTCAATAGTGGTGACATCGCATGCCCACGTCACCTCGCTTGGTGTATTTGTAAGATATGTCTCTGTCTTAGAGTTGGCGGCCTCAGAGCCCCACATCGGCACGGTAAAAATCACAGGCGTAAAATCGTATGTGTGAGACAATAATAATGTGAAAAGGAGGTACAGACAGATATGCCAAAATTGCGGTAAACCACACTACCAACTTATTACGTAAGGTATTCCGTACATACCGTCTGCATGATCGCCTCCCAACCTATGCCAAGCGACGTATTGACTAACGAAGTAACGTAATTGAGCGCGTGTACACTAAGCGTTCCTTTCAAACAATAACGATTCGCATCTCTCCCTGTCGTTCTCAATGGCGGTGACATTGCATGACCATCACCTCGCCTTTTGTATTTGGCAATATGCATCTCTTTCTTATAATTAGCGATGTCAGAAAATAATGGTATCTACATGGTTGTACCTATCGATTGAAATATTATATCTTTCGATCCATGTACAATAACAAATTATGAACCTTTTAACACGTTGTTTACTACACCTGAGAACTGGGTTGCATACTACATGTAACATCAAGCCTTCTAGAATAATAATCATTACCAAGCGGGTGACATAACGGGGTGTCTTCTTGCTGCAACCGTCAGATTCGTCCCCTTTAAGGGTTTATAGTTTCCGCGCACATATTGAAATGCCCCCCCCCCCCTCCCCCGATCCCTCTTGTTTAAACCTAACATCAAAATCTACCAGAGTATTAAACATTACCAGCCAGCTGATATCATCTCATTATCCATCTAGCCATCCATGCCGTAGCTCCAACTCATCTCCGCCCTCCCCCGCCCCCCCCCCTCTTTTGTTCCCCGCCCAGTTCGTTCAAACGCCCCACTTACAATCGAAATCGGCCAGAGTAATACACACTTCTACGCAATTGATATCATGCCATTATCTTTTTAGCCATCCATGACGTAGCTTTCATTCATCCCCCCTCCCCCCCTCCAACGCCCCCTCCTTCCCCAGACCCCGCACAATCGCCTAGACCCAGCACCGCGCGTATAGCAAGCCCCTACATGATTAATGCGCGCGATCGGAGTATTACACACAATGTTGCTAAGACGAGTGTCGACCAAATCCTTGGTCTCGTAGCTGGAGTGTATATTAATATTATTCGTGACCTAAACCTCTTGAAATCTTCCCCCCCTCCCCCCCCTTTCTTTTTTCCTCGCTTTCTTTTGCTCAAACGCCCCACCTAATATCGAAATCCGCCAGAGCAATAAACACTCCCACGCCCTGGATATTACCTCATTATCGTTTTAGAGTCGTCCATGCCGCTGCTGCATTTCCCAACCCCCTCCCCGCCCCCAACGTCCCCTTCTTCCCCACCAACCGCACAATCTCTTAGACCTAGCACTACGCGTATTATAGCAAACCCCTACATATATGCGACCTAGCGCCCTCCCCCCCCCCCCCACATTCCCCCCCCCTCCCCCACAAGAAGGATTTATAGTTTCCACGCACAAATTAAGCTGCCCCACATGTCCCTCCCTCCCTTCCCCCCCCCCGCCCCCCTTTTGATCAAAATCAGGCCCCCACGTCCTTAAACGCTCCGCTCTCCCCTCACCGGTTATTCGACTTACAGGATTCACTTGATAAACGGATGCATTTCCTTCCACAGCTGTCAGATTTTATCCCCCTCAGAAACGGGTTTTATAGTTTCCGGGCACAGACTGCCTAACATCACCCTGTTGACCCTGATAGCAACACTGTAGTTGCAAGGGGAGTCGCCGACCTATATCTTTAAATGAGGACACACAACCCGTAATACGCGCGATCGGAGTATAACACACAGCTTGCAAAGATGAGTTTCGACAAAATATTCGATCTCACAGCTGGAGTGTATTTTAATTTTTATAATATTTTTTCGGCAGCCACAACTACGGCAACACGTGATACGGAAGTGTACCTGCCGAACCTTGTTCCTCAACGCCATGAAAAAACATCGAAACGTGGCGGCATATGCGTACACCCGTACCCTATAAATATGACAACGCTGTCGCGGCTCGTCGGTCGTCACCACAACATGGCAGGCTATGTACACAAAGGATCGAACCCAATACAAAACACCGCATCCGTGCCATGAAGAATGTCAGCCTCCACGTGTTTCGACTAACGCCTAATATCGTACGCTTTTCATTCAAACTTTCATTAAAGTCTAGGCGGCATATATGCGAAACAGGCAGAATACCCAATCCAAACAACACATGTTACAGAAGTACAAGTACTAAAAGCTATGACACATCCAATGCTGAAAATCTTGCAAGCGGCACGAACGCACATCATCGCTATGACGAAAATTACCCCCCCACTCCCCCCAAGACGCCAAAATGGAATGAACTCAGCACCAAGACACTAATTATCACGAAATTGTGACTGAAGCGCGTATTTAACGAGTATGCACCCCGCCAACACTTGACGCAATATCCAAACTGCCTGCGACAAAGCTGTCGCACACCCTCTATCTTCACGGTCTGGGACTGGCTTTCAGCCACGACTAGTGCTGTCGCGGGAGCGGAGCCGTTGCCAGCTTGGCCGGCTGCACCCCCTGCATTCGTTTACGAGGAGCGGGAGGGCGGGAAGCGCCGACTACTGTCATAGTAACGACGCAAATCATATATTTAGCCAATACAGTTCAAGGACAGTGCAGTCGACTGTGATGGTCTACATGCGTCTAGACGCACGAACACCCCCCCCAAAAAAACACAAAAACAAAACCCCACGTAAAAAATCAACCACATACAAATTTCATGAGACGGAAACTAGATGAGACAGTGAACTCTCCTTAGGTACGAAGTTACACAAAGACGAAAACAGGACTCCACGTGCGTACGATAGAGGCACAAAGAGGATAGGCTCGACGCCTAGAATATTATGAGTACAACAATCAGCATATTATTTTTACAAACGTACACATAGAGACAGCACAAAACGCCACGCTATTTGCTCGTATCCACCACTTTTGCCGCCCCCCGGCCCACCACACACACGCCGTCGCCGCCCCACCTAAAATCAAAATCCACCCGGAATAATAAACACTACCCGGCAGTTGATATCACATATTTATATTTCGAGCCATCCATGCAGTAACTCCATTAAATTTACTAGGGTAAGGTGGCCGCCCGCCGTAGGCGGCGGGACGGCCACCCGGAGATACGCCCGAAGAAGGTCAATCAATGAATTGAGGATGAGAAGTGCGGGAAATAGAGAGGATGATGCAGGTTATGTCTATTAAAGGAGGAAGTGGCATCGATGATACATCCCCGCGACTTTGGGCATGACTGAATTGAAACGCGGTGGCCGTATCAGGGGCGATGAATGTGTAATCAGTATAATTTTAGATGAAATATCAATGGAAAGTACGCAGGATGGGCAGGCGGATGAATGACTCGGAAAGAGACATCGGTGACGCCGCACTGTTGTTTATGTAACGGAGTAAGTGTAATAGCTCCGTGATAAATATGTGAAGCGGGGGTAATTCCCAGAACTGAGATATGGAGGTGGACACGTTAGGACTACGCACGTATGTTGATGTTGGACGGGCGCCCTCGCCGCTCCTTCCATCACGTGAATTTCTGCGACAATTGAGTGTTTCGTTCCTCCTCGCGCGTCGAAGTCGCCTTTGTTCGTTGCGTCGGTTCTGTTGAGCTTTCGAGTATTGTCGTGTTGACGGCATCGGAATGGGCAGTAGAGGTTTGGCGGGGTGCCGCGTGTGATTGCGGCGGAAATGTAGATGCGTAGATGCGTAGTGTAGATGCGGGTAAACATAATATACGGCGGAATTTTGATTGGCGAGGTTGTCTGCAGAAAATCCGCATATTTGCTCGTATGCGGCAGCGGGCATGGGGCATCTCAATGCTGTAATCTGCAGTGGGCATGGCCAATCGTAACTACTTGACATGTTGTGACGACGTTTGATGAATGCATAAATAGGGTGGCGGTGTTTGTGTTGTGTAATGTCACGTCCATGCGCGTCGAAGCATGCACAACGAGTACAGAGATACAGAGTGGTGCCGAGGATGTTGGGCAGCACCACAGCGGCTGAGGTCTACTCATTTGAAGGTGTTCATGTCGGTGGCATATAACGAGCAACGCGTCATTGCATTCGTAGGTGCCATAAAGTGCACGTGATGAATGCACTTGCGCGGTTTCAAGTCGTGAAATGGACTATTGGGCGAGAGAGGCCAACAAATATCAAAAAATGATTTTTTTTAACCTCGCATGAACCGGATGCATTCATTAATCAAGATGTGGTATCAAAAAATGATTTTTTTTCAACCTCGCATGAACCGGATGCATTCATTAATCAAGATGTGGGAGCCATTAGCTGAATCGTGATATTATATATATAATATGGTCTTCATGTTCAAATAACCCCCCCCCACGCCACCCCTCTCCGCCACCTCCACAATCACCCAGGCCTCGCACTACGCGTACAGTAATCTCCCATACATTTAAGGAACCTAACATGCTGGAACTCCCTCCCCCACCCCCCCTCCCCCGCATTTTCACCCCCCTCCTTAAACGTGCAGCCCTCTCCTCACCTGTTATACGACAAAAGGATCTAAACAAAATATTATGATATTAAGGTACGACCTTGGAAGCCCAGTACTTACGTCAAAAAAAGGTAATTGATCAGTTTAGTTATGGTTTGGATGGCGATTTGTATTCGAGAGAATCATAAAAAGAGACTGACGGGAGCCCAACATCGTTAGATTTCATCCGGCTCAGGTTGGAGTAATTAAGCTGCTTATCTACTACTACTACTAGGTCTTCAGAGGCCCTAAGAAAGTGAGTAATCACCAAGGACTAGCTTACCAGGCAGACCTGCCGGGGATACTCCGTGTCCCCGCACCGCACACATAACAGATAGCAGCGTAGGCTTCCGGACTTTGCCATTGTGCAGTCTCGCTTAAATCACTCCGACACCTTGTAGCGTCGAGTCGCTTCCCATCTAGTCAACGCCCCTTTTTTCCCTCGGATGGCATGTCAATCGAATGAGTTTTCTTTCTCCTCCAACGACAAGCACTACAACAGAAAGACGGCAGAGGCTTCCTGTGGGTCGCCACGCACGTAGCACATGAAGCAACACCCGTCGTGGCTCAGGCCTTTCTGATCGAGTAGGACAGAGAAACGAGACGAGGCTTTCTGGTGCCGCCCTCCTCCAGTTGCCACGCAACTCCGCAGAGGAGCCGACCCACGGCTTAACTGCCAGACTTGTTCGCTCCGCGGTATGCCAGCATGTTGCTAACTTGTCAGCCTCACGCTCCGTAATTACCATCACAACTCCGCGAGCAGCCAGTGCAAGCTGCGGTGCCGCCTCTTGTCTCTTTGTTTTGGTGCTTCAGGCCAGAACAGAATTTTGCCAAATCAAGGGCAACCATGCAGGGGTCATTACCCTGAACAATCAGTGACGGATAGCGTTCGCTTGCCGAGGACTTCGTAGGATCTCGAACGGGTTTGCAGAAGAAGGCAGGCAGATCTTCGCGGGATCTCCTTTAGACTGGTGCGCTGGGCCAGAATGATTATCGCCCCGGCTCCCGGAGCCTACGCCTGGACTTCTCCGTGTTGCCCCTTCCTCGCAAAAAAAGCGGCCATCGTTGGGCATTATTTTGTCGCGATTAATTTGTCCAGTACGAGCATGCAGAAGGTTTATATTGATCTTAGTACAGAGGTCTATTTTTTTCTACCACTACTTCGTACGTCGGAAAAAACTGGCGATATTTTTCTTCTGGTAAAAGCACAGGACCCCGTGTCTCGAGTTCACCATCAACAAGCACTCACCAAGGAGCCACAGGGTAGCTTCCAACAACAGGATATAGCACCGTCTCTCGCCCATCCTGCATCGAATTAGCACTTGCTAGGCACTAACGCTCTCCGATGCGCATATGTCGACAGCCCCTGTAGCAACGCCCTTCACTGCACGCAATACCGGAACTGCGGTGCATGCCTCACCCTACCGGGCGCTCATGCAGCAAAGTTCAAAGTCGCAGATACAGGTTTATTCCGTGCCTGCAGCGGATGTTGGCCCCACGTACTTACTGTATAGATGCCATGCTCGTACACCATGGCTGCATTTGCGCAGCACTACCAACCAGAATACAGCGTGATGTGCTTGATGCCAGTAAACGGCATACGCCTGTCCGAGCTTCGGCTGTAGACGTCACTGTCCCACAGCCGGGAAGGGCTAGTTGCTTCTGACGACGTAGCACGCAGCACACCCCATTCACTGTTCCAGCGAACTTCATTGCTGTACTGACGTCCTCCGCCTTACACGTACCTCGTTCCGAGCGTACACCCGTTACTTTACATGGGAGGCTTTTCATCACGGACATTTCTCCCATCTGAAACTGACTTGGATTTTGTGCACGCTGATTGTTTTTGCTGTTGCTTTGTATCGTGCTGTCAGCTTGGAGGATGCCGTTTATCTTACCATTTAACAGGAACCCAGAAAATTATATTAATCATACAAGCACAGCAGCAACAATGCAGCAGGCTGCACTACTGTTGACGTAAACACCGCCTTATGGTGCGGATGGTGTATGTGCTGCCTTTCACACTGCTGTTATGGCAGATGCTGCCCGTTTACTGCACCTATTATGAACGCCGCCTATTGTACTGCGGTTAGAGTGGATGCTGCCTCTTTTTATTTCTGCTGTGGGTGGGCGCTGACTTTTTGACTGCTGTTGGTGCGGACGCTGACCTTTTATACTTTAGTTAGTGTAACGATGCTTATATACTCCGTCTTGCGTTGTGGGTGGATGCTGCCTTTTTTAATGCTGTGAGCGTTGGCGCTGCGCACATTTTATAAATGCTGCAAGCACCTTTTGGGTAACGACATCCATAGTACACCTTGACGGGGTCGAGGCCCTTTATCTTGCTGTTTGCGGGAACACATATACTACTGCTATTTATAGTACGGGTACCGCAGCAATGTTTCTGCCCTCATCCATCCTTGAAGCGTCGTATCCCGTCCCACCCCTCCTCCTCTCCCAGAAACAATGCATTGCGGTGACGAAACTGGTTATTCGAGCGGACTGCGGTTTTCTACGCGCCGCCAGCAAGTGTCCACTGGAAGTGCACGCTCGCGGTTCCGCCCCTCGAAAAGGAGGGGATTTCTAGATGAGGAGGGTTCAGGTGGAGGGACTTTGGAGGGGTCACCACACCCCTCCCCGGAACATCGGGCGCCCATAAAAGGAGGAGTCACCGCTTCGAGCGGGGATGGAGGCGGAGCAACCTCCAGCGGGCTCCGAGACTTGTCAATGCCATCGCTCGCCAGGCTCAGTGGAGCGCCACCAGCTAGTCTCTCCGCGCTCGGCAGCGCACCACCGGCAGAGATCCCGGGACGGAGATGCCTGCGACGTCTCCTCGGACGTGGCAGCCACAGAGGAGCGGACATGGGCACTAGAGGTGGCCAAGGAGGCGACGTTTCGGCGTATGGGGCGCCTCCGCCAGATGCAGCGCGACTTCACGGCGACGGAGAGCACGGAGAGGGATTTGATTGTGGCGGCAGCGAAGGCGCAACAGGCTCCGGACCACGAATTGGGGCAGCTGTGACGGGAGCTACCGTGCCCCTCTTGCTTTCAACGAGCCAGCACGACGTCTCCCCTCGTTCAAAACGACCGGGGTACGACCCTTCCTGAACAGCGGCGTGGCGTGTGTATCTAGCCTCCTGGCCGAGACCGGATATCTCCTTCATGGTGGCGGCCTCGGTTGTGGAAACGGACTCCGCTCTTCGGGCGTCGATTAGGAAGGCGTCGCTGAATGGGTCGGATGAACGTTCAGCAAATAGGGCCCGGTATGAGACAGATAGCTCCAATTATCTGGGGCAGAAGAGAGTCGTCCCGACGCTTGCCCTCGTCTAAGACTCTTCGAACGGCTCACGACGAGGCCCACGATTCCGTCTTGTGGCCGACCCCGAAGGAAGAGTTGGAGTATCGCCATCGCAGGTAAGAAGCGACGGGCGACAGTCGTAATCGCGGGGAACACCACCGTGGGTGTGTTGGCTCTGGGAGTGGTGGCGATCGAGCTGGGGATGGCCGCGGAAAAGGTGACGTTGGCGACCACCACCACCGCCACGGGGGTGACCGCGATGGCGGAGGTGGAGGAGACCCGTTTGGGGCTGGTGTCTGCTCGGGACGCCGCCATGGGGGGCATTCTTCTACGGAGCAAACGGGGCGTTAACCGCAGATCTAAAGGAACGGGGGAATGGAGCGAGAGGCTGTTCCACCGGGAATGGTTTCGGCCTCGAGCACGGACCACGGCGAGGAAGCTGTGGTGGCGGGTACCAGGCAAGTGACCCCTTGCTTGGTGGATTTTGCATTCTCGGTCGAGCGGCCCAGCAAAATATCTGTGACAAGGGACCGCGCCAAGCCTGCGTCTTTCACGTGAGCCCACGATCGTATTCCCGAGATACCTATCGCAGATGCCGCTGCTAGTGAAAGGCATGCATCCTCCATCCCAGCGCGTATGTTACGTTCAGCCTGAAAGATGTGCTCGCATTACCACCTAACCCTAACCCTAACCTAACCCTAACCCTAACTTTCCTTTTCCCGCCTCCGCAAACAAGGCTGCCGGGACGCAACACCAAACTCGGTCAGCTAAGGCAGCGGGGCACGGCTTCCCATCCGTGTGATTAAGAGCGTGACCCCCGACCTTGTGGCAAAGGGGTGGCAAACGTGGGACTCCAATATAATTTGGCAAGGGGAAATAGGATCTATATGTGGCCTGGGGAGACTCCATGATAAGGGAGGTGTGTCCCCTACCTTGTGTAAAAAAATAGGAGGCGGGGCTCCGTGTGGCCAGGGGGGCGAATGGCTCCTTGTGGGAATGGGGGCACTTCCCAAGTTGTGTCGACGAGAGCGGTGTGCCCCTTGTGTCAACAGAGCAGAATCTCCTACCTTGTGGAAAAAGGAGATACCCGCCTCTTTATGCAAAACGGGGGCGGCCCCACTCCTTGTGACAACGGGCGGTCGCCCCACCTTTGTATTGTGGGACATGTCCACCCCATTAAACAAGGTGGGGGAGCTCCAACCTTAATCAAGTGGTGGGGGTAGCCCCCTTGTGGCTGATGGGGTGGGTACCCCGACTCGGCAAGGAGCGACATTCCTGCTTAGGGCAAGGCCCCACCTAGTTGCAAGGTTAGAGACCGCCTGGTCGCGGCAAGCAGGGAGGGGACCGATGCTAGTAATTTTCGTCACACTCACCGTTCGCTCATCGGTGCCAGACCATGATCGAGTACTATAGCATGCCCATCTACGTTTCGTTCTGATAACAAGTTCAGAAGCCTACGCTGCATGGACTACTCTCCAGCTACAGGCGACGATAAGAGCGCGCGGCGGAGAGGCCGGACGGCTCATTATACACATTTACCGATACCGGGAAGCCATTACTGGCCTGCCCCCGTACTGGTACGTCCAGCGAAGGATGTCCACGCCGTCTTCGCCACTAAAGGTTGCACAACAATCGCTGGGAGGACTTAGACCGCCTGTTGCTGCCGGAGGATGCCAAACGTCCAGCCAGGAGGCGATGTGCTATTTTTGATGGCTCATAGCGTCTACTCGTACGGGTAGAATCGACGTTGTGGTGTAATGGTGTCATGGAAGACAAATGGTGGTTCCGGACGGCGTACCAGAAGAAGGGAAGGGTACGTACGTGTGAGTGTGTCAAGCTCGACAATAGGTTGAGGCTGGTGGAAAAACCAGTGATAGATCATGCACGGGTGGTCGCCGAGAAAAAGCTGGGCGATGGCGACTACAACCTAGACTGTGAAGGACGGCAGCAGTTCAGTTGGCAAGTAACCAAGGTAGTTGCCACCGTGAACGGTGTGTGCCAGTACTCCGAATTATTCACAGGGGTCGTCAGCACGACGTATCTGGTGGAGTGGGCGGATAAGGCTGGCAACGTTGAGCCACCCGCACACCCATGTTTTGTCTACCTCTGACAGGATGGTATCGTAGAAAAGGCAGGGGTGGTATTTGCTGACCTGGATGAACACATCAATTACGCACAGCGCTACCTGTGACATCTTCAGAGGTACTATAAGAGGTAGGCGCAGTCGAAGGGTGGAGGGGGGGTTGCAGAATTTGACTATAGCTTCGGACTCCCGTTTGACCGTTTCACCTGTACGTACCTCGATATCGAGGACCTTGGTAACGGAGTGGCCACGGCAAAAATTACCATTAAGCGCAAAGACGGTTATATCAGCAGTCACGTTCGCGTCGGGCTATTGCACTGGCGAGAAACCGTAGACTTCCAACCCGCACTCGATTGGGACCCGGCCGTACGTTACACGGTCACGTAAATCAGTAAGAGCGAGAAACGGATGAAACCTCTACTTGTCGTTTTAATAGGTGGCGTGGCCGGGAGTAATGCCACCACCGCCGCCGACAGCGCTACCAAGCTCAATATCGTTTTCCTCATGACAGTTCAACAGTTGACGAACGCTAATGTTCGGTTCAAATCACCCCTCGGCTGCTCTTGGAGGAGACGTTTGCGTCAAGCTCTTTCCCCTTCGTTCGTATCAACGCTGCGTCGGATGCAGGGAATAGGGTGTGACTAGACGGGTGGAAGCAACAGGGGCCAGCGGTCAGAACTAGCCCGGGGGGGATGGCGCCGAAACCGAAGCCGTGATAGTAGACCTCAGCGTGTTTCGTCTTCAATAGCCGGAAATCTCAAGCACTCAACGTGGACCCCGATACGTTACCAACTCCATGTGGAAGCCTCGTGTGGTGTATCGAGGGTACATTCGCTCCATCGGCAACGCCTTCGGAGACAATAATGGCACTAAGATGAAGCCTGCAGTTGACGGCTCCAACATCCACGACACGTCCGGCCTGCGATTTCTGTCGTGGAGCGCTTCTTGCTGGTGGAGAAACTGCTGGAGTAATTCTTGGGTCAATACTCTGTGAACGTCTCTCGAACACCAGACATGCACAGGGGGAATGGAGGATCACAAAGACGACAATTGTACATTCTACCGTCACTAACCTCAAGAATGGATGGATGCAGCTGGTATGGCCGGACGTTGATGCCGTCCTCGCCTTTGCAGCGTCGATTCTACGAGCTGGAACATTGATCACGGCTTCAACCGTTTCCAAACCGGTGGAGGGTAAACACTTATATTACTCGGCCGGCATTTTATTTCTTGACAACTGATGGAGTGCAGGAGAAACCGCGTCGGAAGGGACTGGTTGCTTCTCGGTGGCAATTCATGGCTAGCTCAATCTACCCCAGCGCCAGGCATTCGCATGCGTACAACGAGACATATAGGTGGCGGTGACATCGCTCTCCGTACGCTGGTTTAAGGTAGAGCTGAGACAGATATATCATGACTCGTTTTTGCCCTCTCGCACCCCCTCGAGCGGCATGTTAAGCAGGCTGAACCAACTGGGATGAAAGCGTTCAGCATCGTCGAAAATACAATGCTGTAAGTCGTGAAGGAGGATGGCCTTAGAAGATTGCATGGACGGCTAGCCGAGGAGAGGTAATTCATCATTCGCGTGATATACGAGGTCAATCGAGCGCAAATGATCCGGACGGATCGTCGGGTTCGTCAAACCGCCGGCAAGCCGAGGACATCCTGAAATGGGGGGATCCAGAAGGGTTCTGGGACAGTTGAAGACAGTTGAAGACAGTTGAAGACAGTTGAAGACAGTTGAAGACAGTTGAAGACAGTTGAAGACAGTTGAAGACAGTTGAAAACAGTTGAAGACAGTTGAAGACAGTTGAAGACAGTTGAAGACAGTTGAAGACAGTTGAAGACAGTTGAAGACAGTTGAAGACAGTTGAAGACAGTTGAAGACAGTTGAAGACAGTTGAAGACAGTTGAAGACAGTTGAAAACAGTTGAAGACAGTTGAAGACAGTTGAAGACAGTTGAAGACAGTTGAAGACAGTTGAAGACAGTTGAAGACAGTTGAAGACAGTTGAAGACAGTTGAAGACAGTTGAAGACAGTTGAAGACAGTTGAAGACAGTTGAAGACAGTTGAAGACAGTTGAAGACAGTTGAAGACAGTTGAAGACAGTTGAAGACAGTTGAAGACAGTTGAAGACAGTTGAAGACAGTTGAAGACAGTTGAAGACAGTTGAAGACAGTTGAAGACAGTTGAAGACAGTTGAAGACAGTTGAAGACAGTTGAAGACAGTTGAAGACAGTTGAAGACAGTTGAAGACAGTTGAAGACAGTTGAAGACAGTTGAAGACAGTTGAAGACAGTTGAAGACAGTTGAAGACAGTTGAAGACAGTTGAAGACAGTTGAAGACAGTTGAAGACAGTTGAAGACAGTTGAAGACAGTTGAAGACAGTTGAAGACAGTTGAAGACAGTTGAAGACAGTTGAAAACAGTTGAAGACAGTTGAAGACAGTTGAAGACAGTTGAAGACAGTTGAAGACAGTTGAAGACAGTTGAAGACAGTTGAAGACAGTTGAAGACAGTTGAAGACAGTTGAAGCAGGTTGGAGGGAGACCTCTCAACCTTCTCGATCCCAAGGTCCAGAAAAATCAGGAATGGTCCTAGACAAACAATTTGGGTTGATTTGCGTTGTCTGTATCCTGGGAAAGCTGCAGTGGTATATCATCCGTACCACAAAAAGTATTCGCTTTCAGTGTTGAAGCGGTACCCTTCTGAAACGAAAGTTAGCTTTGGATACGCGATTACATGTTGAAATGAATGTACGAGTTATTAGCAATCTATTCACATGTCGACAGCAATACACAACTTCGCAACGGCACAGCGTGTGCTGTCAGACGCTACCCGTGAGTTTCAAAAGGTGATTTTCGGGGCGATGGTCGTCTCCGAGGTCATCTTCACTAAACACCCACGGCAGAGTGTTGGATTGTGCAGTGGGACTCGCGGAAAGTACGCAGAGAGTAAATGCCGATGGTGTTCCTGCGCCAGCCCCACCCCAACACGGTTTTACATTAAATTTGACCTGTTTTAGTTTACCTATGTACGCCCCCCGATTCGTCGCTGGACGATAGATACAGAGCGTGCGGGCGCACTTCAACCATACACATCTCGGGGTCGTCGTGCGGCCAAAATTGGTGGAGAAAACACGTTGACTACAGCACAATTGCCGATAGCTCTGGTGGTCTTTAACATGGAACGAATCGTAGGTTAGCGACGCGTCATGGAAGCAACGTGTTAGGAAAGAGAGTGGCACTAGCTTAGGGTTACGCGTTCTGACTCTCGCGACAAACGACACCGGTTTTATCATCGAACCGACGCCATTCGACGCATAAAAAACAAAATCGGACTGTCGTCCGTGCTCAAAGCAAGCCTTGGCGAGGGCGACAGACTATAATAAACTTTACGGCAAACGTCGCCGGAATGAGGTAGTGTAAACAATGTGTGTGTCTCGTGGGGGAGACGGGGGTCTACAGGGGACCCGGATGATTCAAACGCACGTGTTAGATTTTCTCACTTCCATCAGCGCAGTGAATTTGACGACGGTAGGAAATGTCTCCATGTCTCGTGCACAAGTGCCTACCGACAGATCTACACTCAGGTGGTACTTGTTACAATCCCGAAACAACGACCCGATTTATCACCCGGAGAACATTGCATGCTACACGCCGAAGGGCTTCATGCCTCATAGTAGATGGCGCTCCCAACTTATCCCCTGGTGGCAATTACGACGTGATCACACACAGCGCCCAAAGCTATTCGAGAGTACCACAGCATGTGATCAAGGCTACTGTATGGGAGTTGCTTTCAGACCCTCGTTTTCCAGTGCCTCAAATCCACTTGTAAGAGTGGCTACCCTTGTCCCTGCTGTCCACTGTCACGATATACACATCCATGGCTTGTTTTGGTACGCTTCGCCAGACAAAGCGTTTTAGAGTCAGGCTTTTGGTAAGCCGCAGACCCTACCCTCGGGAATGGTAGCCTTAATCATATCATACGGAGACCACCAAGACAGAGGTGTAGAAGGTGCAGCGCCTTTGGGAAGTGTGGACCATCGTACAGGGCGAGACGCTTTTGCGACCGCGGTGACTGCAGTTATTGGAGGCATTCACGTACTACTCTGGACAAAGTTTCTCTAATCTCCTATTTCAGCTGCAATGACTCCCTCGGCACAGACGTGAACCTTGTTTGTTTCACTCGCTTTGCAGATATTTTCTTCTCTAGACCAGTCTTAGTTTCTTGTTTTTGCTATTTGCGGTGTCGCTACTGTTGCATCACGGTTTTTTACCGCTGTTGGCTTACTGCGTGTTCCTTTGTTTCGCTTTCGTTAACGTATGCACTGGTAATTCGATACCCTGCCCTGTGCTATTGGTCAATACGAACACCAGGTACCATCATATACTTGCACAATGAAAACACAAGTTTATTGATTTGCGGTCAACTGCCTGTGAAGTATTGACACAGCGTTGAGGGTGTAAGACAAGCTCGTGCTGTGACGCCCCTGGAGACCGTAATGGGGTGTTGAAGCGAAACCTCCAGGCGCTGATACACCACCTCTGCGTTTTGCACCCCCGAATATCTTACCCTGGGTGATAGATAGTGGCTACAGATAGCGAAACAGAAAGGGGGTAGATTAAGTAGACAGTTTTGTGTAGCATATGGAAAATGCGTAATGAGCGCCCCAAAGTTAGAGGTGTTCCTATTATGAGTAGAGGCGGTGCTCCATCTCGAAAGGGATGCGCGATCAATGGTCAAATGCCTAAGGCAAGCAACAAGCCCCCCCCCCCCCCCCCTCCTCCTGCCTGCCTGGAGTGTGACACCAAACTTCCCAACGCCTTGCTGCGATTACTCCGCTTAACTCTACTCTGGCTACAATCCCCGCCTCTTGGAGTGTGTCAGGAAAAAAATTAAGCAACCACGACTATCACACACCATGCACCGCATCCCATAGCGTGCACCACCCCGCAGACGCTTTCTCCGACACAAAACCGCCATTGAACTCCTGACCCAAGTGACACCCCTTTCGACCCTTTTGGAGTGTTGCAGTCAACTTCCAGATGCTGACATATCACCCCTTAGTATCACACGTCTTAATGCCTGCCCAGAGTGTGGCCTCAAATGTTCCGGAGCCTCGCTGCCACAACTCCCTTTGTTTCCATTTTTGCGACACCCCCTTCCCTCTTGGGGCCTGTCAGCAGGGCACCTTTGCAACCAAGGCTATCACACTCCTTTCCCCCCATCCTCAACAAGCAGTATACCACCCCAGTGACTCTCTATCTCCAGTCCAAAAGCACCATCGAATTGATCACCCGAGGTACCTTGTAAATCAGAACTCCTACCAAATTATAGAATGCGGCATCGGGTGGTTCGAATATATGTTGCAGCTTTGGCTTGTCCGTTGACTCCGCGATCTGCCTTGATTCCGTGGCGATTAAAACATCGTATTCCGCAGCATCGTTAGTAACACGTAGTCCACTCACACATCCGCTGTAGCAATCTGTTACGAACTCCTTGCACCCAAACATGAGTCGTACGGTGTTGTCATTAATGAATCTTGAGAGACCAGCCACCCAGCCGATGGTAATCCAAAAACTCCAGATATCCGCAGATCAGTATGACGAGCAGCCGAGCACCGGAAACAGGCCTCATATTTGGTGCGGGATGCGACAGGTGCCGAACTCGTCATCCTGCACTTTTTTAAAAGCGAAATTACCAAATCCCATTACATATAATTGCCAAGATAAAACGGCAATCTCAGCACCAACATTAGTATCAACATTAGTACCAACAGGAAATTCTACCCTGAGGTTAACTGTTAACGATAACGACAACCTTGTGCAATGAAATGCCCCCTTCCACTGTCAAGCTTGTGAGTCAACTGATTGTATGATTTCCGAAGTTAGCGCTTCGGAAATGAAATGTTATTGCAACCGGTATCCTCTCTCATTGTTGAGCTTGTCATGTTAATTGAACTAATGTTCCAGCCGTGTACACTTAAGAAATGCCCAGATTAAACGGCAACCCCACTACATAATCGCTCAGTATCATTATCAGCATATATCTCCCGGATGGAGCAAGACTGTAACTACGCAAGGGACGAACCCAACAAACGAGATTGTGCCGGAAAAACATTTAAACTAAAACATTAATACGAACGTCGTGTAGAAACCCCACCTCCATTGTGTACTGGTACCCTGTAATGATAGCAACACGACAGCACGTCTACAATGGAAAACACCTCAAACCGACAAATGCATAAAACCGAAATGAAGCAGCTCCCCTGCCAGATACGCCCCATGGGGGTATGCAGACGGCAAAACGCCTCCGTGTGCAACAAATGGTGAAAAAACCAGCATGCTATCCTTCTTATGTTCGTGGACAGTATCAAACTCCCCGCTAGCCACGCTTCATTTCTGTAGAACAAAATTTAACTTAGTTTGCCTCCTAGATTAAAAGGTTAGCAGGCGCCAGCACACTCACAACTCCACGAGAGACGGACCTCCGACCGGTAGCCTAATGTGCATAATTCGCATTCATGCAAAACTCCATCTGATTCCCACTACTCAATTCCCACTGCACATACCCCCCTGAAATGTTATACGACAATGCTCGCAGACTCAAAGTGTAAATATATAGAATCAAGCAGGACCGAGTAGCATATCAGGTACTCCTTACCAGTACAGCACAAAATGGTCCTCCTGAATGAGTTTTGGTAGAACACTACTCACCAATTACTGGTAGACCTCGCACTGCGTTTTGATACCCGATCGCATTTATCTCGCACACTGTCGGGCAACCTGCCAATTTGCGGGAGCCCGCCACCCTCGATGTTGTTCGCATCAAGACCAGTTGGCAGGCCGTGCACTCCCACCAATAGCGCAGGTCATTCTGACCCTCTTTCAGACCAGCATTAAACCAGATCTTACTGCAGCACAGCTAATGTCACATATGGATACGATCCATCAATCAAACAAACGACCAGGGGCCCAACTCCTGCATCGCGCATCCTGCACGGCTTCCTGCACGGTTTCGACTTCCCCCCCGCATTTGCAGGTTGTAAAATGCATCAAATAATTTAACTTCAGCCTTAAGAAAATCGACACTCTTCGTACCATCCCAAGTCGCCCATGTGTTGATAGGCATGATACTAGAGAAGGTCCGCACAAAACAACTGCGCACATGTGCTACTCTACTAGAGTCTCCCACACCATCTCTTTCTTTTTGCCCTCCTGTCTCAACGCGTTACAGGTTCCACCGTTGGCGACATCTGTATAAGCCGTGGCCACAGGCGTCTTTCTTTCTTATCCCCTGTGCGGGCCATGATTTATTCTTTCAGTATCGCGCACAGGGCCCTGCATTCCCGCTGTTCGTCGAATTTTATTGAATTTCGAGCACTCCCGAACTTGCCTCTAGTGGTATTGTTTCATTAAAAGTCCCTTGCGGGATCGAACTGAAAAAAAAACTACCGTAAGTGCGAGGCTTACGACGTGGTCCATGCGGACACTCAAGTGTAGGAGTCTGTCCACGCGAACGCGCACGTTAAATAAACTAGTACCAGAAGCCCCGTTATTTAGACATGTGGTACCCGTGTAATCTACACATATATGTCTGTCATTTCGAAGACGCTGTACTGTCAATTAGGCCCAAATTCGTGCCTGATATCGCTCAAATTAATACAAATATCAACGGAACTCATCGCCAAGAGCAACGAATGGATTTGAACCCACGCCCTCGTACGAACATAGTGCCTGCTTCTGCTCCTTGAGGACGCGCATCACCTTTCGTCCATCAGCCACGCCCCTAACAGTGAGCTTGAGGTCTCAGACCCATGCTCACCCGTATCCTCGTTCCTCTTCATGAAAGCAAAATACCACCGGCACCTGCGCATGAGCGCGCTGCTGCCGTCGCTTCTCCTGGGCTCCATGCCATCTCTCGTGTGCCTTCCCTTGTTGGATTCGCGGTTGCACTGGCCGAAGCTGCAACTCGCTCCACCTCATCCCCAATTGCACCAGCGTCACCAGGCTTAACCAATACAAGTTTCTGGTGCTGCTGTTGCCTTGGATATGGCCCCATCCCTCTCGTCCTCTCGATCGTTCACCCCCACCCCTTCCCCTAACATCCTCGTAGCTCCGGTCCAATCAAAAGCCTTTAGTTTGGATGACTGGAGTCTGTCCCGCATCGGCCGTATTCGTACACCAATACGTGGTCGGTCGAGCTGAAACTTCTCGACGACCTGCCGCAGCTTATCGCAAGGCATTTCTTCCCACACCACCCGTTCACCATCCCACTCGTTTGTCACTTCCGCAACCTGCTGTCAAGCGAGATGCCTTCAGCCGCTACCACCGCTACACTCGTGGCATCCCGCTCCTCGAAATATTCACGTGTTCGGTGACCACGCGCTCTGCCTTCACGCCTCGCACGGCTGGACGCGACCCACCCATTTCAGCGACTTGGTAGAAGCTAGGAAAAAGGCCGACCTTGTGAGCACCTTTCGGAACATCAAATGCTGCAAAATGTGCAAATTTTCCAACGTTCCGTGACGTTAGCGGGCCGTGTGGCGTTGGAAACGGTGCTTTCAAAGGCCATTTGGAGCTTGCCGACGTTCTGTGGATGTCGTTCGTCATAGATGACTTTCCAAACCGCGTTCAAAGCATCCGCCTTTTGCTCACATTTTACTCTATCGGCAAAGGGAGGGGGGAGGCGTTCACCCCCGTGACGAGGAGAACTGGGCATTCAGCGGTACCCTTAGTATCAAATAGTACACCCACACATGAGCCGTAGCTATATGTCATGGAAATTCCGCACTCTCACATGAGTTTGCCGTGTGGTCATCGACCCATTCCAAGAGACCTTCCATTCAGCCGAGGCTTCCCTGACAACAATACACCCTCGTACAGCAGTACAAAGTATTCAGATATCGATAGATCAACAGACTATAGAGCAGCCGATTCCCACAAATGAAAACGGATGATACGTTTGTTAGATCACCAAACGTTACCACCGTGCGTGCGTCGTACACCGTCGTATGTTGTAGGTAGCTATGAGTAGCAGTCAGCGCAGACTGTTACCTCAGTGGTTATGGTGTGTTGCTCATATTTTCGATACTACCTTTTCTCGGCTGGGCGCACTACACCGTTTGACGCGGTCTTAAAACAAGTCTACAAGTTGCTCCTCACTCATCTTCATCTGCGATTGCCGCGGGCACTGACTTACTACGTGCCAACCTTCCCAGAGAGATCACGCCGGACGGGCTGGATCACCTCCTGGTTGTGCACTACGCCACGCCTTAGCCAATAGCATGCTTTCAACCAATATGACGATGATCATTAACACGTTGGCCGTGATAAGCACCCCTCCGAGTACTGACATCCTTCCCGATTCCTCCTCCACGGACGAGTTTGCCTTCATCAGGAGAGCAACGTACAAGCTAGCCAAGATTACGCCGTTACCCCAGCGGTAGAGGTTCATGTCCCCTGTTTCTTCGAACGGAGACATTGTCTCAGAAGCAAACAGGAACACAAACGCGAGCGATAGCACAATGGCTATTTGATTGACGCTGTTCGGAACAAAAAATACTGAAGCCGCTGAAAGCGTTATCCGGCGGCTGCACTCCACTACTTCGTAATAGTATCGAGATGGTTTGTAGGTGCCCCAAATACTCTTAAATGGCTGTAGGTTTGCCATCGTTTGCCTATCCGGCATTTTAAGATATTCACTGTTTCGACAGAGCCACCAGCAAAAGAACGCGGGAATACCAAAAGGGTATACAATAAGCATTAGACTCGCGTATACAGCGTACGCTGTGTGCTCTGCGGTGGAGCACGTAAGCCTGTAGTCAGCCTGCAGGTATTTAATTCCATCATCCAGGGCATCACAGCGGAACGTCTGGAATATCGTGGAGGAGACCGAAGAGTAGACGAAAAACACGACAAACAGGGCTGCAGCTAAGTGCTGGTCTCGGGCAACGATCATCCTGGTGTTGGAGCTGCCGTATTTCCTTCTGGCGACGCAGTACCCACCGAACAGCATCAAGAGAACCACTAATGGTATTATCGTGGCGAGCAAAAGGCTATCGTAAAATCGGGGTGAAAACACGCACGAGTATGACACCATCATGCCGACGTCAAAAGTCGTGAAGCTGATGTAAGACAGGAACTTCTCGTACTCCGATGGATATATCGCCTCGGCTATTGACGAGAACTGCAACGAAGAGAAGGGAGAGTGCACATGGCGAGAGGATGATACGCAGAGAGGTGCTGAAAAACAGACAAACAAGGTCAATTGCAGATTTAATTGGTTTGCGTGTTACCATGAAATGCTACCAAATCGGCGCCTAGAGCTCGAATTCGAAACAGAAGAAACGTAAGAGGCGCGTAGTATATGCACGCATAGTCCATGAGGCCCTCAATGATGTCCGTAGCCACAAAACGACTATAACTTAGCAAAATCAGTGAAGCAGTCATGATGTAGAGCAACTTCGACAACATTCGGGTCATGCAGTATGCACCATCTCTGATTGCGTCCAAATGATTCAAGATATACGCTTAGGTAATAAAAAACTTTACACTACACGATTGCCGCGAAACTCTAGCTGGAGAACAAACTTTGCTGCCGACGGGTACGTTCCATTCCTAAGCTGTATGTTGTTCGCAGCCAAGCTTGTTCGAGATCGCCTCCAGACTGGTGTACGTTTGTGCGTGCGGTGACTACCATAAGAATTTGTCAACCGCTGTTGATAGGACGAGAGAACATTCTACATTCGCTACACCGGGCCCTCCTTCCTTTGCTGTACAAAACCAGCCAAGCCATTCCAACTGCAAGGTTAAGCGACCACATAGTCTTCACCGTCGGGGGCTCCTCTTTCAATTCGGGTTAGGCAAATATATGAAGGCCTTGCAGAACGGTGGGACGAAGAAAACATAATGATCTCGACGGGTATAAATATCAAGGTCTGAGGTAAATGCCGTTTGTGTTGTACCCATTGACTGAACACCGATTTTGACTCCACACAACTCTACTTATTCACACCTGATAGACGATTTGCCACACAATCACGACGATCTTGATGGTGGATATTGGGATCACCTTCACCATAAAGTCCTGGTACGCGGCACATTTCGGTTTGGCAACATCGTTTGGGGCGTTCGCCCCCCTCTCCGTGCCGTCGTCTACCACCGTTCCCAAGCGCCTCAAGAGTAACACCGCCAGCAGGAGACCGACCAGAGTCGCGGTAACCGAAAGTCCTAACGCGGACCCCTTGGCGTCAGTGGAGCATTTCCTGCAGCTGTAGGCGATTCCGCGCGAGTAACCTTCCGCACAGACCGAACAGTCTGTATAGGGGATGGGGAAGAGAGGCAAAGAGCACCGGGCACCGTGAGCACGGGTCCGTCAGTGTTTGCGAACATCTGGCGTCCCAAGGGACCTTACTCGACAAGTCGTGCATTAAACGTTTAGACGTCAAGGCCGCTATTTGTGCCAGTTTGATAATACCAAAATTATACGTTAGGCGACTATAACCATATAACAGCATTACCGTGACTTTCACCCAGTACCACAGTACTTAAACCTGAATACCGGCCGCGAACGAACCGTCGGGGTCCGCCATAATATTGGGTTTTGGTACGGGATAAGTTGACGTAGGGTTGTTGCCGTAGACAGGCGCAGAAGCGAGGAGTGTGCTTTTGGTATGAACTGGCATACCAAATCGAACTACTACTGATAGATACGCAAAGTAGATATTTTGATTTGATAGTAGCGTGCGGCGATTTTGCGCCTATCAAAAACTGTTCGCGTACGTCTTTTTCAAAACGCTCGTTTTTTCAACCCCTATATCTCTAGTGAGAGATCAACATCGCTGTGTGGCTCATTTCAAGGTTCTCATCAAAACAGTGTAATGCTGTTCGCTGGAAATCTACGTTATTTCGCTAGCACTCCTGTGAACGCGTCCATCGACACTTCTCATCAAGCCAAAATCGTACGTGTTGTCGGTGCTTTGCACTCACATGCACCCTCGTAGCCTTCGGCGCAGTACTCATCAGGATCGCTACCCCCCAGACAGGCTTCTGATCTGTAGCACTCCATGACGATATCACTCTCCTTAGAGGTGCGGTAGAACCCCTTTTTAAGAGTCAAACTTTCGACGGTGGTGGCGATTGATGTAGCCACAGTTCCCGTCGGGATCTCTTGACAAGAAGGTGTCTGACGTTCATTGCTGATCTCTACACCGTCGGGAACTATGTTGTTAGCGGCATCCGAACAGCCTTGGCACACCGTCTCAAACCGAGAAATGTCCTGTCGAGGTCCGAACACACACCGCATCGCCAGTAGAGGAGAAAGCGTTAACCAGGAGATGCCCACAGGGCAGCACACCGTTTCGAAATAGTTCGCCGTTGTCGAATCGATATACATAGAACGTGCAGCGTGTTCAGAGCTAATACTGTTCGACCGGTGTTGTACAAACCGGGTGCTACGTACACTATAGCACGTAATTTGCTTCTTCTTTATGGCACGGCCGATCACACCCCCAAGAAATCCTTTATATGTACAGCACCAGGAATCTGCCATGTGTCTCGGTGGAAAACTATCTTATGTCTGAAACGCTGTTGTCAATGCACCTTTAATTACTAGTACAGTCCCCGTTCAGTGCTCACCGCGTCCGTAGCACCGTAGGCATACTGGCCGAAAGGACAGTTTACAGCGTTCCTCGCGAAGGACACGTTCGAAAAACCAACCCCCGACAACGGAAATATACTAGAAACGAATATTGCCAAGCCTTTTTCATCGGCGCTGTTGGCCACGAAGCTCGTGCTGGTGATATTAAAAATCCCCAAGACGTAGGCTGCCGCTCCGATACCTGACAAACCACGAGAGAAGGTCGTGTTAGACGAGAAAATATATTTTTGTCAGCAGCAGTGTGATAACTACTCTTTGTGTAGGTGATGGTACGCAACAAAATCAAAACTTTTTCCATCATGTTCCTAGTTCGGTTCGACAACGCACATGTTCGTCCTTGTTACGAGGCATTTGTTGGAGCTTTTGGCACCTCTTGTAGGAGAGCAAGCATAACCAGCAATGTAGAGTATTAAACACTTCCACGCCCTGGGTATCACTTAATTATCTTTTTAGAACCATCCATGCCACTGCTGCAATTATCATCCCCCCGCCCCCAACGCCCCTCCTTCCCCACCACCCGCACCATCGCCTAGACCTAGCACCACGCGTATAGCAAACCCCTACATCCATGCGACCTAAAGCCCTTCGCCCCCTGCCCCCCCCCCCCCCCCCCCCAACCTTCATTCATTCTTTCCAAAACCGTCAGATATATCCCCTTGAAGGCTTTATAGTTTCCACGTACAAATTGGGCTGCCCCCCCACCCCGCACTCCCCCCCCCCCCCCGCCCCCTTTTGATCAAACCAAGGCCCCCACGTCCCTAAAAACTCCGCCCTCCCCTCACCGGTGATTCGACCTGCAGGATTCACTCGATAAACTGACGCATTTCCTTCCACAGCTGTAAGATTTTGTCCCCCTCAGAAACGGGTTTTATAGTTTCCGCGCACAGACTGACCAACATACCCTGTTGACCCTGATAGCTACACTGTAGTTGCAAGGGGAGTCGCCGACCTATATCCTTGATGAGGACACACAACCCGTAATACGCGCGATCGGAGTATCACACACAGCTGTGTAAAGATGAGTTTCGACAAAATCTTCGATCCCACCGCCAGAGTGTTTTTTTTTTTAAAATATATATATATCTGCCTTACCTGCATAGTTGCCGAGGAAGGCGGAATCAGCAACGTGGTCAAGCCCCCCGCCGCCGTTAAAGTACACCCCACCCCCCTCCGTGGCGATATTGTCGATAAAAACGCAGTTCTTGTATATCCTTGAACTATCGTTGGGCTTCTCCAAAAATATTGCGCCTCCAGTTCTACCCGTGTTGGAAGTAAAAGTGGTGTTCGCAATCTTCACTTCGTCTGGTTCTGAAATCGATATCGCACCACCGTCGGTGATTGCGTCATTGCCCTTGAACCAGCCGGTCCCTTCGAGGCAAATGATTAGACTTCCGCCCATTGACTCGATCGCGCCTGGCGTGCACAAAAGCGTGTACGAGCAAGCGACAATGCTTGGCAGTAGCACGGTAAGTGTTGCTCGTTACATGTATGATACGACAGGACTAGCACCTCCGTTCCTGGAGTTCCCTCGCACGAAGATCTCTATACCTTGCACAAAAACTGTGTTTGAGAATAAGTTAATGGCTAATTCGGTGAACAATCGAATGCTCTAGGTGTGCAACGAGTACTATAGCGGAACATCATTGAATGTCGCCGACCTTGCAATGCATATAATGCTTATAATGTTTATAATGTTAATAACGCTTATAATGTTAGTAGTGCTTATAAAGTGTATATTAGTGCTAAGAATGTTTACAATGTGTAGACTGATAATACTTTGCAATATGTATCTCTTTCATATAATTAGCGATGTCAGAAAACAATGGTAACTACATGGTTGTATATTCTATCTTGCGATCCATGTACAACAACGAATTATGAAGCTTTAACACGTTCTTTACCACACCTAAAGATTGCGTTACATACCACATCTAACATCAAATCTTCTACCAGGTAGAATAATAAACAATACCAGGCAGGTGATATAAAGGGATGTCTTCTCGCTGCAATCGTCAGATTTATCCCCTTTACGGATTTATAGTTTCCGCGCACATATTGAAGTGTCCCGTCCGCCCCCCGATCCCTCTTGTTCAAACGACCCAACCAAAATCAAAATCTGCCAGAGTAGCAAATACTACGAGCCGGCTGATATCACCTCATTATCTTTGTGTCCATCTAACATCAGATCTTCCAAAATAATAAACAATACCAGACAGGTGATATAAAGCGATGTCTTCTTGCTACAACCGTGAGATTTGTCTCCTTTGAGGATTTATAGTTTCCGATCGCATATTGAAGTGTCCCTCCCGCCCCTCCCTTTCCCCCCCCGATCCCTCTTGTTCAAACGCCCCACCTAAATCAAAACCTGCCTGACGAGTAGTAAACACTACCAGCCAGCTGATATAAGCTCATTATCGTTCTAGCCATCCATGACGTAGCTTTCATTTATCCCCCCCCCCCCCCCCCCCTCCCCCGCCCCCTCCTTCGCCACCGCCCGCCCGCCCCCGCCAACCCCCCCCCCCCTCCCCCAACCCCGACCTCCCCATCCCCTCACCCCACCCCCTCGAACACTCTGCCTTCTAATCACTGGTTGTATGACTTACAGGATATATATGATAAACTGGTGCATTCTTTCCAAAACCGTCAGATTTATCCCCTTGAAGGACTTATAGTTTCCACGCACCAATTGGGCTCCCCCCCCCCCCCCCCCCCCCGCCCCCTTTTGATTAAACACAGACACGCACGTCCCTAAAACCTCCCCCCCCCCCCCTCACCGGTTGTTCGACTTACAGGATTCACTTGATAAACTGATGCATTTCCTTCCACAGCTGTAAGATTTTACCCCCCTCAGAAACGGGTTTTTTAGGTTCCGCGCACAGACTGCCTAGCACCACCCTGTTGACCCTGATAGCTACACTGTAGTTGCAAGGGGAGTCGCCGACCTATATCCTTAATGAGGACACACAACCCGTAATACGCGCGATCGGAGTATCACACACAGCTTGCGAAGATGAGATTCGACAAAATATTCGATCTCACAGCTGGAGTGTGTTTTCATTTTTACAATATAATACGCGCGATTGGAGTACCACACACAGCTTGCAAAGACGAATTTCGACAAAATTCAATCTCACAGCAGCTGGAGTGTATTTATATTTGTATAATATTTGGATCCAAGGCTCGCAGATCGAATGTGTCTCTCTGTGTGTATAGTGATCGTGGAGAGACTTGCTGACGGTATTCTAGGCGTGAAACACGGCGTCGCTGCCTTCGTCATTCAATTCCTCGAATGCTATTATAATAATGCTGCTACTTGTTGCTGTAGACTACGCTCGTCTGGTCGATGGAATGTTAGTAGTACGCGATAGCACTGATCAAAGAATTTGTTAGCTCAGAATTTCACCCTCGATCGAGTTTTAGACGAAAAAATTACCATCAAATTCCTGGTATGCCCTTTTTGTCTGATTACTGGTCACTCATTGGCCGAAGATCGTATATACATAAAGTAACCGTCATCTGGGGACGATATGGTCCATTCCCAGAATCGTAATCCATTCACATATATATACAACTCCGACAACCCGGGAACAAACACGGATGGATATCACCAGGATTGACACCTCCCCGCAGAGTGTGGAAATCCTCAATGCCACCGACCGGCCGATCTTTAATTGGCTGGGGTTCGTACATAATAGAGCCAGCTCCACCCGGAGACGATAGGGTCCCTTCCTTGGTCCAGGGGTCATTCCATATATCTAAAAAATAAACAAAACGGGGAAGAAAACCGAGTTCTCTCGGGTCGACACCACCCCGCACGGTGTGAAACCCGAGCTCCATCGGCTAGAATCGCTTCTTGGTTCGAGGTCCACAGCGGCCCCCCATCCTAGTAGGAGGATGATAGAGGATCACCAACCGATGGGGGGCAGTTCGGTCGCACACGGGGGAGATAGGGCCACATCCCTGGTTCATAAATCCTCCGAATTTCTACGGCCTCAGCAACGCGGGAACTATAACGATGATCTCCCGGGTCGATATTCCACCCCGCACAGCGTGTCAACCCCGACTCCATTGGCTTATTTCTCGTGATTGGCTTGTAGGCTTTGACCTGATAAGCTCACAATTATTGCGACCGAGTCGGGTTTTCTCGCATACCACTCGCATACGGCAAACATTTGCAATGCGAGCGCAGTTCAATGAGTTATTTGCATATTAGGTCGCACAAAAAATCGTTTTCGAGCCTATATCAGATTTGCGTGCCGAGCAAGCACGCTCAACATGAGGATGAGAACCACTCGAACAGCAACAACAGCACCAAACACAACGTAAATGGACGCATTAGAGCCATGTGTATGCAGGATTCAGGGCCCCCCAGTTATAGGAAAATTAATATCAAACAAAAATGGGGTGTTGAAAGAAAAACGACATGATAATATGTGGAACTAAGACTGGCGCCACTCGGGCATTAAAACTAACCGTGCAAAAAAGTCCGAAATTAGGCCAAGACAGTGCGTATTTGACTTACTGGCGTAATGGTCAAATCATCATGGAATACTTGCTGTGCCCGAATAACCACCTCTTTGTCGCTTATGCGGCACCGGAAAAAAAATCTGAAAATTCCGATTTCATTCGCTTATTGGGTCAGAAACCTAATCTCGCTATTATTTTCGCCGGTTTTCTTGCATAGTACTCGCGTAGGGCAAACAATTGCCATGCGGCCGCAATTCGTACCAAACGCTCGACCTCGGGACGAATGTATGCAGTTGGTGTTCAGAGCGTCACGATAAAGCCATTCGGGATCATCAGAAGAGCGTTCAAATCGCCGTGTCCCGGCATACTAACAGCTATATACTCCGCATCATATTTCCCCCCCCCCCCCCCCCCCCCCCCTCCAACGCCCCCTCTTTTCCAACCACCCGCACGATCGCCCAGACCTTGCACCACACGTATAACAAGCCCCTACATATCTTTGATCTCACAGCCGAAGTGTATTGGATTTTTAGTGACCTAAACCTCCTAAAAAATCTCTCCCCCCCTCCCCCCCTCTCGCTTTCCCTAGCTCAAACGCCCCACCAAATATCGAAATCCGCCACTTCACGTACAGGATATCACCTCATTATCTTTCGAGCCATCCATGCCGCTGCTTTCCCCCCCCCCCCCCCCGCCCCGAACGCCCCCTTCTTCCCCATCACCCGCACCATCGCCTAGACCTAGCACCACACGTATAACAAATCCCTCACATAAAACCCTTCCTTTTCCCCCGCCCCCCCCCCCCCCTACCCCCCCCCCCCCGCCCCCTTCCCCCCTTCCCCCCCCCCGGGCCCCCCGCCCCCACCCCCCACCTCCCCCTCCCTCCGCCACACCCCATCCCAACCCCACCCCCTCGAACACTCCACCCTCTACTCACTGATTGTACGACTTACCCCAGGATATACATGATAAACTGATGCATTACTTCCAAAACCGTCACATTTATCCCCTCAAAATAATGTATAGTTTCCACGCACATATTGAGCTGCCCCACACGAACCCCCCCCCGCCCCAACCCCCCACCCCCCCTCAATAATAAACAGGTGCACTTTCTTTTTTTTTTTTCTTCATTCCAAAACCGTCAGATTTATCCCCTCGAAAGGATTCATAGCTTACATGCACAAATTGCCCCTCCCCCCCCCCCCCCCCCCCCCTCCAAACCCGCTCGCTTTTGATCAAAACCAGGCCCCCACGTCCTTCAAAACTCCGCCCCCCCCCTCACCGGTTATTCGACTTACAAGATTCACTTGATAAAAGGAAACATTTCTCTCCACAGCTGTTAGATTTTGTCCCCCTCAGAAACGGGTTTTGTAGTTTCCGCGCACAGACTGGCTAAAATCACCTTATTGACCCTGATAGCTACACTGTAGTTGTAAGGGGAGTCGCCGACCTATATCCTTAATGAGGATACACAACTCGTAATACGCGCCATCGGAGTATCACACACAGCTTGCAAAGATGAGTTTCGACGAAATCTTCGATCTCAGCTGGAGTGTATTTTCATTTTTTGTAATACTGCCCACAACAGATAAGAGCAATGAGCGCCTGCTTCGGCTTGACACAGGGTGATCTCGAATCGGAACATAATATCCCTTTTCTTTCTTCTCCGTCTTTTCTATTATTTTCTTTTCTCCAATTGACTACAAGTATCGTCTGACGCGCGTATGCGTAGTGATAGGTATCACGAGATATTTGTGCAGAAGATCCCTATTCTTTACGATACTGCTATATTGTCAAGAAGATCCCTAGTATTCTGGATCATCGGTTATTCCTGGCGAACGAGATGACATTTTCAAGAAGATTCCTAACAGTATATGTTATTATAATAATTGAAAATACACTTGAGATGTGAGATCGAATATATTGTCGGAACTCATCTTTGCAAGCTGTGTGTGATACTCCGATCGCGCGTATTACGGGTTGTGTGTCCTCATCAAGGATACGTATAGGTCAGCGACTCTCCTTACAACTACAGTGTAGCTATCAGAGTCAACAGGGTGATGTTAGTCAGTCTGTGCGCGGAAACTATAAAACCTGTTTTTGAGGGGGACAAAAATCTGACTGCTCTGGAAGGAAATGCATCAGCTTATCAAGTGAATCCTGTAAGTCGAATAACCGGTGAGGGGAGGGAGGAGTTTTGAAGGGCGTGGGGGCATGGTTTTGATCAAGAGGGGGGGGGGGGGCAGCTCAATCTGTGCGTGGAAACTATAAATCCAACCCTGTAAGTCGTACAACCAGTGGAGAGAGGGCGGAGCGTTGGAGGGGGTGGAGGTGGGGGTGGGGGGGAGAGGCGGGGGGGGGGGGGGTGCAGAAAGGCTTTTTATACAACATCTTTAGGTCGCACATATGTAGGGGTTTGCTATACGGGTGGTACTAGGTCTACGCGATGGTGCGGGGCGTGGGGAAGCAGGGGGCGTTGTCGGGGGGAGGGGGGGGGGGTGAATGAAAGCTACGTCGTGGATGGCTAGAAAGATCATGACGTGATATCAACTCCGTAGAAGTGATTATTACACTGGCCGGTTTCGATTGTAGGTGGGGCGTTTGAACAAGAGGGAAGGGGGGGAGGGAAGAAGAAAAAGGGAGGGGAGGGGGAATGAAATGAATTAGAACTACGGTATGGATGGCTAGAAAGATAGTGAGGTGATATCAGCTGGCTGGTAGTGTTTACTACTCTCAGGCAGGTTTTGATTTAGGTGGGGCGTTTGAACAAGAGGGATCGGGGGGGTAAAGGGAGGGGCGGGAGGGACACTTCAATATGCGATCGGAAACTATAAATCCTCAAAGGAGACAAATCTCACGGTTGTAGCAAGAAGACATCGCTTTATATCACCTGTCTGGTATTGTTTATTATTTTGGAAGATCTGATGTTAGATGGACACAAAGATAATGAGGTGATATCAGCCGGCTCGTAGTATTTGCTACTCTGGCAGATTTTGATTTTGGTTGGGTCGTTTGAACAAGAGGGATCGGGGGGCGGACGGGACACTTCAATATGTGCGCGGAAACTATAAATCTGTAAAGGGGATAAATCTGACGATTGATTGCAGCGAGAAGACATCCCTTTATATCACCTGCCTGGTATTGTTTATTATTCTACCTGGTAGAAGATTTGATGTTAGATGTGGTATGTAACGCAATCTTTAGGTGTGGTAAAGAACGTGTTAAAGCTTCATAATTCGTTGTTGTACATGGATCGCAAGATAGAATATACAACCATGTAGTTACCATTGTTTTCTGACATCGCTAATTATATGAAAGAGATACATATTGCAAAATACAACAGGCGGGGGGGGGGGGGGGGGGGGTGAATTGGAGCTACGGTGTGGATGGCTAGAAATATATTCAGGTGATATCAGCTGGCTGGTAGTGTTTACCACTCTCGGGCAGGTTTTGATTTCTGTTGGGGCGTTTGAACAAGAGGGATCGGGGGGCGGGCGGGACACTTCAATATGTGCGCGGAAACCATAAATCCTTCAGGGGGACAAAGGGGACAATATATATATATATATATATTTGTACTGTTCAGGGACTTCTTCAATTTGAGGAGCCGCGTCGGTCAAAATCAAAATTACGTTGACCGAAAGCGCCTGCCTTGACGCATCCCTCGCCGTTAACCTGTATATTGTTTTCTGTTTTGTACACATTGAAGACGTTGAAATGAATTATCTTTGTGTGTCAGGCGTGCACAAAAACGTTTGGCGTGTTACAGAAGATTGTACATGCAACGGTCATTAATGCTCGTACTGTGGTTGGCTACGGTTCTAACCTGACGGAAACGCGTAGCCCCTCGTCGGGGGCACATGGCCGATTCAAATGATAATTCGAGCGAAGCAAGTTTCCAATCTACACCTGGGCGTCGCAATATAGGCTCCCAAAAAAAAGTAAAAGTTTGCGTGCGTGTCTTCGACTAAACTTGATTTTAGTGTGGGATCATTTGATTTTAGCATGCAGGTCTAGGCAGACCACCACGGAGCAACAAAACAAACACACAACACACACAGCAGACCACACGGGCAGAAACAGCAGCACACACCGCTCACACAGCCGGCACACACCGCTCACACAGCGGGCAGTACACAGGCAACGGGCGCAGCGGGCGACAATAGTAGCCAGCGGAGAGCGGGCATGGGGAGTGTGTGCCCGCTAGGGGTGTGTCCGCTTAGTGTATCTACTGCTGTCTCGTGGTGAGAGTAGGTCATCATGGAGAGACGTCCGTTGGGGGCGATTGACCCAAACTCGGTCCGTGCGCCAACGCCAGAAGGGCGACAGCAGACACGGCGGAGGGGCTTGAAAGGGACCTCTACCTAGCTAAGGGAGCCAAGGTCATGCTCACGAAGAACCCGTACCAACAAGTTGGACTCGTGAACGGCATTCGAGGCCAAGTCGTCGAGTTGGTGTTTGCAGACGACGCGCCCCCGCCGAGCCTTCCCCTTTACGTTGTCGTCAAGTTCAGAGGGTACTCAGGGGGGGAATGGTCTTCTTAGGAGAGATATAGAGGGTGTGTGCCGACTTCTCCCGTAGACACTATTTGGCAGGACGGAGGAACGCAGGTCAGGACGCAACTGCCGTTGAAGCTCTGCTGGGCCATCATTTGCGCAAATTACAAGGGCAGACGTTAGAGAAGGCCGTCATAGACTTGGGGCCGAAGGAGGCCTGCACGAGGCTTACTTTCGTCTGTCTCAGTAAGGCTAAAAGACTAGCGGACCTCATGGTAGAGCCAATGAGTCTCGACAGGATAGGCAAGCTTGGGAACTCCGACACCATGAAGTCTAGGTTGCGGGAAGAGGTTAGGCTGGTGGACTTAGCACAAAGCACGCGGGGTAGGTGCACAGGCATGGGCGTCTTCAACGCCGTCGCGGTCAACTAATGACCACATCAATTGCAATGCAACAAACATCACATCGGCTCTATTCCACCTGTGGTGCCCCTCGCAATCACACGAAGCAATGGCCCGTGGACGCACACATCTGACGACAGTTGCATATATCAGCTGTCGCTCGTTTTAGCGACAGCAATTGTATCTTTAGTGGAACTTGTTTCATATCAATCGACGTGATGCTTTCTGAAACGTATATGGTTCCCGTGGTTACATCACTGAATTCGTGGGATCTACTCAGCTCCGAGACGTCCCCTATTCAGGTGTCACAAGTATTTATAGGTCTGAGCCGAGCGCAAACTAGCACGATGCATCGGTTGGACAATGTTTTCATTCTGCCTCCTAAGAGACAATGAGTCTTCGTTTCAGAGTCGTAGCAAATCGACCATCCGTTCACGTGGTGGTAAGGTAGAGTTTGGTACTCAATTGGCGCTATCCTTAAAAGAAATGGTGATATTGGTATGACACCCTCGCAACAGCAGTGCCGGAGCGACGAAAGTCATTCGTCACCAGATTCTTTCGTTTACCTCGTAGAGGCATCTCGCGGAGGGGGTTGTTCGTTTCGGGCCAAACGAACGTTTCTGGCTGGTTGGTGTCCTCAAGTAGGGACCTATCGGATAGTATCATTATCATATATTGACGAGTACATTCGTTTTAGGACCATTAATAGCGCAAAATCGTGTTAGTCGGGCTGAGCGAACGGACGTCTTCGACGTCGTGTATGGGGTGATGATAGTGATGATGACATTATGCTCATGTAGTCCGGAGTTCATAAACTTTTGCTGCACCTCTATTCAAACGGTGAGATGACTCCGTAAACTCACGTTATTCATTGGGTCTTTGCCAGCACGACATATATATCTACGTCCGGTCGTCCCGGTGGCGTATCAGGTTATCCCCGAGTCGGGTATAGGTCAGTTTCATGAGATCGAATCCCCCCGAGTGCATACTCGGGTATTTGGTGGGGACTTTTGCTTGTGCATAAATTGACGTGCGGAAAGCGCGAGAGCGTGAGTTAGCAACACTCGATGAAAAATCGACGAGCAGTGGGGTTGCTGAACCCTATGCGCGATAAACATTGAAGGCAAGAACCGCAGGAGAGAGGGACGACACCTGTGACCACGGCTTGTCTACAAGTTGGAAAGTTGAAGTGTGAACAAGAAAAAGAGAAAAAAACAGCGAGGCCCACGAAAGGACGAGCAATACATGTGCAAACCCGCTGAAGCAATGCTTTTGGAAGCTTCAAAGGACGTTGGGCGGGTAGACGACTCCGGGATTCTAGCGTGTATGACATAGGGATGTTGTGATCGTCCTGAGATATGCCGTCCATTTTGTTTGCCACGGCGGGGGTAAGTCTGACTCTAACCGATAACCGACATAACAAAATTAGCTTCCCGAGCCGAGAAAGCACTGATGTTATTCACACATGCAACAATCAAGCTTTCAACTTGACCCTCTAGCAAACGAGATGCACACACATCGGCTGCTGAACGAACGGACAATACACATTGCAAAGTTGCCACAACATTCGCATCTTGCACGAACAACGTAGGGCCTTCGCCATGTCGTGGTAGTGGGAAAATAACCGACAAGGTGATCGGTTTTACGATGGCACCGTCTGAGGTTGCCATAAATTTTACCTCGTAACAGAGGTTACTACGCTTGTACAATTCACCTGTGATGACCGATGTTCACGTTAACCAACATGATCTTGCGAGGCAAGACTGATACATGGTGGAGTCCCGCCTTCTTACCTCCACTGGAAGCTGAGTTGTCCTCGAACGTGGTATGGCCGCTGATCGTGAGATTACTCGCCGACTGATAAATGGACCCTGCACCCACGAGCAAAGCAGGAAGGTTGACAACACGCGGGTGTACAGTAAAGAAGCATCTCATGCAGTCCAACCCTAACCCCAACCCTAACCCTAACTCTTCAGAAAATGAAATGAGGAAGTATCAATCACGCTCCACGTGTGGGGCCGTTGCTGGGCGTCAACTTTGAGGGATGATCCCACGCGATATTGTTCGCTATTTCCCAGATTTTTACTCATGACGCAACAAGGATAGCGTCCGAGGCTTCGGATGCATGATACGAGTGTCAAGGGGGGCGTAGTCATTTGTTGCTTATGTTGAGGGTAGGAGTTAATACGCTGTGGCTTTGTAACCGTCTGGAGACACCTAGGGACAAAAGGCCCGTTTATCTCGGGGGATATTTGGTATGGGCCTTTGGTTATGCCCTGTCGGAACTCAGCAGTTAACGATGCATATTTCGTTTTATTTTCTGTTCCATGTCTTCACGCACCCCATGTGTCCTGTCACCACGACAATCCCTTCTTGAACCCCTGCGTGCTCAGTCCAACATACCTGCGGATGCCACGAACGCGCTGACGCCTTTGTTCTACGTACTTGGAAGTGGTCGATGACTGGGTTTGCTAGAAGAAGAGTTTGGGTAAGCTATGAGTGAACGTAACGCAACCTCATGCGGCCCAGGCGTGATACGATGCAACAGGTTCGAGCGGACTGGATACGCCCGATCGCAGTGCAGAGGGGCGGTCACACTTACGCACTCTCTGAATCCAACGCCCCATGCCTACTTCGATGTTGGACGCTTGCCGTCCAGCTACCACTTCACGGGCTACAGTTACGTCATCACGAGCAGAGAATGGCATTCCTGCCACTTCAGCAACAAGTAATCGATCAGCAGCAGCGACAACACGAGCAGCAGCTACTACAGCAATGGGTCATCCACCAACACCGGCGAAGGCTCGACAAACAGAGATAGCAACGCACTGCTGTGATGGGGTGAGGCGTGATGGCTTCAAGGGTGAGTTTTGATGGTGGCAGGGCGCACGTGTGGATGAATACATGGAGTAGAGTATAGAAGAACTGATGTATTATTAAGTGGATTGTTGAGCATGACCGAAGTCCATTCGAAACCTCCTCCTGGAGACGCACCTTTGCCGTCTCTACGTGTCCCCTGGTGGTTGCACAATCATTGCGTTCACCTCTTACCTTGAAAAACCTTCCTAGGATGTGCACCAGAAATTGCGCCATTTTTCATACATCAATGTCATCCGAACCGAGATCAACCAACGCTCGAAACTGTTTTACCCATCTCAAAATCCAACTACAAAACTGGGATAGCAGATTGAATCCAGATGGCTAACCGAAGTTAATAAATATGCCCCCGACAGGTGTATGTATACGAGATTTATATCGCGAAAACACGGTATTTTGCAACGGTTGACGGCGTGACCTGTCCAAGCGAGAAAACGACGATGAGACTGGCATCACACGCCATGACGAGAACGATGAACGCGGTGTCATTGACGACAAATCGTGTCATCTTGAATTGCTGGTTTCGAACCTAAACATCAGTTGTGTTTTATCGACAAGCTAAGTTTTTCCAGAGGCATCGGCAGCGTCTATCATGTGTTACTCGACGAGGTTCATTTGCGTTTTCTCGGGTACGCGTACCTTGGTACTGCAGCGTAGATGTGATTTTTCTTTTATCTGGGCACGGATAACGATCAAAGACACCTGAAATTGAAAACACCATATCTGCCCGTGTTTGCCTCAATTATTTTCTATTGTTTGTCCTCTTGCTAAAAGCAAATTTCCTACTTGGCAGCACCGTGATCTACCATGCATTTTGCTCGATGTGATCCACTATGCGGAGTGATCCGCTGATGCACTACCACCGTATTCTTGCTGAAAAACGAAAACGTTTTTTTTGTAGACAACTAGACTAGACTAGGTTGACAAAATACCATGCGCCAGTTTGTTACCCGTACTCGGAACCATACCAACTCGGCATGAATGTGCGACTATAGCCTGATTGACTACTGGCGCCGGGGTGCACGTACCTGCGTGCGTACTTTACAATACGCCTGTCGCTGGCGAAAACCAATACTCGTGTTGTTTACTCGGAAGCTCACAGGGATATAATATGTGGCTGCTTATGTCCTAGACTAGACTATTTGTTTAGCTCGAGAACGTGCGTGACGCCGAAGTCATGCTTGCTTGGCAGATCTGCAGGGATACTCCGCGTCCCAACCCCACCAGCTCGAAAAAAGGCGTCGGTTGGCTGGTGTAAGTCGCTAGTTGCCTTCCTCCTATCTGCTCGAAGTTTCACTGTTTTTCGGCAGCTTGCTTCCAATCAAGTCTGCTCTAGCTTCTTGCATCTCAACGGAGTGGGTCCTCTTCCCCCTCCACCGGCGACCACTACGACAGTGAGACAGCAGGGGCCTCTGGTTGGTCACCGCCCGTTTGGTACATGGACGATGCTTTTGAACTTCATGCAGAATACTTCATCTCGGATATTTGCTCCTCGAGACACCCGAACGCATGTTTGATGTTTACTTTTCACCCAGTTAGACGACGATATATTTCGCAGCATTGTTGCTCGCGTTTCAAGGCGGCCTTTCGGATTTACTTCCAGCCATGAAACGCTTTATCTAAGAGTGGTGATTCTTCTCGACGCTCAAGAAGGCCTGCATGTCCAATAGTGCGCCAGCTTGCTTGCATCGCTCTGCTGGGCAGCCAGCATACGCCTCACGACCGCCGTTGTTCCCTGCATGTCCGGGACCACACTGAGCCTTGTCTGACGTGCGGTCGCCTCTGTTTTTGGCTACTCTTGGATTGGCATGTACAGTGATTTCGGACTGGATTTTGATGAATAGAGCCTAGACATCGAGGAGTTTATGGGATCTCCTGCAATTTTACATTTGGAGCCAGGTCGATGTTCGCGGGAACCGTTTTCGGCTACTAGCGCTGAACCAAGATAGGTTGTGGTCACCTCGGCTCCCCGAGCTCGTGCCAGGGTCCCCGGGATTCTAGGACGCTCTGTTTTACCCTTTCCTGCGAAAATCAGGCGAAACTCGATAGGCGTTTTGTTTTCGCGATTAGTTTTCCGCTTCGTTCAGTTAAAGCGTACCTAATGCGCACTCTCTCTTCGATGGCACACGCTATATGATGGCCAACTTATTCCGAGGTCCAAGCAGGATGTCTCTATGTTCTTCAAGAAAACGTTTTTTTTTCATACACAACGTTCTACAGCACACGTTCGTTCTAGGGCACACGCCCGAGAAACATCTGCTGTGGGCATACATATCTACACTCCAGCTCGACTGTAAAATCCGTCCGACCGCACAGCACCCAGCACGCCCCCCCCCCGATGTACAAGCGGTTCTACTGCTGTACTGACACCCTCCGCTGCACGTAGATCTTGCTCCGGGTGTATGAACGCTGCTGTGCACGCGCCCCTTGCACAGACGATACAATAATGTTTGTCCGGGTCCCAACCCTCATGCTACAGGCATGAATTTAGCCAACGCTGAATGTTATGCTGGCTTTCGTTTTTCGTGTTGCAGCAGATTTATCGTTTGAAGATGCCCTCATCACGCTGTTTATATGGACCAAACGTTTTACTACGCTACTCATAGTATGGTATCGCAACTAGCGGGAATGCTATCATTTTACCTCTTGCAGGTACTGCCCTTTTAATGCCGTTATACTTCGGTTGCGTGTATGTCCCTGGCACTACTTCCAGGACGGATGCTGCCCGTTATAATGCGGATGGTACGAACATTGCCTTCTCTTTACGGCATGTGTTGCCCTTTACAGCGTTGTTGGGGTGAACGCTGCCGCTTTCGCTGCTGCGGGTGGTGTATGTGTGATCCTTTGCAATGCTTTTGGGGTGAATATTGCACCTTCTGCTGCTCATATACTGCGGCTGGTATATGTGTGGCCAACGGTAGGGGTGCAGCAGAAAGTCCCCGAGCTCCTCTCACCTGAAGAGCTCACGTCACCGTCACCTACACCATCACCATCACCATCACCCTCAGCATCACCATCACCGTCACCGCCACCGTCAACGTCACCATCACCATCACCATCACTATCACCGTCATAATCGTCATCACCGTCACCGTCACCATCACCGTTACCGTCACCATCACCATCGCCATCACCACCACCGTCACCACCATCATCACCATGACCGTCACCGACACCGTCACCGTCACCATCACCATCACCGTCACCTACACCATCACCATCACCATCACCGTCACATACACCATCACCATCACCGTCACCATCACCATCACCATCACCGTCACCATCACCGTCACCGTCACCATCACCGTCACATACACCATCACTGTCACCGTCACCATCACAATCACCGTCACCTACACCATCGCTATCACCGTCACTGTCACCGTCACCATCGCGATCACCGTCACCATCACCCGAAAAATGACCTCGATAGCGTTTGTTTGCATAACCCGACCAAGCTTCTATGTCTTAGTCCTATAAAATATATACTCGTCAAATCACTTGATCAATGACTAACCCGTAGTTCCTCACGTGAGGAGGTCAACTGGTCACGGTATCACATTGTCACATTACCACATTATCACCTTATTATCACATATTTATCACATTATCACATCGTCAGAAGGTTCGAAACATTTGTTAACCCAGAAGCTCCCCTACCGCACTATAGAGGGATGAATCTCGACTAGTCCTATACAAACAGTGCTGTTTCGGTGAATACTGCCCTTTTTGCTGCTGATATACTGCGTTTGGTGTATGTGCGCAACAGTGCTGATGGGGTGAATGCTGCTCCTGCCGCTAGACTGGGGTTGGTATATGAGCGGTCATTTCCGTAGGCACTGCGGCAAATACTGCCCCTTTTGCTGCTGTGATATTGCGGTTGGCCCATGTGCCGTCTTTTACAATCCTGCCAGAGTACGTGCTGCTCCCTTTTGCCGTTGTTATACTGCAATTGGTGTACGAGATGCCTTTTACACTGCGGCTAGGGTAGATTCCGTCTGTTAAAATAGAGTTCGTGTGGACGTTGCCTTCCCTGTTGCCGCGGCTAGTGCGGGCGCTGATCGTATACCTTACTTCTGATCTGGACACTGTCCTTTGTGCGGCGGTGGAATCGCATGCTGTCTCTTACGCTGCTGTTTGACATGAGCGAGACGCTCTACGTTGCTGGAAACCCATATATTATAAATTCCAATAACAGCGACATTGCAGCATTACTTCTGCACCCAATCTTCCTTGACCGGTCGTGTTCCCCATCTCCTCTTTCCTGCCCTTCGTCCCCCGCACTCGCTGGACCTTCCCAAGTGTTTTCCTTGGATGACGAACAAGGTTTAAAGCGAATATCGCGGTCTTGTAGGCGCTCCAGCGGGGGTGGCCTCGACTCGTCACGTTCGACCTCCCTCGACTCGGGCGAACGAGATTCTTCCAGGAAGGAGCCGGAGGCGGTGGACCTCATGAGAGCCCGCCTCAGCGTCCTCCAACATTCATCACTCGGGCTATCAAAACCCTACAACGACCGCTGCAGGTGGTAGACCTTAGGGAGCTCCCTAAAGCATCAACCGTTGCACCTCGAACCACGGACGACCTTTTTGACCCACAGGAGAGATCGGCGGCGGATGGGGTTCTTCTCCACTTTGGCTGGGAGGGTCGTCTGCGGGAGCTCTTCCCAGGCTTGACGTCGGGCATGCACCGGGTCTCGCCGAGCTCCACTGCGCGCCCAACGTGGGGTATGTTCCACGGTGGGACGCTCATCGCGGCTACCACAGCATGGTCGCCGAAGTGGAGAGGACCCAGTAAGCGATGGACGCTGCGACAGCGACGACGCTTTAACGCAAGCGGCGCTTTCAGCAGGCTCAGCGAGACATCGCCGAGGCCAAGAGCGCGGAGAAGAAGGCATCTGCGATGGCAACGACAGCGCAAGGCGCCCTGCTCCGCAGCACTCTGGCAGCTGCGTCATGAGCTACCGTGATTCCCCCCTCTCCGACACGTCAGCAGGGCGTCAGCTCGCGGTCGAAACGACCTGGGGACGAAGGCCGCATCTTGTATATGGTCTCTGAGGAGACATTCAAAATTTTCAGCGACGTAAGGGGACCCGATCGTGGCCACGGTATCCGCTTTCGTGACGTTAGTCCGGCGGGCCTCCATGCGTCAAGCGGAATATCTTTCGTTTGAAGTGGCGTGGTCCAAAATGGACCACATATCGTGGCGGGGGCAGATGAGAGCTGCCTCGACCCTGGCCCACGTGAAAGCTCCTCGCATAGCGCATTACGACGCCCACGATACCACCATACTATAGCCGAAACCGGGAGAAGCATAGCTGGAACTCCGCCGCGAATTAATAAGAGCCGGGATAGGGGTCAGGTATGGTGGCAATCGTAGTTCTGGCGGCAGAAAGGGTGCTGGTGGTGGCAGCCATGGTGCGGGTAGCAGCTTCAACCACCGCCGTGGAGGCGGCGGCGGTGGCGGAGGCGGCGAAGGCTCGTTAGGGTCTCGGGTAGGTGGTGAAGCACCCGGACGCCGTTTGGGCGGTGGGTTTGGGGGATCTAATCGAGGAAACGGTGGCCTCAGCTCTGGAGGCAGGAATGACCGGAGAGAATGTTCCAGAAACGGCACATCTAGCTCCTCCAGCCGACAGCGTATTCGAGGACAGACCAGAGCGATATCAACGTGGCTGCAAGGAAAAAGGCAAGCGATCCTACCGTGGTGGATACTCGTTCCTCCACCGAGATCCTGAGCGAAATGGCCATGACGAATGATCGCGCTAAACCAGTTTCTTCCGATTGGGCCCTCACTCGAGCCTCCGCGATTGCCACTGCTGCTGACACAGCCCTGGCAACGCTTGATGACTCGGTCAAGCGCACCTATATCAAGACCGCCCTCAAAGGCGAAGCTCGCATTTTTGTGCTACTGTTTTCCGCAACATTATCCAAGGCGGACGGCGCGCAATAACTCACACATTCGGTTAAATCTGAATTATTCGATATTCTCATCCGCTGCTACGACTGCTGTACAGAGGGCTTGCGATCACCCACGTTCATACCCGGTTGAGGCTACCTATCCCACAACGCGTTAACACATGCTATTACACCTGGCAGGCCCACAACCGCCGACATGACGACCTTGATCGGTGATGTTTTCGAGCACGTGTCACGGGACATGCAAGAGGGGGAAGACACGGGAGAGGAGTAAAATAAGTTGCACATTTTTGGAGCGTGTAATGGCACGCCCTTTTCCGATCTGAGTTACATGTATCGCTTGCTAGTGTCGACAGTTACGGGGGGCGAGAACGGTTTGGCTCCTGGGACAAACGTGATGTTAGAGGCGGTTCGGATGACGGTGCCCGAGAAATTTCCGACTCTTATGCCTACCGTGTACAGTGTACCTTGGGTCGAAGGCAACAGCCCCGAGGCCGTGCGTCTGTTGGATGCAACGCGGATTTTTCTTTGTGACTTGGCTCATCACAAAGACGGCCATTCCTTAATATGTTGCAGGCATTCGTTCATCAATGAAAGCGGCTCCTTGAACCCTGAACTATGCCAACTTGGCGATGACAATTCGTACCGATTTTGGAAGCACGCGATATCAGCTACTGCCGCGACGGCAAACCTTTTCGCCCCAACAACCACCAGACAAATCATAACTATCGTTCAGGTCAATCTCGAGGGGACCACCGGGATCAGAGCCAGGTAAACAGTCACCACGGTGTCACATACACGTAGCACCCCATGGTG
Source organism: Undaria pinnatifida (assembly GCA_012845835.1). Lineage (NCBI taxonomy): Eukaryota > Phaeophyceae > Laminariales > Alariaceae > Undaria > Undaria pinnatifida. Next base: position 14,667,625 of record JABAKD010000016.1, read on the forward strand.
GTATCCCGCCTTCGCCCGCATCTTCTGCCCCCAATCCTGCTCCAGGAATGCGGGTGGGAGCCGCGTACAACCCGGCCAGAAACTCGAACGTACGCCAGCCTGGTACATTCCATGTTGACGATTGACAGCTCGGCGGTGGTACCGAACACCCGGCCCGTCCGCCCACGGCACAGTCGGTGACACCTCTGTTCTTTTCACAAGATGCTCGTGTATCTGTTGCTAGTCTTCCCAACAATGCAGCACAAATTACGTCCGGTGAGTGCCAACGAGCTCTTCGCCAATTGCCGAAGATTCTCAACGCGTGGTACCGGCGACGGGAACCAGCGCTTCGAGCATGGCTTCCCTCAGCCATGTTACAAATTCGGCAGCGGAAACGCGTGCTTCCAGCGCTGTTTACATGGCCACGGTCGTCCGAAGGCAACGCGCGCCTTTAGAGCGGTTCTCCTCAGCTGCTGCATACAATCGGCAAAAAGGGTGTACGCGCTCCAAACACCGCCCCCCTCAACCGTGGCACGAGAGCCTGCGTTTCACGCGCTCCCTCCAGGCATGCGTCGCGCAGCAGTAATGTGCTTCGAGCGTTGTTCCCCTCATCCATGTACAAATAGGACATCGGGATCGCGCGCTCTCAGCGCCGTTTTCTTCGGCCATGGTCCGAGTTCGACGAAGGGAACGCGCGTCTTCAGCGCGGTTCCCCTCAGCCGCGGCATACACTCGGCAATGGGGGTAAGCGCTCCAAACACCGCCCCCTGACGCATGCTATGTTAGAGGCAGCTATTTTCGACCGCAATTGTTTCTGAATCACGAGACTTATTAAGCAGAAACCGTCAGAAAAAAAATAATAGACCATTTTTCTTTGCATGATTGTGGTTGTGTAACTAGGCCATGAGGGTTTTTGATCCGATAGCTATTTTATTTTGCTCCAAATCGGTTTTGGGGAGAAGTTTAAGCTCTCAAACCGAGAAAACCTCAGAAAAAAAGTGGTGCATATATCGTAGCACACGTGCCCTCTCAACCGTGCCACGGGAGCCTGCGTTTTACGCGCTTCCTCCAGGCACGCGTCGCGCAGCAATAATGCTGCGGGGACGGCGCGTCACTCTGAAACGTGGTCATCTCCTCCCTCTGGCAATGTCGTGGCGGTGGGCTTGAAGTGTGGGAATCCCCACGATAAACAAAATATTGCTGACAACCATGTGGCGGCCGGTTTGAGGTGTGGGAAGGCCAACACATTAACAACGAGAATTTTGCAAGCCTTGATCCGTTTTTACTCGCGATAGAGGCCGGCGCTCTATCATGTTTTCTCTCAAGGACGCGTCGAACGTATTTTGGCTACCTCGTCGCCCTCTTCCAAGAGGACTATTGGAAACGACCCTTCTCGGGCGGAAGCTTTGGTGTCACTTACCCGAGCCCAGATTTTGAGGACGCCTGCAGCGTCCGCTGGCCTTACTTCGGCCTCAAACACGCTAACCCACGTTCATCGGGCTACAATGACAAACAGCAGTCCTGTGCCACGTTTTGAGTAGACAGAGTGCTCTCGCCATCCCCGAGCTCCGGACTGAGAGGGACGTTGGCAGGTCAAGACCCCAACGAAGCAGGCGGACGTTGGCAGGGTAATAGAGTGGCTCGAATAGCGACCACATTTCCGACCCTGGCCCGACACTGAGCGTGGGGTCGTCAGGAATAAGAGAAACATGTAGGAATGGCCCCAAATCCAGTCGAAATTAAAAAAAAACATCACAAACAACTCGAGCGGTAAAACTAAAAGCCTACTATTCCATCATTAAACGGAATACGTTGGAAGGCAGCGGATACTAGAAAGTCAACTAATCACGGCCGAGCCTCGAGACTCATCTAGGTTACGTTGAATCCCCTGAGGGAAGACGCTGCCGACGTGTATCTGAAGGCACCATGAACCTCGTACGACCCTCGTCGAAGTCGTGTAGCGTGCCGTAGTGAGGGGGTGTTTAATCGGCCCCATACGTACCCCGCCGTCAGTCGTACTCGCGCTGCTTTTGCCAAGTCACCACAACCCATCGTCGCTCTTGTACCAAACGTGCGCTCCCTCAGGGTATGATTCCCAGCGGAAACGACGAACCCACGCCTTGTGCATGACGCCAACGTAGCTGGGTGCCAAATACATTCGCCTTTGTTCCGATAAAGCTCACGCTGTGCCGCACCAATGCGCCAATTTTGGCGTTCGGTAAAGCGGTGTTGGTCTCGGGTGCCGGCTGAAATACCCAACATCTGGGCGCGAGAATGTTGTAGGTTCATTTCTCGCTCCCAGGATGGTTCAGAGAGTCTCTTGCAATCCGTCTTGTATAGCACCGCGACGACGCCACCTGACTAGCGGAACCACTGGTGGGCGGTGATGTTCTCCACTTGAAGTATTTACAGAGGAGCCGCCACGCCGGCTTGGGTGTTGTGGTACGGAGGGATTTATTAGGAGCGCAGTTAAGCACGTGCTGCGTCAGCCCTATCTGTAGGTATTTCAGCAAGTCGCTGCTGTCATGGGCATTGACAGGGCCTGCAGCGATCCAAGGCCGCTCGCCGGCGAGCATGCAAGCCAAGTAGGTCGAAGGGGAGATCCAAGTAGAGGAGATTTATCGCCAGCCGGCGAGCCATTCGTGGTGTCAGCCGCGGAGTAGGGACCAACTGCCAAGATGTTGAGAGGGCCTGTCCAGAATAGGTCGACGTGACCCCTGAGTACATTTGCCTCCATGTTGCCCTTCATGCCGAGGCGGGTGGTAGAAGCTGACATGTACATTCATGCCCACCCACCCACACGGCGGACTTGAGGACCGGGCGCAGTGCATCGGCCAAGGGGGAGTTTCGGCTGTTTAGGGGAGAAACGGTCAGGGCATGGTGCTTGCAAAAAACGTCGATCGCGCGCTGCCGTCGGTCTGTACCTAGAATGGGGTGAGCAGAATGGTCAAGGGCCAACCTGTGGTGTTCCTTGACCCCAGAGCGTTCAAATGCTGTCGGAGGGAGACGTGTAAGTCTACCCATGCCGACCTTGTTGAGGGTCAAATCCATCGCCGCGCTGGCCGAATTGTTGTACGCGAACTCCACGTTGGTAAGCTGCAAGTCACGTCACGGTCGACCTGGCGCTTGTTGGCGACTATAGCCGGCATTTGGGCCATGGTGTGATTCACAAGCTCAACGCCTCCGTTGCTGTTTGAATTGTAGCAGTTTGAGGTAAGATTTTGGATCCCCAAAAAGATGATGAACAGCTCGTGAAAGCTTGGCGCCGAGATAGAGACCGTTATTCGAGATGATGGTGCGTGGGCATCCGCGGAAGGGAATGCATTTTATTTGACAGGGATGTTCACCGTACCCTCAGCTGTGACCTCTGCGGCGGTGGCGGCAAACATGTCTACCCGAAGGCTGAAATGGTCGGTAGCAAGAAATATGCAACAGTTTCCTTGCGCCGTTGCCGATAGAGGGCGGAAAGAGTCGACGCTGATGTCGATGCCGGGACCTTCTGGCACAAGCATGGAGATTCTCGGATATCAAACGGTCAGTGGCGGGCTTGTCCACTCTCGGCACTCTGAACCGTGTCGGAGCCGCCACCGGCTGCATACAATAATGCCAATCTTTCAGTAGAAACGGTCCAGCATGAGGAATGTCCGCGTGGTGCCAAGGTGGTATCAGACCGTCGAATGACAAGCTTAAAATTTCCAATTGCGAAGAGGGTCGTCGTTTAACAAGCAAGCTGCTCGCCCCACCGAGCAACGCACGTCAAGCGGTAGCAGCGGTGGCGGGTTACGCGTGAAAAATACGATGTCGTCGTCGGGTGTGTGTAGGCATCCATTAGTTTCTAGCTCCTGCTCGTTTGAAAAGGAGGGACGCTTGTGTGAGAGGTACCACGTCACGAAGTCTGGTGGCAAGGCCTGCGTCCGGCTGATCTTGATGTAACGCATAGCGGCATGACTCGTCAACTCCGCCCGCTGTTCTCGCTCCCAGTCGGCATGCGAAAATCGAGCGGAATCCTCGAACTGATTGTTCTACATTCCGAGCGACACACCTCTCTCCTTCGCGGCGCTGCAGGTATTATCACCTTCCGTTTGATGTATTTGTCGTTTTCACATCTCCCCTCCCACGCCATGCCGGCGGTCAGCATGAGGTTTTGTTTTTATTTCCTTTGCCATAGAGTCTACGTGTTTCCTTCAATCTCAATTATTCGGGAGTTCTTCCCGGCTGCAGAGCATATCCGTTCAAAGGTGTGGGAGTGGATGTTGAGTTGGTTTTGAGGAACCGTATACTCGATTCATATTCTATTGTAGACCGTAGAATCATTCTTGTTTCGAATTTTTCATGAGTTTGCGCGTGCGGCTCATAAGGGTGGGCTAGTGTTACGGAACGGCCTCGGACTGAGCGGCAAGTGCCTCGACCAAGGACCATTGCCCCGGTTTGGTATTTCGGGATATTCTGGAGACGGAAAGGGCAAGCGTCCTTCCGTGTTAGATGGCAATCTAAACCTTGGGGATTAATTCTGGATTCAAGAAAGTGAGTAACACCGACAGCACACTGACTTGGCAGATTAGCAGGGACACTATGTGCCCGTCCCTATCAACTCAACACGTGTACACCATCAACTCAAATGTATAGTAGTGTGTTGTGAAGAGTAAAACTTTGAAAACATAATTCAAAGATAAGAAAACACACTAGCAGGCAGCTGAATGGGCCAACAGCAAATCATTTTGCCGGAGCGACCAGCACGAAAGTGTGCTGTAGGTGTGCGTATACCACGTGTAACTGCCTCAGTGTACGTGCATCAATAAACATTTTTCCAGGGATGTTCTTGGGCGTTCTACGTTCGAATAAATGCCACACGTTATCCGATGGCAAGCATTACTAAATTTGGCAAGGACTCTGTCGGTGACGTCGCGTGCTTACAAAAGCAAGTCCGGAACGTTAAGAGCAATAACAGTGGCAGATAGATTGTGCAGATGTAGACAGTGAGCGTTGGAAGACGTGGTCAGATGCGGTCATATAATTAGAGCGTTCGACAGCGAGCCAAGCCCGGAGCCTCTTAGGAGACACAGGAAGACACGGACACTACGGCGCAGGGGGGTCTCGTTTAAGCGTCGCGCAAAATACCACCCTCGTTCTTTGCAAACCTAACCATTTCAGTACTTTTTAGGTTTCGCAATATGCACTATCAATACATTTTGACTACTAACGCCATGTCATGGAAATTTTGTGCTACTCTGGGCCAACGTAACCTTTCAAGCCCGTTAGTGAATGAAGTGCACGACCAATCGCGAAAGTGGTCTATGCTCGTTGGTGGAATTAAGGCCGCGTTCTCTACCGTGGCCGTGTGAGAGAGGTTTACACGGGAGTTCACCTGTGCGGTTAAAAAGAAGGAAACGTGCGCAAATGAAGTTCACACCCATCCAAACTATATAGTGATGTAGTAATGCAGTGATATAGTGATATAGTGCAAGCTTGCTTGTTTCCAAATCACGTGTTGCGTGAAAGTCCGATTGGTCCATTTTGTTTTGGGGAAAGTCTTAGGCGACTTGCCAATTTCATTCTCTTCAAGGCGTCACTCTGAAACCGCAAACATCCACTCTCACCTCCATCCAAACGGACTGAATTTCGCGCGAAGTATGTCTTGCCGTCCAGGGTAAGTCCACTCCCACCTGTTGCGTACATTGCACCTGTAAGAACACACGCGAGCACGCATCCTTGGCATCAGAACTTACGCTGACAAAAAATGTTGCAGCAAAGGAGGTTGTTTTGAGACCGCCATTGTGAGACCGATGGGGTTCCTCGACTCACGAACTTTGCATTGTATTTTTGGTACACCATTTGCGGATTGTGATTAAAATTTCAAAGTGCCTACGTTGCACATGCTCACGTTTAGCAGGTTTCTGTGTATGTAAAACATACCTGATACTAGGACGTTGGATGAGGAGTGTACCTCGTTGTGTTAGGAACATGATAACATCGAGTTAATTTCTATATCACGGCAGACACCAGAAACGTTATTATAGAGCACACCGTAACTACAGGCTAAGCCAGCCTTTGATATGGTACACGTCCTTCGTTTTCGCGTTTTCGCCCCCTTTTGGAGGTATGATGACTGCAAACTAGGACTGGTCCGACGGCGCCCTTGTAATTATTGTTACAGAGTAATCAATTCGATTTCGTCGAGAACGGTGACAAAAGCTCATTTGCGGTCAAATACCAACACTCAAGTCTGTACGACAGTCCGACAAACGATGCCGTTCGTACTCGGTGTGAACTAGAATCCTGAAGGTTTGGCCTAACAATTGATGTCCTCACCATTATTACCCAGAACAATCTGATTGAATCAATGCGGCGCATACATTACTGTATGTAGATAATCTCCTATGCAAAGTCACGAGAATACCATGATCATTGAGATCCACAGATCTGCGATTCTCGCATCGATTTTTTGCTTTCAGTTGGATTTTTTATGCGCCTTTCTCACGAGAAGACAATAATAATAGGAGTCCTTACTTCATCACTTGGTTGTTGTTTTTTTCTTGTCAGTTTTGGTCAAAACAATTTTCGGCCATTTCTCAAGTCTGGCTCATCTGCCGAAAACCAAAGTGCAGTAAACAATCCCAAGGAAGGGAAGACTACGACGAAGCACACCTCAAAATGCGGCGAAATGGACTAAGAATGTGACCAGCTAAAAACTGGTCTTGGCTGGCCCAACTGGTGTATAATACCACGACGAATTAAGCAATTGCATCTCAATGGTGCAACTTTATTGTAGGGAAGAGAGCCTTCGGCATCTTCCTAGGGAGTTCATGGGTACCCATACCGCGTATGCTCCAGTGTAGAGAATGCACCAATCAATGTGACAGAAAACATATCTACGGAAACCCATCCATACATCCATACCGGCTTTTGGTAGGCGTTTAGTGCGCTCTTCTGTGCATAATATAAAAATAGAAATACACTCCTGCTGTGAGATCGAAATTTTTGTCGAAAGCCATTTTTGCAAGCTGCTGTGTGTGATACTCCGATTGCGCGTATTACTGGGCGTGTGTCGTCATTAAGGGTACGGGTCGGCGACTCCCCTTAGAACTACAGTGTAGCTTTTACCAGCATCAACAGGATTATGTTAATCAGTCTGTGCGCGGACACTATATAACCCGTTTTTGAGGGGGACAAAATATGACAGCTGTGGAAGGAAACACATCAGTTTGTCAAGTGTATCTTGTAAGTCGTACAACCGTTGAGAGGAGCGCGGAGATTTTAGGGGCGTGGGGGCCTGGGTTTGAACAAGAGTGAGGAGAACTCAATCTGTCCGCGGAAAAATCCTGTGAGGGGACAAATCTGACGGTTGTGGGAGGAATGCATCAGTTTACCATGCATATTCTGTAAGTCGTACAACCATTGAGAAGAGGGCGGAGTTTGATCGAAAGGGTTGGGGGGGTGTGGGGGGAAAGGGGGGATTTCCAACAGCTTTAGGTCGCATAGATGTACGAGCTTGCTATACGCGAGTACACATGTGATACAAGGTGCCGCAGGCGTATTTGCGTGAAGATGTGCTTTGTTTTTAGTTTTTTCCACCTATCCTATTGAAGGCGATCTAAAGACAACAATTCGCCTTCTGTTTTATTCGAAAGAGACTCCGAACAAAAATGAAGAATTGCTTTTCCGCCGTCAACTTTTCGGTCGATTTCGCTTTTGTGGTGTCCTTTAGATGGCATATTCGGCAAGGACGCGTAGTGGTGATTATATGAAGACGAGTACTTCCCACAATCTCGGAAAACGCGTGTAAACGAAACATTCAGAACGCACACTCGGAGTATCGTTGTGATAGGCTGTACGATTATCATATACGAAGTAGATACACGAGTTATTATGGTGTAATATACCGGGCATTCTTGTTTAATGTTATTTATAATTTTGCGTTTTCTCACGTCGCCTCAAGTAGTCCATTTTTTGATGGGATATGTTTTTCCGCTGGCAAATTATTTCCACTCTTGAAACTGAAGTGCAAAGTGGATACCAAATAAACCACCGGCAAGGGAACAAATGAAAAAACAGGGGGGAAAGGACCCTACGGCATACAGCACCATTCACTACACTACACTACACTACACTACACTACACTACACTACACTGCACCTAAACGAGATGTGCGATGATTTGCATAGCCTCGGATAACGAGTGCCCTGGAGTAGGTATTGAACATTGTGCTTCTAATTTAGACTATATTTATGAGTTTGTGCGGTTGTATCTTGATGAAATGACCACTTTGAATTCGTATTGAAAACGCCATCCTTATGCACTAAATAAACAGCGAAATCAAGGAGAATGAAAAACCGTGGAGGAAGCGATTTTCCGTTTTTTTCTTGGAACCCGTGGAAAAAAATTTCGGGTAAATTTTGGCTTAATTATACTTCGTATTAATCTAACAATGGGCGAAACCAAAATCGAAAACGACATCCCAAAGTTAACACCCCCGTGTAATGATGTGTGATGATGATATGTAATGATGATGTGTAATGATGCTGTGTAATGATGTTGTGTAGTCTATTGATGATGATGTGTGTGTAATGATGTGCAATGATGTGTGTGTAATGATGATGTGTGTGTAATGATGTGTGTAATAATGATGATGTGTAATGATGTTTTGTATTGAGGATGTGTGTATTGATGTGTGTGTAATGATGATATGTATTGATGATGTGTAATGATAATGTGTAATGATGATGTGTGCGTAATGATGATGCGTAATGATGATGATGTGTAATGATGATGTGTAATTATGATGTGTAGACTAGTGATGATGTGTTTGTAATATTCTAACCCTAAGTAATTTCGGACACGTGATACGATTGAGGTAGCATTTTTGATATGATCTGATCTGGTCTGATCTGAAATAGAACGTTTTCTGACCGACAGGGACTTACTTCTTATTCTTAACCTTAATAACCTAAAATCTCCGGAAAAATCATAATATCATAAATAAGAGGCCATCTTTTTTTTGCATGATTATTGTCGTTCTGTACCTACTGCTGCAGGCATGGGATTTTGAATGGGTAGACTAGAAGTAAGTTTTGATTTTTCTTCAAACCAGTTTTTTCGAGCGAGGTCTTGAGCTCCGAAATCGAGGAACCTAATGAAAAACAACAATCGTTGGTGCTCGCACTATCGTAGCGCCGGTCTAACCCTTACCTCCATACTCGTTTGCTGAATTGTCCGAAAAAATTGTGTTGCCGTAGATGTTGATGTAACTGTGTTGGTCGACGTTTATGGCACCTGCGAGCACGGAAGCAATCACCGATGCAACTTCAATGCATAAGATGGTCTAACAGCAGATCGCTACGATCACGTACGTACTGAAAATGTTGTCTCAAGGCGCACAACGACAGTGGCTTACTGCCACTATTAGCTCTTATCAACAGGTACAGCAGTCAGGCACAACCCAAAACCGTAAATCTGGCCCTTCAGCTCGGAGTATTGGGATAGCTTTGTGCGCAACTTAGTCAGGTGCGGGTGCTCAACAGAAACGTGATTCCGTACAACATTACTTGGAGCGGTTTGACCACTATACATGCGCGAACGGGAGACTACACGGTACAAGATCCGCCGAAACTAAGCCGACGTGCTTAGTACCCAGCACAAACGCCTTAATAGACTCCGACGGGGTGTCTCAAAAGGTACCCAGGTGTTGACCTTGCACGGGAACACAGCTAACAACCTGAGGAAAGGACCGACCTATGACCTAACTTAGACCACATATATTATATGTCTCATGTTTGATATTGGCCGCCGGCAACGAAGCTGGGATTATGCACAGACGCAGTCGCACCTCGTCATCCGTTTAAACAGATACAAGCAAATCCATTTGTACGTGCCATGACGGCACGTATTCCGCAGAATCAACGCAAAACAGTTATTTCTAGCATAACCCTTGCACTTGTCCGTCTCTTTCCCAAGAACATACAGATCCATGTCACTTCACGCTTGCGCTAATAAATAATCGGGTTAGGGTTAGGGTTAGACATCGATTTAGGGACTGGGTTAGGGTTGGCGTCCTTGACAGAACATTCAAGAGTCCACGGGCAGATTATAACCTCCATGGTCCGCTGCTGAATAGTTCAAGAAATGTGTGGTACCGTTGATGTTAGCCACACAATCGTAGTCCACGTGAATGGCACCTGCGAGTACGTAGTAAGCCGTAAGCAGTAAGCAAGCATGCATGGTTGTTCTTGGAACGCAGGTTCAACATATATAAGATAGTTGAACGGACAATCGCTACAACCCCGACTTCAGAGGCCAAAACAATGTCCACAAACGCGTGCAGCATCAGTTGCACTCTGCAGAGCTTGTCGCCTAGGTAGGTACAGCGCCAAACCCGCATCCTTGGTGCTCGATTCGGAATTTCAAAATGTCTCTGTGCGCACCTCTGTCAGTTTCGGGTACCCAAGGGATACATGTTGCCCGTATGTAATGCTTCGAGTGGTCTGAACATCCGCAAACCTTTGTTGTACGTTACACGCAAGTTGCAAGAATTCAACCAGCCATAGAACGACTAACCGGCACATGACCGGCGCCAAATTCAGCCGGAACTGCCTCAACAACGGCTTACTGCACAGCACAAGCGCCCGACTGCCTGTCGATAGGGTCGGTGTTCTGGGGAGGTGCAAGACGTTTTTACTGGCTGTTAGTACTGAAGTTGAGATCCTTCACAAACGGGATTGCATCTAGTTGCTCTATCGATTGATCGCTAGAGGTGTACACGCAGCTGGCCCTGGAAGGCGTGGTGATGACTCAAGACAGTGACACAGAACTCTCTGATATTATCCAGCCGTCGAGCTTGACTCCGTCTCCTGTGAGGCAAAACTACGATTGACAGCTCGTGGCGATTCATGCCGGAGATCGTCCGGCTAAATAGTCTCCTTACACCTTAATACACGAATCCCTTACCAATATATGGAACACTCTGATAAATGATGGATCATAACTGTCTTGTTCATGAGGATAACCAACATGTTCGTTTGAGCTAGTGGAGACATGAACGCACTGAAGAAAATATCCACGAGTACGCGACGTGATGGCTCCTATTGTGTAGCGAGGCAACGGAAATTAACTATTTCCCCGCACAGCCCCATCACACATTGCAGCAAAAAGAACAAACCCCATGAATTAACAGTAACGTACGGTACCGCCAACAGCAGTAGGCAAAAAATGCCAACGGCAGCAAGCGAAACCCTCCGAAACTCGTTCTAAAACCACTCAGCAATTTACGGGCAGATATTCACCTCCTTCCACAGCGGCTGTGTTTTCTTCAAAGAACGTGTTTCCGTGGATGAACATCTGGGATGCCTCATAGGCTTCAATCGCACCTGCGCACAATGTGCAAAATGCCCTTATGATTAGCAGATCACAATCCCAGACCCATGACAGATCTGGCACATCTTCTCGATTCTCCACTACCTGGCATCTCACTGGAATTTTTGAACAAAAAAGGAAGTATTTCGCAAGCTGTTCTACAGAAATTTATGATATATATACCAAGCATGACTAACGAGGTAACGTAATTGAGCGCATGTATACCAAGCGTTCCTTAAAAACTGACGATTCGCATCCCTCCCTCTAATGCTCAGTGGCGGAGACAGTACATACATGGCCACATTCATCACCTCGCATGCTGTATTTGGCAATACGTATCTCTTTCGTATAATTAGCGATGTTATAAAATAATGGTAACTGTATGATGGTGGTGACAAACAGTGCATGACCACATCACCTCGCCTGTTGTATTTGACAATACGTATCTCTTTTCTTATAATTAGCGATGTCAGAAAATAATGGTAACTACAAATATTCTATAAAATATTCTAGCTTTCGATCCATGTATCATACAACAACAAATTATGAAGATTTAACACGTTATTCACTACACTTAAACACTGGGTTGCATGCTGCATCGAACATCAAACCTTCTAGAATAGTAAACATTACAAGCCAGATGATATAAAGGGATGTCTTATTGCTTCAATCGTCAGGTTTGTCCCCTTCGAGGATTTATAGTTTCCGCGCACATACTGAAATGTCCCGCCCCCCGCCCCCCCCCCCTCCCCTCCCCCTCCCCTGACCCCTCTTGTTCATGAAAAACCCCAACCCTCCCCCCCCCCCCCCCTCCGTCCCCCGATCCCCCCCCCCCCCTTCCACCTAGTTTGTCCAAACGCCCCACTCACAACGGAAATCGGCCAGAGTAATAAACACCTATACGCAGTTGATATCACGTCATAATCTTTCTGACCATCCATGACGAAGGTTTCAATTATTTCCCCCCCCCCGCCCCCCCCCCCCCCCTTCAACGCCTCTTATTTTCCAACCACCCGCACGATCGCCTCGACCTAGCACCACGCGTATAACAAGCCCCCACATATCTTTGATCTCACAGCCGAAGTGTATTTGAATATTTTTTGTGACCGAAACCTGCTAAAAAATCTCCCCCCCTCCCCCCTCCCCCCCCTCTTGCTCTCCCTTACTCAAACGCCCCACCAAATATCGAAATTCGCCAGATTAATAAACACTCCACGCACAGGATATAACCTCATTATCTTTCGAGAGCCATCCATACCGCTGCTTTCCCCCCCCCCCGCCCCGAACGCCCCCTTCTTCCCCATCACCCGCACCATCGCCTAGACCTAGCACCACACGTATAACAAACCCCTCACCTAAAACCCGTCCTTCCCCCCCCCCCCCCCCCCCCCGCCGCCCCCCGCCCCCTCCCCCGCCCCCACCCCCCACCTCCCCCCCCAACCCATCCCAACCCCACCCCCTCGAACACTCCATCCTCTCTCTACTCGATGATTGTACGACTTACCCCAGGATATACATGATAAACTGATGTATTATTTCCGAAACCGTCACATTTATCCCCTCAAAATAATGTATAGTTTCCACCCACATAGTGAGCTGCCCCACACACCCCACCCCCGCCCCAACCCCCCCCCCCCCAATAATAAACTGGTGCCAAAACCGTCAGATTTATCCCCTTGAAAGGATTTATAACTTACAGGCACAAATTCCCCCCCCTTCCCCCCCCCCCCCCCCCCCTCCTCCAAGCCCGCTCGCTTTTGATCAAAACCAGGCCCCCACGTCCTTCAAAACTCCGCCCCCCCCCTCACCGGTTATTCGACTTACAAGATTCACTTGATAAAAGGATACATTTCCCTCCACAGCTGTCAGATTTTGTCCCCCTCAGAAACGGGTTTTATAGTTTCCGCGCACAGACTGACTAAAATCACCCTGTTGACCCTGATAGCTACACTGTAGTTGTAAGGGGAGTCGCCGACCTATATCCTCAATGAGGACACACAACTCGTAATGCGCGCGATCGGAGTATCACACACAGCTTGCAAAGATGAGTTTCGACGAAATCTTCGATCTCACAGCTGGGGTGTATTTTCATTTCTTTATAATACTCCGTATACTTTAGGCGTGACGAACAGTGACCAGCTAGCTGTTCCAGCGACGTATTCAACGACCCAGGGATTAAGGGGGGCCTCTTAGAGTCGCAGTCCGAGCCAATCCGCGTGAAGGTCTTGCGGATCAGGCGACCTATTCTCGAGACTGGTCTTCATGCACCGTCTAGTGCGGGCTCGGACAAACGTGATCACCGGCGAGCACGTGCGGAGGAATAGACCCCGCTCGCTGCGATCCCTGAAACCGAATTAGTTAACTTGCTCTCGTTCAATATCAGACGACGTTTGGTGCAAGTACTTGCAATTTGTTTCAGGACGCGGTTTTGCAGGTTTTCAGAAGGTGTAGAAATAGAAACGGATACGCTATAGTCAATAGAGGACTTGGAAACCTTAATGGCAAGGGTCCTGTTGTTTTACGCTAGGCAGAATCGACACTGTATGGCTCGAGACGTAGGCTGCCCGAGACGGTGAATGTTGGCGCTGGGCTCTTTTGGGCCCTTGTTGATAATGGTGGCCCGGGGCCACTCGCGGGAGGGATCCCCCTGCTTCTTTGCGATGTGAAGAATTTTGCCTGTTTACGTTTCACGAGCAACCAACGTTTTGACTTCCTACCACGAGAACCGCGTTCAGCCGCTACGCGCAGCAGCGTCTGTGGCGAACACAGGGCGAGCTCTCGAGAGAGCGAGACGGAGTGTGACGTGTAGACACGCCTAAGCTAGGCAAGGTCTACTGACCAGAAAATATCCCCCCTTGGCCTCGGGGGGGCTGGTCAGTGTTGATTTGGTATTTTCAGTATGACAGTTACGTATCAGTTTCGTGCCGGTTCGGGCTTCTGGACTGTTATTGGGTGCCTAGTAGTACCTGGTTGGCGTTCTTGATGGTATACTGCTGTGCGCTCTCGCTCGGGAGCTCACTCTTCTCGGAGGTCTTATGCACGAGTTCTCTTCTCAGAGGTCTCACTCATGAGTTCTCTGCTCGACTTGCCTCTACCCTGTGGTTGGGAGACGTAATACAATGACTTGAAACCTACCCCGCTTGGAGCTAACGAAAAGTCAGCACCATTCATGTGCTAGGAAAGGAGAGAGAAGTTGTTGTATTTGCTCCGAACACAGGAAAACAACCGCGGTCTTAACTTCATGCCTGAATCCCCATATCATAATCCAGAAGAGGATAAGTAGAAACCCCTACTACAGCAGTTGTCTTCAGATCTATATAACGTTCACACACCACTCCAGATCCTCAGCAGTCAATCACCACCAAGACGATCAACTGTCGTGTCGTACCACCAACACTACACACTCTCTGGTGCTCTACTGTCCACAGACGCGACTATAACGGAGATCTAGACACCTATTTCATGCGTATACGACGGAAGTCCGGCTTGAAGTGCTTTGTTTTATTTAGAAAAGGAAATAAATGCGGGCATGGGGCTATGTCAACAAATCGCTATTGCTTCCGATCGTCCACCTGGACGTCGAGGAGGTCGGAGAGTTGGGAAGGTTTGGCGGGTCATAAGTTGTTCAGCTTTCCCGGGCGTCGAATGAGCGCAGAGTCGGTGCTATGAGATGGTCTGTGTTTTCGTCATCAATACGTCTAGTCTATACGTCGCTCAAAGCACTAGACTATATGGGCTACCATCGTTTGGGACTGTTGGGAGAAACTACAGTAGCGTGGCTAGGTGTGTACAATCTCTGCAACGAGTTCTGCGACCTCCTAACATCACGCTCAACGTTTCAGCCGACCATTTTGCCATAATTATTGTCACGGTAAGAGAAGGTGAACCTGAGTTTTACGATTCACCGCTATCAATAGCAACGGGCTCTAACCATGCCACTGAGGTCGACCCACGATACTTAGCAGCTAGAACCCGTTTTTGTTGTGATCGATGGATTGCGCGTTATTCTTGTCCAAGATATTAGGACGAAGTTCGGTTGTTTCTTCTTACCCGACGATGACCAGAATTGGCGTAACTCGAGTACAGTCTCTTATTTAGTTAGCCTTGACATGAGAACGCCGTTTGAAAGTTCACTAGAAACAACTTCGAGCGTCTTCATCTCCTGAAAGCGACACGTCTCCTCCACAAATTCGAAAATTCTGGTGACTTCTCGTCAAGTGCTACACCGTGTTTCTTTTACTAAAGGCGAGGCGATGCTTCCCTTCAAGGATCAACTGCACATCAAGGGAAAGCGCAGGAACGGGGCAAACCAGTGCTGGCAAAGGTCTTGGGGATGCTGCGACGAAAATTGTAACAGAGTTGCCGAAGTACAAGTTTTGCTGGCGATAGGCGTAGCGCTGTGGGGTATTGTGGCGGGGCCTGAAGAAATTTTTGAGGACCTACAAAGGATACGTAGAGTACGAGTCGACCAACAGCAAACACCTAAACTTAGCAAGGCTCGAGATCTTATAAACTGCGGCAACAACCTTCGCCTTCAACAGCTTGACGACATTTACAACATTCTCAACTGGAAATACGTAGGGACGAGGTTGAGGCTCAGCCCAATTTCACTATTCAACTTTGTTCGCGTCGAAACAAGAGTGAGCCTGACGTTCTTGACGTTTTTCTTCCTATGCCCGGGGCTATGCTATGGTAGAAGCAGCAGCACAACCTACAATTATTACTATATAATCAGAACACAGCACACTACCCAGAAATACAGTTGGCTCTGTTTGTTGAGATCGTCACAGCACGATGGTTACAAAATTTGTAGAGAGTTGCGTATATAGTCTATTCGTAGGTGTTTGGATGCGATGTTTCTCTTGGGAGGAGAGCTCTGGAACTCCACTCTCTGCTTCGTCTGTCCTTTCTGTCCTTTAATACAACGACGATGAGAAACCTCTCGTTAGACCGGATGGCGGTCTGGGCATCCGGGTTCAGACTCTTCGAACACTCTAGTATATTATACCTGGTATTCTTCCAAGTATGAGTTCTGGTATGATGGGTCAAGGATGTCTGCGCAGGAGAGAGACTCCACGCATGATGTCGAGCAGCTGGGGAGTGAGCTTCGGTTGTTGATGGAGGAGAAGCAAGCATCGAAGGTGCAAGATACGAGGGAGATGATGGCGGAGCTTATGAGGAACAACGGTCCTTCGGAGTCCAGCAGCGCTGAGGGCAGAGCTGTTGAAAGGGGGAGCCCGCTCTTCAAGTGGAAAAAACGCTGAAGACAGCGCTGTTGTAAGGAGAAGTCCGAGAGGGGCTGAACCTTCTGCGTTACGACAATTTTCTGCTGCTGGTGATGCTACTGCTAGAGGTGGAGCGCGATGAGATGCAACACTAGCAAGATATGGTACTTTTCTTGACGATGCCTCGCGTAATGTTGAAGTGACGAGACGCAGCGATGTTCCTGTCGAGGTTGGTCCAGCCAGGGGTCAGCCAGATCAGCCAAGGGCGGCTGGAAAATGGGGGCCATATCCCGGTGTTGAGCTGGGGATAGGATATTATGATATTGTATGCCTCTGTTTAGACACATTGCTGTCAAACATGCCGCTGTCCAAGCACTTAGTGGGAAAAGGCCCGTTACAACGCGAAAGGAGTAGGTTTCCTGTCTGCTTTTGCGTCGGACCCACCGCAGTAATTTCCCGTATCGAAATTAGACACAGAAAACTCGGTATTTGTCGACCGGGCGTTCAGCGGCGAAAGTGTACTTATACATGCACTGGCGTGGAATTTCCTGTCGACGGCTCTCAAGAACAAGAGCGACAAGAATATCTTGCATAGATGTACCCCGCGAAGAGAAGCATGGGGCGCTCTCCTTGCGTGGTACGGCCTTCAAACGACGGGGGCCATATCCGACCCTTCCCGACGCCTTATTAGTTTCAAGATATCACCAGGGAGCAACCTTGGGTAGGATCGATGATAGGTTCGCACTAATGCGTACAGCGGGAATGACCCTCGACTTCCATATGTTGTACCAAAAGTTATGTTGACGCTCTGCCTGCCGAATATGAGGTGGAGGCAAGGAACCTTGCATCTCGTGACAGAAATGACCGCGATAACATCATCAAGGCTGTACGAAAGTGGCACCATCGACTTTCTGGACGCAGGAGGAAGGGATACAACGCTCGTTACGCCGGCCATGCTATGTTTGCCGGCGGCGGCGGTGGTAGCCGCAGAAAAGAGGGCCCGGCGGCGGTGTCCGTGGGAAAGGTGGAGGCCGCGGTAAAGGAAAACGTGGACGTCGGGGACATCAAGGATGCCGCGGAAACGGCACCAACGAGGACGGTGGTGGCTGGGCCGCGGCTGCCGACGGCCATTGCAGGAGCGCCAAAGCCGTCGTAGTGATAACTCCGAGGTGCGATGCCACAGGTGTGGCAAGAAGGGCCATTGGAGTGTCGACTGCACGGGGGAGCTATGCAGCCGATGCCACGGATAGGGGCACGTTGCAGATGTCCGCCCCACGTCGAGAGAGGAAGTTGTGCTGGCAGCGTCGGACGACGACATTGAGGATCATTATAGGGCCGAAGCTTCAGCATTCAACGCCGGCGAGGCAGGCGATGCAGTGATGTTTACAGAAGAATGCGGAAATGGGAGTCGGCTTGGCGGAAAGGGGATTAGGCCTGGTTTTGCGATATTGGGGTGTCTACTCACATGACGCATTCAGCAGATAGCATGATCAACTGAAAATAGTTCAACATGAAACTGAGCATTGCTGAAGTCTCAACCCGCACCGAAGGATATGGCGATATGTACTTCGGTCCGGAAACGGTCTCGTACAAGTAATGTTGACGGATCAAAAGAATACTACAGGATACTTGGAACTACCGTAACCTGTGTAACATTGGGAACCATAGAACCCGGTTTCAGCCAGGTCGAAGGTGGAGTCCTCATTATTGGTTGGCACGGTGCAACTTGGAAAGTCCCGTTTATCAGCAACAAAGCAAAAGGTTTATTTCACCGTTTAAGAGCTGATCAGACGCAAAAAACGGCTCAACGATTTGTCATATATACGGAATAGGCAGGGTGCCAGCTCGGTCCGCCACCGAGGTCGATTAAAGTGCGCTTATATACCCTCTTCAGCACCAAGATGTTGTTTAGCTTGAAGCAGTACCACTAATTAGTTTTCACCACCCCCCTAAATTACCAGGTAATTATAATCGTCCCTCTAGAATTAAATGTAAATTATGATCGAAAAAATTCATTATAGCTATATACCTGGAAATAAACACGAATCTAAACCCTTCGTGAAGGTCAAGAGAGTGATTTGGAAATATCACTCTTTTGTGCTTCATCTCACCCTTCTGACGGGGACCCCGTTGAATCCCAATCCCATTCTCGGGCCGTTGAATCCCAATCACATAGCCAATCACATAGCGCGCTGGGGTTGAGTTCCCTGACCTTCGACTCGCCTGTGTCCGCGCGCACAGTCTGGAGATTACGCGGATAAGCTGAGCGCGGCAGCCCGAACTGACCTATTTTGGGCAAGATCTTTTGTGGAGATGCTCGCTGCTGGGTTAGAGATTTTCGTTCGTACCGTTGTTACTCCGGGAACGAGCGCGGGACAGGGAATCCTGAGGAAAAGTGCGTATGGATCCTTTGTGTGCTTCGAGCCGGAGAAGTAAATACATGGGTCGCTTCGTGTGGAGGTTCAACGTCAATTCGCCGGGAAGACTCATGCGTGTGTCTGTACAGCTGATGTATACGACATCCAACAGTATCGCCCATCTCTCACAGGAAACTGAAAATCCTGCTCTAGGCTACTGTGGTATCCTATTTTTGCGGAGGGGGGACAGACTATAGTTTTCTTGCCAAGATCTTAAAGAAGGCATGCGTCTATTAATTGGTTGCATATTTTTTTTTAACTTTTTCCAAACCCTCCGGGCCATCTTTCTTGACGTCTATTTTCTAACGGACGGGTCGATAACGTAGTTTAACGGGGGTCGTATCCTCGCCCCCCAAAAAGGGCAACCTCGCGCCCCACGTTGTGACTTATGTGTCTCCACAGCAATTGTTCGGACTTGAATTGGGTTAGAAAAACATAATACCGAAAAAACATCGAACAAAGCTTCAGGAGAAAATAATATAAGGACCTAGGTAGAGATGCATACCGTACAGGGGACGGGATCGTGGAGGTGCTGCGAGTACTGTCAGTGTTTCAACATTGGGTCCTGCCGAGGCGTGGTGCGATAAGGATAACACTTTCATGCCAAATCATTTGGGACCGGTGGTGTTTCTCTAGGAACTGCGCTTTCGTAATAATTCGTTGTTTTTCTTCGGTCTGGTCTTACAGGAGAATACAGGGGACTATTTTTCCGATGTCAGATATCGTTGCGCTGCGGAGATGTCCATATCACCTGTTG
Source organism: Undaria pinnatifida (assembly GCA_012845835.1). Lineage (NCBI taxonomy): Eukaryota > Phaeophyceae > Laminariales > Alariaceae > Undaria > Undaria pinnatifida. The sequence goes on from JABAKD010000016.1 coordinate 14,687,349, forward strand.
TTGTGGTTTTCGATTGCTTCGCCGTAGTTGTTGAGATATCGCTGTTCGAGTATATTTATGTGCCTTCAGCAGCGACGGTTAGCAAAGTATTGTGGGTGCATTCTAAAAAAGGCCCTTAACAAGAGGGTTGTGGTCTATTGTGGGTTAGTGCTTGCCGCGAATATATCATTGTGCCGTAGTCTGTTGTTCTGGTTCCCCCCCAACCAACTCTTATCGTCTTGGGCTGCGCGCACTAACGAAACAGGTGGCTGGTTCCTACCTACATGTTATGCATACAGAAGGGATCAGACCGAAGCAAGCAAGCGCACGAGGGCAGCAAAACGCATCAGAGAACCCTGTCAGCGGTTCCCGTCCGAGACGACGCGTCCGCACGGCATGAGTGGTTGCTGTCTTTCAACCTGGAGCATACATGTGCTTCCCACACTGTGTGTGACACCATTGCCGTTGTTGGTATATGTCGGTGAACAAATTAGGTTTCGTGGTTTTCGGTCGGCCAGCACAAACAGCAGTTTCATCATGGCTTTAAAAGCATCTACAGGGTAAGTAACACCCTGTTGGCACATTGCACCTTTGTACCAAACTATTTTCTGCGATCGGGAAGACCTGTAAAATCACGTGATATTACTTCGTGCATTTGGGATGGGGTCCTTTTATTGAGTTCTGTCGTCACTTGAAACCTGCACTCGCTCGTGATAAACTACCCCGCCGTGACGTCGTCTCCGAATTTCATGGACAGAATCACCGTGATCTGGGAGCATAAAATGTTGACCTGTTTTGTCAGGTGACCCATGGGAGCTTCATCTTCGGATAAAACGCCTACACCTGGCGATACGCTCTTTGGATCGCAGCAGAGGACATCATCGAGGCAGACTGATACACCGATGAACGTGCCTTACAGAGTGACTTATGCAAGGTTGTCAAGTGCTTGTTATTATGTGGTAGGTGGGAGGTTGTGCGCCGGCCCGGATCGGATGTGTCATTCAATTTTTTCCCACATAAACTGCTGTTGGAAACTATTGCTACGACGTCGTAGAAGCCCCCCTTGCAAAAGTACGCGTACTTCGCACGTGGTCGTTCTCACCTCCGTACTTAGCGAAGTTGTTCAAAAAGTATGCTGTGCCGTTCAAGTAGACAGTCGAATTGTAAATAGAAAGGGCACCTGAGGGCAGAGCAGCGATATCATAGGCGCTTTCAGATCTTGCCAAGGAAGGGTATGGCAATGCAGGCTGTCAATCCGTGTCTAACAGAGAGCTCGATGCATGAGTCACCCGCAAATTGTATATGCGCCACAGTAGGTTGGAGTCGAGCAAGCAAACACCATGCACGTCAGGTGACTAAACCGGACCTGGCCTACGGGTATCCTTGCTGGGGGTTAATGACACTGTGGTTTACCACGCACATGCCACGCACATGCCAGAGTATACACTGCACATTTTAACAAGCCATTTTGTTTATCCAAACCCTATCTAGACATGCAAGTGTTAAACAAATTGCACGGTGCGCTCGCTTGCAGATATCTTTCCCAAATACATTGGAAATTCGTGTTAATTCTCACCTCCGTAGTTATCGGCTGCATTGTCGGTAAAATAACTGGTCCCGTCGATGTTAACCACAGAATCGTCCGCGTACAGGGCACCTGTTAGTGCATGAGGAGGCGCCCATACGTGCTGTCAGAACACAAGCCGAGAAATACTACTTTCTACTAGCAAGTCGCGCACCCCCGAATAAGCCATGCGCGTGCAACATCTTTGACTCAGTTCGTTCTCTCCTCCTTGTCGTTATCATCAACAGTTGTGTTGTGAGTACAAACAATGGTCCCGTCCGGTCCATACATGCCACTTTTGGCATACCGTTCGGTAGCACAATAGGTGCGTGCTTTCTGCCACATTTATGAACACCGTTAGCATCTTACCTCCAACATCCCCAGCTGAATTGTGTGAAAACGATGTGGTCCTGTCGATGTTAAGCACACATGCTGAGTTGACGTTTATGGCACCTGCGAGCACGTAAACAAGGAGCGATCGCTGTTCTCAGAATGCAACTTAACGTGTATGGTATCCTAATGGCCAAAACCACGACAGTCCCGAAGAGACAAAGCTCGTTGTCACAAAGACGCGCGATATCAGTAAATTTTGGAGAGGTTGGAGTTCGAAGCCGTAGCAGCACTTTCAAGCGCAGAACAGCAGCCTTGGTGCTGTAGCTACTGTAGGATTATTGCCACACATGCGCGCGCACCTCTTTCAGTTGCTGGCAAGAGATATTCGCCAATGGTAAATGCTACTTCGAGCGCTGTAGCCATCCGGTTGTACCTCGTTACCCGGTTCAACCAGCATGTAGGAATTTCACAAGTCGTTCATAACTAAACCGCACAAAACCAGCGCCACGTTCAGTCGAACATGAGCAAGTGGGATTGCTGCATAGCAAAATCCGCCTAAATCACTCGTAAACCCAGTGCTTTGAGGAGGTTGTAAGCGTTGACCATGTACTAGTAATGACAGCGGCCGGTTTGTGGGCGTCATTGACCCTTTTGCAAACATAGACAGTACATGTTTCACCTTTACTACTGGCCGCTGGTGTGGTATTCAAGTTCCTAGAGTAGTTCACAGACGCGATCGCACCCGATTGCTACCAAGAGTTAACCCATATTTTTTCACAAGTACAATTATATCGTATGTACGTGCCGTATTGGCCCTTGCTACGACTCAACAAAGCATCCCAACTCTTAGCACTCGAAACGGAGCCCTTTCGGATTGTGCAGTTCACTACCAAAAACTCAAAGATAAACACCACCGTCTAATGGACGCCTTGTTGGCATCACTCAACATCAACGGGTACGCAATCACCTCCATAATCGTAAGCTTCGTTGTTGACAAGTGAAGTATTCCCATAGATGTCAATCTGGGATCCACCATAAGCTTCCAACGCACCTGGAAAAACGTGGGGAAGAATAATCGAGTATCGCAATTCAACAAAAAAATAACAGCCTCGGTACAATTCTGCGCCAATATGGGGCAGCTGGGGTTGCTTAAAAAACAGGGATTTCAGTTTTATGCAGTCCCAGTGACTGCGTGATTGTCGAAGTAGGTCTAAGACAGCAAAACAAAAAACAGGTGTAACTTGAAGCACTCTCTGGTTAGACCTCGCGGCAGGGTCAAGAACGCATACGACGAACCCAGCTGGCAAAGTTTCAAGACGTTTCTAACTAAACGACGATCTGGCGTGGGTGAATCAGAGCTGTTCGAGAAAACAGAGTTACGGGCTTCGGGCAAGAAAAACGTAACATAAGTTCGTGATGCACCCTACTTGGAACATTGACGATCAGACCGTTCTGGTGGTCACGCGGTGCGCAACAAGTAAATCAGCAACCAAGACTTGCTGTAGCTGTAGTGTCACTTGACCCTGGGTGATGCTGGACGTGTTGGCGGGAAAGTCGACAATTGTAGGATACTCGTAGTTACCGCTAGTAACCCACGCAGACACCGCCATTTTTGAACTGTCGCCAACTTAAACGCATTAGTTGAGAGTTTGGGGACGTCGTATACTGTAATATATACCAGGTAGTCTAGTGTATATGTACAAATCTAGGAAGGCGGCAAACGCAAATCCTACATAGTCTATAATAGCTGGAGTGTATTTTAATTTTTATAATATATAATTATGATAATAGGCTGCACTTATCTCGCCAGGGGTCCCTACAGTTAGAAACTCATGTTCGGTCGCAAATATTACGCCGTCTTGATCATAAACCTGATATGACGCTGTAAGACAGAATTATCACCATTACCACAGCATCGTCGCACGCGAACGACGTTGCAACGTCTATCTTAATATCATCTGGCTGGCGCCAATACGAAGGCACCGTGGGGAAAACAGCGCAAAATCGATAACAAACAAGTGAGATGAACGTAGGACAGAGCTGCGAAAGCAGTGCATACGCGCAGAGTTCGAGCACAGTAAGTCATTTACCCTATTTGTAAACCAGAATGGTGTATGTCCCGGGCGGGTGGCGAGAGGCTAGACACACGGTGTTCAAAAAAGATCATCTCAGAGGTTAAAATCTGACCTCGCTCGTATGTGCCATTCTCGTGCTTTACCTTGCCGCATAACCTTCAGCGGGAATTGTGTATGCCCCCATAACATACAAGAAGCGTGCTATAACTTGAACAAAATACAAAATGTAATCTTCCTTACCTCCTACGCGAGCGAAGTTATTGACAAAACTTGTCTTGCCGTTGAAGTAGGCATCCGAATAATATTCGACTGACAGGGCACCTGAGGATAAAATGGTCGGTAGCACAGGACGAATCAGTCAATGCCAAGAAAAATGCATGCTAGCGCGTGCTACTAGATACTCCAGTAATATTTTGCAGAGAACTCGATGTATAAAATACTAATACCGTGTATGTATTCACTCAATCTGTTGGAGTTGGACAGGTAAATATGATGTACCCAGGCGTGGCCGAAAGAAAGGAGTTCTATCCCAATGCAAGCTTTGCCACACAGCACATCACTCAAATATACGTAGCATGGGCGCAGCGACACCGACCAAACACCCGAAGAAAGAGCTACGAAGACAAGGCTCATGTTCTTCTGACGATTGGCAGCCGTCGACGTGGTACAGGAAAAAGCATTTTCACAGCCAGCTTGCTTGAAAGACACGAACGCGTGTTGTGTGCCCTAATACGATACGAAAAGCATCGTCAAATCGTTAGCATGGGAAGAAAGGGTAGACATGCTCACATACATGGAGGCGCCAAATAGATGCAGACATGTTTTTTACGCACAGTGTTATAGATTAAAATGAAAAATTCGTGTTCCCGACAATAGTACAGCCATTCCAAGAAACATCCGTTTGAACGGAGTTCGAGTAACCGTCGACGACAATTTCAAAGAAAGGACTAAGGATTCAACCCGCACGAAGAAATCTCACGGTACCATTCAAAGATTCCCAGCAGAATGCACGTATCTACTATTAATATCTCCAAGACCGTGAAAAAATATAACATGTGTTTATTGTTTAACGCGATAGAGATATATCGACCAGATTCGGTTTCAATATTTGGATTCTGTGCGAGAAGACCAATGCCTAGCAACCACCGTTGCCTTTACTCGGGGCTAGATCGCTCACTACGCAGGATTCGAAAGAAGTCGCTGAACCAAGTGTGTCTCTGAGCGCCGTACGCGTGTTTGACAAACTCCCGTGCCTTTCTTTTATGAACGCATCAAGGAGGGCCTCACGGCTGTTCTGCTTACACTCTTAACCATGCACCCCAACTGTAGCATTTTTCCCGTATCTTGATCTGTGCGACAAGTGGTACATCCGATAAGCAACAATTGCACCACGATAGCCACGACTATGCGCATTGCTCGATATTGACTTACTCACTAAATATTATTCGACAACCTGCTGTCCCGCGTATAAAGCTTATTTTGCAATGCAGTGTTACGTAGGGTTCCCTCGTGACTTTTTAAACAATTAGCCTTTGGAGAGCAGCCTGTCAACTCCACTGGCTACAGAGAGAGGGGGAATCGCGCGGGGTACCCTTTCATTGATTAGAGATGGTAGAAAATTGTGGTGTACGTACTGCGGTCCATGTAAGCAGATTTCGACGGTGCCATGAATAATGGGTTAGGGTTGCCGTCGATCGTTCAATCACACAGGCCTTCAATTTTTTCAAAAATTTTCAGGTTCCGGAAGTGGGGGCGAAAAACAAAATGCACACAGGCATTTTGCACGACCCGGTTGGAGGTACTCCAAGGCAAAAATGTAGATATTTTAGAGCAGAAAATCGAAGATCTGGCAGGCCTATGTTCAACAGTAAGCAACAGCTAGAGGATAGACTGTGTCCTACAATAAAACCAAGGAAATATCGTACCATATTCATTTTCACGGACTAAGGACAAATGTTCATGCCGTTCTTGAGCGATAGATCCTGAATTATTTCGCACGTGTTATACGTGCTCATACTATTACCGAGGCCTTACCTCCGTCTTAATTTTTGTTCTTTGAACATATGTGCCTAAGGTGGTCCACATTTTCCAAAACATCTTCGCTGACGAAAACTCAGGCGAAACAAAAAAATGAAACGCCGATAGGTGAGGTCTTTGCAGAGGCACATGGAAGACTTGCGCAAAAATTCAACGTCTGAATCGAAAACACGGCGTGGAGATTTCGTCGGGGAACAGATTTCGGGCTTTTAACGTAAACCAACCTGTAATGGATTATCACCGACTTCTTAACATGGATCTCTGGGGCTCTCCCCTCGCGACGGACTTGTGTCTACAGTCGGAATACGACCCTTCAGGCCTTTTTGTTCCGATGATACCAGCATTGGAACCCGTTCACACTAGGCTCAGCAGCGGGTACTCTATCCACTAGACGACCCGCACATGCTCAAGCTAGCCTCAGAAAGGGACAGTCGATCTACTAGACCTCTAAGGTTGCACGGGTTTGTGGTCTAGTGAATGGACTGCCCGCTTCTGAGCCCGGTGTGCGCGGGTTCGAATACCGGTATCGTTGGAGAAAACAAAAAGACCCATGATTCTTGGATTCCCAGACATTAGTACGTGGCGAGGGGATATCCCCGGAGATCTCTGTTAAGAAGTCGGCGGTATTAAATTAAGGAACTCGAAAACATATACCAGGCATCTGTTGGTTATATTGCATACCCCACTGAGCTACCTAGGTGACTGAGTAGCTCAGCGGGTGTTATATAAACAACAGGTTCTGCACCGAAAACGTCAATAATGCACTCTGATCATAAGCACTGTCGTCACATCTTCCCCGACAATCCCCCAAGCCAAGTGTGAAGATCTGCATACACGTACAATTTTTCTAGATTCCACGTGTACAGGAAGCCTTCTTCAGTCCGCTGTGAACCGACGTACAACAACCCAAGGTACTGTAAGTTTCGGCAATTATATATCTGTCGTCTACGTATTTCAACGACGCGCAATACACATGTCAACTCCGGTTGGGTGATCGGCGTTTACTTCCATCACTGCTGTAGATCATCTCTTAAAGCCCAACATGCTATTAATAGCCACAAACTATCGTCCCGGTGATGCATTCGACACAGCACGCGTTAATAAGCGGTAGCAGCTATTGCCGAAACGCATCTGGCTTACGGGTCTCCACGGCTGAGGAACTGTCCGTTACCTAACTACTTAATGTTCGGGTTAGGGTTACCGTGGGAACACTGTTTATGAATAAAATTTTCTAGCAATAGTATTAATCGTCTTATTATTGTACCTTCGAGGAACATGTCTTTGTTCGTTGGGCTGCACCTTCAACATTTTGTAATAGCTTTTATGTTGGTGAGGGTCCGAGCTCGTCCTTGGGGAGTTTCACTAACGGTGGCTGTACTCCCATCGTAGCATGCGCCAATGATCTGGCACTAAAAATCGAAAATATGGTCTGTCCCCCATGGGAGCAGAGGGGCCGGCCATACACTCTACTAACGTATGTCAATACTTCGGTATAGGAGTTGTCAGCTTCCATATTTACGGCAATCGTCCTGAGAAACCAAGATCTTGCTGGTCCGTTCTCACCTCCAAATTGCCCTGCCCAATTGTCAGAAAATATTGTGCTTCCGGTGATGCTGATCACGGACTCGTTCATATACACGGCACCTGTAGGGACATGCAAGCACAACAAGGGTTAGTAAACCTAACTTCAACCGTAATCCACGGTGATTCCTTCGTCCAGGCAAGGACTATGGCAGCTGATCACCACAACCTATTCAAACTATATACCGTTGTCTCCGTTGCTCGCGGTGCTCTGATTTGCTGTTATGGCGAGGTGCGCAAAAACACATTTAACCGTAACGGCGAGTTCCGAGGTAAAGCCGGAATTTTTCACGAGGTTTCAGAACGCGGCAACAACGAGGATTTATGCTCTGAAAAAATACACAAACTTCCGCTAGGTTATTACGGGGATTACGAAAATATACTCTTGTTTTCATTTGGCCGTCGTGATGGTAAGTTACTCACGAATAAGTGGCTCAAATGAGATAAAATAGCATCCGCGGGTCCCCCGAGAAATTCCAAACGCCTCCGAATCTTATAGAATTTCAGCTCATTATGGTAATTTTGGGGTGTAGATGACGAATCCGTCGTTACATTTTTGATCGGGATCGATTTGACCTTGATACAGCTGCGCGAAGATACGTGCAAAAAGCGGGCATAACCTGGGATTTACTAGGGATTAGACTGAAAAACTCCCACCCGTGGAAAGCGACCCATACGTTGATTAGAGCTCTGTAAACCTTCGATTTGAGGTTATTTTAGAGTGGGGAACACGAAGATATCAGTGGATTGTCCTAGTTCTGCTTTTGCAATCGACTTACGGCTGCCCAAAAGCTGACTTTAGCTGAGCAATTTCAATCTTGCTGGGATTTTTCATTCTCGGTTCCGGGCTCGAGGTTTTGTCTAAACAATTTTCTGAGTGGCTCATCTCCCCCTAAATTGACCAAGCGGAAGCGATTGACGAGGTCGGCAAGAAAAAAAAAGTTCGGGAATGCCTTGAAAAAAAACATCGGGTCGAAGGAGACCAACTTTGTTTTGCCGTGTTCTTTAGACGTCGTTTCCAAGCGTTTCAAAACGATCTGCGAAGTCGATTTATATACATATATCTATTTTTTTTCGTGCCCGCGCGGCCAATCCGGCTTTATCTCGGAACCTGCCCAACGTAAAGCCATCGTAAGACCTTGAACACTGGTTGTTTTCAGCTATTATTGTAGTAGTAGATTGATCATACGACGCCGAAATGTCTTTGAAAATTGTACAAAGCTGCAGCTGGCGGGTCATGCGAACTAATGGGAAAATGCCCGAACCATATACGGGCAACATAGGTAAGAGCAAGATTTGACCAACAGTGTGCAGTTGTTTCTCTGTTACCACGATTCGTTATCTATAATATAAATAGCGCCTGGCACTCTTCTTGTCCAGGCCCACCAAGATTTTGGCTGAAACGTCGCTATCACACGTTTGGTACTAACTACTAGTACCGGAAGCACCAGACAGACTGAAGGACGGTCGGAGGACTTTGGCCCTGGTGAGTACATCAGAATTTCGCCCATCTCGTGCGCATCGGTAGACGGAACGGCACCCGCTGTCCCCGTTAAACAATGCGACCAACAGAAGAACGCGCCGCGTCTCTTGCGGCTACAATTTAGCAGTCATCGCACAGGTGGCGTCTAGGTTGATCCGTGGATAAGTTTTGGCCAATTGAATCAGGAAATGATTGCCCTTCAATTTTTGTTCACGAACGCAATCAATCTTGGTAAACCCAACGTGAACAAATTAGATGCTGATTCACCAGGGCCCAAAAACAGTCCATGACGAGTACAAGTCCACCCGTACCCAACTTCATTGGATTCGCATTGAATAGTCGTTGAGTGTTCATTGAACGGTCATTGAATGGTCATTGAATATGCATTGAATGCTCTGTTGTTATTGTTGTTATTGATTGTTGTCATATTGATTGTTGTTATTGATTGTTGTTATTGATTGTTGTTATTGATTGTTGTTATTGATTGTTGTTATTGATTGTCGTTAATGATTGTTGTTGTTGATTGTTGTTAATGATTGTTGTTATTGATTGTTGTTGTTGATTGTTGTTGTTAGCGTTGTTGTTATTGTTGTTGTTGTTGCTATTGATTGTTGTTATTGATTGTTGTCATTGATTGTTGTTGTTGATTGTTGTTGATTGTTGCTATTGATTGTTGTTGTTGATTGTTAGTGTTAGTGTTGTTGTTGTAGTTGTAGTTGTAGTTGTAGTTGTAGTTGTAGTTGTAGTTGTAGTTGTAGTTGTAGTTGTAGTTGTAGTTGTAGTTGTAGTTGTAGTTGTAGTTGTAGTTGTAGTTGTTGTTGTTGTTGTTGTTGTTGTTGGTGTTGGTGTTGGTGTTGGTGTTGTTGTTGTTGTTGTTGTTGTTGTTGTTGTTGTTGTTGTTGTTGTTGTTGTTGTTGTTGTTGTTGTTGTTGTCGTTGTTGTTGTTGTTGTAGTTGTAGTTGTTGTTGTAGTTGTAGTTGTAGTTGTTGTTGTAGTTGTAGTTGTAGTTGTAGTTGTAGTTGTAGTTGTAGTTGTAGTTGTAGTTGTAGTTGTTGTTGTTGTTGTTGTTGTTGGTGTTGGTGTTGGTGTTGGTGTTGTTGTTGTTGTTGTTGTTGTTGTTGTTGTTGTTGTTGTTGTTGTTGTTGTTGTTGTTGTTGTTGTTGTTGTTGTCGTTGTTGTTGTTGTTGTAGTTGTAGTTGTTGTTGTAGTTGTAGTTGTAGTTGTTGTTGTAGTTGTAGTTGTAGTTGTAGTTGTAGTTGTAGTTGTTGTTGTTGCTGTTGGTGTTGGTGTTGGTGTTGTTGTTGTTGTCATTGTCGTTGTTGTTGTCATTGTCGTTGTCGTTGTTGTTGTTGTGGAATGTTGTGCAAAGTTGTTGTGGAATGTTGTGCAAAGTTGTTGTGGAATGTTGTGCAAAGTTGTTGTAGAATGTTGTGGAATGTTGTGCACCAAGACTACGGTAGGGGGGGTCAGTAGCCTTTGCGATGTTCCCACCCCACAAATCATACCAGATAAAACACCAAGTATATTTCGATGTTTGAGGTGGTCCGCACACGTTTTTATCAGTTTTCCAAAACGCGCGGCGAAGCCGCGCTCTGGTCGGATCCCTAGCCTTGGTTAGGGTTAGCGTCAGAGTTATGGTGGGTCGACGCCCTCACGCGATTTAACGAAAAAAGGCACAAAAACACAAAAATACGAGTTAAAAACCTTTGTAAGTGAAATAAATTTGGTACTTTATCTGGTACGATTTGTGGGACGAAGCCGGTAACGGTGCCTCCGGGGGGTACCCTCATTTTTTAGTATCTTCACTACCGAATTTTCTTCACCCGCTCGCGTCACTCGGTACCTCATGGACCAAACGACCTTACGCGCGATTTCTTCAATGCAGGGCAGCTTACCATTCTATTGCGGGTTCATATCGCTGCATTGCAACACCACAGCATCGAAGGTTAGGACTGTAAAGGAACAGGAGTGTCATTCGCGCGATTGAATTTGAGTTACTGCTGATGAAACACAGCACCAACACAACATCAACACAACAACATAACCCTTATGGTACCGTAGCCTGGGTCTCTGCTAAACAACCGATTTCGGCTTGTTTTGTCCGTTGGTGCTGACTGACGCAGCAGCGCTTAGCTGGTACTGCTGATGCTCATGTTCTCGTCCGACGCCAGCGGCTGGGTGTGCATTGTGAAAGTTTATTTGTGGCCGTGGCGTTCGGGACTGCGTTGATGCTGCGTGTTTGGTTTCAATCCGTATATTGTATTTTGTACCTAACCCTGAGCCTGATGCTTTGGAGATTGCTCGACGACATGCCACGGCCAAATTGCGCCGTTGGTTTTTTGGGCTCCTCAACTGAGCACCTCAATAACCGCATGAACCAACGCCCAAACACAAGCAACCACATAAACCAACACTCAAACACTGGTTTTTAATAAAAAAAACAATGAAAGCGCAACCCGAAAACAAAATCCAATCTCCCAGGTTTAATATAAGTTCATATTTCAAAGCAAGAACGACATTTTGACCATTTTGGGTAAATTAGTGAGTCCAGCCTAGTTATTGTAAGGGTTAGGGTTAAGATACGGAAGGGAGGTGATTTTTTGGAGTTTTTTTGCAGTCACTCGGGGTTACTCGCAGGAGTAGTAACACCCTTCAACGATTGACCCGACTGTTTCTTTGAGGTCCTCAGCTTTCGCGCTGTTTCAATTTGCGATACCAGTCCGCAATGGAATGGTAAGCTACGCTGCGCCAAAACAATCGCTACTCGCAAAGGATTTTGTTCGTGGGGTACGGAGGCACACGTGCGAGTTGCTCAAACAGGTTGGTAGCGAAGTAACGGTACCCCCCCTCGCGTGTATGTGTAGTTTTGCTCTTCGCCCAAACGTGCTACCATAATTTAGTTTGTATATATTGCATTTTTTATCACAGCTATGTATGGTAGCTAGCACGCGTCAGTCGATCTGTGATCTCGGCTTCAAGGAGAGAATGCCACATGATGCCGTTCTGCAAATACCACATTGCGCTGCTGAACGACGGGTGATCCGTCCTGTTTGGCAAGTCTTAAGAAGATGGACAACGTTTGGGGGTTAGAATGATATATAGACTATATGCACTCCAGCGGTGGGATCGACAATTTTGTCGAAACTCATCTTTGCAAGCTGTGTGTGATACTCCGATCGCGCGTATTACTGGCTGTGTGTCCTCATTAAGGATATAGGTCGGCGACTGCCCTTGCAACTACAGTGTAGCTATCAGGGTCAACAGGGTGATGTTAGTCAGTCTGTGCGCGGAAACTATAAAACCTGTTTCTGAGGGGGACAAAATCTGACAGTTGTGGAAGGAAATACATCAGATCAGCTTATCAAGAGAATCCTGTAAGTTGAATAACCGGTGAGGGGAGGGCGGAGTTTTTACGGACGTGGGGGCCTGGTTTTGATCAAAAGCGAGCGGGTTTGGAGGGGGGGGGGGAGGACTGGGGGGGGGGGGAAACTGGGGGGGAGGGCGGACGGGCGGGCAATTTGTGCGTGGAAGCTATAAATCCTCTTAAGGGGATGAATATGACGGTTTTGGAAAAAGAAAAAAAATGCACCACTTCATCATAGGGGGGGGGGGGCTGGGGCGGGGGTGGGGCGGGTGGGGCGGGTGGGGCAGCTCAATCTGTGCGTGGAAACTATACATTATTTTGAGGGGATAAATGTGACGGCTTTGGGAAGAATGCATCAGTTTATCATGTATATTCTGGGGTAAGTCGTACAATTAGTGAGTAGAGAGAGGGCGGGGTGTTCGAGGGGGTGGGAGGGGGTGGGGGTGTTGGGGAGGTGGGGGTGGGGGCGGGGGGGGGGGGGGGAAAGGGGGGGGTTGGAGTGGGGGGGAAAGGAGGGGCTTTAAGTGGCATAGATGTAGGGGTTTGTTATACGTGTGGTGCTAGGTCTAGGCGATGGTGCGGGTGGTGGGGAAGAAGGGGGCGTTCGAGGCGGGGGGGGGGGGGGGGGGGGCAGCGGCATAGATGGCTCTAGAGAGATAGTGAGGTGATATCCAGTGCGTGAAGTGTTTGTTAATCTGGCGGATTTCGATATAAGGTGAGGCGTTTGAGCAAGAGAGAGCAAAAAGGGGAGCGGGGAGGGGAGGGGGAGGGGGAGATTTTTAGAAGGTTTAGGTCACAAATAATATTTAAACACGCTCCGGCTGTGAGATCAAAGATATGTAGGCGCTTGTTATACGCGTGGTGCTAGGTCTAGGCGATCGTGCGGGTGGTGGGAAAAGAGGGGGCGTTGGAGGGGGGGGTTGAGGGGGGTGGGGGGAAATAATGAAAACTACGTCATGGACGGTCAGAAAGATAATGACGTGATATTAACTGCGTAAAGGTGTTTATTACTCTGGCCGATTTCGATTGTGAGTGGGGCGTTTGGACAAACTAGGCGGAGAAAAAAAAGGGGCGGGGGGGGGGGGAGGGGTGAGAGGGTTTTGAACAAGAGGGATCGGGGGAGGGGGAGGGGAGGGGGGGGCGGGGGGCGGGACATTTCAATATGTGCGCGGAAACTATAAATCCTTAGACTAAAGGGGACAAACCTGACGATTGTAGCAAGAAGACATCCTTTATATCATCTGCCTGGTAATGTTTACTATTCTAGAAGGTTTGATGCTAGATGTAGTATGCACCCCAGTGTTTTAGTGTAGAAAATAACGTGTTAAATCTTCATAATTTGTTGTTGTACATGGATCGAAAGCTAGAATATATTATAGAATTTTTGTAGTTACCATTATTTTCTGATATCGCCAATTATACAAAAGAGATACGTATTGCCAAATACAACATGCGACGTGATGTGGCCATGCACTGTCTCTGCCATTGAGTACTAGAGGGAGAAATGCGAATCGTCAGTGTTTTCAAGGAACGCTTGGTATACACGCGGAATATCTGCCATTTGTACAAAACTAATGAGATACCATACAGCGGTACGCAGAACACGACAGACTGCAACAAAAGACTATACTGCATCTTATATAATACGAACGCTCGAAAAGCACGACACTCACAGCGCTTTGATCATTTACTGCTCTATCATGTACATATGAATGGAGTCCATGTGGGTAGGGTATCGGATCAGTTGATTGGGTTATGCTATATCCCATTTCGATTTATGCAGTGTATGTAGTATCTAATAGTAGTATGTAATAATAGTATGAATGTAATAATAGTATGAAAATGTAATATTAGTAGTATTATGTGATTGTTAAAAATACATACAATAGTTTTTCCATGTACTTTTTCGAACGCACACTGGTGAGGGTCCTTCCAACGCACACTGTGTCGGGCCCGTGGGGGGAGGTTCGGGGGGGGCGCGTCGCCCCCCCCCGACACTGCTACTAGCATCCAAGCACCGTTCGGCTGCCCTGCCAACCCAGCACATACATCAACACCAACACACACTACACTGCTAGTACCATCCAAGCACCGTGCGGCTGCCATCCAAGCACAGTTCGGCTGCCCTGCCAACCCAGTGCTGGTGGTGCATTTTGGGACACACACCAACACCAACACACTCTACACTGCTAGTAGTAGCATACAAGCACCCTTCGGCTGGCCTGCCAACCCAGAGCTGGTGGTGCATGCGCTGGAACGTTTGCGCCTCTGCTGTTCGTTCCTGCTACATCACGATGCGGGACCACAAAAAAAACACAACACACAGCAAAAACATTTCACTTCGTTGTGCCCTGGGCTGCGGACAAAAAAATCCCTTCCCAAAAAACCCTCCTCGTCCTTACAAAACCATGAAATTCAAACGGCTGCGATTCAAATCAAACGGCGTGACGAACTACACCCTGGCACGCAAACAACCTGCATTTTGGGACACACACACCAACACCAACACACTCTACACTGCTAGTAGTAGCATACAAGCACCCTTCGGCTGGCCTGCCAACCCGGCGCTGGTGGTGCATGCGCTGGAACGTTTGCGCCTCTGCTGTTCGATCCTGCTACATCACGATGCGGGACAAGAAAAAAAACACAACACAACACACAAACATTTCACTTCGTTGTGCCCTGGGCTGCGGAAAAAAGGTCCCTTCCCAAAAAACCCTCCTCGTCCTTACAAAACCATGAAATTCAAACGGCTGCGATTCCAATCAAACGGCGCTACGAACTACACCCTGGCACGCAAACACCCTCGCAGCGCACACCGCACACCCTCTTTTGCTATCCCTCGTCGGATTCACCGCTCTCTTCGGCGTTACGCCGGAACGTTTGCGCCTCTGCTGTTCGATCCTGCCCTTGCGGTCTGCCGTGTCTGCGTGCGGCGGCGACTGCGTCCTTCAGTTCGGCTGCTGCATACTTTCTCTCGCTGGTTCCTGTCGCAGCTCACCTCCGCCGCGTGAGCTGTGGGTGTCTGCTATGAGCCTTTTCGCTCGTTCTAGGCTCCTCCTTCTCAGCGGCTGCGTGTTCTTCGCCCACTTCAAACCTTACGGCGTACCACCTCCTCGTGCTGCGGCGGAATCTCCGCACACACACCACGCAGCGGAATGTCCCTACAGCAGAGCGGTACCTTGACTGGGGAGACCAACTCTTCCGGTACACATTCACAGGGCTCTCAATCCGCCACTCCCGACGATCGCCAAGTGACTTCTCGCGCAGTCAAATCTTGTAAAACATTCCGCCACTCTCGACGATCGTCAAGTGCCTTCTCGCGCAGCGAGCCACCAGTCAAGTGTGACAAAACACTCCTCCACTCAACACCAAAAAGCACTTGGCTAAACATGTATTGTTTAAATATTATAAAAATTAAAATACACTCCAGCTGTGAGATCGAAGATTTCTATTGTTTAAATATATTACAAAAATTAAAATACATTCCAGCTGTGAGATCGAAGATTTCTATTGTTTAAATATATTATAAAAATTAAAATACACTCAAGCTGTGAGATCGAAGATTTCGTCGAAACTCATCTTTGCAAGCTGTGTGTGATACTCCGATCGCGCGCATTACGAGTTGTGTGTCCTCATTAAGGATATAGGTCGGCGACTCCCCTTACAGCTACAGTGTAGCTATCAGGGTCAACAGGATGATTTTAGTCAGTCTGTGCGCGGAAACTATAAAACCCGTTTCTGAGGGGGACAAAATCTGACAGCTGTGAAGGGAAAGGGGGGGCCTGGTTTTGATCAAAAGCGAGCGGGTTTGGAGGGGGGCGCGGGGGGGGGGGGGGGGGGGGGGGAAGGGCAATTTGTGCATGTAAGCTATAAATCCTTTCGAGCGGATAAATCTGACGGTTTTGGCACCAGTATATTATTGGGGGCGGGGGGGGGGGGGTTGGGGCGGGGGGAGGGGGGGCAGCTCGATATGTGCCTGGAAACTATACATTATTTCGAGGGGATAAATGTGACATTGTTGGAAATAATACATCAGTTTATCATGTATATCCTGGGGTAAGTCGTACAATCAGTGAGTAAAGAGAGGGTGGAGTGTTCGAGGGGGTGGGGTTGGGATGGGTTGGGGGGGGAGGGTGGGGGGTGGGGGCGGGGGGGGGGGGGGGGGGGGGGGGGGGGGGGAACACAGCGGCATGGATGGCTCTCGAAAGATAATGAGGTGATATCCTGTGCGTGAAGTGTTTATTAATGTGGCGGATAAATATATGTATGTGTGTGTGTGTGTGTGTGTGTGTGTGTGTGTGTGTGTGTGTGTGTGTGTGTGTGTGTGTGTGTGTGTGTGTGTGTGTGTGTGTGTGTGTGTGTGTGTGTGTGTGTGTGTGTGTGGTGTGTGTGTGTGTGTGTGTGTGTGTGTGTGTGTGTGTGTGTGTGTGTGTGTGTGTGTGTGTGTGTGTGTGTGTGTGTGTGTGTGTGTGTGTGTGTGTGTGTGTGTGTGTGTGTGTGTGTGTGTGTGTGTGTGTGTGTGTGTGTGTGTGTGTGTGTGTGTGTGTGTGTGTGTGTGTGTGTGTGTGTGTGTGTGTGTGTGTGTGTGTGTGTGTGTGTGTGTGTGTGTGTGTGTGTGTGTGTGTGTGTGTGTGTGTGTGTGTGTGTGTGTGTGTGTGTGTGTGTGTGTGTGTGTGTGTGTGTGTGTGTGTGTGTGTGTGTGTGTGTGTGTGTGTGTGTGTGTGTGTGTGTGTGTGTGTGTGTATTGACGACGTGTGCTACGATAGGGGTACGACCAGGTTTCGTTTGTAGAAAAAAATCTGATTGACGGTAAATATAAATATTAATATGACATTTTTTATAACCAAGAAAGGAACAACCGGGTGTCGTTGATTGTTTACAATAGCAATGTATTTAGCTGAATATCTAGGCCAAGGTGTCATTCATTGGGTTGTCGTACCTCCGTGTTTTCTTGTGGTTAGTTCTTGAGGGAGACATAGATCGCCTAGTAATGAATCTCATATTGTGTTCAACAAACATTGGTGCACGTTTAACGTACCAGTGTATCCCTCCATCCACCGCCCGTGTCAACAGAGTCGGCTCAAACGCCCCCCACCGCCTTTCGCACACACATTCTACCAGACAATATGGCACCGTAACGTAGCTACAGGGGGAAGCAGGGTTAGGCGGCGTTCGTTTCAAGAGCGTAACTCAATCATACCGTAGATGGCCTCAATGTCTGATGCACGACACAAAAAACAAACGGAAAGCTAGACTTACCTAAATACCGTTTCGGAAGCGCAACCTAGAGATCAAAGCGATCCCAGACAAAAAAATCGTTCGGCATTTGACTACATCTAGCACACATCTGGCTCTATGCTCTGGGAACAGCCACCACAATTATAGGCCAAGTCGTGGATACCAGTAGGTTCCCCCTTATCATGTTGACAATGCGACTTATTTACGCCCACACCAAATTTAGTGCACGGGTCCGACCAGTAGGAATTCGGGTGGTCACTGGTCCGACCAATAGGAATTCGGATGGTCACGAGTTCGACAAACAGAAATTCGGGTGGTCAAGGGTCCGACGAATAGGAATTCGGATGGTCACGGGTCCGGCGAATAGAAACTCTGATGGTCGGGTCTAGCCCAGTTCATGCGTGCCCGCCGTTCAGTTTCTCGCATAATGAGTTGCTCCGGGACATATTTAGCCACGCCCTACAATAAACGCCCCGACGATGAAACATATCCATGTCATCCTCACCTCCGTGTTCGGCCAAGTTGTTTGAAAAAACCGTGGCACCGTCGATGTAGATTTCCGATCGATAGACGGACAAGGAACCTACGGTTAGAGAGACGGGGCCATACGCTAAGTGAGTTCACCGGAAGACAGTTTTATGACAATGCGGGCAGGTTGTGCATGTCAAAGAGCGAGTTGAGAGCGCTTGAGGTGTGATACATCCCTGTACGAAGAGTACATTGATTTCCTTCGTGGTCGTGTAATAGTAACGAACGGGGGATGATGGAACATGTAAGAAGAAGGCCCACATCAAGCTGTAAATTACGTTTTGGCGTATCTGTACGTTGTTTTTTGGTTCGCATAGTCTAATACATGGTTGGTATTAGTCTAGAGTGCTGGGGACATTTGTTCGTAAGTAGTAGTGGTTACACAGAAAAATATAAACAGCTGATCATATGGGCGGACGGTAGCAACGACAGACACCAAAGTATTGTGGCGCAGCACACTTACTTAAGGTACTATGTTCAAGACATACCTTGAGCAAGCATCAGTAAAGCAGCCGTGGCGACGTTAACATGGCGAACCGCCCCGCCGACTCTATTGCGAAACGCTCAAATATTGTAGTCATTACGTTCCGAACCACCCGTGCGATCGGGATCGTGCCACCACAACTGACAACTCGTTCTTGTGCTTTCTGGTACTTCCATTTCTAGCGACCCATTCGTGCCGGAAACCCATCACGATTGCCAAGCGAGTATTCCACTATCATATGCTTCCGTTTCTTAAGGTTGTCGACCACTGCATCTTCTTCTCTGTTGGACCATCCGCTGGAGAAAACCTTCGGGAGGGTGGGAGTCGTTCTACGTTCCCCCCCCCCACATTTTCTTTAACGAAATCGCGGTTTCGAAACCAGATATCTGGCGTATCTCATGAAAAACGGTGCCCCTTGTCCGCCGGACGTCATCGTTCGGCCGTGCTTTGCAAACAAGAAAATATGTGAAGATTGCATTCTACTACATAGCATCCTTCCTCGTCTCGAGCAGCCATGAACCATGACCATGACCATGATCATGACCATGACCATGACCATGACCATGATTGATGATGATACCTTCGTTGAAGATAATCGCTGGTTTTTGGGGGGGCTATCATGGAAACAATCGTAGGTGGGAAAAAGACGATCTCAATAAGGATGACTCGACGAAGTTTGTTGCCCGGCAGTCGGCTCTCAGGAGCTCGTGCTCCCTCATCCGTTCGCTCTCTATTCTTGACACGTTTCAGCTTCCTCCCTCAGCGAGGTTTACTGTCTCGCGCCATCCACGCGTCTGTAGGTGGCTATCCAACTCGCGTCTTTGATACTGTTTTATCACTGTTATTCTGCCGGCAGCGTGAGTAGAATCGGTGTTGGTAGACAACCGCATCCGACAACACGCACATCCACAGCGCAGCAAAACACGGCGCGACTTGATTCTTTTTTGTACCAATACGCGGTGCAACCGTAAGACGTTTTTTTTCTGGAAGACCTCGAACATTGTTGTGGGGTCCTACGATAACATCTTGTTCTAGCAAAGGAAGGATCGGGGCACGAGCAGCTAGGAGGTGAGCGCGCTAGTTACCCCGTCCTCTCTCATTTTTCTCACGACCACGATCAGACTACGCAATCCCAGGACGCAGGAGCCCCGAGAACCCGGAGAACATTGTTCTTTGAGCTTTTCTGTTTTGCTTACATAAGCGACATTTCTACGTAACATCAACGCCCTGTTTTTTTCATCAACCTGGTTAGGATTACAATTCACTCGGCACCAGCAAGGCGGCATGCTGCTGCTCGTTCCAATCGGTACGACCACCTGCCAAGAACCAAACAACTGGCAGATCGAGTGTTAGAAGTTTCTGGTAATAACAGTTCACTCGAGGCGATAGAAAGTAAGTGATTTTACTAAACCAACCCCGCAGAACGCTGCTACGGCATAAAATACCGGCTCAACAACGACTCCAAGGCCTTATGCGAGTGCGAACAAAACATTCAAAAGACGCTGCACCGCTCATCGCGATATTAGTGCATATATAGTGAGTCGTACTACATACAGTATACGCCTACTATCGAAATATCTACAATGCCTTTCCCAAGTTTGATGTGTGCGTTTTATTAGTGTGGGTAAGGTGTACCCGCTCTTCGATAGGCTTGCTCGCAGCTTTTCCTGTGATTTCCGATCATGAGACAGTCTCTTACCTCCGTATTCGGCAGAGTTGTTGAAAAAAAGCGTCGCACCGTCGATGTGGACTTCCGAGTCTCTGGCAGATATTGCACCTGCAGGGGGCGTAGGTAAACGTGAGACACATTTGCCCATAAGTGAGAACATGCGATGGCCGTTAGGATTTCTCACTCATGAACCAACGCAAGTCGAGTTGGGGCCGATATTGTATCAAACGTGCGGTATGTAGGTCACAATTGGCATACACCTATTTACGTGGCATCGAGTAAACGGCTTGGTCGGACCCGCGTTCGATCACACACGCCAAAGTGCAGCCTCGACAGACGCGCGCCATTCCAACGCAAGATAGACGTACAAAACATGTTGCAGTACGACAGCCGCGCTGAAGACCCGATGACAGTACTCCTGCCTGGGGCTAATACGCGCTTATGAGAATGAATTCAATGTCCGCTGGTAACCAGGTGTGGTGTCGTCGGGGTGACGTCGATAGCGCATTAGATGGTTCCTAAATGTATTTCCACCCGCCTGTAGTAGACGTACAGCACACATAATAATTTATCTCAGCAATGATGTACCTTCTGCTAATCACATCGACCGGTAAAACTGTCGTCGAGTACTTGCACCACGTACTCACTTGTGGTTTCTGGGGTGATTTTGACCCTTCTTGGTGTGTGTGGACCTTCAGGACGCTAGATTTCGACGAGAACAGATACTCACAAACGTCGTGGCTACGGTACACGGCCAGGGTGAACGTACGAATATTATTGCAGAGGAATCTGAGGAATTAGGAAAACAGGCATCCCACGGTAGGGGTTGAAGTGTTTGTGTTAGCTGATGCTTGTGATAATGAATGTGTCCTTTGTGATAATGAATGCTTCCTTCGTGATGACGAATGATAATGCAAGTCCTTTGTGCTAATGAATGTTTTCTTTGCGGTAACGAGTATGTCCTTTGTGATGATGAATGTTTCCTTTGTGATCATGAATGTTACCTTTGAAATACTGAACGTTTCCTCTGTGAATGCTGTGAGAAGTTATGATATCATATTTCGATTCGTGGAACCGCATTGCTCTAAGGAACAGTGTGGTAGTTGGGGAGATACGCCGTCAAAGGTATTGTGAGAATTATGCAAGGAATATTTTATAACTGTATTGCAGTATTTGGCATGTTATGTTATACAGGCATGGATATTTCATCAGGCGGACTATCCATGGGGAAACGTTCCTATATACTACGAAGTATACATTATTGTAAAAAATGAAAATACACTCTAGCTGTGAGATCGAAGATTTCGTCGAAACTCATCTTTGCAAGCTGCGTGTGAACTCCGATCGCGCGCATTACGAGTTGTGTGTCCTCATTAAGAATATAGGTCGGCGACTCCCCTTACAACTACAGTGTAGCTATCAGGGTCAACAGGGTGAGTTTAGTCAGTCTGTGCGCGGAAACTATAAAACCCGTTTCTGAGGGGGACAAAATCTGACACCTGTGAAGGGAAATGTATCCTTTTATCAAGTGAATCTTGTAAGTCGAATAACCGGTGAGGGGGGGGGGCGGAGTTTTGAAGGACGTGGGGGCCTGGTTTTGATCAAAAGCGAGCGGGTTTGGAGGGGGGGGGGGGGCAATTTGTGCATGTGAGCTATGAATCCTTTCGAGGGGATAAATCTGACGGTTTTGGCACCAGTTTATTATTGGGGCGGGGGCGGGGGGGGGGGGGGGGAGGAAGGGCTTTAGGTGAGGGGTTTGTTATACGTGTGGTGCTAGGTCCAGGCGATGGTGCGGGTGATGGGGAAGGAGGGGGCGTTCGAGGCGGGGGGGGGGGGGGGGACACAGCGGCATGGATGGCTCTGGAAAGATAATGAGGTGATATCCTGTGTTGAAGTGTTTATTAATCTGGCGGATTTCGATATTTGGTGGGGCGTTTGAGTAAGGGAGAGCAAGAGGGGGGGGGGGGGGGGGGAGATTTTTTAGGAGGTTCAGGCCACAAATATTTGTGTGATACGTATGTTGAGAACTATGGAGCCACCAGTATCAATATTTACTGGTGCATGATATGAGTTGCTATTGTGTGATACACGTGAGAACAGTTCCTCGTGTGCCACATACATCGTCATCATACATGAAACAATGAGAAACGGAGTATGCACATTTGCATATGTGCTCTCATACGCACGTATTGGGAGACTGAAGTATGCATATATTAGGTTGGGTCAGCATGTAGTCTACGGCTTAGGCGCCTGAGTGTATTGTGTGGTACGGTACGATTATTCCAGTATAGGACGAGAGCGCTTGTCGCTATTGATGGCTCGGGGACGAGGCGGGCTTGGGGGAGTTAGGACCTCTCTTGGTTACTTCCTTCTTCCTTCCTTCCTTCCATCTTCTCACTTCCAATTTCCCCCTCTTCCTCCCATCGTCCTCTCCGGAGGTGGTAATAATAACATACATTTTCAACATCTTCTGCACGCCCCGATGGCGGCATCGAGGATCATCTTTCTACGTATCTAACCCATGCACCGGTTTTCCGATCATGCTAGTATTATTGACCTTGAAATCAAGTCAACGGAAGCTAGTGCTTGGGTTGGAGAGAGGTAGAGGATGGATCTTCCTTCACTTTCAGCATTTTCCATGGAGCAACTAAAGACCATACAGGCCCATATCGACCACAACCTACACGAGCAGCAAGCAGCCCACCAGCAATCCCAAGATAAACAAGCCGCAACCCGAGCACGAGAGGAGGCAGCGAACAAGAGTACGCCAGCACAGGACGAGGAATCCAGGAGCGGCGACGACTTGGCTCGACCGCCATGGTCTTACCTTCCTACCCATAGTACAGGCCAATCAGGAGGCTCCATTTAGGCCTTCTTTTTTCTCTACACAGTCCCTCCCCATAGTACACCATAGTACAGGCCAATCAGCGAGCGACACGGGGGTTGTGCGCGGCGCAACTCTGGTAGTAAAGGAGTAGTGCTGCTGAAGTCCTGCTGTGGTCGGCTCTGCCCGAGCGACACGGGGGTTGTGCGCGGCGCAACTCTGGTAGTACAAGTAGTACTGCTGCTGTAGTACTGCTGTGGTCGGCTCTGCCCAAGCGGCGCCCCAGCGGCGGCGGCGTACCTCAAAAGCACAAAAACATGAGGCAAATGTCATGTTGTCCACGCCTGCCGTAGGGCGGTCTTTATGGCGCTGCTGCTATTCGCCCGGGATGGAATTCAGCGTGTGGTCGCTCCTCCTGCCCCTGTCGGAAGGCCGGCAGGGAAGCAGAATCGAGCGGGTGGGGGTAAGCCAGCAATTCATCGCAAGCTGCCGGAGCTGCTAGTGCTGATGTTAGCGCTGTGTCAGGCGCTTCTTCGGCGGCGGGTGCTAAGCGGCGGAACCAGCACTGCCGTACGTGCGGGCACAGGGTGCGAGTCGGAGCCTTCAAACGTCACCACAACCAGTTCTTGTCATCTCCAGGTCCCATTTGCACCGTGCCAGAGAGTCGACGCCGCTTCAAAGTCAACCCGATTGCCACGAGGTCCATCCGGATGTTCTGTAGCGAGTGTCACTGCGTCGGGGATGATGCTCACCCGGGGGGGTGCAGCTCAAAGTAGGTGGACCATAATAAGTCTACGTCAATGAAAGGGTTCGCGTTTGTTAGCGAGAGCACGTACCTCGAGGGCAAGCTTGTCTCGGGCAGCTCATTATCGTGCCCACAGGGTAGGCGCGTTGTGCAGGCATGCGTTTATGGATGTAGCTTGAGGGAGCATGTAGTGGTAACCTCTCGGTTGTACTCGGGGCTCTACTTTTGTATTCTTGAAAGAACAACTGCATTGACACAGATTTTATTTTCGTTCGGTCTTGGCTCTCCTCTTGACCACTTTATTCCACGTCGATCGTTCTACATGGCATCCCATGGCGTAGACGACATCAAGCGCTTCAATCCGATACCCTGTTTGCCGACGTACTCCCATGTGATCAAAAGTTATGCAACATTTACTGCCTGTAGTTGTGATCTTTTACACGTGCCGTAGACCAAAAACTTCGGCCAAAAAAAGATTTTCGCGCTTCGCGCGAAAATAGTTCAACTATCGGGCCAGGTAAGACCCTGGGGGTCGAGCCGACGACTTCGCTGACCGAATCGCGCAGGGTGTGACGAGCGCTCTCAGAGGGACCCCGGTGCAGGAGCAAAAGCAGCAGCTACCAGGGACGGTTCGTATTAGTCAGAGTACCAGTGTCCGGCCTGCAGTGTTTGATGGACTTGTTAGGCCTGGGGAACAGATGCAGCAAAAGGTGTTGGTATTTCGTGGTCAGATGTGTGCCCTCTTTGGGCAGGAGGATTGTTTGGAAGCGGTAGAGACAGATGTGCCAATCAAGGTAGGAAAACCAGATTGTAACATAGCAGCGCTGACGGCAGAATTTGGGGAAGAGTTGGTTGGTAAGGCTCGACGTGCATGGAGTATTCTGGTATCTCAGATTTCTAAAATTTCGCTTCTTGAACTGATTTTGGAGGCAGGTAGCCCCAGCAAGGGATGGTCCATCTTTAAGAATCAATATGCCCCCCAGTCAGCAGCGGAGAAAGCCAGGCTAACTCAAGCGTGGTATAGCCTTCGGATGAAGGATGGTGAATCGCCCAACGAGTACTTTGCAAGGGGTAGCGTGATCAAGAGTCAACTTGGTTCGCATGGAATGGCGTTTTCAGATGTTGATGCTAACCACCACCTTGCCCGCAACCTCTCCCACGCGTTTGGAATCTAAAAGAGCATCCTGCTCACCAACGCAGATTTGAGTCGCAAAGTCCTTGAAGATGTGGTACTGAGCGCATACGGGGAGATGGAGATGGCGTGGGAACAGGAGATGAGGAACGGGACGGGACACGCCCTTGTTGCTCCCGACTCGGGCCGGGGCAATGGGGGTGGCGCAGGAGGAGGGCGAGAGCGAGGGAGGAACAACAGAAGAAAGGAGCACAGGGGCGGACAGCATCGTCAACATGGTCAACAGCAGCAGCATCATGAACAGCCGCAACTCTTCACCAGCAACAACGACAGCAACCGCGACAGCAGCAGCAGCAGCAACACCAGGGCGGCGGACGCGGAGCGGGTGGTTGGCGCGGAATAGCACAGCAGTGGGGAGCTGGGAGACCAGGACCCAGCAGTTGGGGCAGCAGTGGAAGCTATGGGGACAGTCGTGCGCAGGCGGCCGGGGGTAGGAGAGGTCTGCCTTCGTATCCCCCCCCCCCCGGCGGCTACGACTACTCTCGATATCCTTCTAACTTTCCTCGTCCGATTGGCAATCAGCCGCCGATCCATGCTGCCGACCCTCGCAAGCGATGCCAGAATTGCAACGAACTGGGTCATGTGCACCAGTACTGTGCATGGCGGATTGACCCAGGCCAGTCAAGGCCACCCCGGAGCCGCATCTGCACGTCCGTCGGGTCCACCCGCAGGGTCAGTAGACAGCCGCCATGGAAAAACTCTTACGGTCAAGCTAATATTGCCGCCACCCCCGTTCAAAGGCATGCACCGCCTGCCCATGTGCCTGACATCGCCGCCGCCGACGTTGATGCGTCAACATACTAATACGATAACGACTACGACGACTACGGTGACTACTACTACGAGCAACCAGCACCGGAGGACTACGGCTACGTCGATCATCAGTATATGCCGACGCCACCGCTACAGTACCAGCGGCCGCCGGATTACTACAACTACGCTTAACACCAGCAACCGCCGCCGCCACCGCAGACCCAGCAGCCTCCCTCCATCCATGCCCCGTTCCCTTCCTCTTGGCCTGCTCCCGGAGCGTCTTCACTTCCCCCGAGCCAACTGCATCTTCTGACGGCACGATCGGTGCCACAAGGCGAGTCTGAGTTGGATCCGGTTTTTGGTAGAGTAGGGTGTGCTGGGTTGGCGCTTGCTAGTCAGCCTCCTCGTGAGGCTGTTGGGGGGCGTACTGTTGGTCCAGTAGGTAGTGAGCTTTGGGTGTCTGACAACGGAGCAACGAACCATATAACCAACGACCCCACGAATGTATACGACTGGGAAGCGATTCCCCCTGGCAGAGAGAAGGTGTCGATTGGTGATGGGAAAGAAATGCGAGTAATGGGCGTTGGTAGCCTAAACCTTACGATGCATTCAAACACTGACTTCAACGTTAAGCTGACCAAGGTGTATGTTACTGAAGGGATTGGGTTCAATCTTTTCTCTCTCCATGATGTTCAGGCTAGACAAAGTATCACCCTTGACAAGGATGGCCCACGTCTCTTTAATAAGCGTCTGACTTTCCCCCGTGACGCTACCGGGTCGTGCTTGTATGCGACTCGCATGGATCTGACCCCTACCATAGGACTGACTACTGTACCCGCTTTGTCTAGTTATCCGTCTGTTGTCCCGTGTGGTGATCAACTCCCCCCCCCCCTCCTTGACCCCTCAGTCCCCCAACCCCAAGCCCCTCTTAGGGTAGACGGGGGAGGGCCCCTGGTGTCTGGTTCCCCCACCCTTCCCCATCAGAGCGTAGAAGGGGTAGTACCTGCGGACTTAAGTTTCCCGCCTGCCGAATATGGCACAGTACCTGCGGATTTAGGTTTCCCGCCTGCCGAAAGCGGCATAGTACCTGCGGACTTAGGTTTCCCGCCTGCCGAAATCGGCATAGTACCTGCGGGCTTAGGCTTCCCGCCTGCCGTTAGTGGCATAGTACCTGCGGATTCAGGTTTCCCGCCTACATAGCACCTGCGGACTTAGGTTTCCCGCCTGCCAATAGCGGCATAGTACCTGTGGATACACGTTTCCCGCCCACCCTTTGCGGTGTAGTACCTCATGGGTATTGTCTTCCCCCAATGACTTCAGTTGGACCCAGAGTAAGACCGACTGTTCAGTGCACTGTCCGATTACCGTACAAACCCCGGAAGTAGAACGTGAGCGGAAACTTCAGACGGTGGCGCAGGAGGGTGGAGAACAAGAGAGTCGGAGGCTTGGTGGTGGGTTAGGGTTCGGCTTCTTCGTGGGGCCTGGGGAGGAGCATGGACGGCGGAGAAGGCGCTGTCCGCAACGAGAGCGTCTACGTGAACAAGAAAAGACCATCGTCTGCCGCAAGAGCACATGCTCAAAAAGGCACGTATTGCTATAATTTTAATATATGCTCTTGTCTTGCAGATTCGGGATTTGGTTCGGTTCTTGGTTTGGTATTAAAGTTGGTATTATGAGGCATTGCTATGTGTTCACCCCCAGTAGCTAGTAAGCATAATACTGCTGTGCTCTTAAATCGGGCACGCTTACAATGGTGGCATTTGGACGTATATTGGATGAAGTTGGCATGGAAGTATGAACTTTGTACGTACCTGGTACGGAAATTAGGAAACATGAATAATCTCGTAGCCAGGAAGTACTGGTATCTTTGGGTTTGGATTTGTGACTCGTCCATATCCGGGGGATGTCAAATATGTGCTGGTAGAATAAGGGAACTATGTTTTATTTTGCGGGATAAATGCATCAGATGCAGAGGCACTGCTATCAAGGCAGACCTGCAAGCAGGGGGGATATAAGCTCTATTAATATTAGTACTTCCAGCCTGCCCGATGAGCCGTATTGTTTTGAAATTTACGGCAGTCTTTCTTGCTTTTGGTGCAGTGTTTGCCACTGATTTGTGGGCGGATTCTGGCCGATCTTGACTCGCTGATGCATGCGTGTTCCGTTTGATGGAAGGGGGGAGCATAGTGATAATATAAGTGATAACTATAGTAGTGCATGTGGACGATATATTTGCGGTATGAGAGAAGGCTAGGTGTGACGAGTTTGGTAGGAATTTGAACGGAATGGTTCCGGTCAAGAACCTTGGGCAGCTACGTTGGTATTCGGGGAGCTTTTATGAGGGGGATTGGGAGAAGGGTACACTGACGATTTCCCAACAAACATTCGCCGAACAATTAGCGAATGAATACGGGATAGAGTATAGTAGGAGTGTTCCGCTTTCTATTTGTACTAAGCTTGCGGATTTCGACAAGAATGAAGCATCGGGGAACTGGCCGTTTCGCGAGTTGATCGGTTCACTGATGTGGCTGTCAACCCAGACACGGCCGAACATTTCCAACGCAGTAAGAGCAGTGGCCCGATACTGCGCTGCGCCTAAGTATGTGCACTGGGAAGCAGCACTAAGTATCTTAGGGTATGTGAGACGGACGAGTTCATTCGGAATTACTTTTCAGAGAGGTACTGTAGGAGGGTTGAGCATGCAGGTGTTTGCAGACGCAGAATACGCAAGTAAGGCGACTGACAGGAGGTCGGTTTCGGTGGGACTAGTGATGTGCGGGGGTGCTTCTGTGTCTTGGTTTTCTAGGACACTGAAGTGTGTGACACTCTCCACGACTGAGGCGGAGTACGTAGCACTTGCAGACGTCATTAAGGAAGTGCCGTTCTTGAGACAGTTTTGGCGTTTCATGCTGCCTGAAGTCGGAATGCCGTGCATTTCAGTGTTCGAGGATAACGAGGGTGCCGTGCAGCTCACACAGAACCCTAGTACCAACTCGAACTCTGAGCACATCGACGTACGGCACCACTTTCTTAGGGAACTAGCGGGGAGGAAGGAAATCTCTATCACTCATGTGCCGTCCGGTTTCCAGCATGCGAAGTTCTTAACCAAGGCATTTTCTAATGAGTCTTTCGAGTTCCACTGTAATGTTTCCATGAACTTATAATGAGATCTTGGTTGTTTCGGGTCTTGGAGAGCATGCGGTGGTATATTTTGATAAGAGGTGTTAGGTGCCCCTACATCAATGAAGTAGAATATACGCATTATGGTGGGTTGTGGAGTGTCTGCCATTGGAGTAATATCTACCTGGTACTACTTCTAGTGTCTGGTATCGCAAAAACTCCCTTAATGTTTCTAGACCTAGGTAGGGCGAGATGCACGTCAAAACGACAATGGCATCATAAGGGGGGATGTGAGAAGTTATGATATCATGGTTCGATTTGTGGAACCGCATTGCTCTGAGGAATAGTGTGGTAGTTGGGGAGATACGCCGTCAAAGGTATTGTGAGAATTATGCGAGGAATATTTTATAACTGTATTGCAGTATTTGGCATGTTATGTTATACAGGCATGGATATTTCATCAGGCGGACTATCCATGGGGAAACGTTCCTATATATTACGAAGTATACATTTGTGCGATACGTATGTGAACTATGGAGCCACCAATATCAATATTTACTGGTGCGTGATATGAGTTGTTTTTGTGTGATACACGTGAGAACAGTTCCTCGTGTGCCACATACATCGTCATCATACATGAAACAATGAGAAACGGAATATGCACATTTGCATATGTGCTCTCATACGCACGTATTGGGAGACTGAAGTATGCATATATTAGGTTGGGTCAGCATGTAGTCTACGGCTTAGGCGCCTGAGTGTTTTGTGTGGTACGGTAAGATTATTCCAGTATAGGACGAGAGCGCTTGTCGCTATTGATGGCTCGGGGACGAGGCGGGCTTGGGGGAGTGAGGGCCTCTCTTGGTCACTTCCTTCTTCCTTCCTTCCTTCCTTCCTTCCTTCCATATTCTCACTTCCAATTTCCCCCTCTTCCTCCCGTCATCCTCTTCGGAGGTGGTAATAATAACATATATACTGGTGCCAAAACCGTCAGATTTATCCCCTCGAAAGGATTTATAGCTTACATGCACAAATTGTCCCTTCCCCCCTCCAAACCCGCTCGCTTTTGATCAAAACCAGGCCCCCCCTTTCCCTTCACAGCTGTCAGATTTTGTCCCCCTCAGAAACGGGTTTTATAGTTTCCGCGCACAGACTGACTAAAATCATCCTGTTGACCCTGATAGCTACACTGTAGCTGTAAGGGGAGTCGCCGACCTATATCCTTAATGAGGACACACAACTCGTAATGCGCGCGATCGGAGTATCACACACAGCTTGCAAAGATGAGTTTCGACGAAATCTTCGATCTCACAGCTGGAGTGTATTTTAATTTTTATAATACATTTTCAACGTCTTCTGCACGCCCCGATGGCGGCATCGAGGATCATCTTTCTACGTATCTAACCCATGCACCGGTTTTCCGATCAAATGCTTTCACATTGTGATAATGAATGTTTCCATTATGATCATGAATGATAGTGAATGTTGTGATAATGAATGTTTCCTTTATGCCAATGGATGATAATGAATGTTATGTTATGTTATGATAACCAATTGTTTCCCTTGTGATACTGTAATTAGTGTGTCTTTTGTGGTCATGAGTGTTTCTTTTGTGATACTAAATGATGATGATAATGAGTAAGGTTGACCTCCTCAATTGGGAAACTACTAGTAGTAGCGGCTGTTTGTTGAGAGTACAAACCTTGGGTTTAAATCTAAGTTAATGCGCAGTCTATTCAAGCAGTCTATTCGCACGAAAATGATATGCATTTGAAACTTACGTTGGATCTTACGTTTGAATCTTTGGTGGAACTTACATGTAAACGTAGATTTGATTATGTTAAAGATGTCCCGTTGTCCCGGTATTCTACCGGACTACGGGCATTGTTCCGTGAAGATCGAGTGGTGATGCAACCCACCATGATCGCTTTCCTTCTCTCTCCTCCCTCCTTTTTCTCCTTCCTATTCTTCTCTGTTTGGCCTCAAGCGCCCTTTTCAAACTATCCTTTCTCGTTCTTATCACAAGTGATCTTGACAGACACTTCGGTGCCACCTCTGCATTTCATCGCATACAAGACAGAGCCTCCACACAACCATTGTGTTCACAGGCTATTCACAGGTTTTGAGCCTTCGACCTTCGATATAGAAACCGATCCACACCCAGCGACATCTCATTGAAGTTTGTTGTATCTTTCCGGAACGTTTGAGAGGAAACCTTCAATAAACCGGCTACATACAGCATCAGCATTAATTAGCATCAGCGATCAGCATCAGTATAACCATCACCACGACAAAGTCCACGAAAGCAGGTGATGCGGTATACACGCTCGTTAGAGCTCTCGAAGGCAAAATTAATGGGCTCAAGTTCGACGTATGCAAACGCACGGCTCAGTCCGTGATAAGTCTGCGTCATACCGGGATCTCGGATATCCTGAAAGGGCGTCCTTGCCCCGAGCCCAAACGAATTAGTCCTCGTTCATCTTTTATAACCAGTAGGCCTTCACGAGCTGTAACCCGCAGTCAGGCCGCTAACGAAACGGTCACCCAGTCCGGGAAACACCCCCGGCTAAAACACCCCCGGCTGAAACAGCAGAGAAAGTACAACCGGACGAAGGGAATGCTCCCGTGTACACGGCGCATCCGCTACCATAATCTTTACGATATTTTGCACTCCCAGCCGCAACACCAGTTTTATGGGCCACGGATGACAACATCTCGAATAAAGAAATGGCTCCGCAACGTCCGTTATCTTTTCGACGTCTTGTTCCTGAGCACAACATGAGCTGCGGTCAGCTTCCTTCTACACTTCAAGCCGAAACGGTATGAACTTGCAAATGGGAAGGACGCTTGGGATGGTATGGATACAAAATATCAAAATTGCACCGCCAATGTAGACGTATAATGAATCAACAATTAAATCAAATGGTCACAACGGATGGGCAAGACCCAGACATACTTATTAATGAAGTATACTAGTTACGGTTTAAACTGGTGGACATGGGAGAGGTATTCAACGATGATAGCATACTGGGCGTAGTGCTGGGAAGACGCACGGATGAATATCTCTAAATAATATATAGCGCCGAAGCAGGTGATGACTTCACACCCGACCGAGCTGTGATAATGAATAGAGCTATGCGAAACGGGCCTTCGCGAAAAGCGAAGGGGCGTGATTCTGCTATGGTAGTCACGCAAACACCCTCAGCAGTAATGATCTGTTCACACTGCAAAAAGCCAGGCCATCGATTCCAAAATCGATTAAACGAAAGAGAAGGATGTCGGGGAATAAACGTCCCACAACACCTCGAAAAAGTTCGTCATGTAGCCTGCATAATACCGATCGCCACGATAATAGCGACTGTCGGTCTTATATGCGGGACGACAACGTAATCCGTCGCCCTTGTCCTGGTCAACAAAATGGCCGGCATAATAACAACCGCAGCGCTCACGTCGACACCGCCACAACTTCAATTTCAAAAACGCAAGTGGAAGCTTACGTCCAAGGAACACATGCTCCATCCACTACTGCGGCTGCGACTACAGAAGCTACTTCTACGTCCTTTGGACTCCTCCCTGTCCATCCTCACCTCCAGTTGGTATAGGTTATGCTTTCATCGCCGCACCTCCGATCAACATCGCCGCGCAGCCCGTCGACTTCTCCATGACCGCGGACAGCGGAGCGTCAAGCCACTTCATGGACAATCGGCTTCTATTCGATAACAACTGGCAACCACTTCCACGTCTACAGGCATGGTAGCACGTTTCTATGGTTGTTCCCAGTTAAGTTGTTTCTTGTGAGTCGACTCATGCCCCTTGTTTATGTGAAATGGGGAACATTAAACGCGCGGCTAGATATATCATCCGACAAAAGTAATGTAAAGATAGGGAAGATCCGAAATACAGAGGACACCACAACCCCCTTGATACACCAGAGGGAAAACACGCGGAAACCAACCGGCGACAATGGCGTCGATCGGCTACCCGAAGCAGTTCGGGGTTCTGAGGCAATAATTGATTCCTCACTTCGATGCATGTACCTGCACGACGCGTTCGGCATTTTATACTGCGGTACACTTTTCCGTGACAGGTGGTAATGCCTCCTATTGTCTCGTTTTTTCGATCGCAATATCTGCCTGCCAAAAGGGGCCGAAACCGACCATGTTGGCCGCATTACGGTCACCACGCGCTCGACCGCCATTGCCAATTACCAGGATAGTTTGTAGTGCGTTCTGAGTGAGCATAGGCAATGCATAAAGAGGCGAAGAAGCGATGTCAACAGCATTCAGTCTGTGGTCGATTGAAATAACCGACCAATGGAGAGATGAATGCCCAGTCTATGGGGACGCACCTCTGGTTGTGGTAACTATCGTGGTAACTACCCTGTCCGTACAAAATGACGACGGCTTGTGATGAAGTGGGACGTGGTATCAATAGCACTGGTGTTTTACTGTTTTTGGTAGTTCCTACAGTAGCAGCGTAAGCCTTCCTAGCAATTTATCACCTCCAGTGTTTGTGGCATTGTTGTTCTTGAAGGTGCAGTCAAACACATGCATGGAGCTGGATGATAGCACGACGACTGCCCCCCCATCCTCTGAACGCCCTCCGTCCAGGATCAAGGACTTCATGGTGAGAGTAGACCCGCCAGATACCAGGAATATGCCGGTGGAATTTCCAACGTCTGTGACAGCACTCGATTCGGCGCTGTCGAGTGCGTTGTCAAGTGTCGCCGCACTAATAGTAGGGAACCCGTCTCCAGTGATGTTCACCGTCTTTCGAGTGGACACCTCGATCCTTTGCTGGATTTGCACGCTGTTGTACAATGTCGCGCTAAAGAATCCTTCTCCGCTGCAGTTCATCGCATCCGTAAGCCTCTGTATGTCAGCGGTTGTAGTAAGGTCCACTGAAACAATCTCAGATGGGCATGCAACAAGTTCTGCTCCTGAGATGAAGGAGATTGTCCACCCAGCCAGAATGACGACTACACCTAACAACATCCTGTAGAAAAAAACGACGAACGAAGGGGGCAGAACGAAGGGGTTACCTGAAGGTCGGATCCTGCAATACCATAATGTCTGATGGCTTTCACATATGCTACTGTACGCAGTGTCGTACTTGGCAGGACGATCAATCAGGATAAATAGCTATCGGGACATTCATTGTGTGCTTCGAGGCGTGCAAGAATACCGTGCCTCTTCGGGGAAGAGATATCCACGCCATCTACTCCTTCAAGCTAGACCTCAGTGCGGATGGATAGGCAGGAAATGAGCCGGCGATGACTATGGTAGCTAACGACAAAATGGTGCACCGGCGGCTGGGTTGCTTCAACAGGCGCAGCTTGCCCTTATGAACAGGACGGAGAGCAATGGTGTCGCATTTCACGTTTCTATTGCGGACTACGTCGTCTGTGCGGTGATTAAAAACCATCAGCTGGCTCATCCCGAGAAAGCCAACCACGCCGCCATCAAAGCGCACTTTCATCTCGTATATGGAGATCTCATGGGCCCCCTCAAACCGACGGTGGATACATTTTGTTAGCAAGATTACCGATCATTTCAGCAAGTGGACCGCAGTCTACCTTACAAGTGGACCGCAGTTTACGTTCTCGGCAGGAGAGATCAAGCCCTCTTGCTTCGTTTCAGCTGTTCGTCACTTCAAAAGTGATACCTTTCGGCAAATACATCATCAGACGGCGTACCGACGAGGGAAGCGAATTTGCGGACTACGGGTTCAAGGCTTACCGCCGAAGAACAGGCACCACGTAGGACCTCGCTGTTACTTACATGCCACAGCAGATCGATATCTTTCAACACGTCGGGCGGACGTTGTGCAGCGCGGTTCGCTGCAGGCACGCTGATGGTGGAACCCCCTTTTTATGTGCGGAGAGCTCATGATGACGGCGTCCTATATATGCTATCGGATCCCGCATTCGCCCCTCAGAACGGAAACACCGTTTATGATTATTTACGGCAAAAAGGCCGATTTTATGTACCTCAGGCTATCAGGCATATATATCTATATTACCGCGCAGCGGTAGAAGGTTTCTTCCAGACGGACACGCTACAGGAACTATCTTTTGTTGTGTGAGGCGATCAACTCGCACAAGAGCACCAGCAATCGAAAATGGGGGGGAAGGACTGCGACACCGTGGTATTGTTCGTCGCATAATTTTCTTTTGGATTGGCGATAACTAGTGTGCATCGTCACACACGCCGACACCATACCCCATGCAACCTAAACTTTAGACGTTTCCCGCAAGAATATTTCAAAACCACGCGTTACCCGAGAGCACTGCACGGGAACGGAACCAGGCCATTAATCAGATATTTGGCGTCTGTTGCGCGATGAAGGCTCCCGCAAATCCCCCGCAGAGGATGTCACCGCAGGGCCCCCGGGAGGGCCCCCTGAGTGCCGCCGATGGCGAAAAAAACCCGATATATGCGCAAATATATGCCTAAATGTTTTTGTGCCTACCGCGATTTTCTAAAAACTGAACCCTATTTTTTTTTCCGTCAACGTCGTAACAAACATGTTGAATGTGCGCAGGTGATTAAAATATTAAATCATACCTGACCTGGTGATTTGTGCCACATCAACTGTGTCAAATACCAGGAATCCCAAGAAACTGTGTTGTTTGTTAAACGGCATTGTTCAGTTCAATGATATACGATAAGGAATTTACAACCGGCAATAGTCGCATGATGTGCGCGTTTTGGGCAAAAGCTATCAGGAATTGCCGTGATGACTACTTCACGCTGGTGGTCACTTCTCACCCTTTATATACCCGTACCTCCCCGTGGTGGCTATTTCGTTCGGGGGGATTATCATGACACAGCTGGTTCCCACCCAAATTCTCAAGACGTCTAATTTCCGCAAGAGAAATTTCAAGCAGATCAAGAGTCGTCACCGAGGAATGCCCTTATAAAACTGACCTACGGCGGGCGGGACGGTCTCATTTAGGGTTGGTAATCGACCATAAACCGCCTTGATTCGATTATTGATTATTTTATGTGTTTTAGGCTTGATCAGTCATGATAATCTCATTTGAATCAACTGGTTGTGATTAAATCAGGGAAAAATACGGTTGTTGATTGATCATCGGTAAATTATCCTATATTGTGCTCATACCTAACCCTGTACCCAACTGTATTGTGTGGGTTTAGATCACATAAATTTTAGCGCATATAATAGACTATGCACGCAATAACACGTAGTTCTGCCGCACAAGCGCCATCCCACCGCGGTTACACGGAAGCGAACCCCAGCAGTGGCTACCCTGCAGACAGTGGGAGGTATACATAGGATGAAATAAGCCTGGTCTAAAGCCAATAAGGGTCAATTTTATAATGATGTAGAATGCCTTCTCTAAAGTTCGGTGAGGTCATAGACTAGGCTATAGGTTTTGGAATACCAGTGATCTGCAACGGTCTCCCATCTGCGGAGACTCGTCTTGCAAGAGGAGCTCGCCACCCCCCCAAAGGTTAGACATGGCCAGAGCACGGGACAGTAACGTGCTTGGATAACCCTAACCAATCAATACGAAAGTAAACCCTGTTGTCAACTTTTGCCGACTACGTTTGGCTACGCAGACATGCGTACATATTGACACTTGTAGAATTGCGGCCATGTGGACCTATGGACCGATTGCGGCTATGCAGGAGTACCTCTGGCTCTGTAGTAGTCACTCAAACGAGGGTTTTTCATCTCTGGTATTATTTGCTTGCTGTCCACCTGATGTTAGAGGGGGCGTAGCCGTTTGTTCAGGCAGGCGATAACGCCCGCCAACTGTAAAAGGGACAGCTGCTATAGATACTACCGCTCCAACTGTGTAGACCGGATACCATAGCACTAGCGCACCATAATAAAGGGCCATACCAGGTGTAAGTATGCAGATTTATGCAAATATCAGGTGAAACAGTAATCTATTTTGAGATTATACATAATGTAGTGCATATGCAGCGATTCACAACCCAATCGCACACCTACTTCTAACTTCTTGCAAGGCGGAAACCGATAGGACGGGTGCAAACCAAAGCAGGCAACCACCGTCCCGCATATGATACCAGCACGTGACAGCCAACAGAACACGTGCGATGCGAAGGAGACATCAAACTTCAGAACATATCGGTGCGTGAAGGTCACTCAAACGCGCATAATGCTACGCAGGTCAACAGTTCGAACATTCCAGTACTACCGCGCATGGAAGCCAAAGCAACGCGTACAAAGCGAAGCAGGTACAAAAAATACTGAAGATATCGGCCCGTGAAAGCCAATGGAACGCGTACAAGGCGATCAGACAACAACAGTCTGAACATACTGATGCGTGAAAGCCGAAATAGTAAGCTCGATCAACCGAAAAGCTGAAAATGAATAACCATACCTGGGGGAGCTGTGTCGCTCGTACAATTACAGCAACAGCATGATCAACTATGCAACCAGTCAGGCGATAAAGGTGATTGGTGTTGGCATTTCAAACGAGAAGGTAAATTATTAGGGTTAGGGTTACACGAGAAAACAACCCCCATGATGCTCCGCCGCATACAGGCACGAAGCCCCTCCTGCTATCAGCGGGATGATACAGCATTTGCCTTGGGGTCACACACAACACACACCCTCTGTGTGCGAGGAAACACACCGTATGGAGATCTCCAACATCATGAACGTGGAGAGAGAACATAATGCCGCCACCAGCACCTCCGCTCCTTCGACAACTGCTTCGACCGCACCAGTGCAGGCGCGGCCGATCATCTCGTTCTTTCGACGGGAGAAAAATTGTTCTACACCTGCGGCTCCATCTCCCCCTGCGGCTCTTCCTGCTACTGCTCTTGTTGCTGCTGTTGAATCGGCATCAGCAGCAGCTGGCAGAGCAACAGGCGCCAATATGGCAGCCACCGCACTTTCTCAACAGCAAGTTGCTGACTCGCTCGCAGCCGCATTCCGTGAATGCATTGCTACCACGCCCCCGCAATACCACACCTTTGAAGTGTGCGGCAGCAGTTCGATTCGTCACGGGCAGCGTTATCACACGCCTTTTAATCATACCCCTCATTACCACACCCCCTGCGCCCTCACCTGTGGGTGTGCGGAGGTTCTATCACACTCCGTGGTTTATCACACCCTCTTCGTGGCTCCTGCGAGCTGCACTTCATCACCCGGGTTACGTAAGATACCACGCCCCTAACAGGATACCACAAACAACCAGTGACATATTTTTTAACCGAATTTTTTCGAACCAAAAAAATTATCAGCAGGATGTGTAGACTAGTGTTATAAAAAATGAAAATACACTTCAGCTGTGAGATCGAAGATTTCGTCCAAACTCATATGTAGTATACAGTAGATGCTGTATCGTTTCGACGATATCTTTCTAATCAATTGATGTCAACAAGGGCGGCTTGTCAAGGCTTCGGAATATATACTTCTGCGTGAGATGTATTTCTGGGGGGGGAGGCGGCCGAGGGGGAGGGGGGGTAGATGTGGGTCTAGATTTGGTTTTTGCCTGACCTTGGCTAGCCCGCAAGTACTTTGTCATCCAGGCCTCGTCAGTAGCATCGGAATATTTGTTCTTGCAGGCCGGCTTACTGGTAGCGTCGAATCTTAACCCTATGTCGGGGGACACGGCGGCAGAAAGCATATTGTTGTTGTTGTTCTCACATTAACTCGCATAATCAAGTCCGTGGTCACAGGACAGGCTCCAGTCACTCTGGAGCTGAGCAACACCCGAGGAAAGAACACAAAAACTCAAGGTGGTACACGCATATATCACAGCTGACGCAATTCATGCCTCCACCAGAAACATATAAAAGTAAAATCGGGAGTCAGTCTACGATGTGCCACGTCCATACCGGTGTATACGTCTCATTACTCGCGCCTGGAAAAATCGATTATACCGCTTGCCACCGCAGAAAGACTACCACGTATATAAATATACTCCGGTGTATATAAAATCATTCCTTGAATATCGAGTCGTTCCTTGGTTTAATGGACTTTGGTCAGGAGTTTTTTGTCTCGGCCTAAGTATGCGATTCGCGGAACTGGAATTCTCGGTCGAATATGGCTTGGTTCGAGCGCCGCCTTCGGGGGGCAGCTCCAACGCCCCTCGCCCTGCCGTGTCCGTTCCGCACATCGACGTGAACGCTGACGGGTGCCGAGCGAGACGAGCGAGTGTCGAGGAGGATTTTTTGAAAAATTGTTGAATCTTAATGGCTGCAACGCCTGAATGATTTACAAAATTGGCATCATTTCCAAACGGTACGTGATAATGTTTGGAATTTTGCGTACCGGGTGAGAACAGCAGTATGTACGACGAGCATGAACGCCAACTGACGGCATTGGCAAACACACAACATCAGGTGCAGCAGCAGTAGCCGAAGGGCGAAACTTCTAGCACATACTGCAGCAACTAGTAGCAACCAGAACCACAGCAGATAGCTCAAAGTGCAGTACGAGTGCAGTTGGCAAGTTTGGTCGTACACGCATCACTCTGTCCAATAGTCTATATATAACAGCATCTCGAGACAAAACCAAGCAGGCAGACGAGCCTTCTCTTCGGCCTTTGGCCTTGGCTTTAGCACGGCCGCCGACTCTCCAGGCAGCCTCTGCTGTAGGCATGAACGAGTGCGGTTGATTCGCAGCGAACTATCCCGCTGTGCTCGCTTCTATGTGGCCATTGTCCATGCCATTTCATGTCACCTCCCTTCTGTTTTGAGCTCGTCGTCGTGCCGTCGAGGTACGAGGAAACCCGTACGTACTGGGTGAGAACAGCAGTATGTACGACGAGCATGAACGCCAACTGACAACATTGGCAAACACACAACATCAGATGCAGCAGCAGTAGCCGAAGGGCGAAACTTCTAGCACATACAGCAGCAACTAGTAGCAACCAGAACCACAGCAGATAGCTCAAAGTGCAGTTCGAGTGCCGTTGGCAAGTTTAGTAGTACACGCATCACTCTGTCCAATATATAACAACCGTTTTATGTTCATATAGATGGAGAAAAAAATACCAGGTAATACATTTATTTCCTGTAAGAATGATACGTCGTACGAGCGGACGTTCTGATTCTGGTGCCGTGAGACCATCGAGCACACCGCATGTTTTACCCAAACGAGAGCCAACAAGAGGCAGCGCACAGGAGCCCCCAACACAGAGACACGTGACAACCACGGCCAGCTGTCGATCGCGTAATTCGCCAGTAGTCCGTGCTTCGGTGGGTGTATCGGAAGTCGTTCGTAGTACTGCTGTAGATCGTCGAAAAACCACGTGGCATTGTGTTGGTAAGACTCGCCAGTAGACCCCCCAAAATTTATTTACCTTTTCTTTTTCTTGGCCCCATACACCCATTTTCTTTCCTTTCTCTCATTTGTTTGTTTCTTTTTTCCAATTGACTCGCGTCTGTTGTGCGCATGCGTAGTGATAGATACCACGTGTAATATATACGTGGTAGTCTTTCTTGGTTGGCAAGCGGTATAGTCGGTTTTTCCAGGCGCGAGTAATGAGACGTATGCACCGGTATGGACCTGGCACATCGTAGACTGACTCCCGATTTCACTTTTATATGTTTCTGGTGGAGGCATGAATTGCGTCAGCTGTGATTTATGCGTGTACCACCTTTGGTTTGTGTTTTTCCCCTAGAGTATTCCTCAGCTCCAGAGTGACTGGAGCCTGTCCTGTGACCACGGACTTGATTATGCGAGTAAATGTGAGAACGACAAAAACAACAACAACTGAAATATTGCCTTTTTCTTGACCTTTCAGCTGCTTCCTGCAAACTTGGTTTTTCTGCCAACACGATTTTAAACTTTTTCGCGATTTTTTCTTCCTTTTTGTCTAGTAAGTTGGACTTCCTACTGCCGCTAATTTGCCGCCTGTGTATTAGTTGCGGAACGGTCTAGCTTTAGCTTTTCTTTGATTCGCACCATTTGTTTTGTACTTGACGAAGCTTCAGCGGCTGAGATCTGGGCTTGGCTCATCAGCTCGACACCGCCCCGCACCCCATCGCGGCGCTATAGCTTACAGCAACGAAGCGCCGTGCAGTGCCCTGCGATGCCCTGCGGCTCAGCTCAGCAGCGCACCGCTAGCTCAGCAGAGCGACACGCTATGCTTTGCCGTGCTCTGCCGTCGCGGTCGTTCGTTATTAATGATATCTAAAACTCCGCGTACGCTGATACTTAGGTATTTGGCGCTTTATTCTATACATATCGCGTCAACCATCGTAATATCATACAATATTGAGGTGCCCCACACGCCCCCCCCCCCCCCCCCCCCCCCCCGCGCCCCAACCCCCCCCCCCCGCCCCCAATAATATACTAGTGCCAAAACCGTCAGATTTATCCCCTCGAAAGGATTTATAGCTTACATGCACAAATGGCCCCCTTCCCCCCCCCCCCCCCCCCCCGCTCGCTTTTGATCAAAACCAGGCCCCCTTTCCCTTCACAGCTGTCAGATTTTGTCTCCCTCAGAAACGGGTTTTATAGTTTCCGCGCACAGACTGACTAAAATCATCCTGTTGACCCTGATAGCTACATACACTGTAGTTGTAAGGGGAGTCGCCGACCTATATCCTTAATGAGCACACAACTCGTAATGCGCGCGATCGGAGTATCACACAGCTTGCAAAGATGAGTTTCGACGAAATCTTCGATCTCACAGCTGGAGTGTATTTTCATTTTTTATAATATGGGGGAGGGAATGTAATCTCTATGCAAAGATCCTGTTTTTTTTTTATCATTTGTCAGCCGGCCGCCCCGGTGGTCTATTAATAATAGTGGTTTCACCCTCCAATACTACTAACGTTTGGTTGTCCTTGAGTTCCACACCCACCACGATGAGATTTGACTTTAGTTGCAAAAATGCAAAACAAGAAAACAGGGATCAACTGCTGAGAGCGCCTAGCAGCGTGGGTTGGTTCGACGCGAGTCGACGAGGGAAGAAAATGCTGGATTCTCCTGGCGGTAAAAATGAAAGCACGTGCCGAAGTGGGGAGGGAGGACGAGGGCCCGCTATTGAACCCGGATCTGAGTTACTACTGGGAGGGAGCGCGAGAGTGGTGCGGGGATAATAAATGGGATGAAGAAAAAAATGTTGCAAATGTATATTATTAATACTACCAGTAAATAATATGTCAGTCTCTAGGAAATACGCACGGCACTATCATCAGCAGTCGTCATGGTAGAGGCACTCCGGATATTATGCATTGAGAGGACGCGTCCAATTTCGACAACGTGAAAGCCCCCACGAAGAAAAGACAGCAGACACACATATCCCGCCTTCCCGAGAAAAAACAGAGAAGAAGCGCTACGCCAACCTCCCGTACGAGCAAAGCCTTCCCCGCACCAATCTTAGACAACGCCGCCTCAACGAGAGATCGCCCTCCTCTTCTACGTTTTCCTCCTCGCCCGCGACCACGCAGACCAATCAATGCGACAGCCTTCACGTAACAAACAAAGCAATCTTCTTCCAAAAACTCGCCGGCTGACATGTCCTCTTGTCGACGTTTGATGCAAACCGACTTTGCATCCTGTCGACTTCGAACCTCCATTGCCACGGGGACAGCAGTGCAGTCTCTTTATTAATGCCAAGGCCTCTTTTGTTTCGCCTAGAGGCGACGCAGGTTCTCAATAATACTCTTTTCGGTATTTTTGTTTGATAGACGCCAACTTTTACTTGACGGCGCATTTAATAGTTTGTTTCGCCTATCCTTGCCTTCTTTATTGTATAATATTACGTTTTTTCTTTTGTCAAAGCATGACTTTCAGAATCCCATGTTCGCACTAAACTCTTGGCATTACTTTAAAGTTCAATGCATGCCAAATCGGACAGCTACACCTTAAGTTGTCGAAGTGCTGCCCTGCCCTACCCGAAGCATGGGCGCCGGCGAATGCCGGCGCCCATGCGGAGCCCTTGTATTACACGTAGTATCTATCACTACGCATATACACACGACAGAAGCAAGTCAATTGGAAAAAGAAACAAAGAGCAAATAAGGAGAGAAAGGAAAGGAAAGGAAAGAAAAGAAAGCGAAAAAAAAAAACGAAAAAGGAAAGGAAAGAAAAGAACAGTCAAGAAAAGCAAGAAATGGCAAGAAGACAAGAAGAGGAAGCACGGAAGGAAAAAAAAAAAAATGTCATACTATCAGACCTTAGGAACTGACTAAAGACGGCATTGGGCTGATATTCCGCCACCATAAGTTATTCAAACACAGAATAATTCCAAGCTGTATGTTGTAGTTTTGGTGTAAAGAGCGTGGCAGGTAGTGTGTCAAGTCCCTGTAAGCATGCCGTTAGTACGTTAATCGTGAACAAGTAGGAGGAACGCCATGAACTTTTGGTTTTCATGAGAGTGAGACACAACATGCTGCTGTTGCCTTCGAGCCCGAGCATCGGGGGTTATTGAGCAGAAGGTAGACGGGAAACAACGGGAGCAAAACTATTTTTGCAAACACTTCAGTTTGGGTTATCCCTTCGCACAGCGGCACACATCAGCTGCACACACCTGCAGCGACGTTTGTTGCATCTGCTTTGTAGGTGTGCACTACTGTTGCCCCTTGTATCGCTGTGGTCGTATCATAGGGGATTTACCGTACATATAGTCTAATGGTTGGGTACAATTTGTCAGGGAGTTCCACTGTCACTGTTGGCGCTTTTAGTGACCTCTTCAGAGATAAGCGTGAAAGTCCATGGCCGATGCCATGGCACTTCCCTGTACGTTAACAAACGAAGTGATGCATTGTGGGCAAACGCCCCCCGAGCCTACGAGGGGAAGTCCTCGGAGCTAATACCACCGGGTCCGCGGCCGCGCAAGTCGGTACAATCAATTTGAAGTGGGCAGGTTCTGCTTACTGCCCAAACCGTGATCAATTTGCTTTGGGGAGGCCGAAAAAGACTTTTTTGCGTGCTGGTGTTGGACACCAGCCGAAAGCAATGCAAGACCCTACAGCAGCAAGAGGAGCGAGAGCGCAGGGCGCTGGCGGAGTCCATCCTGCATGTTGGGGTAGCCACAAAGGTGGAGGCCGAACCGGTGGCGGGCTGAAACCAGAAAGTCAAGGTGACGATTGCAGGAGACAAGCCACCTAGGCTGGGTGATGATGTTGTTACCTTCGAAGATATGCGCGAATTTCTTGATACGTACGCGGAGCACGAGCAGCAGATGCATATCCCAAACCAAGATGGAGGAGACCGAGTGCTCGAGAAGAGGTGAGAGCTGGTAGTTTCAACGACCCAAACGATGGTTGCTGGCGAGTTCTACGATGACAAGCCCTGCGTCGACCTCTCCGGAGAAGAGCTAATTCAAGGGCTCATGACGTTTGCTGACGTTGATATGCAGCAGACAGGTGATGAGTATTTTTGCCCCACATATTGCGTGCGCGCTGAACATGGAGGCGAGCGTGCCCGTAAACAACAGGGTGTTCGTGCAAAACCGTGCGTTGATGAAACGCCTTGCTGACAGCGGGCTCACGGAGGTTGTAAAGCCCAAAGGTCGGCAGTACACGCTAAAGCCTGGCAAGGTGCTGGCTGAAGCAGTAACGGCGGCAATCGA
Organism: Undaria pinnatifida; assembly: GCA_012845835.1. Classification (NCBI taxonomy): domain Eukaryota; class Phaeophyceae; order Laminariales; family Alariaceae; genus Undaria; species Undaria pinnatifida. The sequence goes on from JABAKD010000016.1 coordinate 14,731,856, forward strand.
GCTACTCGAATTCCGCCGCATGGTGGAAAAAAGGATGCGTTTTCGATCTCTCAATGCATAATTTTAACGCCTTGCTCAACTTTATTGCTAAGTAGGTACAAGACCAAACTGTAATCGAGGCCAATGCTGCTGAGGTTAGACAAACGACAAACAGCTTGACGCTAGGTCGGTGGTTGCTGCGGTGACCAAGCTGCTGGGAATTGCTGCTGATGAGCACGACTCGCGCGGGAGTGCCGAGGTTGTGGTGTAGTAGCAGAGCGGAATCGCCGGTACGACAACAACGAGTGGTTTGTGTGTGGCAAGCAAGGTCACAAGAAGGAAGACTGCCCCCAAAGCTAACAGGGTAAAACAGGGGAAGGCGTCCATGGCCAGAGCCATGGGCCAGACGCCCATGCGGCAGCACGAGTCCACATGCGGTTCCGCTCAGCATACCCGCAGCAAGGCAACCGGGATAGCCCCTGCGCCTGCCACTGCTCGAGCTAGCAGGTACAAGACCGCCTCAAACGTGGTGGGTTTCGGAGGCATACCCTGCTGCGCCTGAAGCGTTTACACAGACGGATGACGATTACGTGTACATTCGCGTGCCGCGGGGGGAGACGGCCCCAGTGGATAACGGGCTCGTCAAGAAAAAGTTTCCCAAAGCGCTGGGCCACATGATGCAGCACCAGTTCTTCACTACGTTCCGGTGCAGCCGCCGGCACCCGCATCATGGCAGTGGCGTGGAGATTCCAGCACCATTTATTCTGCTCGTGTCTCGGTTTTACTACCCGGTGGAAGTGGTTATACGAGCGTGGATACGGTGGAGTATGAACCCCACTTGGAGGCCCTGACGCAGCATGTCGTGGGGCGTCTTGCGGATCCCGGTGTTTTCGCGGCCTTTGAGGTCGAGGTGCTCATGGATCCTGGCTCAGACATCACCGCAATATCTGAGGGGCTAATAAAAGTCCTGAAGGGACACAGCGCGGCTAATGAACCAAACCGCGTTAACGCAGGCATTGTTTGGCATGAGCGTTTGGTGACGTCGTTGGGCCTGGAGTGTGATATTGAGACGCAATCGTGTCCGCTCCACTTGACGAAGGAAACGTCAAGCGAACCAGTCCGGTTTACCGTGCCCTTAATCGTGTTCGTTGTGGGGGACGATGTGGTTATTATCGCGGAGAAGGCGCTGAGAGACAATCTCGGCATCGACGTGGTGGCGAAGCTCAAGGCATATGTACTAAATGCATGCGGGTGTCAAGATTGCGCTGGGGTGAGGCTTACAGATTGTGCAGTAGGCGATCCCAACGCTGGTGCTGTAATCCGGGCTGCGATTGCTGTCACGGTGTTCGGACTGGGCAGCGATGCACCAGGTGACGCGATAACAACAATGTCACACTGATTCTGCCGTCTCAGCGACCCATGATATTCTATCACTCGGAGGTGGAGACGCAGGATCGTGTGGGCGTGTTGGAGGCGGCTGTCGACAACTCTGTTGACCATGACTCCCCGTCGGAATGTGCCAAGCTGCTGCGCGATATCGTTTTTCGCACGCACCTTGACGTTCTTCATCGGGAGGTTTTGTACGACCCATCTGGACGGGTGGGGCCTATGGCGGTGCGGAGGTGCACAAGGGTGTTGTGGGCGAAGCCCCCACCAGAACGTAATCGCTTACCGTGAAATGTGGCAGTTTTGCTACCACTGCCGAGGGGTGGTGACGGCGAGTTTGTCGTCAGGGTGCCCGTTAACAGCCGGAGGAGGCGGCGAGCACCTGAAAGCCGGTGTCGCGCGTGTTCCAACAGGTGCGGGGCCGTACTGTGAATAGATCTCAAGGCGCTGCGGCTGAATGCGGAGCAAACACGGGTACTCGTACAAGGGTATGGGTTCCGTTTTTGATCTTATTTTTGTTTTGGGGAGTCCCGGATTCCGTGGTGCTGACTTTCGCTTTCATCTGACTTTGAATCCCGAGTTTTACTGAGTTGGAGTTTTTATGTAGGGCGCTGATAGTGCTTGGTGCAGCCACAGGTGGCAGTTCATCGCGGAGACTACTATCTGTAGGCAAAGCATGTGCGGGGTTGATGCTTCCGTTCTACGGGTGTTCATTAATACTGGAATACACATTCCGTGTGTGGTCTGGGTTTCGGCAAGTTGCATACGCAATTGGAGGTATGGTGCGTAGTGCGTGGTTTGCTTGGAGATGCGTTGGTGACGACGCGACCGGCGAGAAATCATTTTTCACGGTCAGTATATACTCCGGAGTATGGTAGACGTTACAGTAGATCTAACGTGATGAAAGTGACGATTCGTAAACACAGTGGTAGATCTTACGGTAAGTCTTGATGAAACTGACCACGATGTGCTGGAATTCATAATTGCCCAACGTATGCACAGCTATGTTTATCAAAGTTACTCGGTTTTAGCCACCTTGTGGCTGGTGGCCCGAATTGGGCTTTTTGGAGAGTGCTGTACCGCTGTGGTCGTATCATTGGGAATTTTACCGTACATAGAATGGTTGTATAATTTTGACAGGGAGTTCCACTGTCACTTTTGGCATTTCTTGTGAGCTCTTGTGGGATGAACGGGAAGGTCCATGGCTGATGGCATGGCACTTCCCCCTGTGACAACGAACGTGAAACATTGCATTATGGACGAATGAACTCCGAGCCTACCAGGGGAAGCCTTCGGAGCTGATACCACCAGACCCCCGGTCGCGCGAGTCGGTAGACCCTCCAATAACGTCATCCAAGACAACGAGCAGGGTGGTCTCCATTGTTTCCGCCATGCGGACAAAGGTTCACAGCCGATGTGCTTCCGTGCTAAAGCACAAGGCGAAAAATATTCCAGGCCAGGTATATATAATTAGGAAGGACACACAACCCGTAATAGGCCCGATCGGAGTACCACACACAGCTTGCGAAGATGAGTTTCGACAAAATCTTTGATCTCACAGATGGAGTGTATTTTTTTTCTTGTAGTCATTAGAAGAAATAATTCAAAACAATCTCCAAATTCAAGTTGATCATTATTTTTACGCATGATATAACTCTCTCGGCCCCTGGAAATTCCTCGTCTGCAGGTAGTTGGTTCGCTAATACAGTAGTTCGGGTAATGGCCGCTCCTAACAAACACAAATATTCCATGAATCGTCGAGAACACACGCGATAGATAGGCGGATCGTGACACAATATTCTATTTTCAGGTTGCCAGATTTTATATCGTTTTACCATTTTCCACACAAATTGATGTCCGGCCATTCTGGGATTCCCAACCAAGGAACGTTATGTTTTTAATACATAATACAAACATTTCACAATTTCAAAACACTGGGAGAGATCGTGCCATTTTGTCAGGATCTCATTCGTGACTTTTAGCTAAACATATGAAATAATGAAGTATTCCATCCAGCCGCGTGCTCCAACCTCACATGACTGAATCACGTTGAGCTGTAGTTGCAACGTGCATCCCTGTCTCGCAGCTTTTGACCACAGACCTCCTCTCTCAATGCGGCATTAGAATGGACAATGGCCGTGCTGGATTGGCGGGTGGAAACATCATTTGTTAAAACAATACGAACAATACACCTCAGCCGCAGATCGAATGTTTCGTCGAAACTCATAATTCACATGTGAAAGGTGTCGAACACGCTCAAACTGCCAGCCGTACGTAGCTTACCCCCCCTTGCCGTTTTGAATCCATCATCACTCCGGTTGTTACATATCATTCGCATCTCCCCGAAGATATAGCTACGCAGGGGTTTCCTTTTGACCATTTATTCGAAGTTACGAAAATACCGATGTGCAGGCGAAGAAATCCGGCAGGATGTGGTTGTCGCTGTTTATGGCAACACCAACGTCGGACGCAGACAACATCCCGATTCCACTTATATATGTTTCTGGTGGAGGTATGAATGCCGTCAGCTGTGATATATGCATGTACCACCTTGGGTTGTTTGTGTTTGTCCCCTGGGGTATTCCTCAGATCCAGAGTGACCGGAGCCTGTCCTGTGACCACGGATTTGATTGTTATGCGAGTTGATGTGAGAACAACAACAACAACAACAACAACAACAGTATCCCTCACCAGACATCCACGCTATTATTAATAAATGTCACGATGAAGCATGAGAAGAGTAGGATCAGAACGGGGGGACACCTGCCCGGGATCATTGTAACGGCAGCGCGAACTGGAAGTACAGGGTTTCATGCCATATTACGAGCCATCCCACGGTAGGGTTGCAGCAGAAAGTCCCTGAGCTCTTGACATGAGGAACTCAATATCCCGCTCGAAAAATGACTTCGAAGGCATTCGGCCGCACAACCCGACCCAAGCTTCTATGCCTTAGTCCAAAAATAAAATGTACTCGTGAAATTGCTTCGTTGACTGGCAGTTCCTCACATGAGGAACTCAATCACCCAGGGACGTTTTGGCGCAAAACGTGCAACCCCTACCGTGGGATGACTCTTACCACATATATGATATAGCGCGCGATCGGAGTATCACACACAGCTTGCAAATATGAGTTTCGACGAAATCTTCGATCTCACAGCTGGAGTGTATTTTCATTTTTTATAATATATATTATTCAGCATGCGTTGCTTGTTGTATCTCTTGAAAACGTACTGAATTCATTTTCAAGTTTTGGTCACAGCGACTGGATGACAAAGGCTTGCGAGTGTGTTAAGGAACTTGGTGGGGTTTTACGGTGGATGTGGGGTTTGAACCCAAGACCCAAAAAACCCATGATCTGTCGACGACGCCGTTTGTTAAGGTATTAGTGGGGTATCACTCCGTTTGACCACTTGCAAAAGGTTAACCAATAGCTTACCCAAACTAAGCCTTATAACAACTGATTAATGAGACGACAAAAATCTTCAAGTTTTACACGATATTTTCTCGTGAGGCGATGGCATTATTAAGCGCATTCTCTGTATTGTGCAGCATAGAAGTTACACAAAAGTGCGACAACTAAGTGCCTACTCTGCTGTAACCTGTAATCGATGGAGCTGTTCATTCGATTGTGCGGCCACTACATGTATCTATCATGAGCATCGAGATTCGGTGAATTCTGAATTGAGGTCGATAGGTTTGAGAACGGAAGCATCTGAGGTAACTCCTTCACGACACCACCGGTCTGACTCGTTATGGCTCAGCATGATATACTCCAGGGACAATATCATAATGTTTGGGTTAACTTTGGTTTAGTGTGTATTACTACCTGTGATATCTATTAACACATATCTGTCTCCTTCTGTCTGTGGTAGATAACCCACCAGTAGTCGACCATTGTTGTGTTTATCACAGCCCACAAGGAGTATACTGGTTGTGGCGATGAGTAAAAACACGAAAAACGGTAATCAAAAGGACTGGGAGAATTGCTAATGATCGGGGGTTGTTGTGTCGTGCTCTCTGTAAAAAAAACCCTTCTACCATAAGTAAGCCGGTCGCTTCGGTAATTTTGTTGTTCTTTGCGGTGCGTTTTTTCCTATCGGTTCGGTGCGGTTCGGTGCGGTAACCCTAACCCTAACTCTAAGTCCTAACCCTAAGCCAACTTTAGATCGATGTTTCAACGGTGCGATATACTTAAAACCGTAGACAAACCGCGGTTGGTTCCATCGACCGCGGAACCGTGCTATGGGGTCACGGTTTTGTACGGTTTATCACGGTTGTTCACTTTTTGTCGTCAAAAGTGTGCGTGCGAAAGTAAGTGTTCACGCTTTCACCTCGTTACTTAATTCAATGACACGTAGGCGTGTTGATATTTTTTTTTTCTTTTTCCCACACACATTGACTTTCCAGCCTCCAGACAAGCCGTGGTCACAGGTAGGTGTCGTCCCTTCTGCCCCCCGGTTCTTGCATTCAGTTTTTAACGCGCATAGGGTTCAGCAATCCCACTGCTCGTCATTTTTTCATCGGGTGTTGCTAACTCACGCTCTCGCGCTTTCCGCAAGTCAGTGTATGCACAAAAATATAAAGTACCAACGAATTCATACCAGTACCGTGTGCACTCTGCGGGGCTCGAACGCACGAAACTGACGTATACCAGACTCGAAAATTTCCTGATACGCCGCCGGGGCGATATACCTGGTCAAATAGTACCAAACTGACTGCCAGGTACACGTATGACATTTTTCTTTCTCTTCTTTTTTTTTCTCTTCTTCTTTCCTTGCTTTCTTGTCTTGTCTTTTCTTGCTTTTCTTCTCTTTTTCTTCTCTTTGCTTGCCTTTTTCGTCTTTTTTCGTTTTTCTTCTCTTTTCTTTCCTTTCCTTTATCTTCTTTTCTTTCCTTTGTTTATTTTTCTCCAATTGACTTATGCCTGTCGTGCGTATGCGTAGTGATAGATACTACGTGTAATATATACGTGGTAGTCATACTTGGGTGGCAATCGGGATATTTGGTTCCTTCAGGCGTGAGTAGTGAGACGTATGCACTGGCACATCGTAGACTGACTCCCGATTTCACTTTTATGTTTCTGGTGGAGGCATGAATTGCGTCAGCTGTGATATATGCGTGTACCACCTTGGGTTGTGTGTGTGTTTTCCCTGGGGTATTCCCCAGCTCCAGAGTGACTGGAGCCTGTCCTGTGACCACGTATTTGATTATGCGAGTTAATGTGAGCACAACAACAACAACATGTCGCTATGATCGCCCGGGTGTGCACTTACGATTGAAGGTGCGATTGCCGAAAGCCGAGGTGGTCGAGGCACTTCTTCACGGCTGCATGACGTGGAGCCCGAACAAGCCTGACTATGACAGGCGACGACGAGTTTACCAGTCCATGCTCCGCCGATGCTTTAGATGGCTGAAACGTAAGCGCGACGACCACACCCTATCGTGCGGCGACGCGCTTGCCAAGTCAGCTTCCGAGAGCATAGAGCCGAAAGTGCGCAACCGGATGATATTACTTGTGGGATTCGTAGCACGTATGGGGCAGGAGCGTCTGCTACAGATGGTGATGTTTGGGGAGCTTGTTGGGGGCAAAGGCTACTCAGGGGGGCAAGAGAACGACTGGATGGATCATCTGAAGGACGATATGTCGGTCTTAAAAATGAAATTCGAAGGGTGGCGAAAGGCTGCTCAGGAGGGTGGCAGATGGTTACTACGAGTAGAGGAGGGAGCCGAGTTGTTCTTGCGGAATTGGCATGAAACGGAGAGACGCAAGTATGCAGAGCGACCCGCAAAAGTTGAGGAAGCGCCATCCACCGTCGGCATCTCTAAGATGCCGGGGGGAGGAGGAAGGATGTGGAGGGGGGTGGGAAGGAGGGAAGGGGGGAGGGTGGGTGGTGGGGGGAAAGCTGAAATGAATGGGGGGGGGAGGGGGAGCAGGGGGAGCGTCATGCTTACCCTAACCCTAACCCTAACCCTAACCCAGAAGACTGAAGTCTGGGTTTGGCCATCATCGTCTTGAAAGTTCTGGGCCTTCCAACGGCCGTCACAAGATTGCGTAAGACCGCCCTGACTTCTTCGCCATGTTGCGTTCTCTCCCTAGGGCTATTGATGATGCACTTTACTTGATACCCTCTGTAAGCCCGATGCCGTCTTTAGCCAGTTTCTGGGGTTTGCTAGTTTGACATTATTTTTGCTCTTTTTCTTTCCTCGATTTCTCTTCTTGTCTTGTCTCTTCTTGCTTTTCTTGTCTTTTATTTTATTTCCTTTTCTTTTTCGTTCATGTTTTTACTTTCTTCTCTTTTCTTTCGTTTCCCGCATTACTTTTTTCTATTTTTCAATGCTTCTTTATTCCAATAGACTTGTGTCTGTCGTGCGTGTGTGCGTAGAAATATATACTACGTGTGATGTATACGTGGTAGTCTTTCTTCGGTGGCAAGCGGAATAATCGTTTCTTCCAGGCGCGAGTAATGAGACGTATACACTGGTAAGGACCTGGCACATCGTAGACTGACTCCCGATTTCACTTCTAGATGTTTCTGGTGGAGGCATGAATTGCGTCAGCTGTGATATATGCGTGTACCACTTTGGGTTGTTTGTGTTTTTTCCTAGGGTATTCCTCAGCTCCAGCGTGACTGGAGCCTGTCCTGTGACCACGGACTTGATTATGCGAATTAATGTGAGAACAACAACCACAACAAACGCACACAGTCATTGCTGTGGTTCTCCATGGCCGCCGCATCGCCTTAGCTCACTCGGCCCGCTCCTTTGCACTTGCTTTCGTTGACACTCAATTCCAATCGGTTCCCTTTCTCCCCCGTCCCCAAAAAACAAAATGCTCCATGCAGCTTGCGGCCCGGATGTCCGAAACAAAAAATTCTGGTACATAGACTAAACCACGTACAGACATACGTACATACTACAAAAATAAAAATCACTCCAGCTGTGAGATCAATGATTTTGTCGAAACTCATCGTGCAAGCTGTGTGTGATACTCCGATCGCGCGTATTACTGGGTGTGTCCTCAATAAGGATACAGATCGACGACTTCCCTTCGAACTACAGCAGTCCGGGCCAACAGGGTAATGTCAGTCAGTCTGTGCGCGGAAACTATAAAACTCGTTTTTGAGTGGGACAAAATCTGGCAGCTAGCTGTGTGTGGTGGAAGGAAATGCATAAGTTCATAAAGACTTGAGCGTATCTTACAAGTGGTATAACCGGTGAGGGGAAGGCGGAGGTGTCATGGGCGTGGGAGCCTGGGTTTGATCACGAGGGAGCGGGGGGGGCGGCAGGTGGGGCAACTCAATCTGTGAGCGGAAACTATAATTCCTTTTAATGGGACAAATCTGGCGGTTGTGGAAGGAATCCATCAGATTGTCATGTACCTGGTGTATCCTGTAAGTCGTACAACCAGCGAGGAAAGGGCGGGGTTTTCGAAGGGGTGGGTTAAAAGGCGATTTCCAACAGTTTTAGGTCGCATACTATGATGTGGGGGGTTGCTATACGCGTGGCGGTAGGTCTAGGCGATGGTGCGGGTGGTGGGGAAGGAGTCGGCATTGGGGGCGGGGGGGGTGGGGTGGGGGATGAATTGCAGCGTACACATTATGCACTAGGTGTGTTGTCGTTGTTTTCACATTATTAAACCATTTTTGCTTTCTATATAATATACACAACGACACCAATACACCCAGAGTCCAAATGCGATTTATCTTAGAGAGATACGAATTTTGTCGTCACAGACGACGACTGCTGTGGAACAAAGTAAAATTAACAATACAGTCGCAACTCATCGAGGTAAGGCAACTGAAGCGCCAACGACAACTCAACAAAACAAGCCAGACCATGCATGTGTGTGAATTGTGATATTATAAGGTGTGTAAATTGTAATATCACAATACGAGGTATAAAATATAGACTAAGTATCCAAGCACCATAGATCTGCGATAATGTGGGTGAAGATGATGGGACAAGAAGAGCGCCCCACATCTCACTACCCTGCTCTACCTTGCGCTACCCTGCGCTACCCTGCTCTTTGTTTATTTTCTCCAACTGACTTACGTCTGTCGTGCGTGTGCGTAGTGAAAGATACTACGTGTAATAATACGTGGTAGAGTTTTCCTTGGGTGGCAAGCGGTATAGTCCGTTTCGCCAGGCGTGAGTAATGAGACGTATGCACCGGTATGGACCTGGCCCATCGTAAAATGACTTCCAATTTCACTTTTATATGTTTGTGGTAGAGGCATGAATTGCGTCAGCTGTGATATATGCGTGTACCACCTAGGGTTGTTTGTGTCTTTCCCTGGGGTATTCCTCAGCTCCAGAGTGACTGGAGCCTGTCCTGCGACCACGTATTTGATTATTCGAGATAGTGTGAGAACAACAACCCTGTAACCCTGTTATCTCTGTCGTTTAGTATTCTATGTAGAGAAATAATGTAAAAAAGCTTCGAGTCTATGCCGCGAGCCCTGAGGAGAGACACCAAAACCCATGAGCGGCACGCTTCCCAACACCGACCAACCACGCACCTACCACTCGGAGTACCACTACGTACAGGGGGGTCTGCTATGAAGGGTGATTGGGCAATTCACAAGGTGTTTGTGGTATAAAAATAGCGTTATACATCATTATTATCGTACTGCCGTACTGCTACTAGTAACTGCTGCTGTAGTATTAGTCAAGACGTTGTTGGCGTGTGGGTTGCAAATGTACCATGTAACCAAGATGACAATGTGCACCATTTAGAGTCATATCACCAAGCTTGGAAAATGTAGGATGTGCATCGGACAAACCGGGTAGTATACCTACAACGCGGAAAACCAACCCACACATTATAAAAACTTAAATACACTCAAGCTGTGAGACCAAATATTTTGTCGAAACTCATCTTTACAAGCTGTGTGTGATACTCCGATCCCGCGTATTACGGGTTGTGTGTCCTCATCAAGGATATAGGTCGGCGACTCCCCTTGCAACTACAGCAGTGTAGCTATCAGGGTCAACACGGGACGCATGGTGCACCTAACGCAATTTTGGCTCATGTCTCACATAGCAAACATGTGATATGTATGGACGAATCGATGTATTGAACATGTTTTTTTCGCGCCTATTAATAGGATCTGTAAACTGTTGATGTTGCTGACGACTTTGTCTACTATTCAGACTATAGAAAAGGAAAAGTCAGAAAACCTTACGCACACGCGGGTTTGTAGGATTCACAAAGAAACGGTGCACCGTAAAGAAACAGTACAACAGCAGCTGTTTTTTTTGCCCCAAGGTAAAGCGCGAGAACTGTATAAACCCGCCGTTTGAACGGTTTATTGATACGGCGCACCGTGGATAAACAGTGGTTTCGTGAATGCACCCACAATAGCTTGAAACCCGTCCGAAGGCGTGGTTTTGTGCGGTTCATTTATACGGTGAACCGTCGTGAAAACACGGTATTATAAGGTTTTCCCTTTGGGGATTAGTCCCGCACCGTGTAGGTTAACCGCTCAACATGGAAGCGTACCGAACCGCACCGTACCGAACCGCACAGTAGGATTCCTGATTCCGGAAACCGCACCGTAGAATTTTGTAATTCCCAAAGCCGCACCGAATCGCACCGTAGGACTTACAATAGAACACCGCCAGGAACCTCCGCGATGTGCATGGGGTGTCAGAGGAGGCCATGGCGAACGTCGTGCTCGACAGCTGGCGAGACAGAACCTTCGGAGCAGGAAAGCAAGGCGCCTTTGGGCAAATCAGTTGCGGACGTGTTGCCTGCACACGATGCCGAAACTATCAGCTCCAGCAAAACGCAGCACAGACTGGGTAAACTGAAAACCGAAATCATTATAAGAGGTACGTCGCTTAGTTCGACCAGCTCCCAGAGACAAGACCCCAGCGAGAAACACAGGCGACTCTCAAGGCAAGAAAGAGATGCGAGGCTTGGCCAAGGCCCGGCAACGGAGTCGATCGGGGTCAGAGACTACCTATTTCCTAAGGGCGGGGCTTGTAGACTCAGCTAGAACCATCCCTGCATCAGAGGTAGTGACGGCGGGGAAGAGGTTTCTGGGGATACAGGACTTCCTGGCCCCGAGGTTCCCATGCTGCGTTGAAGCGGAGGTCATTACGCGGCATGCACGACTGTGTCACCGATCGGGCGCGGAGGTGAACCAGCGCCAATCCCTTGCGCAAGCGCTCTCCCGTACCCGCAAGAGGATGTCAATCCGTCACGAAGTGGAAAGCGGTGCCCCATTCCACGCAAACAGGGACTTGCGAATGGGTTAGGGTTATCTAAGCGGGTGGCCTCCGAGATGCAGCGGCATCAGAGTATCCGGACAAATCGATACTCCTCGACGTCACGCATGCGCAGCCACAGGCGGGGATCCACATGCGGGAAGGCATCACGGATCTGGAAACTTTAAACCCGTTTTGGGGACAAATTACTTGGATTTAGTATAGAGAGGGGATTGGGGGCTCTAAAAGGGTTAAAGCAGCAGTAGCACCAAATATGAAGTCGAATGATTGCACCATAATGCAGTGGTATCTTCCGCCAACCATTCACCCGCAAAAAATCAAAATCAAAATGAATCAACTACTGAGAGAGCCTAACGGCGATTTGTGTTGACGAGGAGAGAAGAGACACGATTTTGTCTTTTTTTGCTCGCAATAGAAGAAGTGAAGGCACGTGTCGTTGCGGAGACGGGGGTGGGGGGTCAGCTAAGTGACCACGGGTATGAGTTACGCGCAGGGAGGGAGAAGAAGCGAAGAGCGCACAGACAACCAGACGGGATGAGCAATAAAATATGCATGTATTGTCTACATATATTATAAAAATTAAAATACACTTCAGCTGTGTGATCGAATATTTTGTCGAAACTCATCTTTGCAAGCTGTGTGTGATACTCCGATCGCGCGGATTACGGGTTGTGTGTCCTCAATATTCATATGCAACACCATCGTCAGCTTACCCAGTGTCTTTCGTGACTCTTTACCTTGGAGAGGTACTTGGTACATACTTGTACATATTTCGTTACCATACGGACTTCTGTGGCACAGAAGGTATACAAGATTAAGTGTACTGTACCAATAACACCACAACATAAAAAACACGCTAAATAAGACACGGAGAATTCTGACTGACGGGGTACCAACATGTAGCAAACAACAACCGAAATGCACCTACCTGGTAACGTGTCGGGCAGATGTCCAAATCGTTCGTAGCGCCTTAGCCCGAACACCGTTCTCATGAAGTTCGGAAAGCGTTTATCAACAGAAATGACTCACCGACGAGATGTAAGGCCAGCCGGGGTGTGGGTCGCACACGCTGATAAAAATAATGATGGTACGTGTTGCACACTGCTGCCGCCTTTACGCGCAAGTGATCGATGGTCTGATCGGCGCCTGGTCTCTTGTGTCTGGCCATTATCGTTTTTGGTCGTCGGTATGTCGCAACCGGCAAAGTTAAACTTCACCAAAATGACTTTTTTCGTCCTTCGGTCAATATGAATCCTGTTTGTAAATTATTTTGTAGTTGATCTGTCCACCTGTACCCCTGACACAGGATGATGCAGCAAGCTTATCCGTGCGCATCGTCCAACGATCTTTCACCAAGGAAGTTTCTAACCTTGGCTTTTCCGCGAACTTGTTCTATACGATAACTGCCAGTTTCACCCATCGATATTGAGTACAGTACTCCCAACCAGTGTGTCGATATCATATACAGGGCCCGATGGTCTCCCGGCCGAGCTCTTGAAGGTTTTGGCCGACGAAGGAGAATTGGACACCCTCGGAAACTTCCACGATATCATCGTCGCTGTGTGGAGGGGGGATGGTGTACCGCAACAATGGAAATATGCAACGATTAAGCTGCTTCACAAGATGAAAGACCGAACTGATTGTGGCAATTATCGTGCATCTCCCTCGTGGCTCACGCCGACAAAGTACTCCTCAAGCCATCGCGGCGCGCCTGAGTGACTATTGCGAGCGCGAGATCATTTTGCAGGAGGAACAGTGTGGGTTCAGACCCCAACGCTGGACGGTTGACATGATGTTCGTTGTACGACGACTGCAGGGACTGGCGCGGAAGAAGGACACCCCCTTGTACTGGTGCTTTATCGACCTTGCCAAAGCATATGACTCCGTCGACCGAACCCTTCTGTGGGATGTCCTTGCTCGTAGTAGCATGCCACCGAGAATGCTCACCGTCATCCGCCAATTCCACGACGGCATGCAAGCATGCGTGCGGTTGGATGATGGAGAGTGCTCGGATAAGTTCGACGTGGGGCAAGGTCTCAGGCAAGGATGCGTGCTCGTGCCACTGCTGTTTAACATGTTTTTCACGGCGGTACTGCGTGTGGCCGAGAAACGCTTCCTCGCTGATGCAGCCATCACGGACAACATGGTGCATCTCCAACGAAAGGAGGAAGGCGAGAAAATGGGCACTTCACGCACAGGCAAAGTCGACGGACGGAGTGGGAAGGAGGGGGAGGGGGTGCAGAGATCGTGGGGTATGCTGTACGCGGACGATGCGGGCATCGTATCGCAATCATCAGAAGGGCTGGAGATGATGATGACGGTGATCGTGCTCGTCGTTCGGGCATACAGTATCCGAGGTAAAAGCAGAGATAATGTGCCTGGAAACCAAACGCAGGGGAAAGGTGTCCTTCACGATCAATGCAGCGGGCCAGGTATACAAACAAATTATCCAGATTGTATACTTGGGCGAGGCTATCACCGCAGACAAAAGACCTTAGCATTGAGACAACGCGGCGTCTCCAGAGGGCCTGGGCGTGCTTCCAGCGGTACAAGATGGAAATCTATGACCGCCCGGGTGTGTGCTTACGGTTGAAGGTGCGGTTGCTGAAAGCTGAGGTGGTCGAGACACTGCGGTACGGTTGCATGACGTGGAGCCCGAACAAGCCTGACTATGACAGGCTACGACGGGTCCACTGCTCCATGCTCCTGCGATTCCTTGGATGGCGGAAACGGAAGCGGGACGACCACACTCTATCGTACGCCGACGCGCTTGCCCAGACAGATTCCGAGAGTGTTGAGGCGACAGTGGGCAAACGGAGGATTTTGTTTGCGGGATTCGTAGCACGTATGGGGGAGGAGCGTCTGCCACAGAGGGTGATGTTTGGGGAATTTGTTGGGGGTGAGGGCTACTCAGGGGGGCAAGAGAAATACTGGATGGATCATCTGAAGGAGGACATGTCGGTCTTTGGAATGAAATTCGAAGGATGGCGAAAGGCTTCTCAGAAGGCTGGCAGATGGTTTCGAAGAGTAGAGGAGAGAGCCGAGTTGTTCATGTGGAATTGGCATGAACCGGAGAGACGCAAAGCTGCAGAGCGACGCGCAAAGGCTGCAGCAGCGCCATCCACCGTTGTCATCTCTAAGCGGCCGGGGAGAGGGGGGCGGGAGGAGCGAGGGGGAAAGGGAGGGAGGGGGCGTCTGGCCCAAGAGGCTGAAGTCCGAGTTTGGCCATCATCGTATTAAAAAGTTGTGGGCCTTCTAATGGCCGTCACAAGATAGCGTAAGACCGCCCTGACTTCTTCGCCATGTTGCGTTCTCTCGCAGGTGCCGTTTGTGATGGACGTGATACCCTCTGTTAGCCCAATGCCATGCTTAGCCAGTCCCTAGGGTCTGCTAGTATTACATTTTCATTTCTTTTCTTTTTCTTCTTTTCTCTCTCTTTTTTTTTTCCTTGCCTCTTTCTTCCTCTTCTTGTCTTGTCTTTTCTTGCTTTTCTTGTCGTTTTCTTGTCGTTTTCTTGTCTTTTTCTTGCCTTTTCTTCCCTTTTTTTTTTTTTTCTTGTTCTTTTTTCTGTTCTTTCCTTTATCTTCTTTTCTTGTCTTTGTTTCTTTTCTCCAATTGACTTACGCCTGTCGTGCGTATGCGTAGTGATAGATACTACGTTCAGTATATACGTGGTAGTCTTCCTTGGGTGGCAATCTGAATAGTTGGTTCCTCCAGGCGTGAGTAATGAGACGTATGCACCGGCATGGACCTGGCACATCGCAGACTAACTTCCGATTTCACTTTTATATGTTTTTGGTGGAGGCATGAATTGCATCAGCTGTGATATATGCGTGTTCCACCTTGGGGTGTGTGTGTCTTTCCCTGGGGTATTCCTCAGCTTCAGAGCGACTAGAGCCTGTCCTGTGACCACGTACTTGATTATGCGTAATGTGAGAACAACAACAACATACGTGTCCCAAGCTTGAGCAAAGGGAGCCAGTTGATAACATGAGCGATTAGATCGACTTCAAGTTTGGGGTACCGTAGTATCAACGTATCATGTAGACACCAATGATAAAATTAACATTTAAATTTGGGCAATATTCAAAAACGGGTATACCCGGTCACTTTCCTACTAAAAACCGGTACACTCTAAAATCAAGTAAAAAACGCACCCCACGAGCCACGCGATTGGTCAGAAAACATTTGTACCTGGTGTTGAGAGATAGTGTCCCCGGTAC
Organism: Undaria pinnatifida; assembly: GCA_012845835.1. Classification (NCBI taxonomy): domain Eukaryota; class Phaeophyceae; order Laminariales; family Alariaceae; genus Undaria; species Undaria pinnatifida. Next base: position 14,747,677 of record JABAKD010000016.1, read on the forward strand.
ACCCGTAAATGGCCATTATGTTTGGCTTTCACCCGTTTTTGATTGCATCTAAGCTAATCAGATGCCTTTACATACATTACACCAAATCAGAGGTAATGCATTGATACCCTATTTTTCTTCTTCTTCTTCTTCTTGCACACTTTCACTTTCCAGCTTCTGGACAAGCCGTGGTCACAGGTGTCATCCCTTCTCCTCCCCGGTTCTTGCCTTCAATTTTTATCGCGCATAGGGTTCAGCAATCCCACTGCTCGTCGATTGTTCATCGAGTGTTGCTAACTCACGCTCTCGCGCTTTCCGCAAGTCGATTTGTCCACAAGATCCTATATACGAACGTCGCTTTCGCTGGAATGGAACGCCATTGTGGTGCCTGAAAGAAAGGCCAAGAGGTTCACAGCAGCTTCGACCCCCTTCCACATTAAACACCACTTCACCCCTGTCACACACGTAGCTGAAGAAGACAACCCAGCAGGAAACTGGCGTCCCTGTATCCGTCAGCACCGCCACGCGTGCCCCCAGCAACATCCTCCTTACTGATGCCACCGAGGTTGCCAACTCGTACAATGATTTTTGCCCCAGGCGTGTTTTCAGGCTCTCTGCGACGCGTCGTACGGGGAGTGTTTTTCATGAATACCTGGTGCCTGGTATCATATCAACAGGGCCCATCATATGCCAGGTACCAGGTATACGTAAAAACGCCCATACGTGAAAGAAAAACTGAAAGGTTTCGTCATCTGCATGATACCTGGTATATGTCTACACGGACACTTGATTATGCGAGGTAATGTGAGAACAACAACAACAACAACAACAACAACAACAACAACAACAACAACAACAACAACAACAACAACAACAACAACAACAACAACAACAACAACAACAACAACAACAACAACAACAACAACAACAACAACAACAACAACGACATACGTGTTGGAAGTACTCACTCCATTGTCAGATTGCAAAAAAGAATCCGTCGAAAAGATGGATCGGAGATTTTTTTTTTTTTTTTTGGGGGGGGGGGTTCGTATATGTGTGGGATGGATCTCCACAACGGGATTTTATGTTGTGGGTTTTTATATGCCCGAAAAAAATCACTCTATTTTTCGACTCTATTTTTGCCTCTACCTTGTGTCTTCTCTGTGTCTCTTCTACGACTACCACGCCAAGGGCTACCACGCCCCATCTATATTGCAAGGGCTATCACGCCTTCACCACTGCACGGTTACCACGCCTGTGAATTTACATCCCAGCTTCCACGCCACAGTTCCGAGTTCCATTTCTGGGTTATCACACCTGAGCTATCACACTTCACCACACACGTAAATCGGGTTATCACCCCCGCCTTAGTTAGTAGTTCGTAGTTTACCGATCACCGGCTATTACGCCACCTTTCTCCTCCCCTTACACCACCACCGGGGCGCCACACGTACCAACCTACTCCACACGCTAGCGTCAACGATCTTCAACGAACGAGTGGGTTGTGCGTTGCTAACCGCCAATGAGGAGAAACGACACAAGACCTTCGTCGGGGGAAAGATTGAGCACCCCTCCCGGCAGAGTAGGCAACGGGGGAGAGGGACTCGGGTCCTCCTCCGCCAATGTACAACACCATGGAGGAGAGTGACGCGAGTCCTTACCCGCCAATGCACAACACCATGAAACAACAGCAGCGGCGGTTCCATCAGCAACTTCATCGAAATTGATCGCGGACCTAGCCAACGCCCTTCGCCAAGTACTGCAGATGACCAACGAGGGAGGGCCAACCGCCCCAACAGCCGGCACGTACGAGTCTAGACCCATAGAAGTTCGTCAGAAAAATGAAATGCTTGCTTGGTCTGGAAAGTTTGAGAGCGGGCAAAGTGTCGAATCAGCTTTCCGTGTTTCCCGAGGTTCTGTTCTTTCCTGGGTGTCGGCTGAAGGGTTGATGGACGTATTAAAGGGAGAATCGATACCAGTGGGGGTTCCGGATGTAGACCTGTCACGACTCAGGAGTTACTTTGGGAAGGAGAGAGTAGATAAGCCGCTCTAGCTATGGTCACAACTGATCGCAAAAATCACAGCCCAACCAGTCCATAAAATGATTTTTGCTGCGGGGTCACCCCAAGAATCGTGGAGGGTGTTTGAGTCTCAATACGCTGTGAAAAGTGAACATGAGAGGGAGATAGTAGAGGATGAGTGGAATGATCTGAGACAGAAGGAGGGAGAGAACATCATGTCATTTTACGGTAGGACAAAGGCCATAAGGATGAAGCTAGAATCATGCAGTGATAAGCGACCAGACGCATCTATGCGCAAACATATTGCCCGTAGAATGCTACTACCTTTCAAGCTATATAGTGACCACGTGCTTCTCGTTCCCGATCTTTCGAGCCGTATCAATCATCAAGGCTACGGTAGGGGGGATTCCCCCGTTTCCACTGGTGTGTTTAAGCCACTCGCACGAGTGGCTCTGTACCTCGCGAATGAAAATGGCTTAGGCAGTTGTTTTGGAGAAGCTTAGATTACCTTTGCATTGCAGTTTGATTTCGTCAGTATTAAACATGAAGAAAAAGTAAGCTCGCAAAAGAACGAAGGGGTTACTCGCGCGAGTAACCCCTAGCCACTGAAATTTTAAGGCCCAAAAAGGGACCCCCCTACCGTAGCCTGGGTCATGGAAGATTTGCTCAGGAGAGCTGCTCACGAGCTGGAGCGCAGTGGGAGATCAGGAGAAGAGAGAAAGGAGACAAGGCATGCCTTGACCGCAGTCGGCGTAGGTCTGGGCGACCGGGGCGGGAGGAATGCTGGTGATCGCGGGTATGGGGAGCGCGACCGAACGTACACCTACTGCGCGCACCACGGCAAGGGGCAAGGCCACAACACCCCCGAATGCATCGTCATGCGTCGAGAATTCGACAGATACTACGGTGATTTCCACAAATACCTGCAGTCGCGGGGACTCGGGCCGTACGCTGGACGCGGAGCAGGGCGCGGGGCGGGAGGTAAATATCGACAGCAACCGTGCCCAAACGACTCGGGTGCGCGTTGGAGTCGGGGCCACCCGCCGGAGCAGCAGATAACGCCGCCGCCAGGACCCGGACCCGGGCCTGGCGGGTATGCGAATACCTTCCATCAACCGTACCCCAACGACTCGGGTGCGCGTTGGAGTCAGGCCACCCGCCGGAGCAGCAGAGAACGCCGCCGCCAGGACACGGACCTGGGCCTGGCGGATATGTGAACACCTTCCCCGGAGGACGTGGCCATGGCCGCCATCATCATTCGGGTGGGCGCGGTCGAGGCAGGGGCGAGGGCTTCGGGCAGGTGCCACCGCCTAATTTTCCGTCTAATTCGCCGCCGAATGTTTCGCCCAAACTTCCGCCTGGAAAAATTCCCAACGCACCGCCGCACGCATTTGCGCCCAATTTTCCCTACGTGAACGAATACATGGGATACTCGGGGTGGGGGGAGCCATTGGGGCACTGGTCATCACCACCACCGACAGCGGAGTTGGGGACTCCCGAGCAGCAGCAGCAGCACCAACAACACCAAGAACAGCAAAAGGGCACGCCTCCTGCCGCGTCTACCTCTGCTACTGCAACTCTCTCTTCTCCGGCTCCCGGCGCAGCTCAAGCCAGCGGAGCTCCTCTGCAGCTTTTCATCGCACTTGGTGTGAAAATAGGCAAGTCTGAGTCTGGTGATTCTGTTGCTGTAGATCGTGATGGTGTGGTGCGTGGTAGCGTTGTAGGACGTGTTGAGCCAGCGTGATTACACGTGTTGCTAGCGCCCTTCGGTGTACCCCGGGGCATCCTAGGGCGTATGGTAGCGAGGAATGGGATGCGGACTCGGGAGCTTGTGCCATGATGTCCAACAACAAAGAGTGCATGTACAACATTCGCTACCCTACAGACCAATACATACAGATGGGCAATTCAGGGTTGATCAGAGTGGAGGCAATCGGGGACGTCAATTTAGTGTTTCACCAGCTAGAGGAACGCGGAAACCCGGAGGACGTTGTGGCGTGTGTGCAAGATGTGATATATACTCCGTGGCTCGGCTTCAACCTTTTCTCGATTTGGAATGTGGCTCACAAAAACTCCTGTTCTGTAAACCCCACTGGTACACAAGCGGGAAGGCTCTGCTTCATGCGGGGATCGGCGAACAACTCCCTCTACGCCACCCGACTCCCTCCTCCTCCGTTGCCAGTGGATGTAGCGAACGAGAGTGCCCCCGAGTCTTCTGCTTGCAGCCCCACCGATGCCAGTTGGTGCAGTTGGTGCTTCGCGTGAGAGTGCATTCGTGTCTGCTGCTTGCATATCCCCCCCGGTTCCTCTTAGTGAAAACAACCTCGTACAACCTTCGAGCGTTGTGATGGCTTGTCCGATGGACTTGGAGCTTGAGCTTGAGACTGCTTTATCCCCCCCCACTCCGTGTGATTCAAGTACGGCATGGATTTATCGACCCCAGAGCATTTCTACCGAGAATACTGAGGCGTATGTTGTACAATGGGATATTTTCGACCGTATGGTGCAAGATAGAGAGTGTGAAGAGTGTGCACTGGCCATTTTGGGCCCCGGAAAAAACCCTTTCCATGTTGGCAACGATCGCAAGCGAGTCGATATCAGCGTGTTCCATGACCGCGCCGGCCACCTGTCTGAACCTATTTTAAGGGAATCTACTCGGCAGCGAGGGATCACCCTCACCGGACGGATGGAACCCTGCACTACGTGTATACCGGCGAGGGGGACGAGAGGGGACGTGCCGAAGCGAAGCGAGGGACGGGCGGGGAAGGCGCCTGGCGATCTCCTACACATGGACATGTGCGGCCCGTACACCACCATAGGCGGCAACCACTACATGTTCTATGCTGTCGATGCTGCAACGGGCTACATCGCGAACTACGCCCTGCGTCGCAAGTCTGACGCTGTGGCCGTCTTCCGGCGGTGTATCGTCGACCTAGCCCACAAGCCGGGGACGAGGATACGGAGTGTCCGTGGCGACTGCGATTTGCTCCGGACCAGCAAGGACTTCCGTGACCTCTGCTCCACCATTGGAATCGCCGTACAGTATCCCCCCCCCCGGAGCGTAGCAATACGATGGGGTAGTGGATAATGCAATCCAGCGTTGCAACAAAATCGTCATGGCATCTCGCCGCGCGGCGGAGCGACGCTTGGGGCCGGGGGGGTTCTCGTGTGTTCGCGGCCTGGATGCTCGCGGGGACAAGCTCTGGGCGGAATCGGCTAAGGATGCCGCGCAGAAGCTCAACCAGGCTGATTCCATTTCGAATCCCGGTCGCGCGTCGTCGCAGGAGCTGTTCACCGGCAAGAAGGGTGCTTTCTTGGTGGTGCCGTTTTTTCACTACGGTTTCATGTATCAGGAGAGCAGGTCGAAGCTGGACGACAAGGCAGTGCCGTGCTACTTTCTCAACGCGGGCGACAACCATGCCGACTGCTGTGTGAAGGTACTCAGGGATGACACGGGGCGCGTATGCTACTCTCGCAACGTTACGTGGGCGCCGCTGCCACAGTCTTGGGGGGGGGGGGCCCTTCCGCGCCAGCGCCGCCCACGCCGCCGGGGGTGTCATTCGAGATTGCCTCGACGCCGCCCGCCTCTGCCGGTCCGCTGCCCGAGCACTCACCCAGCGCTCACACCCCCCCGCCGCCCGGACCGACAGGTATGCCGCCCGCCTCTGCCGTTTTGCCACCCGCGCACTCTCACAGCGCTCACATCTCGCCGCCGACCGGACCGTCTGGTATGTCGCCCGCCGCTGCCGATCCGCCGCCCGCGCACTCACCCAGCGCTCACACCTCGCCGCCGCCCGGACCGGCGGCTATGCCGCCCGCTGCTGCCGGTCCGCCGCCTGCGCACTCGCCCAGCGCTCTCACACCGCCTGTCGCATGTTCACCGATGCCGGAGTGGTCTCCCTCTTCCATCGAGGACGCCGGCTCGACGACATCGTCATCGCCATCACCGGCGGCGACTCCGGCCCCGCGAACGTACAGAAGGAGACAGCCGCCGCCTGTCGCCGCAGGATATTCTTCGCCGCTCACCCCACATGCAACGAGGATGCTGGGCCAAATGGGGCGACGAGGGCGTGCCGGGAAGGACCAGGTCGGAGGGCCGTCAGCTTTCAGGCGTGCCGGAAGAAGCGGTCTCTACGCCGCTGCCGGAGGCAACGTCGTCCGACCACGGGGTAGGACTCCTATCTCATGCGGGGGAGGATCTGCTGCTGTCGCTGCTGGCCAACTGGCGGGTCCTGAACGCGAAACGGGTGCTCCTGCAGGGGCACAAATCTGGTGAGCTGGGGGGCGGAGGCAACCAGCATGGGGGGTCGGGGGGCGTGGAGGAGAGCAAAGGTGCACTGCCATACGACACCACGGGCGGGGGGGGGAGCGGGGGTAACTATTGGTCGCTTGGGCCGTCGCGACGGGGAGTGCCGCTCGGCCTTGTGTCGCGACTCGCCACGAGGGAGGATGGCGGCGCAGCTCTTCGCGAGATGCGCCTCTCTCATCTGCGGCCCGACATGCCCCTCTGCCACGCCAAGGACCTCCGCGTACCAAAGACGTTCAGGGAGGCGCATGACGGTGAGCATGGCGCACATTTCATGGACGCGGCTAAGCGTGAAGTGTTCGGTTTGCTTGAGGCAGGCACGTTCGAAATTGTTGACGAGTAGCAACGAATAGACAGCGTGATCAGTAGCAAGCTCATTTTTGATTGGAAGGTTGATAAATTTGGTTGGCCTACGAAAGCGAAGGCGAGACTTGTAGCTAGGGGTGACATGCAGAGAGAGTACATTGACTTTGGAGATTTGTACGCGCCTACTGTTGCTTTGTCCAGTGTCCGTTTGTTGGCTGCGTTGGCGTGTGAGCATGACCTAGAGTTGTGCCCTTTCGATATAGACCAGGCTTTTGTGAGGGCAGATGTTGCCGAGGATGTCTATATGCAATTGCCAGAAGGGTGTGGTTCTTTGCCACGAAACGTTCAAGAGCTGAGCAAGACTCTGCTAGAACAAATTCCACCATTCTGCCTGTGTTGTACACCTTAGTGCGCCTTTAATAATTAGTTGTGTTAAGATCGTTTTTGCAACACTATCCCTCAGACCCATAACGACTCCTCTGCCAAATCTTGGTAACAACGTGTGGTGGAAACCGAAGAAATGCCGCCTCACACTTCTTCAAGCACGCCCCCTCCACGCCTCCACCCAGGATAAGAACAAATACCACAAATTCTGCCGGAGTTGTACTCCTTAGTGCGCCTTTAATAATTGGTTGTGTTAAGATCTTTTTCGCAACACCATCCCTCAGACCCATAACGACTCCTCTGCCAAATCTTGTTAACAACGTGTAGTGGAAACCGAAGAAATGCCGCCTCACACTCCTTCAAGGACGCCCTCTCCACGCCTTTGCCCAGGACTAGAACAAATTCCACCAATTCTGCCGGTGTTGTACTCCTTAGTGCGCCTTTAATAATTGGTTGTGTTAAGATCTTTTTCGCAACACCATCCCTCAGACCCATAACGACTCCTCTGCCAAATCTTGGTAACAACGTGTGGTGGAAACCGAAGAAATGCCGCCTCACACTCCTTCAAGGACGCCCTCTCCACGCCTTTGCCCAGGACTAGAACAAATTCCACCAATTCTGCCGGTGTTGTACACCTTAGTGCGCCTTTAATAATTACTTGTGTTAAGATCTTTTTTGCAACACCATCCCTCAGACCCATAACGACTCCTCTGCCAAATCTTGTTAACAACGTGTGGTGGAAACCGAAGAAATGCCGCCTCACACTCCTTCAAGGACGCCCTCTCCACGCCTTTGCCCAGGACTAGAACAAATTCCACCAATTCTGCCGGTGTTGTACTCCTTAGTGCGCCTTTAATAATTGGTTGTGTTAAGATCTTTTCCGCAACACCATCCTTCAGACCCATAACGACTCCTCTGCCAAATCTTGTTAACAACGTGTGGTGGAAACCGAAGAAATGCCGCCTCACACTCCTTCAAGGACGCCCTCTCCACGCCTTTGCCCAGGACTAGAACAAATTCCACCAATTCTGCCGGTGTTGTACACCTTAGTGCGCCTTTAATAATTGGTTGTGTTAAGATCTTTTTTGCATCACCATCCCTCAGACCCATAACGACTCCTCTGCCAAATCTTGTTAACAACGTGTGGTGGAAACCGAAGAAATGCCGCCTCACACTCCTTCAAGGACGCCCTCTCCACGCCTTTGCCCAGGACTAGAACAAATTCCACCAATTCTGCCGGTGTTGTACACCTTAGTGCGCCTTTAATAATTAGTTGTGTTAAGATCTTTTTCGCATCACCATCCCTCAGACCCATAACGACTCCTCTGCCAAATCTTGTTAACAACGTGTGGTGGAAACCGAAGAAATGCCGCCTCACACTCCTTCAAGGACGCCCTCTCCACGCCTTTGCCCAGGACTAGAACAAATTCCACCAATTCTGCCGGTGTTGTACTCCTTAGTGCGCCTTTAACAATTGGTTGTGTTAAGATCTTTTTCGCAACAACATCCCTCAGACCCATAACGACTCCTCTGCCAAATCTTGTTAACAACGTGTAGTGGAAACAGAAGAAATGCCGCCTCACACTCCTTCAAGGACGCCCTCTCCACGCCTTTGCCCAGGACTAGAACAAATTCCACCAATTCTGCCGGTGTTGTACACCTTAGTGCGCCTTTAATAATTGGTTGTGTCAAGATCTTTTTCGCAACAACATCCCTCAGACCCATAACGACTCCTCTGCCAAATCTTGTTAACAACGTGTGGTGGAAACCGAAGAAATGCCGCCTCACACTCCTTCAAGGACGCCCTCTCCACGCCTTTGCCCAGGACTAGAACAAATTCCACCAATTCTGCCGGTGTTGTACACCTTAGTGCGCCTTTAATAATTACTTGTGTTAAGATCTTTTTTGCAACAATATCCCTCAGACCCATAACGACTCCTCTGCCAAATCTTGTTAACAACGTGTGAGGGAAACCGAAGAAATGCCGCCTCACACTCCTTCAAGGACGCCCTCTCCACGCCTTTGCCTAGGACTAGAACAAATTCCACCAAGTCTGCCGGTGTTGTACTCCTTAGTGCGCCTTTAATAATTAGTTGTGTTAAGATCTTTTTCGCAACACCATCCCTCAGACCCATAACGACTCCTCTGCCAAATCTTGTTAACAACGTGTGGTGGAAACCGAAGAAATGCCGCCTCACACTCCTTCAAGGACGCCCTCTCCACGCCTTTGCCCAGGACTAGAACAAATTCCACCAATTCTGCCGGTGTTGTACTCCTTAGTGCGCCTTTAATAAATGGTTGTGTTAAGATCTTTTTCGCAACACCATCCTTCAGACCCATAACGACTCCTCTGCCAAATCTTGTTAACAACGTGTGGTGGAAACCGAAGAAATGCCGCCTCACACTCCTTCAAGGACGCCCTCTCCACGCCTTTGCCCAGGACTAGAACAAATTCCACCAATTCTGCCGGTGTTGTACACCTTAGTGCGCCTTTAATAATTGGTTGTGTCAAGATCTTTTTCGCAACACCATCCCTCAGACCCATAACGACTCCTCTGCCAAATCTTGTTAACAACGTGTGGTGGAAACCGAAGAAATGCCGCCTCACACTCCTTCAAGGACGCCCTCTCCACGCCTTTGCCCAGGACTAGAACAAATTCCACCAATTCTGCCGGTGTTGTACACCTTAGTGCGCCTTTAATAATTACTTGTGTTAAGATCTTTTTTGCAACAATATCCCTCAGACCCATAACGACTCCTCTGCCAAATCTTGTTAACAACGTGTGGTGGAAACCGAAGAAATGCCGCCTCACATTCCTTCAAGGACGCCCTCTCCACGCCTTTGCCCAGGACTAGAACAAATTCCACCAATTCTGCCGGTGTTGTACTCCTTAGTGCGCCTTTAATAATTGGTTGTGTTAAGCTCTTTTTCGCAACAATATCCCTCAGACCCATAACGACTCCTCTGCCAAATCTTGTTAACAACGTGTGGTGGAAACCGAAGAAATGCCGCCTCACACTCCTTCAAGGACGCCCTCTCCACGCCTTTGCCCAGGACTAGAACAAATTCCACCAATTCTGCCGGTGTTGTACTCCTTAGTGCGCCTTTAATAAATGGTTGTGTTAAGATATTTTCCGCAACACCATCCTTCAGACCCATAACGACTCCTCTGCCAAATCTTGTTAACAACGTGTGGTGGAAACCGAAGAAATGCCGCCTCACACTCCTTCAAGGACGCCCTCTCCACGCCTTTGCCCAGGACTAGAACAAATTTCACCAATTCTGCCGGTGTTGTACACCTTAGTGCGCCTTCAATAATTACTTGTGTTAAGATCTTTTTTGCAACAACATCCCTCAGACCCATAACGACTTCTCTGCCAAATCTTGTTAACAACGTGTGGTGGAAACCGAAGAAATGCCGCCTCACACTCCTTCAAGGACGCCCTCTCCACGCCTTTGCCCAGGACTAGAACAAATTCCACCAATTCTGCCGGTGTTGTACTCCTTAGTGCGCCTTTAATAATTGGTTGTGTTAAGATCTTTTTCGCAACACCATCCCTCAAACCCAAAACGACCCCCCTGCCAAATCTTGGTAACAACGCGTGGTGGAAACCGAAGAAATGCCGCCTCGCACGCATTCAAGGACGCCCTCTCCACGCCTCCACCCAGCACACGAACAAATACCACCATTCTGCCGGTGTTGTACACCTTAGTGCGCCTTTAATAATTGGTTGTGTCAAGATCTTTTTCGCAACAACATCCCTCAGACCCATAACGACTCCTCTGCCAAATCTTGTTAACAACGTGTGGTGGAAACCGAAGAAATGCCGCCTCACACTCCTTCAAGGACGCCCTCTCCACGCCTTTGCCCAGGACTAGAACAAATTCCACCAATTCTGCCGGTGTTGTACACCTTAGTGCGCCTTTAATAATTGGTTGTGTCAAGATCTTTTTCGCAACACCATCCCTCAGACCCATAACGACTCCTCTGCCAAATCATGTTAACAACGTGTGGTGGAAACCGAAGAAATGCCGCCTCACACTCCTTCAAGGACGCCCTCTCCACGCCTTTGCCCAGGACTAGAACAAATTCCACCAATTCTGCCGGTGTTGTACACCTTAGTGCGCCTTTAATAATTAGTTGTGTTAAGATCGTTTTTGCAACAACATCCCTCAGACCCATAACGACTCCTCTGCCAAATCTTGTTAACAACGTGTGGTGGAAACCGAAGAAATGCCGCCTCACATTCCTTCAAGGACGCCCTCTCCACGCCTTTGCCCAGGACTAGAACAAATTCCACCAATTCTGCCGGTGTTGTACTCCTTAGTGCGCCTTTAATAATTGGTTGTGTTAAGATCTTTTTCGCAACACCATCCCTCAGACCCATAACGACTCCTCTGCCAAATCTTGTTAACAACGTGTGGTGGAAACCGAAGAAATGCCGCCTCACACTCCTTCAAGGACGCCCTCTCCACGCCTTTGCCCAGGACTAGAACAAATTCCACCAATTCTGCCGGTGTTGTACACCTTAGTGCGCCTTTAATAATTACTTGTGTTAAGATCTTTTTTGCAACACCATCCCTCAGACCCGTAACGACTCCTCTGCCAAATCTTGTTAACAACGTGTGGTGGAAACCGAAGAAATGCCGCCTCACACTCCTTCAAGGACGCCCTCTCCACGCCTTTGCCCAGGACTAGAACAAATTCCACCAATTCTGCCGGTGTTGTACACCTTAGTGCGCCTTTAATAATTACTTGTGTTAAGATCTTTTTTGCAACACCATCCCTTAGACCCATAACGACTCCTCTGCCAAATCTTGTTAACAACGTGTGGTGGAAACCGAAGAAATGCCGCCTCACACTCCTTCAAGGACGCCCTCTCCACGCCTTTGCCCAGGACTAGAACAAATTCCACCAATTCTGCCGGTGTTGTACTCCTTAGTGCGCCTTTAGTAATTAGTTGTGTTAAGATCTTTTTCGCAACAATATCCCTCAGACCCATAACGACTCCTCTGCCAAATCTTGTTAACAACGTGTGGTGGAAACCGAAGAAATGCCGCCTCACACTCCTTCAAGGACGCCCTCCCCACGCCTTTGCCCAGGACTAGAACAAATTCCACCAATTCTGCCGGTGTTGTACTCCTTAGTGCGCCTTTAATAATTGGTTGTGTTAAGATCTTTTTCGCAACACCATCCCTCAGACCCATAACGACTCCTCTGCCAAATCTTGTTAACAACGTGTGGTGGAAACCAAAGAAATGCCGCCTCACACTCCTTCAAGGACGCCCTCTCCACGCCTTTGCCCAGGACTAGAACAAATTCCACCAATTCTGCCGGTGTTGTACACCCTAGTGCGCCTTTAATAATTAGTTGTGTTAAGATCTTTTTCGCAGCAATATCCCTCAGACCCATAGCGACCCCCCTGCCAAATCTTGGTAACAACGCGTGGTGGAAACCGAAGAAATGCCGCCTCGCACGCATTCAAGGACGCCCTCTCCACGCCTCCACCCAGCACACGAACAAATACCACCATTCTGCCGGTGTTGTACACCCTAGTGCGCCTTTAATAATTAGTTGGGTTAAGATCTTTTTTGCAACACTATCCCTCAGACCCATAACGACCCCTCTGCCAAATCTTGTTAACAACGTGTGATGGAAACCGAAGAAATGCCGCCTCACACTCCTTCAAGGACGCCCCCTTCACGCCTTTGCCCAGGACTCGAACAAATTCCACCAATTCTGCGGGAGTTGTACACCCTAGTGCGCCTTTAATAATTAGTTGTGTTAAGATCTTTTTCGCAGCAATATCCCTCAGACCCATAGCGACCCCCCTGCCAAATCTTGGTAACAACGCGTGGTGGAAACCGAAGAAATGCCGCCTCGCACGCATTCAAGGACGCCCTCTCCACGCCTCCACCCCGCACACGAACAAATACCACCATTCTGCCGGTGTTGTACACCCTAGTGCGCGTTTAATAATTAGTTGTGTTAAGATCTTTTTCGCAGCAATATCCCTCAGACCCATAACGACCCCCCTGCCAAATCTTGTTAACAACGCGTGGTGGAAACCGAAGAAATGCCGCCTCGCACGCATTCAAGGACGCCCTCTCCACGCCTCCACCCAGCACACGAACAAATACCAACATTCTGCCGGTGTTGTACACCCTAGTGCGCGTTTAATAATTAGTTGTGTTAAGATCTTTTTCGCAGCAATATCCCTCAGACCCATAACGACCCCCCTGCCAAATCTTGGTAACAACGCGTGGTGGAAACCGAAGAAATGCCGCCTCGCACGCATTCAAGGACGCCCTCTCCACGCCTCCACCCAGCACACGAACAAATACCACCATTCTGCCGGTGTTGTACACCCTAGTGCGCCTTTAATAATTAGTTGTGTTAAGATCTTTTTTGCAGCAATATCCCTCAGACCCATAACGACCCCTCTGCCAAATCTTGTTAACAACGTGTGATGGAAACCGAAGAAATGCCGCCTCACACTCCTTCAAGGACGCCCCCTTCACGCCTTTGCCCAGGACTCGAACAAATTCCACCAATTCTGCGGGAGTTGTACACCCTAGTGCGCCTTTAATAATTAGTTGTGTTAAGATCTTTTTCGCAGCAATATCCCTCAGACCCATAGCGACCCCCCTGCCAAATCTTGGTAACAACGCGTGGTGGAAACCGAAGAAATGCCGCCTCGCACGCATTCAAGGACGCCCTCTCCACGCCTCCACCCAGCACACGAACAAATATCACCATTCTGCCGGTGTTGTACACCCTAGTGCGCGTTTAATAATTAGTTGTGTTAAGATCTTTTTCGCAGCAATATCCCTCAGACCCATAACGACTCCCCTGCCAAATCTTGGTAACAACGCGTGGTGGAAACCGAAGAAATGCCGCCTCGCACGCATTCAAGGACGCCCTCTCCACGCCTCCACCCAGCACACGAACAAATACCACCATTCTGCCGGTGTTGTACACCCTAGTGCGCCTTTTAATAATTAGTTGTGTTAAGTCTTTTTCGCAGCAATATCCCTCAAACCCAAAACGACCCCCCTGCCAAATCTTGGTAACAACGCGTGGTGGAAACCGAAGAAATGCCGCCTCGCACGCATTCAAGGACGCCCTCTCCACGCCTCCACCCAGCACACGAACAAATACCACCATTCTGCCGGTGTTGTACACCCTAGTGCGCCTTTAATAATTAGTTGTGTTAAGATCTTTTTTGCAACACTATCCCTCAGACCCATAACGACCCCTCTGCCAAATCTTGTTAACAACGTGTGATGGAAACCGAATAAATGCCGCCTCACACTCCTTCAAGGACGCCCCCTTCACGCCTTTGCCCAGGACTCGAACAAATTCCACCAATTCTGCGGGAGTTGTACACCCTAGTGCGCCTTTAATAATTAGTTGTGTTAAGATCTTTTTCGCAGCAATATCCCTCAGACCCATAGCGACCCCCCTGCCAAATCTTGGTAACAACGCGTGGTGGAAACCGAAGAAATGCCGCCTCGCACGCATTCAAGGACGCCCTCTCCACGCCTCCACCCAGCACACGAACAAATACCACCATTCTGCCGGTGTTGTACACCCTAGTGCGCCTTTAATAATTAGTTGTGTTAAGATCTTTTTCGCAGCAATATCCCTCAGACCCATAACGACCCCCCTGCCAAATCTTGGTAACAACGCGTGGTGGAAACCGAAGAAATGCCGCCTCGCACGCATTCAAGGACGCCCTCTCCACGCCTCCACCCAGCACACGAACAAATACCACCATTCTGCCGGTGTTGTACACCCTAGTGCGCCTTTAATAATTAGTTGGGTTAAGATCTTTTTTGCAACACTATCCCTCAGACCCATAACGACCCCTCTGCCAAATCTTGTTAACAACGTGTGATGGAAACCGAAGAAATGCCGCCTCACACTCCTTCAAGGACCGCCCCCTTC